>JAWNOR010000122.1:1200000-1915000 GCA_035045885.1 Drosophila borealis | reverse complement strand
CAACAAAAAAAACCAATCATTGTACTAGTCTATATATACATATATATGTAAAAAATTGCTTTAAAAAGAAAAGGAAAAGCAAACGTAAATACTTTTGAAATTGTTTTAAAAATATATATAGTATACACATATATTTGAGATACGCTAAAACCGAATGTTATGCTCCCTAATCCCCCGCCTCTCTAGAGACAGCAACAAGAAAGTTAGAAGCAATAAAAAAAATAAGCTTTGTTTTTGGGTCTCCAGCGAGAAAGAAAACAAAAGAAAACAAAACCCAAAACGATCTCAATATAAGCAAAATTTCAATTACAAAAAAAAAAATCATTTTCAATTTCAATTGGCTCTACAAAAGGCTAAAGGCACAATCACTATATATGTTGCATGGGATCAAATTTAGAAAAAGCACATATAAACACGATATGATACGATATCTATATAAAAAAAGAAGAAAAAGAGAGTGGTTTTGCTTTGGGCTAGACACGAGTGTACTACTTATATAGGGTATTGTAGTTAGAGCAACAAAAAGCGTAACGCAAAAGCAAAGCAATATCAAATGGCCTAGTTGTGTACTTAGTAGAGTTCTTAAATGTTTTGTTGTACTTGCCCTTTTCTCTTATTTGGCACCAAATCAAGCTAATGATGCGGCTGCCCACTTTCGACTCTACTCTAACCACACACACACATGCATATGCATATATCTATATATGGAGACATGCGAATGTATTTATACATATATATAAACTGAATGAGCTTAATATTTGGTAAACCCAAACTCCAGTACTTTATAAACGTTACTTTATTGTTTGTAAAATGCGTAACTAAAACAAATCTTAGACCGTTAATCAATAACAAATTACTTAAATGTACTTTGTAGTTATGTAAAAGCAAATATATATATAAAATTATATATATATATTAAACAATTTAACTGGCATACCAACAGTCGACAGGTGTTCACAAAACTATAAAATAACAAAAGAAAACATAAAAGGAATATTTAACATAATAAAAAGCAAATATCATAAATTTAAAAACTTGTTACATGTGACAAAAGTTTAAAGAATAAAAGCAAAATAATATGTATTAATCCCACATAATTGGTGTCTAGTCCATGTTCGAGACTTTAAAAGCAACAAATTCTTGAAGGCAAACAAAACAACAACAAAAAAACATTTAAAGCAACAAGAAGCGTAATTATATCAACAAGAAATAAATAAACATACATATAAATATAAAAATCATAAATTTATGATAGTATCAAGCGAACCTAATTAATATAAGATAGCTGAAAGTGCTGGCCATTTTCTTCCATATATACAACACGCACACACACACACACATACATACACACCCACACACACACGCACGCACAACCCACAGCCATACACACACACGCACACACGACGACAAGCAAAGCTCAAAGAAATAAATCAATAAAATAAATGAATTTGTCATAAAAAAAAAAAACAAAGTAAAAAGAAAAACGCGCTAAAATAAAATTTAAAACCTATTTGTATTTTAACTGTTGTGTTGTAATTAAAGCATAAAGCGTTTACTAATTATGTATGTGTAACAAAAAGAAAGCAAAAACTACAAAAAAAAAAAAACTCAAATAAAATATGTATGTATTTAATGAGCATATTTCAAGTGTAGACACTGCAAAAACAACAAAAAAACAACAAAAAAAGCAAAAAAAAAGCGAAAGAAAATTTCATTGGAACTTTGCAATAGGCGTTTATAAATTAAGGAAAATTTAATCAATTGAGGCGCCAAAAAGATGCTGCTGATAAAAAAAAAAGAAGAGACAAACAAATAGGCAAATCTTCAATTTGTTTGCTTCTCATTTGAACGCCAAAAAAAAATAAACAGAAAACCATTTGATTTGAATTTTTGTGTCATTTAAGCGCAGCAACAATTGGCATGGATATATCGTATATAGCATACTAAGTTATAGGATTGTAAAACTATTCTTCAGATATCGAGTTATGTGTCACAAACCAACAGCGCAGAGGCAAACATGACGAAATGAATACAAGTTTAATAAAAGCGATAAAACACAAAGATAACTTTGTTTTCATTCAATCAAGGAAATTATCCCCGATAGTAAATAAAAGGTAGTATATGCATAGCATCAATAGAGGAGACTCACCCCACACGATGTGCACGCTTCAATATTTACAGGGTATCTTCTGCTCAAGCAGCTTTAAGTCGGAGGATTAGTAACACAAAAAGTGAGATCCTAATTGCCTTAGTTGCATGTGTACGCCTGTTTACGGGGTATATCACAGTCGAGCATACTCGATCAGAGCAATCCTGTCACTGAAACACTTTCGCTCCCTATTGCTTGATGTCCTGGTTCGTCATAACTGCCTTATGTGCCTGTTTACGGGGTATATTACAGTCGAGCATACTCGATCAGAGCAATCCTATCACTGAAACGCCCTCGCTCCCTACTGCCTGATGTCCGGAGACAAGTGAGATCCTATTTGCATGTGTGCGGGGTATTTCACAGTCGAGCATACTCGATCAGAGCATTCCTAGCGCAAGTGAGATCCTAACTGCCTTATGTGCATGGGTGCAGGGTACATTACAGTCGAGCATACTCGATCAGAGCAATCCTATCACTGAAACGCCTTCGCTCCCTACTGCCTGATGTCCGGAGACAAGTGTAATCCTATTTGCATGTGTGCGGGGTATTTCACAGTCGAGCATACTCGATCAGAGCAATCCTATCACTGAAACGCCTTCGCTTCCTATTGCCTGATGTCCGGAGACAAGTGTATTACAGTCGTGGATACTCGCTCACAGCATTACTATCACTGATACGCCTTCGCTCCCTACTGCCTGATGTCCGGATTCGCTGATGTGGCCACAAGCTCCTCCTTGTTAATTTCCAAATGTTAAATGCTCCGACTTTATAATTTTTATTCACTTAAAAACGTAGCTCCAAATACACTTATAATTTTACGATGTTTAATATATGTATGTATTTATCGTTATATGTATGTGTATATGTGTATTTTTTTTTTATTATCATTATAATGTATATAGAACTCCAATATCGGTCGCACAGCTACCGCCGATAAAGCACGAATGATAAGTGAGGCTAATTTATTGTATTCTTCTGTTTTTTTTTTTTTTTTAGGTTGCGCCAATTACAAAAAAATTCAATCTGATCCAGAAATGGTATCAAATTTGTATGGAGTTATATTGTGTACGCTGTGTAGTTCTTGTTGCTGCTGCTGCTGCTGCTGCTGTTTGATGTAGTTGTTGTTGTTGTCTGTTGCTTGCTTTTACTGTTGTTGTTGTTGTTGCTGCTGCTGCTAATGCTGTTGTTGTTGTTGGTGGTGCATGTGGTCGGCCACATCTGCCTCCAGGCGCTGAATGTTGTCTTAAAATTGTTTTGTTGCTTCGGTTTTGCTTATGATTTTCTTTTTGTTTTTAGGAGGAAAAATTCATTTAAAAAATTGTGTTTTTGTTGTTGTTGTTTGCTTGTGTAAAACTAGAAATCTAACTGTAAAGATCATCATCGCCATTGTCGCCCGGCGAGTTAACTGGCATATTGGTGCCAGACCCTGAGGTGTTGCCGGTATTACCGGGGAATCTACAATTAGGAAATTGCAAATAGAAAGGAACATTAAATAAAACCCCATTTGTTCGCAAATGTTCAGTGAATGTCACCTGAAGTTCTGGCCAAAGCCGCGCGACTGTTGCAAAGTCTGAGCAAACATCTCGTATTTGCGTATGTCATTGTCCGAAACGGATCGGCGAGCGAATTTCATGGCCTCCTCAAAGTGAGCACGCGTTATCTCTGGCACTGGATCATCCTCATCCATCTGTCAATAAAATGAATAAAATATACAAAAATGTCTATTTTTTACTAATTTTTCCAATTCATTTCAACTTACGTCCATGGCAGAGTTCTGATTCTCGGCGCGATCCTTTTCGCGACGGATCTCGGCCTCGATAGCCTGGCGAATGGCCAGCTTGCAGGCGCGTTGACAGATCTCGGTCAAATCGGCGCCCGAGAAGCCCTGCGTCACCTTGGCAATATACGTCAAATCGACCTCTTTGGCCAGCGGCGACTTGCGCAAATTAGCCTTGAGTATAGCCTCACGTGACTTGTCGTCGGGCAATGGAATATAGATCAACTGATCCAAGCGGCCCGGACGCAAAATGGCCGGATCAATAATGTCGGGCCGATTGGTGGCGCCAATGATGAACACATTCTTCTTGGCACCCATACCGTCCATTTCGGTTAGAATCTGATTAATGACACGATCGGCAGCGCCGCCAGCATCGCCCACATTGCCGCCACGCGCCTTGGCAATCGAATCCAATTCATCGAAGAAAAGCACACATGGAGCGGCAGAGCGAGCCTTGTCGAAAATGTCGCGTACATTGGCCTCAGACTCACCGAACCACATGGTAAGCAGCTCGGGTCCCTTCACCGAAATAAAGTTCGCCTGGCACTCGTTGGCAATGGCCTTGGCCAGCAGCGTCTTACCACAGCCGGGTGGACCGTAGAAGAGCACGCCACGGCTGGGCTGCATGCCAAACTTGAGGAACTTGTCGGGATGTTCGACTGGATATTGGACAAGCTCCTGTAGCTCCTTCTTGACGTTCTCCAGGCCACCAATATCTGTCCAGGTGGTGTTGGGCACCTCCACAACCGTTTCGCGCAGTGCCGACGGACTGGACTTGGTCATCGCATAGCGGAAGTTCTCCATGGTCACAGCCAGAGAGGCCAGAACCTCGGCATCAATCTTATCATCTTCCAGATCAATCAGATCCATCTTCTCACGGATTTGTTGAAGAGCTGCCTCCGAGCAGAGCGAAGCCAAATCGGCGCCCACATGACCATGAGTCTCAGCGGCAATCTGCTCGAGATCAACGTCCTCGTGCAGCTTCATATTCTTGGTGTGTATCCGCAGCACCTCCAAACGGCCGGTGGCATCCGGAATGCCAATATCGATTTCACGATCGAAGCGGCCAAAGCGACGCAGCGCCGGATCAATAGAATTGGGCCGATTGGTGGCCGCCATGACAATCAAATGGGAGCTCTTCTTCATGCCGTCCATCAGCGTCAGCAGCTGGGATACAATACGACGCTCCACCTCGCCGTGGGTCTTGTCACGCTTGGGCGCAATGGCGTCGATCTCATCAATGAAAATAATGGCCGGCGAATTCTTTTCAGCCTCCTCGAATGCCTTGCGCAGATTCGACTCGGATTCACCAGCGAGCTTGGACATGATCTCGGGTCCGTTGATCAAAAAGAAGAATGCGCCAGTCTCGTTGGCAACGGCACGTGCAATTAGCGTCTTACCGGTACCGGGTGGACCGTACATAAGTATGCCACGCGGCGGCTTCACGCCAATCGCCTTGAAGAGCGATGGATGACGCAGCGGCAACTCAACCATCTCCTTGATCTGGGCCAGCTGCTTGCGGCAACCACCGATATCATCGTAGCCCACAGCATTCAAGGACTCCTCCTCCTCCTATAGCAAAGCGTAAGGTATATAATATTGAGAACATATAGAAACTCAATGGGAACGCAGTACAGTGGATAAATTGACTAAAATGCCGGACAATTACACTAATTCATCAAACCCAAGCCATGTCACCCACTGTGCTGCTCATGCTGTTATCAATGATTTCCTTACCTCACGCTTGATTGGATCACCATCACAAAAGATGACCGTTTCAGGCGCCACAATGCAGTAAGGTTCCGGATCGGTGAGCACCACTTTGAACTCAATGGGCCGCATGGCGGCGCGCACAATGAAATTGTCGCCCATGTGTATGGGACGATAGGCCTCCAGGAAATAAGGTTTCAAATAGATCTCAAATAGATTGCCGGTAACACCCTCGGTGGTATCGTCGATGGGCAAAATGCGGACACGCTTGCCATACTTGACATCCGGGCAGGATTGCACAGAAACCACATCCGACAGATGAACGCACAGATTGTTGCGGACAACACGATTCATGCGTATCTTCTCATCCGGGCAGCTATCATCCGACAGCACAATGCAGACGGTCTCCTTGCGGCGTTTGCCCTTCAGGATGACAGTGTCGCCACGGAAGAGCTGCAGCTCATCCATTTTCGCCTAAACCAAGCGGATGAAGTGTTTAGCCAAGCGGAATTGCTGACGTGGCCTTTTAAGTTTTGAATGTTACCTGCGATAGCGACACGACGGAATTGTCATCGTTCTGCGCCTCCTCGACAATCAAACGATTGGGACGATCCTTTCGCTTCAAAATTGCCGTGGCCAGATCTTCGCTGCTTGGACAAAAAATCAAGTTAAGCACTCGTTGTGTATTGAGGCAAAAAGAGAATAAAATATGAAATATGAAAAAAGAAAGCCCCTAGGCGCACCGTTTCTCGCCGGAGACCTGCGACTTGGGCAGCTCCTGCTTCTCTTTCTTTATCAACATCTCATCCTGCTCGTTGCGATAGTTGCGCACCATGTCGGTTATGTCTACATCCATTTTCTGGGCCTGGTCTACATTGAAATTGTTGTTGCCCGTGCCTGCAGCAGGCTGCTTGGAAAGCGAACGCTTCGAGCTGCTGGCGTTGTTTTCCTCGTTGCCACTGGACATTTTTGATTTGCTTTTCGATTTCCAATTAGAAACAAAAAAAAAAAAAACAGCTCACAACGCTGTCGTTGTTAACAACAAACTAAGACAGTAAATAAACTGGCCCACTTGGATACCATTTGAAATGGCATCAATTTTCCCACTTGTCCCTCCGCAACAAAGAAACGGAAGAAAAGGGCTGCAACAACAACTACAACGGGTAAAACGGACAAATGGCGACTTTCTGCGGCTTGCCCCAATTTCACAATCAAAATGTTTAGGTCTCAATTGTGCATTATTACTTAAAGTATTCAAAATATATGCCTATTTCATATAAAAAAAACTCATTTTCGTCACATTTCAAGGCGCCTATTTCTTGGAAAGTTCTCATTTCATTTTCCTATGTGGCCTTTGAGTTTTTTTTCTCATAGGGCCAATGACTGCGCGAAATTGAAGCTGTCTCAGCGCTGTGTCGGCTTTCGTTTTCGGCTGTTTATTGTTACATATACACTTACCCCTTGGAATCAGCCATAGTAAAAGATTTGTGATGAAACTTTTGAACTTAAATATACAAATTGGCGCGTTTAACTCTGTAATATATGTCTTTAAAAATCGAGCACAACTTTTGTAACAAAATCACAAATGATTTAGCTAAATGTTCGCATAGGGCTGCCAACTGGACTGAAGCAAACGCGTTGGCAGCTTGGCGCTGGAAAAGTGCTGAGTCGTGTGATAGTTAGGGATGGGACTTTGCAAAAGAATTAACCATCGATATTAATACAAATGCAACCAAGCGATATTTACGGCGTTGCCACTTTGATGTCAGCGACTATTTGGCGCACTTATTTAAAACTGAAAAAATGTTATTTTTAATTTCATTTAAGAATTATTTATTTCACGGTTGTGTAGAACGCTTGTATAAAGACATATATAAATACATATACATTTATATTTCTTATATTAATATTGAATACAAAATATGCTCTTGCCGTTTGACATTTTGTGCAAAATTACACTGTTACATACAAAAAAATTGTTCAACGAAAACGAACGAGTAAATGCGTTTTTGTTTTAATTTGCAGAATTTCTTTCAATTATTTTTTTCGAAATATTATTTTTGGTGTGTTGTTTTTGAAGAGTATATTGGATTTCATTTAGCCAGCATGCACAGACTGAAACGAAGTATAAAAAAGAGATAAATCAAATTAACGCAAAATCATATATGTAGAAAACGCAAAAGCGGAAAGCAAAAAATCATATATATGTACATATATGTAATTGCCACATTGCAGAAGAAACATATGTAACCATAGAACTTCATATAATGTCGCTACATTTCTCTACCAAGTCTTTTGATTGCCATTTGTTTTTACTTAGGTCATTTTTAGTTGTTTTTTAGTTATTGTTGAAGTTTCCTTTAAATAAACTCTGAATTGGAACGTACCCTGGCAATGTCCACGCCAGTAATGTTCTTCACCAGCTCCGGCACCTTGTTGACAATCTGCAATATCTCGCCGGTCAATTTGGCGGCACCAATATCGCCTTGTCCACTCGACACCATGGTAATCTTCCTGGCCTGCGACAATGGCGCAGCCACTTCGGCGGCCACCTGAAAGCACAAAACGGACACACATTAGATAAATTTCCAATTGCTTGACAAGCACAACGCACCTTCGGCAGCGTGTCCAAGAGCATTTCCACCATGGCGGCTTCGCGGTATTCACGCCAAGCGTCGGCCTTCATCGCCATTTGCTCAGCCTCAGCCTTAGCCTTGGCAGCAATGGCAAATGCTTCAGCTTCACCGCGTATCTTTATCTGTAAATGCACAACGGGATTTTCAGTGGATGCTTCGGCCAGGGATTTACTCTGCAATCTTACCGATTCAGCCTCAGCTTCAGCCTCCATTACGACGCGCAGCTTGTTGGCCTCGGCCAATTTCTCCAGACGATATTTTTCGGCTTCGGCTGGACAGCGCACAGTGGCATCCAGCTCCTTCTCACGTCGCATAATTTCCTGCTCCTGCACAGCAATCTCCTGCGTGCGCTCGATAACCTTCACCTGCATCTGCTCCTCCTTGATGCGCTGCTTAGTCTTGGCCGCCTGCAGCTCGTATGCCATGTCGGCCTCGGCCTTCTTCGTTTGCACCTCCAGATCGTAGGCAGCACGCTTCAGCTCAAAGTCGCGCTGTGCCTTGGCAATGTCGGTGTCGTTAAGGAAACGGGCAGCCATGCGCTGCTCCTCGGCAATGGCCTCCTTGATGTGCGCCTCAGCACGTGCCTCAGCCTCACCAATGCGAGCATCACGCTTCACCTCTGCCGTGCGCGCCATGCCCAACGATTTCAGATAGCCCTGCAAGGAATAGAACAAATCGAGAGCTCGTTGTACCATTGGGAATCGTAAATATAATGGATTTAAATGACTCCAAAACACGGACCCACCATATACGCACCTTGGAGTCGCCCTGGTTGGTTAAACCATGAGTCGATATGTACATACATGCAAAAATACATAATATTTCGGTTACTCAAAACAGAAAAGTTGTGCGTGTGAAAGACTCCTCACAACATATCAACTGCATGCCCAGAGCAGAATCTAGTGAATTAAGTAAATCAAATCTGGGGTTGAGCTCACCTCCTCGTCACGCAGATCCTTAATTGTGTAGGACACCACGGTGATGCCCATGTTGGCCAAGTCACTGGATGCCACCTCGAACACCTGCTTGCTGAACTTCTTGCGATCCTTGTAGATCTCCTCGACAGTCATCGAGCCCATGATGGCGCGCTGATGTCCCTCCAATGTGACGAGCGCAATGTGGTTAATTTCGGCCTCGGTTTTGCCCAGAAACTGCTCGCAGGCTGTCAACAGCATATCCTCGTTCTGGCCCTGCACCTTCACCTGGGCAATGCCAGTCACAGAGATGGGCACGCCTTGGCTGGTGTAAACGCAGGGGCTTTCCACTTGCAGCGTCATCGTGTTCAAGGAAATGCTGGATGAAAAAATAAACAAAGACCGTTATTTGGTGACATCACGCCTCAAGGTCAAATCATTTAATTACCGTTGTACTTGTTGAATCGATGGCCACACAAAGGCGCGTCCGCCTGGAACCAACAATGGCTTCATATAACAGCATCCTAGCGTAAAATAAGATACAAATTCATGTCAATGCAATGTTTACAATTTTTGTCAAAACAAAACAAATACACCGGCAGCCTTATATACAAGCAAACATACGTACATATGTATGTATGTACTTGCATGTTTATTTCCACCGTAACGGCGTCAGTCATGTGCGCACGCACGGCTTCGGACTGTTACAATTTGCTTGTACACAAAAATCGATAAGCAGTGACGTCATTTGAGGGTGCTGCCCCGAGCCCAATTTATTTACAAATTTCTTAAAGCCTTTTGTGAGCTACTTGTTAGCTTTGATTGAGGGTAATATTTACCTGATACAACTAATGCCTCGTTTGGGCCACAAGTCACAAAGCCCCAAGTCATTTTAATAAACTAAAATTGCAATATTTAATTTCGATCACGAGTTGTTGCTGCGGCTCGTTGGTATTTCCCTTGGACTTTATTAATGTGTAACCCGCATACAAAAGTACCGTTTCTTAATAAATAATTGAGATTCGATATCAAAATAAAAAACAAATGTACATTTATAGAAACGGGCTTCTAACTTTAGATATATGAACGAGAAACGCGACCGGTCCGTCGAGAACACAAAAAGCAACTAAAAAGAAATTCTCCCGCGAGTGCGCACTGGGCATTAGATTTAACCCTTAGCTAGGCTTTGGGTTAATTTGTATCCTGATAAGAAGGTGAGATTTGTTTATAATTCGGTATGTATAGTTATGAAGATTTATTCTATAAATATTAAGTGAACTAGGTACAGTTGCAATTGTTGGTTCTTAAATTTACTTAATGTATATTTAAAATATTACAACTGATGGCATTCTCATGGTATAATTTGGTAAAAACTATGTAATAGAATTGCAATGAATTGAGGATAAAAACAATGTGTATAACTAAAAATACGTTCCTAAAATATACATACAATTTATATTATATTATATTATTGAAACAGTCGTTAGAACTACAAGTTAACTTGATTGCCACATTAATGACTCGAAGAGGAGCTATCTGTAAAATACGGATGCTGCATGGCAGCTTCCGCACTAATTCGCTGATTCGGACGGCAAACAAGCAGTTTTTGCAGTAAATCACGGCCCTTGGCATTCAGTCTTGGTACAAGTTGGCTCCACGATGTAATAGGTGGAAAAGCTAGTAGAATAAATATGTATAATTAGTTTTTGATTAGTAATAATTAGTGGGACCTACATGGAAGCGCAACGTAATCGGAGAGATGCGAGACACCGGGCCAGGATTCTTCAGTTGGTGTGCCAAGCACCCGGAATATTTTCAGCAGTTGATCGAGTACATCAGAGCCAGGAAATAGCGGACGACCTGCATCTGCTAATTCGGCTAATATGCAACCCGCTGACCACATATCGATGCTAGTCGTGTAGAGCTTGGCGCCGAAGAGCACATCGGGCGGACGATACCACAGCGTTACCACCTCGGCAGAATAGCATTTGACGGGTATGCCAAAGGCACGGGCCAGACCAAAGTCGGCCAACTTCAGTTCGCCGTTCTTGTTGATGAGCAAGTTTTGCGGTTTCAAGTCCCGATGCAGAACGTTGTGGCTAAAAAAGAGATTTTCAATAAGCCGGCAATTGCAGCTGCATGTGGCACCCACCTGTGACAGAAGGCTAAACCGCGCAACAGTTGCAGCATAAAACTACGACAAACGGCCATATCGATTTCTCCATTTAAACTGTCAAAGTACTTTTTCAGGTCCTGATCGCAGTGCTCGAATACCAATGTCAATTTTTTATCGGAGTGCAACACATCACAGAGTCGAACTATATTTTTGTGCTTCAATTCCTATTGGTAGAGTGACGTGAACGTGTGGCTAAAGAATAGAGCATACCTCTGCTTGTAATCGCAAACAAACCTTTAGTAAGCATATTTCTCTCAGCGCGGAACTTGGCACACCCTCGTCGTCCTCGTCTAGACGTACTCTTTTCAGTGCCACAATTTCCATTGTGTCTCGATTACGGCCCTT
This sequence comes from Drosophila borealis, assembly GCA_035045885.1. Taxonomy (NCBI): domain Eukaryota; kingdom Metazoa; phylum Arthropoda; class Insecta; order Diptera; family Drosophilidae; genus Drosophila; species Drosophila borealis. Next base: position 1,903,293 of record JAWNOR010000122.1, on the reverse strand, counting down.
GAACACCGTACCGTAAGTGCCCTCGCCAATCTTCTCCATTTTATCATATTTTTGCATGTTTATAAAATAATTTTGTCGCGATTACCTGAAAAACCGTGCGTGCTGCCAGACCGTCATTTAATCAGCTGTTTGTGGTCTTCTTTTGAGTCACTTGCGAACATCAGTCACGTGAAGTTGGCTGCTGACGCAAATACGAGCCGGCTGTCATTTAACGGCTAGTGACGGAAAAAGTTAAGAAAACATGCAGTTGCTATTAGTTTTAAAATAAATTATTCAACTTAAACAAAGTTTTTCCTCTGTCTCTCTTTTTCTTCTTCTTTTAGTTGAGAAAATGGAGGCCTTAAACGATGATACTCTCATTCGCATACTAGGCTATTTAGATCTAAAATCACAACAAATCATGATAACTTTACATCCACGCTTCTTTCAATTGATGTCGATTGTCTGGTGCTCACAGTATAAAACTGTAAAACTGTCATTATATGAGGCAAATTTTTCACTCGAGCACCTGCGTCATTTCTTTCGAAGCATTTGCAATACTGTGCAAGTGTTGCATCTGAGAATGATGTCCTTGGAACAATATTATGTGCTCATCAGTTTCATATTCCCGAAAGTACATGATTTTCGCTTTGCAACAGTTCCAAGTAAATTGCTGTCCGATTCGGATATACCAAAGCTGATCCTGACTTTTCCAAATTTGAAAACATTCAGTCCTCATGGCAATTTTTCGGGCAGATACTTTACGGATTTTCCATTACTGGAGCGTCTAACACTGACATACTGCAAGTACTTCAGTGTTGAGAATCTGGCAAACGTTATGAAAGAACGAAAGCTTAAAGAAATCAAACTGTGTCTGTTTGATCGCAGAACAATTGAATCAAGCCACTTATGTCTGCCCGTGGCCTCTTTGGAAAATCTAGAATCAATCAAATTGGAACTTGATGAACTGCCATGGTTTGAGGACCACCTGGAAGCACTTAATCGCTTAAGCGAGCTCACGGTTTGTGGTTCTGGATTTATGGGAACACTCCCATTGCTCTGTCGCAAATTGGGTTGCCTAACTCAGAAACATCATTTTAAAATTTTGGAGACATGCAACACCACAGACACGTTGTGCACTGTCATTGGATCTAAGCTTCGTGTGGATGCTCTTAAGATCGTAACGGATAATTACTTATTGGAAGACATGGGATACTTTTCGCCTAAGAACTTTGAATACATAAAACAATTGTTTTTTAAAAGTTGCTGCATTCAAGAAAAAAAACATCTAAACAATCTAATGCACAATATTGCAAACGTAGAGCTCGTTAGCTTTGAGCAGTGTGTATTTACCTTTGACAACTATGAGTTTGTGGCAGCTAAGATAACTGAAAAGCGCAACAAATTACTGGAAGTAAATCTGTATCAAAACGCCTGCGTATTTACAGTAAGTTATTAATATTTAACGGCGAGTTATGTACTTAACTGATCTTTCTTACAGAAATTACCATGGGTCTTTACAGTGGTTGGTCAACATCCGTTAGTTCAATTCCCCCCTGGCAGAAACTATGAGTACACTTACGAACCCATATATATGTATTTGAAATAAATAAATAATGACAATACAATAAAACACTCTCAGAACACCTTGGGAGCAAAGTCAAAATCAAGTATAAATTCAACATATGTATATCTAGTTCTGTCTAAATAAAATATCGACTCCCGCTTTCCTCCGTAAATTGGCTTAAAATTCGAATTTCAAATAGGTGGCTATTCTTCGTTGAACGTAATTTTCAAAACGTAACGGGTTTTGACATTGCGTGCCCACTCTGTAAATACGTTGCACGATAACAGCACGTTAACAGGTTTGTTTTCACGCTTTTCGATTCTTTAACTGGTTCCAGGTTCACGCAAATGTTCACTGCGAACCAAACGCATTCGCTATAAATTAATTCGGTATAAAAATAAGTAAAATAAAGTAGAAATTAATATATTTTGCGCATTTAATTTAGTTTGCACGTTCATTTCCAAACAACACAGAAACTTGGGTGAGTTCCATGCAGGTGCGCAAAGTGAATGAAAGGTGAAATTTTATGCGCATTTCGACACCTATGTCAACGCTTATTTGCGCAAAATAATAAGTTCCGAGTGTAGTTGTTGGTGGGCCAGCACAAATACACAGAAGTTGGCTCGATTGGCGCAGGCAGAACCAGAGGCAGTGAAAAAAACAAACAACAGCAACAACAAACAGAACAGCACCACTAACACCCAGAGCAACAACTACAGCAGCAGCAGCAACAACAACAATAATAATACTTGCGCGGTTGGTCACAAGAAATGGCTAATACAAATATGATTAGCAGCAATCATAACAGTAACAGCAACAGCACCGCCTACACTTACAACAATTATAACAGTGCTAGTGCGGACAGCGGCAACAGCAGCGGAAGCAACGGTGGCAGCGGCAGCGGCGGTGGCGGCAGCGAGGTGCAAACGCTACGTGAAGTCTGTAACATGCTCAATACGGCCGCCCCAACCAATTATATGATACCAACAGGTGGTTGTGCGTACGATCACATTATTGCCATGATGCGCGGACTTAACCTGCAGGACGACGGCATTGTCCTGAACAACAAAATCAAAGCCATCGAAACGGATTTCTGCAACATTGTGCGCGACGAATCGATGCTATGGTATGTATATATTCGCGTATATCTCTGGTCTCCGTGTGTAAGTGTGCGTGTGCGTGTGTGTGTGTGTTTGCATGGCGTCGTCCATTGATGATTAATACATAAATATATACATATGTATGTTTATGTATGCATAGTATGTATGTATGTACGTTTCTGTGTATGCATGCATATATAGTATATATATTCCTACGTCAGAGCTAGTATTAAAATTTACAACTTACTGTAAATGATGTCGCAATTCGGTCAAAATTGAGAACTAAGAGATTTAGCCTTATACAAGAGAGAGAAAGAGACAGGGAGTAAGAAAAATAAGCAAGTTTCCCGCCAGTTGGCTAAAATTGAGTTGTTGTCGAAGACTAAATACCCTTTGATATATGTATATGTATGTACTGTCTGCAGTAAACATGGGAATCTATGACAAGCTTCTTTTTATCATATGCTTAATTTAAGTAAAGCAAACAACAGTTTATGCGGCTTATCAGTCATGTTCGTATTTGTCCATTTTCAACTATCGTAATAATTAGTTTTTTTTGTAGTCGAATTTCACCTAGTTACTATATTTGTATTGACAATAACTCGTATAGGGTTTCTCTTTTAAGGTTTTGTACAATGCAGATATAATTGATATCCATGTAAAGACTCCTTTATCATATTCAGGGCATACCGATAACCGGTTACCGAACGAATCACAGCTGAAAAACAATAACATTAATAATAACAATAACATTGCCCATTGTATTACTCACAAATTTCCCTTGAAATGCATTTCAGCGAATCCATGGACTACATGAACAACAAAGCTCTAACCGACGCTGAGACGGCACTGAAGTTCGCCCTGTTGTTCTCCTCGCGTAACTTTGATGCGCTGGCCATGAAGGAGACGAAAGTACGAAGCGCCATGCTGAAGATCCTGGAGACGAACTTCATCAATGCCGATGCGTATCGGCAGCACGACAAGAATCGACTGTACAACTCGATTACGCTGCTGGGCGAGTACTATCATCGTGTGCGTCTGGCGGACAATGCGCCGATAACCATCTTGGGCGACTCGCTGCTCAATTTGCTTACGCGCGAGATAAATGACGTTTCGGTGGTGATGAGCACGCGCCTAGCGCGCCTCGTTCTGTCACAGATCACGCTCAATGGCGAAATCATGCGCACGCGCCACAAGGCAGACATCGATCAGTTGCTCTACCATGTCAGACGTCATTTGATCATGCAGCCAGCGCTGACGGCCAAGGTGAAAGCGATGCTGATGATGGTGCTCGATTTGTTCTATAGCCATTTCAAGCATGTGGGCCACGAACTGGAGGCGATGTATACAGAGTATTTGGTGGTCGACGAGGACGAGGATGATGGCTTCAACAACAACAACAACAATAATGCGGCGGAAACACAGCCACAGTCGGATGCGTACAGCGGCCAGAATGCAGCCACCTGTTACAGTGACGAGGAGAACGGCAGCAGTGCCAACAACTCGGCACAGGAAGTGCCCAAGAAGTGGAGCGAGCAGGTCTGCGAGGATTCGCTATGCGATATTGTTTACGGCGAGGGGTCGGCCAATGGCGATGAGCAGCAACAGTTCAGCGAAAATGCTGGCAATTCCTATCAAAGCCACGACTCTTCCAGTTCCAGCCGTCAGGCCAGACGTGGCTATCAGCCGCGCCATGTGCCACGTCCGCTTAAGCCAGCCCATTCACAGGCGCCGCACGCAGAGTAAGTAATCTTTAAAATTGTATGTCGTATTTTTAACTCGTTAATCCTTCGCAGCAATATCAGCTCCGATCAGTATCCATCCATGGCCAGCAGCGAGGATCGCGACGAGTCAAAGCCGCTGCCAAGCTGGCGCAGGACACGCTTCAACCGCCCCAACGATGGCGAACAGCCGAATGGACGCTCACGTCATGACCAGCAGCGTCGCTATAGCGTCAGTTGCGATGACGATCATCAGAGCGTGCGAAGCGAGGGTCGCGGCAATTTGCGTCTCTACAGCATTGATGATCGCAGGAAGCACTCGGAAGAGCGCTATGAGCGCAATCTTGGCGGCGGCAGCAACTATAACAACATAGTGAACTCCAATTGGGATCAGCGCGACGATCGCAGCGAGCGCTCCTATATAAGCAACTATGAGCGCGGAAATAGCTACAAACGCGGCGGGCGCTACAACAATCACAATCGCAACACGTACGACAAACCGCCGCGTTTCCAAAAGCAGCAGCAACAACAGCAGCAGCAGCAGCAACAACAACACCAACAGCAACAGCACAGGGATCATCAGAAGATACACAGTGAAACCTGGCGTCGCTCAAACAATGCCATTAACAATGCATATCAGGATGAGAATTGTGCGTACAATTCGAATGGGCCCGAGTCCAACAGCCGCAGCTCGTCGCGTGCACGCACCCTGCCGCGTCCGCCCAAATCCCAAATGGATGACGGCGCCAGGAAACCCAACACCAACTATCGCTACAGCCAGAGTCCGACACGTGGTGGCGGCAGCGGCGCCGTTGGCGGCGGGCCGCGCACTTTTCCGCGTTACAGCAGTCAGAGCAGCCTGGCAAGCGAAGCGTCTAGCACTTTTGATCGCCGCCAGCAGTCGACACGCCCACATCAGCATCAACATCAACATCAAAATCAGCATCAACATCAACCGCAGCGTCATCGCAACTTTACACGTCGCTCACAGCCAAACATACACCAGCCGCAGGAGCATCAACAGGCTCCGAATCCACAGCCGCAGCAGCAACAACAACAGCAGCAGCAACATTCGAATGCTGGCAACTGGCATGAGGCTGGCAAGGATGAGAGCGAGCTGGTGCGCAATGCACAGCAGACAACACAATATATGAACTACCTGTCCGCGCAGAAATGAGAGAGACGCGCCCGCTGCAAAAGTGCCGAGCGTCGTCGCAGCACCAGGAACTACAAATGCATGGAGTGATTACAATAAGCACGAGTACGATTTTTGTAAAGTTTCATTGTTTTAAAATTGAAAGTCTGCAACGAGATTTTGTTTCAAACCGTTTTTAAAGCTGCCCTTCCCCCCCATTCAGACTTAACCCACTCAAGTAATCAATTTGCTCTTCATTCACAAACAAAAGAGAAAAGAAATGCTATTTTTTTTTCTTAAAACTGTATTGGAATATTTTTGAATTTTTTGTATATCATGGATATTAAGACCACATATTCAATTGTAAGTAAATAATTGTGCCGTTCATTAAATATTATTTTGTATAATGTAGTAGAGACTGTTTGTAATCTACAATTGAGCTCAAATGTTAAACCTAACTCGTGGCCATTTGCATCTAATCTCCAATTTCCCGCCTCAAATAAACAATAAAATGAAATATGAAATCAAACGTAAACACAAATCAAGATAGGCTCAAGTAGCAATTGTAAATCGCATATAAATATATATATATATAGAGTAAATCGGAAACAATTTATGCTTATCCATAAACAAATTGTAAATATCTATTGTAGTCGCGACGGATCGATCAGCATACACACACAACCACACACACACACACAAACAAATACATATATAGGTACACACATAATTATACACCGGCATGTTTTATACAATTTTTGTTAGAAACTAAGTACAAAAGTCATAAACATGAAACAAACAAAAAAAAAATCCTATTTCTATTATAATTGTATGAATAAAAAAGAAAATTATGTTGTTTAAATGTTACATGCACGTTGCCCACGTTGTATTTTAGCTAAATATATATACCTAAATGTCATGTTACGATTTAAAAAGCAGATTTATTAAAAGCATATTATAAATTACACAGACGTATACATGCAGACCTTAAAGAAAGTTATTATAAATAATTTTGAAATCGCATTGTTATTGTGACGCGTTTGTTGAAACAACGAACGAGCCAGAATGAGAAAATTTAAAACTACATTGAATAAAACATATAAAATATATAGTTTTAGTCGAATACATATACGTATTTTAAGCATAACAAGCGTTTAAATCATAGTTATTATATATATATATATATATATACACACACATATACAAATACATAGTCTAACAATAACAATTTTAATAAATATATTTCCAAGACTTTGATTTTGATATTTGAAATATGTATGTTGACAGCTGATAAAATATAGATAGATGTGTATAATTAAACGTGCACCGCACGACGACGGAACTAACACAGAACATAAACAATGAGAGATTTTAAAGCTGGATCAGCGCTCGGCCTGCTCTTTGGGCGTCACAACCAGGACCTCATAGATCCTGTTGCTTACTTCCTCGCGTTGATAGGGCATATATATAACGCGATGCGATGGATGCACTTTGCCCAGCAGCGTCAGGCCCGCGTGCACAGAACGGCCGGTGTAGAGCGCCTCGCCGATTTCCGAGTAACCCGACTTGAGAGCACCGGGCGGCACATCACCATTCGTTGCCGCTACCCACTTAAGTTCACAATCCGTTAGTACCAGCAGATCCACCTCGGAGTTGAGCCGATGGGCACTGCAATTCCATGGTGCGTATACGGCTTTCTTTTGCGGCACATAGTTGGCTGGTAGCAAATCCTCATGCAAATAGACGCGCGCCACATACGTATCGAAGCCCTCGTGATCGGTGCCACATTGGACGGCACCCTCGGGTGTGGTGGGTGCAATCGGATCATCCAAATCAATGGGAACCCACTGGATCTGGGAACGTTCCGGATCGTCGATCTCAGTGCATTCGGCAAAATTCAAATAAATGCGATGCACACGGTGACGATGACAAATGGCCCGACATTGTGGGCAGCTCAGCGAACGGCTTAGCCAACGGGTGAGGCACTCCTTGTGAAAAACATGGCCGCAGCTAGCTGTTGAATATATGATATCATTTGCTTTGTAAAATTCATTGCAAATGCCACATAAAACGTTCAGTTTCTCAGCTTGCTGAGTTGATTTGGTTGCTTCCGATTCTGCTTCCGCTTCCATGATTTTTCGCCTGTTGTTTTTATTGAACTACGTCTGGTTCTTATCTCGGTGCTCTTTGATTTGTATTTCATCAAAAGCACAAATAAAAGGCACACAAAAGACAATATACGCAGCGATAGTCAAAGTTTGTAATTGCCGTGCTTTTAATTAATCGGTCAATCGATTATTATTATCGCGACAATCGGTTATCGAAGATGTTGTATTTGTAGCCCTGGTCTTCTGCACGTTGTTTTTATTGTGGCTGTTGTTGCGTTTGACATAAACATGCAGCGAAAGGAGCCAAATCCATTCCAAAAACTGGGATTGCGGCCATGGCTGGCCAAGCAGCTGACCAAGTTGGGTGAGCCAAACCGAATTTAATTGATATAAAGACACCTCTTTATCCTGCATATTCCCTAGGCCTCAAGGGAGTAACGCCTATACAGGAGAATTGCATACCAGCGATATTGTCTGGCAAGGATTGTATTGGCGCAGCCAAAACAGGCTCAGGCAAGACCTTTGCATTTGCCCTGCCCATCTTGGAGAAGCTGAGTGAGGAGCCAGTCAGTCATTTTGCCCTGGTGCTGACACCCACACACGAGCTGGCCTACCAAATCTCCGAGCAGTTCCTCGTAGCTGGCCAACCCATGGGCGTACGCGTTTGCGTTGTCTCTGGTGGCACCGATCAGATGATTGAAAGCCAGAAGCTGATGCAGCGACCACACATTGTTGTGGCCATGCCGGGTCGTCTGGCGGATCATCTGACAGGCTGTGACACGTTCTCGTTTGATAACCTCAAGTATCTGGTTGTAGATGAGGCGGATCGTATGCTAAATGGTGACTTTGACGAGAGTTTGGCCATAATAGAACGCTGCCTGCCTAAAACACGGCAGAATCTGTTCTTCTCCGCCACCATGAAGGACTTTATGAAAGAGTCCAGTATCTTCCCCATAGCCAAGGATGTGAGTGGGCAAATCTAAGCGAAAATTAATTATGTTATAATTCTCGATTTAAAATGCATTTTAGTGTCTGGAATGGTCACAGGAGTCGGATGTGGCCACCGTGGATACACTTGAACAGCGCTATTTACTCTGTGCTGACTATGATCGTGATATGGTGCTTATCGAAGCCTTGCGCAAGTATCGGGAACAGAATGAAAATGCCAATGTCATGATTTTCACCAATACAAAGAAGTAAGTGCTTAATTTATCTACGCTAGAAAAGTATTTTAGTTGTGTATACCCTGCCAGATACTGCCAGCTGCTCTCGATGACGCTGGCCAGCATGGAAATTGAGAATGTTTGCCTGCACGGCTTTATGCGGCAAAAGGAGCGCGTTGCGGCGCTCAGTCGCTTTAAGTCCAATCACATACGCACCCTGATTGCGACAGATGTCGCTGCACGTGGCCTAGATATACCCAGTGTGCAGCTGGTAATTAATCACATGCTGCCGCGTACGCCCAAGGAATATATACATCGTGTGGGACGGACAGCGCGAGCGGGACGCAAAGGCTTGGCCATATCAATATTTCGATTTCCACGCGATCTGGAACTACTGGGCGCCATTGAAGCAGAGATAAATACTAAACTCGCAGAGCATCCCATAGATCGTATGTGTTTGTTTTCTCTTTATGAAATTAAGAATAACTAATACGAACAATATTTTGTTAGAGCGCATGGTGGAGCGCATATTCATGCAAGTGAATGTAACACGGCGGGAATCTGAGATGCAGCTGGACAACAATGACTTTGACGAGCGCGCCCAAAACTACAGGCGTAAGACTTGGATTATGGAGGGCAAGGATCCTGATAAAATGGAGGCGCTGTAAGTGCTGATAAACTGACGCGCTCTGTAAAAACTTTAAATTAATATTTATACTTTTACAGCTATCGTAAGAAGCAAAAGGACAAACTGCGCGAAATACGGCGCAAGCGCAAGGAGCAGCAGGCAGAGATGGGCACCAGTGAGGAGGGCAAGGCGCTTCTAAACGACGAACGCTTCAAGACTGTGGACAGTGCACGCTTTGAGAAGAAATTCCGAAAACGTCCGGCAAAAGATGCGACAGAAAAGACGCCGCTTAAATCGAGTAAAACAAACGCAAACACGAAAACGAAACCAAATGCAAAGCGCAAAGCAAAAGTGACTTGATGAGCTTTTAAATATATGTGTATATATATGTATATATATATATAACAAATAACTTTTGAGCTTATACTACTAAGCAGTTGCGAAACGCATCATATAAATATTTATGTAATTTCAGTAATTCAAGACATGCTTAAATAATGTAGCCGTAGCAGCCTTCAGTTTATGGAGCAGGCACTTTTTCTATGTCAGTTTCTTCGGTGTTTCAGTCTAGGGAGATTGTTAACAACGCATCCTCAGGACAGATCTCCAGCAGCACCTTGGCGCCATCGTTAAATGGATACGAAATGCTGCCATCAATGACCAGATCTGCAGAAATGAAGAATGGAAATGGTTGGCAATCAATGATAAGGTTCAGCAAACTGATGTCCAGCTGCTACTCACTGGCATCGATACAGTGCGATTTGACAAACACGCTCTGCACAAAATCGCGGGCTTTGAATGTTGTTGGTGAGGGCCAGACACCCACACAGATTTGCTCCCGTATGGAGTAGCACAGGCGCGGATCGTCGGGCGCAAAGAGCAGACCCTGATTGTAGCGCAGTGCTATTTCATCAACATTTTCGCGCAGCCGAAGCACTTCCGGTGAATCGCTGTTGGGCAGCGATTTTAGCAGATCGTCCACATCGCTGCTGGTAATGCGATTGATGCTCGTGTGCCAGGATGTGGAGCCAGTGCCGGTGCTTACGCACAGGCCAGAACATTTCGTTTTATTCACCAAATCCTGATGGTCCAGCACCAGTTGCAAGTGTGATACGCGTGCCGAAATATGCTCACCAATGAAGACCTAGAATGGGAAGCGCAGTGCTTGAGAGGATTAGACGAACAGTTTTGTTGTGAGGCTACCACACACACACACACCTCGTTCAACGCCAGATAGGGTAGAATACGCTTCATTTTGGCCTTGTACTTGTTGGCCATGTGCTCATCGAGCATTTCTGGCGCCGTATCCACCTGCTCCATCTTGACAGCCGTGTGCCTGAACAAGTCTGTCGACTCGGGTATCTTGCCATTGCTGCCCAGCATGGTGGTGCGTATGCGTGAGCGATGCATCCACTTAAAGTCGCCCTGTTGAACAGATAGAATGTAAGCAATGGTTGACAGCATGACTTGGACTACCTACGCTCTTGATGCGGCTGACTGCTTCCTCGGGATTCTCCGAAAAGTATTTGGGCAACAAGAGGCGGCCGGCCGAACGCTGTGGATCCGAGTTGAAGCCAACAATCGGTGTTTTCTGCTGGCTGAGGGCAAACAAGGGACTGGCACGATTGGCGGACAGCAGAAAGGTGCCATCGCCGCCAACGGGCACAATAACATCCGCCCAGCTCATGACATCCTTGCTCAGAGAGCTTCTAAATTCAAGTCTGCTTTGTTTAATAAAGTCAACAGCGACAGGGACACATTATGTGGATGGCGGGAATAAGTACAATTTGTAGTTTGGTAATTATTGTGACGACCAAAACGATGACCATGACCATGACGAATGATGAACACACCAGACGCAGTCACAACAAAGCCACACAAACAACAAACGTTAGAAAAATGTATGTATATATACTAGGCAAGACGCCCGAGCAGGCGTGGCACACAAAAAAAAACATAGCACAACAACTACGCACCTGCTGGAGAGCTTCACCTCGCAGCCAACATTCTGGAAGCTTTGGACAATGCGTCGCTCGAAGTCCTTGTGCAGATTGTGCAAATAGAGGACCATTTCGACGTCGGTGCCGCGATCGCGTAGCTTCTGCTCCAGCTGTTCGCGCGACAGTTCCGGATGACGCAGTTGCTCCACTTCATAGCGGGATAGCTTCGTCACGACCAGGGCGCGCTTCAATTGAAAATTTGCGGGCGCAAAGTTGGCATATTCTGTGCAAATGGAATTGTCAGATATGTAAAATACATCAGATAATTTATTCATAGGCTCAGGCCTCATTTTATTGGCAATCATTCGAATGCCGCATAAGCATATTTTTTGAATCCTTAGCGGCGTTTTTTTGTAGCTAACAGTTAAATCGATGAGATTTTCTTTGCTTAAATTTAATGGGAACTCGAGAGTTTCGTTAGTGTGCTTGACAGAATTTTCCAACTAAAATACTTATCAGAATTGTACTTTCAAATTGGATGAATGATAACCAATTTCGTGTGTGCGATCATTTATAAGTGGAATTTTGCAAGTTAATCTTTAATTAAATGTGATTTCTGACAATCACATGCCTCAGCCTAAAGCTGATAATAAACGGAAGCGCAATTCATGTTTATAAAAAAGCTACATCGTAAACAACGAAAAGGCTGACGAACGGATTGCCTTGTTAAATTGCGCTCTAAGCGTTAAAAAATTAAATTTAAGAAATGTTTTAGAGGCCCATTTGTGGCTTACCTTTGGCAAATTGTTTTAGCAATTGCTTGGACTTCAACATGCTGAGCTTTGGACAATTAAATAGAGCATTTATTTATGAAATTCTTTATTTAACTCGTGTTCTACATCAATTGATTTAAATAAATTGTGTACCAAACTTAAAAGTTGTTATTCTGGTATTTCAATAATCTTTCGTTCTTTCTGTTTTTTAATAAGGTTTAAGTATGTTTCTACTCTTTTTTTTGTTCTCGTACATTCGGTAATGTACAATTTACATTCCGTAATTGGAGGTTAGTTGTTAAACTAAAACTGACATCAATTATCACACTAAATACACGCTATTCGCAGCCATTGACCAGTTTTTTTTTACGTCCACGTTCCTTGTCTTTATTAGATTTACTGATTGATTTGCTATTCCGTTCGGTCGTTGTCACAACTCTCGTGTATGAATATTCGCTTCGTTTTGCCGTCATTTATCGCTGTTTTGTTTCTATTTTTGTTCGCTTTCGCTTTAACATCTCTTGCTGTCAGTTTAGTTCTTGTTGTGCATTGCTGATAAGCGGCACGGCCTTTTCTTATCAGCCCAAAAATAATAATAAAGCAAAAATACAAATACAATTCAGTCGTGTCGCTGAATTGCCATTCACAGCACAGCCGCACTCTCTTCTTCTTATCATACGCCTACGCACTATTCACAACACGCGCATTCACATGTTTTATGTTTCCATTCTCCTGGAACGAATACTTTTACGTTAATATTTAAAGTAACTTAAAAAAAAAAATTAAACTTTTCTTGCTCGCCCATTTGTCTACTTAAAACGATGATACATTCGTAGGTCCGTGGTTTCCGGGCTTATGTTCATGTCGAGGCCATGTGGTTCCTCGGACAACCCATTGTTTTGCTGTAGAACAATAATTGTTGACTTTAAGACGTTATTTTGAAGCTTATACAATTTTACCTGCAGGTGTGACAACTCCTGCTGCACGTCCTCATCCAGTATGGGCTTATGAAAAACGGTGCTCAGCAACATCATGGCGTTCTTGGCCACCTCAGCCACATTCAAATTCATGCAGCTGCTTTTGTCCATGTTCATCAGATCTGCCAGACGCAGTGAATCCGAGGCAACAATGCCACCGTTTGCCCCATTTGGACCACGCTGCATTTGGGCGTTGCGGTTTGTCAGGTTCGTCGGCTGCCCAACGTTAATCTGTGGTACGTTCGAATTTAAGGTGATACGCATAGGAGGGCCCAAACGATTAACCGTATTATTACCAATTGGCATTTGTGCAGTCGGTTTCATCAGCGACGTGGCTTGTGTAGTTGGATTGGTCATCGAAGGACGCACTTGGTTAGCTGAATTAATTAGCGCCGTCAACGAATTCGAACCCAATTGCCAGTTGGCAGAAATGGGGTTGCTTTGATTCTGATAAGGTTTAAATTGATTGTTCAGGTTGTTGTTGCGCGCGTTAAAATTTGAATTTTGAATATCGCTCGGATTCAGTTGGGCGCTCACATTAAGCTGCGGGCGTCCATTCTGAAAGTGATTGTTCATGTTCATCAATACCTGCTGCTGCTGCTGTTTCTTTAAGTTGTTGTTGTTGTTATTATTCATATTGTTATTGTTGTTGGTGTTATTATTCATATTGTTGTTGTAGTTATTGTTATTATTATTGTTGTTGTTTGGTGGACCGATGAATGCATTGTAGGCGTTCCGCATACGCTGCTCCATGGACAACTGGCCACGTTGCGTATTGCGACCCGGAAAGTTGCCTAGACGATTATGCACAGAATTTTGACAGTTATTGCGATTGAAATTGTTGTTGTTGTGGTTGTTGTTATAATTATTGTTGGATCCACCGCGATGGAAGCGGCGTCGATTATTTTGATTCTGATGCCAGCGATTGCCGCGTTGAGGATTTTGCCGTGGTGGCTGGTTCCGTGGCGCATCACTAGGAACCAAAGGAGCCGCGCCCGAAGGACGGTTGACATTATTTGGCTGAATGCGCCACTGAGCTGAATCAGCGGAAATTTCCGCATTTGGGACTTGTTTGGTGTTATTGGTTTGGTCCATTGGTTCATCTGTTTCTTGATATAACCGATTAAAGTCATTTGTTTCAAAATTAATTTGATTCATATTCGTATCCTGTATGGAAGAATTAAGCTCGTCAACCTGCTGTGATTCGTCCTCATCAGCCTCGTCTTCGTCCTCTCCATTGGTATCCTTATAGGATTGTAAATGAGCCGCTTGTCGCTGGCGCTTATCAGGATGGAATCCATAATGTTTGGGTATTTTTGGTTTGGGCTGTACATAGTGTGTGTAGTATTCGTCTGGAAAAATTAAAATAATAAATAAATCTTATTTTCATAAATGCTTGTGGTTTTTTATTAACTCTATTACCAAGTGGCATCAAAATAGCTGGCGCGTTAAACGAAGTCATGGTGAGTATTCTCCATAAATCAAACTGCTTAAAAAATTATCTTTAAATTCTTAAAATAAATGAAGCGCACAAGCATAAAATTCGCCAGAAGAACAGTTAGAATTTTGATAGGCATATGTGTGTGTGTGCCAGAGTAGCATTAGAAAATTATCAACTAAAACGTTTCAGTAATCGAAAAATGCGGTATTTATTTATGCGCAAGCAAATTGCAACTCTGGTCTAATGAGCATCGCAGCCAACTTTGCTAGCTTCCTTTACTTTGATTCTTGCTGTAGAACGTGTTGCACTTCAATTCCTGGAGCTATCGAAATGTAAGTTAACTAAAGAAATGTAAATTGATATTGCAGCAAATATAACTGTGCTAAGTGCATTACAAGCCTTTTTACAGAACTCAAGGCTGCAAAATCAAATTACAGTACAGGACTTTGCTTCTATGCCGGCTATAATTTAAATTGTATTCACGTGGCTTGGGGCTTTGCTCTTGTGGCTGTACAATTATTATCTCTTTATTTGTTAAAGGTTGCTGAATAAAGTACTCTTTTTTTGTTTTACAGGTGAACTGTAGCTGTATTGGCCGTTTAGGACGGTCCTAATTAAATTTGGTAAGTTGTGTGTTTTTATATGTAATTTTCTAGTTTGTGAACACGAGTCGCTGGTGTAAAGATAATCTCCACTTTAGCTAGTGCTTTTTATTTGTTCGCAGAGCAATGCGCTTCGCCCAAGCATAACCCAAATTTATTATATCAAAAATTTGCGGTGCATATTCTTTTCGTGAAGCCAACATTTCTAAATGAAAAAGTTACATGCTTTTGATGTGGACTCTCATATACTCACATATTGTATTTTGTTTATTGCAGGCAAAATGTGAACACAACTCAAATGGATTTGTCGCTGTGATAAGCCTGGAAGAAAGGTTAGTTCTATTTTAATTTTTTTTAGTAAGGATAACTTTTTACTCTGATGATATCTTACATTCTGACACCTCATATGA
The DNA here is from genome assembly GCA_035045885.1 of Drosophila borealis. Classification (NCBI taxonomy): domain Eukaryota; kingdom Metazoa; phylum Arthropoda; class Insecta; order Diptera; family Drosophilidae; genus Drosophila; species Drosophila borealis. The sequence continues at coordinate 1,887,749 of JAWNOR010000122.1, read as the reverse complement.
ACCACTGTGATTCATTCTATTTGTAATTAACTACTGAAAATACAAAACTAAAATAATTTAAGTGTTTTTATGCAATCTTGTTTAACAAAATCTCTTTTTTTTTAGGTTACGCACGAACATGCCGGGCATTTGACGGTTGTGCGTGAAGTTGCCTGCGCTTCGTTGGATAATAATCCTCGATTGGGTTAGTATTCTTTTACCACGTGTGTAATTCCCAGTTGCACTTGCAATGATGATCACTTAAACCATTCACAGACACCATATAAAAGTTAAGCTCTGACAAACTTCTTCAATATTTTTTTGAAGTAAGCGAGTCTTGCTTAGCCGGTTATGGACCCTGGTTAATAAATTGGCACTGAGTCTTATACTTAATGCACCAGTTTTGTTGTTAACTAGCAAATGTACTTATACCTGGTTTTCTTTTGCAGGTGCTCCAACATTTGGATCAGCTACAGCTGACATTGTTGTACATTCAAAATATGAAATAAATAAATAAACATGTGTTTTGAACTTAAAAATCGTTTTTTACTATATTTGCGCGTTCCCTCAAAGCGAGTTCCTGGTTCTGCTTGGCAATCATGCGGTCACCTTTCGATTTCTTGCCGATGCCCAGTTTGGGCAGGCCGCGATTGAGTCCCTCCAGCAGCACGCACGCCTTGCACGGCTGCTGTGAGGAAACGAAGCTGCAACGCTGGCAAATGCCGCGCACAGGTTTCTTTACCGTATCCTTAAAACGCAGCTGCTCGCCCGAGTAGATGATGTCCATTATGACCGAGGGTCGCACTTTTTCCAGATCCTTTAGAAAAGCGCGCGCGTGACCCCGGTAAGCGTTTGGCGCAAACACGCATTCGGTGGAAAAGTAGACCAACTTCTTGTAGTGCGCATACATGACAATTTCCTTCTCGTAGCTGTATTTGAGTGGCTTGACGCGGGGTATGGAGTCCTCGCCGCCGCCTGTGCGAATGTCCGTGCAGCGACGCAAACGCGCCGTGTCCCCGCGCAGTATATTCATCAGCACCGTTTCCGCAATGTCGTCCGCATTGTGGCCGGTGGCGATGCTGTCTACGCCCAAAAGCTTTGCACCTCGATCCAATGCCTGGCGCCGAAAAACGCCACAAAATGTACAATTGTTAGAGCGGCCTATTTGCGCCACAATGCGATCCATAGTCCAGCCATATAGTTCCTCATAGGACAGGATTTTCAGTGGTATTTGATAGTCATCGCGATTTTGTTTGACCGTCTCTAGACTGTCGTCCCGATAGCCCGTGATGCCTTCGTCAATGGAGAGCAGCACCAGGTCCAGACCATAATCGTGGCGTTTATTAAGAAGCTTCATGCTGAAATGAAGGTTATTAGGATTACAAATATGGGCACCGGCAGCTGAACTTACACATGCGCCAGGACCGTAGAGTCCTTTCCGCCGCTGGCAGCGACGGCAACCTTTTCACCACGACAAAAGAGCTTGCTCGAGATGATTGTGTGATGGATTTCAGCTTCAAAGGCAGCAAAAAAGCAAGCCTTGCACAGAGCGTCACCTGTTTTGGGACGCTGTATAGGAAATCGATTAATGTTTATAACTGAATTCAAATAAGTCACTCACCTTTAACGTGGCCCTGTTGCCGCACTTAGCTTTACAATCTATAGGCATTTTTAATAATATAATTTGTTTACAAATAGACAACGTGCTGTGGCAATCGTTTTGCTGTTATCGATATAAGTATTGCCGTGTTTTACAACACTGACTCAAATATCGCAAGGTAACTCCTGAAACTAGGCGCGCTTATTATATTTACAATAATAATTAAAGCTATCCCCAATTTCTAGTAAATTCTATAAATAGCTGACATTTTCATATATCATTTATAATTAAAAATCCATTTGTAATTTTTCAGTTCTTTTTTATCAATATTTAAATAGCTTGCGCACGTGGGAATACCCATAATGCAATAAACTCAAATGCAAACACAATATTTAAGTAATGACTTTCGATGATGAAAATGACGAATATATACACCAGAAATTGTATCGCAGCCGTGGAAAATGTGGTAAGTAATGCATAAAATGATATATATGTATATGAATTGCAAGCTATCCTTACCAAAACACAGCAATCTACGCACGTCAATCAGAAGTTTACGTCGAGGTGAAGCAGAAATCCAATGTTTATGCTAGGACACCACTTGCCGCAATGGCTGGGAACGCCAACAACAACAACAACACACTTGATATTGGACACGATGTTTGGTTTCACATAGCCATGCATCTAGATCCGGAGGATGTACAGACCTTCGCCTTGGTGTGCAAGCAGGCCGCCAAGCTGGTAAACTCGAGAGCCTTCTGGCGCAACATGTACAAACGCCACTGTCTGCGTGGCACGTCCAAGAGCTGGAACCTGGAGCTGCCCGCCCAGCTGCAGTTGGAGCAAATACGCAACTGTGATACGAAAGCGCTGCGTTCGCACGTCATCGAAGCGCTATTCCACTGTTATCGTCCACTTAAGACGCGCCTGGAGCTGGGCTACAGCCTGGACTGGCTGCTGCACCGCACCTTTATGTCCTGCTCGCAGAAGCAATATCAATGCTTGTGGATCATGTGCTACGCACTTTGGAATCAGCAGGCGACATCCTCTAGGCAATTCGATGAAGTTGGGCAGGCGGACAACGAAGTGGTTAACGATTGGGAAGCGCTGGCAGAGGGTGATGAGGCAGCAGCCCAGATAGTACACAGCTCCGGCCATCGACATGAAGGTGTTGTTCTATTGATTGTGGTGTGCCGTCAATTTATACCGCTGCCGCTGCAGTTGCTCTACAATCAGCAACAGTCGCGCTTTCGCCTGATGGCGACCCGTGAGCTGCTCTGCAGCAATATGCGCGCCAAAAACTTGGAGCTGGATTTCGTCGAGGACAACTGCAATAGCAACAGCCCGAGGGTGACTGTCAAATATGCGCGCATTGAAAAGTATAAGGTGCTGCCCTGGTGGCATCCAGATTTCAAAAGGTTTCTCAAATAAAATTGATATGCGTACTAAAGAAACTAGATAGATTTTTATAAATACGCTTAGGTCACGAAATATGCAAGGGATAGAAGACCTTTGGTTTCAATTAAAGATCAGCTATATGTGAGAAGCCGAGCCAGCATCTTTGCTGACTTTCACTATTATCAGAATCATGTGATTGGATGTGAACCCGAGCGGGACATTAAACGGACGTTATCTCAAGTGTCGCATATAGACATGCCAGATGACATGACTGAAAACAGATGTTGTACATTGCTTGGGAGCTACCTGTTGCCGATAAACAATTTTGATCGTACAGTTTTTATCATGCCATTTCGATGCACAGATAGAAATCGAGCAAAGAGTACATTTTGATACGTAATTTTATAAAAGCGATTGTTTTCGTTATGATAAAGGATTACAACTGGAAGATAATTGATATATACACGTTCAGCTTAAACATAATTGTGAGTTACATACATACAAAAAACATTAAGAGGTGGTCGTTATAAATGTGTGTGTCTTTATGAAAATGGAGCCAAAACTCGGAGTGCTGTGTTACCTTGTAAGCATTACACCTTGCCCAGTAGATCGTGTCCATAGGGCTTCTTGCGGTAGCCGCCTTTAAAGGCGAACAGCTTAAAGGCCACCACCATCATGACAATGCAGAAGGCATACAGGAACATGCCCATACGCATATCCATGTCGGAGAAGACGTTGGAGATCTGACGCTTTTGCCGCATCTTGTCGAGCGTCTCGTGCAGCAGCTCCTCGCGCTGCACGCCAAAGCGACTGACAAACTGCGGATTGTGTATGTTCTTGAGGAAACTCAGCACCGCCTCCTTGTTCCACTCAATTTCCAAATTCTCTTTCGTGGCAGACGCTGGCGCCTGCCGGCACTTGGCACAGCTGCTGGCACTGGGGAATTGTAATTTCGGAAATTGCGGATCCTCGGTGTCGTCGCCAGCCAGACGCTGATTGACCTCATTATGCGCAGCCCAGAGCCACAGTACGGCTTCGTCTTTGGAGGCAACGTTCCAGATTTTGCGGCGTGTTGCCATTGCCTGAACACAGGAAACAATATAGATTAATAAAAATACACTTGTGTCAATTTAAGCAGCTGCCGTCAAAAGACAACAACCCAGATCGTCTGTATTAAACAAAAAAAAACCCATAATGTCGTTTAATGCTTGCGTAATATCCCATCTTGCACATAAAGACGAGTAAATCCCATGGGGAATATGTACTAAAAAACATTATAATCATGTAAACGTGACTGCTCAAGTTAACTTGTTCAGCAGCATAATGCTTTTCACAAACTATATAAGGGCTTTGACCCCACATACTTAGTATGTGTATTATATATAATATACATATGCTCAATCAGCAAGAATATCTAGACACCTGTACAAAGTGGGTTACGCAGTCCAGACTAGACAAATTTGCTTGCACCGATATTGGGCAGGTTGGCTAGGGAATAACTATATAGCAACTATAAAACTCGCACTATCTTTATTTTGACTGACATCTTTTGAATTTTTCAGTGTGTGAATTGTATACATGTACTAATAATTGTTCGCATTTTATTTATTTATATCTCCCTCTTTCTTGTTTTCCACCCAAATCAAATTAAGTTTATGGTCAATGTATGTGATAATTGAATAATCGTGAGTTAGGCTCTAATAAATAACTTTTAATTTGATATAAGGCTTTGTAGTTTGATGAGTTTGTCATTTAAAGAATATAATGAGCGCGATATGCTCTGTTTTTTCCTAATTATATTTACCCGAATGTCTCTTTGTAAATTTGTGTCGTAATTACAGGGTATTTGCTAGTGCTTATATATGCTACATTTCCTAGCTATCTGTTAGGTTAATTTCGTAGGGTATAAATCTATCTAATTACGGGTTATCTTCTGGTGCTTATATTTATTTATGGGGTGTACAGTTAAAAATAACTTTCGTAACATTTTACATTCTGAAATTCTTGCAATCCATTCGTAAATCGTTGTTAAACAGGCAGAAACAAACCCAAGCTAATAAACTATATGATAAATTATAGCTGCGGGCCCTTCAGCTTAAGCTGATTTGTTTTTGTTAACAACAAGTAAACAAAATAAATAATTGAATGAATTGACAAATACTGCATTAGGGCTCGTCCCGCGCACCTGCTCCTACAGCTTGGAGGTCAAATGCTGATCTCATAGTGAAAGCGCCAATTACAATAATGCGGTATTATTAACACGTAGGCACAAACTAAATTGCCTGTGTGTGTGCGTGTGTGTGTGTTTTAGATGGAGGTGACTCACCTGGAAATGTTCGCTGCAATCGGTGCAGCCAAAGAAATTCTTGATATAGCCATGCATCGCCTGCAGCACCTCCAACGGATCCTGCGACTGTTCGTTGCCCGCCGCCTGGACGCTCATGAAATGGAAGAGCGTCCACAGCGAACAGCTGAAGCCGCGCAAATGCGGACTGGAGCCCGTGCAGCCCACGTAGTGTGTGCTTGAGTAGATGTGACCCAGTTTCGCCTCTAGGCGGCGCAGCTCCTGCTCAAACTCCTTGCCCGTCAGCTGCTGATTGAACTGCGCTACGTAATCCCTGAGCTTGCCCACCAGCTGGCGTCCCGCCGTGCCCAGGGGATTGTAACGCTGGAGCACGGTCAGAAAGCGCTGCAGCGCCAGCAACCGCTCGCCGCTAATCACATTCACCTTGGCCACCTCGTTGTGTAGAATGGTGCGTATGGCCTGCTCCAGATCCGCCTGATAAATCAAGTGCTTGTTGCGATGCACCTCGCTTATGATCTCTTTGAGTTCTCCAATCTGGCTGGCGCTGTTCGCCGGCGGCTGCGACTGCGCCTGCTGTTGCTCTGGCCGGGGTGTAAAGTTCAGAGCACGCAGCGCATCCTCAATGGCCTTGGCATAGGCTTCGCTGCTCTGACTGGACGGCGTGAGCACCTTCACATTGCCCTGGCGATCCACGAGCGCCAGCTGTTGCTTCTGACTGGTGTCCAACTTAAATTTGGCTGCAACGGCCGCATCGCTGAAACGACGCACCTGTACTGCGGGCCACTGCAGCAGAAAGAGCGCCGTTTCGGCGCCCAGCGTGGAGTTCTCCGGCTCATGGACGAGCGCTAAATACTCCCGCTGACTGTTGAGGCCCTCAAACAGAGCTGTTGCGGTGCTTTCACTTTCGCTGACAGGCACAAAATTGGGCCAATGTGTGTTGTTAACCGTCTGATTCTCGGCGGCCAACATGCCAGCGAGCAGACTGCGTATCTCGTCGGGCTTTTGGGTCTCCAATTTAAGGCCATATTGCAGGGAGCTGGGCTGAAAGCCCGGGCCCATATATCGCAACGTTGGATAGCCCATCACCTCGTAGGCGCGACAGACGCCGTTGTTCTCCTCGGCGGCACAGTCAATGGCACTGACAATGAGCACATCCCGCCAGGCGTGCAGCTGCTCGGCCACCTGCTTATAGATGGGCGCAAAGCGTCTGCAATGCCCGCAATACGTATTGTAGAATTCGACGAGCGTGCCGCGATTCTGCTCCAGCACCGTCTCATTAAAGTTGGCTACTGTTAGCTTGACCACCTTATCGCTGTCATCGTACAGACCGAGCTCCTCGTCCACCGGCGCCGATTGCTGCTTTAAGAGCGTCTCGTATCGGTTCAATGGGACGCCAGCAGCGACCAATTTCAGTATGCACAAGAATAATAATATTGTTAAAAATGTCAGCTGCGCACCTTGTCGAGTCATTGTCTTTAAACCGTGTTCGCGGTGTTTAAGGTGTTCAGTGCGCAATGCAATGAGAACGACTGATACGATATTTCTACCGTAGCATTTGGAATGTTTTATGGTTTCAATAATTTTTGATTAGCCACACAGAGTATTTTTGCACTCTCTCCCCTTGATGCTTGTTCTTTCCATACGCTCGCGTAAACAGCTCTTGATAGAGATGAGCACTGACAGCGTAAAAGTGATGTGAGTCACATTTGAGTCACCGAGTTACTGGTCCATGACCTGTGTAGACTTATTGTGGGTGGTCACACTGGAGTGATGCAACCAGACCCCTTCTAGTTATTCACTAAGAAGGGCATATACAAGTTATAGATGTATTGCGGGAAGGTATGTATGAGTATATAACGCGACCATAACTGGTGTAAAGTTATTGATTGTGGTTGGGCAAACCTGATAAGAGTGTTGCCATACTGCGTCTAAATAGCTATAAGTAATTGGTGCGCACACAGTGACTGACTAAACTGTGTAGACTTTTTTGTGCAACAAAAAGTACCCAAAGCTACATATGTTATTAGTAAATTAGGTTATAATAACAGTTTTAAAATCTGAGAAATGTTCAACGATCAACACAAATTGATGTGCAATTTCAGCTCGTGACTTCAAAATCACTACGTTCGCTGCAATCTGACAGCACTCACGCAAAAACGATAAGCGATATTAAATACTATCGATAGCCCCCACATACGATATTTATTTATTGAAACAAGTACACCACTACATTCTAAAACAAATTTCGAAAGTTTAAAAAAATTAGCTTAGTTTAGTGAGATTAAGATGATATTGCGCCCATTGGATCGGGCTTTTTCGCCACGTTCCGTAGGCGACGGAGCGTGCTTTTTGCTAATTGCAGTATGTGTGCCGCTTACGTACATGTTTCAAGTCACAGTTATAATGCCGGAACTCCACGACGTCGGCAGCTTTTGGTATACAGCAGTGTGGCTCGCCGGCATATTTTTGGTCTTTAATATAACGTCAAATATGCTGGCCTGCATGCTGGTGGATACCTCAATTAAATGCAAGTATTTGACCAACAATATACATACCAATATACATTTCAAACAATTTACCTTGCAGTGCATATACTTAAGCCGCCAGTGGATTCCGATCTACTGAGCCGTTGGCATATGTGCGATGCCTGCCAGACGCTTGTGCCACCACGCTCCTGGCACTGTGATATCTGTAATGTGTGCATCTTGAAGCGGGATCATCATTGCCGCTTCACCTGCTGCTGTATTGGGCATCATAATTACCGATATTTCTTCTATTTTTTGTTCTACATGGGCTTGGGCGCCTTATATGTGAGCATCAATGCCAGCATTTATCTGTGGTATCTGCACGCCGACTATTACTGGCGGCCGTACACACTGCTCACCGTCTTTGTGCCTGCGTTGAGCCTAACCGTGCACGCCAGCTGGGAAAACTTTTATGTGGTGCTCTATGAGCTGAATTTATTGACATTTTGCATGTGCACATTGCTGCTCGTTTATCATCGGCCCATCTTTCAGCGCGGCGCCGTAATGAAGGAGCGCTCGACCGACAAATATAATCTTGGCCTGCGCGCCAACATTGAAATGGTGATGGGCAAGCGCATGCACCTGACCTGGATATCGCCATTTGTGCGCAGCGATCTGCCGCACGACGGCGTCAACTGGCAGCCCGCGACAAAAGAGGAATGAATCTTATTGTATTTTGATACTAGTCATATCTTAAGTAATCTCATCTAGCACAAAATGGTAGCATTTAAGTATTACGTAATGCATTCCATGCATTTATTTAAATATTGCATTTATTGCAAATTTACAGAACGAATTTATTGACTTTCATAACGCTCAGTAGTTTGTATTATTTATCTAAAAAGCTTTCGCCGACCAACGATTTCAGCTTGGCCAAATGCACTTCGCTGAGAGTGAAGCCTTCGTGTATGCGCTTTGCCAGCGCAATCGTTTCCATGTTGTTCTCCACAGCATATTGTAGCGCCATTAGCGCCTGGCTGGGCGCTTTGTTCAGCACGGTTGCCTCCACGTACTCAAACAAAGCGCTCTCTGCGGGCGTGCCGGGAATGCGATGCTGCTGCTTGTCAATGTAGGCGAACACCTCGCTGGCCTTATCGAAGCTGCTGTCGCCGCGCACGAGCAGCGTCAGAATGTCGCCCAGCATTTGGCCGGTGAAGGAGACTTTCCTGACCCGTTTAGCGGACTCCTCGATTTTGTTGTACATGTCCAGCGCCACCTTGGCGCACTGTTCGGGCAGCTGTTGGTGGGCGGGCAGTTCGGCATTTGGGCGATTGTTCACCATTATGCGGAGCACATAAAGCAGCAAACTCTCGCGATGGGTGTGATCGAAGATGACCATGTCGGACCAGATGCGCGGCACATGCTCAACGGCACCATTAATTTCTATGGCTCGAAGGATCTCCTCCATAATGCCCGGCTCGGGTATGTAGATGTTGGGCACCAGCACGTCGTATGTCTGCATGAAGTCCTCAATGGATTCGGTCTGACACAGTAGCGCTAGATAATTGCGATAGTATATGCCCTCCTTGAAGGAGTCGCCTATCAGATCGTAGTTGTTGCCTGTATGCAGCAGCTCATCTACTTTCTTAGCCAAGGCCTTGTCGTTCAAATGATTGCGGCACACATCCATGGCCGTGGCAAAGAAATACGTATCCTTGGGATGCTCCACCTTGAACTGCTTGCCGCCAATGTCGTGGAGGATGTCCACAATGACGTGCGAGACAGGTGCGCGTTCCCGGCAGAATATAATTAACAGATAGTAATATGTGCCCAGACTGGGAGTTACGCCTAATTTCTTGAATTCCGGAAGAACCTTAAGCGCTGAGCTGCGCGCCAATTTAAAGTTTCCAAACGTGCTGATGCATTCGAGCACCGCATTCAGCGTGCCCAGATTTGGATGCAGTTGCTGCTCGGCCATTTGATTCAGCAGCACCGTGCACAGATGCCAGCGCTGGTCGGCCGAGTCCTTGAGCAAGCTAACAATCTGAATTATGGCATTGTAGGTATTGGTATCCAGTTGAATTTGCCTCTCGTTAGCCTCTTGCAGCAGCGCATAGGCTCGCTCGCACTGCAAATACTTGGCCATGCCGCGTATAAGCGCCGCATAGGATTGCGGCGTCTTTGGCTCGATGGCGGCGTACAGTTTTTCCGCCAAATCACCATCCTTCCATGTTTTGCCATGACGTTCACGTCGCCGACTGTTCTGCAGGAACCAGCGTTCCTCAATATACTCTTCCGGCAGCGGTTCTTGGTTGTTGTAGAAGCACACCAGCTCCAGCAGACTCTGCTTCAGTGCACCATTGACCTCAATGCCCTTTTTCTCCAATAGATTGTAAACGAGAACAGCATCCGCGAGTTCACCTTGTGCAATTAGTTGCTGAAGTGAGCTCGTATCCACCTCCGACTCCTCTGTGTAGACCATGGATGGTGCAAACTTTTCAATGGGTGGTTGCGCTTCTTGGTGCTGCAAGTTAGTAAATAGAGGCCTCTTAATGCGATTTTGTAGTCACGCCAAGCACTTACCATAAACAGCTCGCGATGCTCCTCTTTAATCCAATTGGCTGCCTTACGTCCCGCCTCTTTGGACAGCGTATATGTGCGCTTGGCCACATTCGACGTGGGTATCAGAAAGGGATCATCGTGGTATTTATAGTGTGGCGCCGTCGAGTCACGTCCCACGGTGCTGGCCAATGCCTGCAGCAGATCTGTGGGCGAGCGTTCAATGCGTTTGGGAATTTCAATGTGCTCGGCGGCCGGCGGCGCAGCGGTTGTGTAATGTGTGCCATTGCCACTGGCAATGTGACGCGCAAGGCTGGAACTGGGCAGCAGTCTTAGATGGCGCGTTAGGTACATGGTGTGCAATTAAGGGCAATAAATCTGTGCACTTTCAGTAACAAATAATTAATTTTCAATTAACAAATAGAAATCGCTAACCAAGTGGCAAAAACAGTGTGACCGAAGTGAGGTACTCTTAGAATGTGCAACAGCTGATTGCAACGACTTATCGAAATGGTGTATCGATAAATTGTGGCGGCTAACATATGTTGCTCCACACTAAGCACGGCTCTTAAATTCGAATTATTATTTTATTTTTCTCACGGATAAAATGCACAAGCTAATACTTTAGAATGTCCACAATGGAAGTTATGGTTAATAATTAATGAGCGTGGGTAAAATGGGCTTTTTTTTTTTATTAATTTAACCTGACGTTAATCAAGCTCGACACAGCGCGCTCTCTCTCTTTCTCTCTCTCTTTCTCTCTCTCTCATTTTCTCTCTCGGGATCTAACTGATCTCAGTTTTTATTTTTTCGAGAGCTGTTGTCTTGTGTTTCAGTCTTCAGATAACTCTGCGTGTGCTCGCTTGTTTCGCTGACTTAACAGACTTGAATTTCGTTAGGTTATCATGGCGATCCCGATCTTGTATTATGATGACCGCAGTCCGCCGGTGCGAAGTTGTCTCATGCTCATCAAAATGCTGAATATCAATGTGGAGCTGCGCTTCGTGGACCTATTCAAAGGGGGACAATTTGAGAAAGACTTCTTGGCGGTAAGTCATGCAAATCATATACAGAGCCGAAACTAATTATTTATCCTCCAGTTAAATCCGCAGCACAGTGTGCCCACGCTAGTACATGATGAACTGCTGCTCACGGATAGCCATGTCATACTCATACATCTCGTGGAACAGTTTGATGCACAGGGCACACTGTGGCCCAGGGATTACGCAGCCAGAATGAAGGTGCTTAATCGCTTGTTCTTTGAGTGCTCCTTTCTCTTTCGCCGTGACAGTGATTTAATGGTGCTTAGCCGCCTCTTAATCGTTAGCTCTTCCACTCACTCATACCCTTCCTTACCAATTGCCAGTCGGAAATCGTGCGCAAGCAGTACGCCAATGTGGATGTGGCCTTCCACGAATGCAAGCTGTGCGAGGCATATGACATTATGGAGCAGTATCTCGACGGGCAGACCCACATGGCCGGCGATCAGGTGACGGCCACAAAATTTCAAACCACAGCGCTGTGCCCCCATTTTAATTGAGTTTAGTTTTTATATTGCATTTTAGCTGACGCTCGCCGATATATCCATTGTGAGCACACTGAGCACCGTGCATCTCATGTTTCCATTGGCAGCAGCACGTTGGCCGCAACTGCAGCGCTGGTTTGCCACAATGCAGCAATTGGATGCCTACGAAGTGAATCGTCTTGGCGTGGAAAAACTGCGCAACATCGTAGAAGAGCTAGGCAAGTTTCAGTTTCCCAAGCGGCAGTTGTGATAAGACGAGTGTCCCAAACCGATTCCACATTAGCCGAACTTTAAAGCATTTGTTTAAAAAATGGTTGAGGAGTAACACATTATAGATATAGCTTAGTTCATAAGTATAAGCCTAACACATTAGGTTTTCTAAATCTAAACTTATAGACAACATTCATGTTAGCAAGAAAAGAAAATTGAAAGGAAACCTAACTAAATCTGGGTTTGAAACAGCTTCACGTAGCATACTGGTTCGAACCGTGAACTTAATGATCAAAAGTTTGTGCTGTGTCTACATATCAAATTCGTATTATCCTTAATATTACCCCATCTATGTATATAAGCTAGGCCAATTAGGCGCATTTGCTGTTTGCTTAGAGCCTATTATATAAAGCCGCTAATGTTATTCCGAATAATGCCTGGACATCATTAGCATGCGGTCAACAGTCGCCCCCATGTTGATTTGGTGGGGTTACGCATTCTGTTTGCTCTCGAAATGTTTGGCCAATATTTGCATATGCCGACAGCATGTCATGCCTAATGGCCATATCGAGTGCGCAAATTTGAGTTGGGTAAAATGCTTCAAGTACGTGGCGTTAATTGCACGCCACCCGCCTAATATATAATTCCGTGTTGGTCGTCCACTTCAGCAAAGTTTGGCCGTAGCAATCCCTACCGTGACTGTGCCCATTCCTGTTTCCGTCACGACAGTCTCAGGTGCTGGCATTTTGATGGAGCAGCAGCTGCAGCTGCAAGCTGCAACACGAATTGCTTTGTGCAAAAAAAGTCTCTCCTCGGAGCACGCAACAAAACTTTCCAGTCAGCAAGTTTTTCAATTTGCCGAGCTTTAAGCTAAAATTGTTCTGCGCCATCATGGCAGACGCTTGTTTAGCTTATGTTTTAGCCAGGTCTTATGCGAACAATGGAAATAAATAACTTTTTTTAAAAATTGTTATAATTATTAGAAAATTAATTGAGTTAAGTTATGTTATCGCAAACTCAATTTTCCTAATAAAAGAACACAGCACATTTACCACACAAACACAAGAAGTATTACTGAAGTGAACATCAAATTCAGCTGGGCCTTCCTGCATTTTTGAGAATCGAGTAGAAGGGCTATATTTAAGGCAGCTAGCTGGCAAGCATCAGCGAGTCAGAGAGAGATACAGAGTGGGACAGCTAGACTCCCAGACTCTACTTTCGCTCTCACTCTGTCACTCTCAGTCTCTGTTGCCCTCTCTCTTTTACTCTCTGCTCCACGCTCTCTTTCTCTAACTTTTACTTTCTTTCACTGAGCTCTCTACCTATCGGAATAGGATTTACTTTTTTTTGACGCAGTGGCTGTTTTTCCCTCTCCTCGCAGACTCTCAATCTTTTGAGTTGCTCTCTTTCCGACTCTTTCTCTCTGACTAGCTCTCTGTTTTTGTTCTCTATCTAATTGGTTCTCCAATGCATGGGCTACTCTCTCTAAATATTTCGCTTTCTCCAATACGCTCTTCCTTTTTACTGACTATCTGTCTCTTTCTCTCTCTTTCTCTTTAGCACGCACAGACACACACATAGACACACGCTCTATAATTTGTCTCTCTCTCCGACCACCCTCTCTCTTTTACAATGTCTGTATCTCCATCCCTCTCGGTCGCTTGCGTACTTATTCTCTCTCTTCTCTCGCTGGCGTTCACCTTCCCTCTTCAGTTCTCTCTTCCACACCTTTTTGCTCTCTCCCTTGATCTTTCTGACTCGTTTTTCACTCTGACTAGCTTACTCTCTCTCTCGCCCTCTCTCTCACTCTCTCTCTCTCTCTCACTCTCTCTCTCACTCTCTCTCACTCTCTCTCTCTATTTGGCTGTCATTTTCTCTTTGATTTTCTTTACTTTCTGCCTTACTCTCTCTCATTTTCTCTTTCATTTTCTCTCATTCACTCTATCTCTCTCCCTCTACACTCTCTCTCTCTCTCTCTCTCTCTCGCTCTGTTCTTTCTCTCACACTCTATTTTTCTCTCCACAGCCTTAACTCTATGTTTTTTGCCTGTTGGATTTTGTAGGTATTAAGCACTTCCATTTAATGCTATTAACTCTGTTATGAAATGCAATTAAATTGATAATAATTTATTAAATTTGCAAATTGTTTTTTAGTAATAATTTCATGTAGTACAGATATTTCGCTCTGCTGTGCATGAAAGAGCTTTACTTATATATGTGTGTGTGTGTACATACATATACTTACATACATACATATGCGTTGCATATAAAACCAGGTTTCGTTTTTCTTTTTTGTTCGATGTTATTTGGATTTTACGTTGAACTCGATTAAAAGTCAAACTGCCGGCGACTGATTTTATTTATGGCCATTCGACGCTTCAGCAAGGAGCAAGGGGGCGTGGCACGGGCTAGAGCTGACCATGGTGCAATATATGGCCAAGGGAAATCGAATGGGTTGGGCATTGAATTTCAAGAAAAGCTCTAGTACAGTGCACATTTGCAGTGGCTGACATAATATTATTTTTATTTAAATATATAATTACAAAAATTATGTTAAAATAGACAATTGTGGGCGGGGCAGTGAGGCGTGAGTGCATAAATTGCGAACAGCAAAGGGGCAAGGCAAGCGAAAACAAACGCCTAAAAGCAGGCAACGCCTTTTGTCAAGAGGCGGCATAATTAAGCGCATAATGACTCGAAATTAGCATGGCAGCTAAAATTTACAAGTCTATAGGAAGGAGGGAGGGTGGGGTGTATGGGGTAGGGGTAGCTCGCTCTGCCTGCTGCAAATCGAGTTATAATGACAAACGACACCAGCAACAACAACTTTTTGTTGGCCTCTTCAAACTTTTTAGCTGGCAGCAAGTAGAGGAGCGCAGGGGGGTATATGATCTGGGGGGCAGGTGTTGGGGTCTGCAACTTGAGCTTAATGCTGAGAAATACAAATTGATTTATGTGTAAAATGTTGCTTTGAAGTCGCAATGCGACGCCCAAAACAAGTCGCTTCAGCTGCTGCCTCCGCTCCTGCTCCTGCTCCTCTGTCCCTGCCCCTGCCCCTGCTCGTCTGCAGCTTTTTGCAACACCTTTCACTCAATTTACCGAATCGGAGACCTTGCTGCTCGAAAGTCGAAAATCACATTAAATGCTGCTGCCTATTAACTAGACCCAGCTGTTTGCTTTAAAGCCTCGGCCCCGGCCAAATTCCCTCGGACTATTCACATTCGAGCCAAAATGGCTTCGCAGCCAACGATGCGTGCGCTGCGAAAATATTGACAAAGTTTTATGGTCCAAGCATTCCATCAGCACTTTAAGCAGCATTTGTTGATTCTATTTGGGTCAGACCAACTTTGGTCCAAAGATTTTCCACTTTTCGGCAAAATGGGGCGTGGTGGGCGGCGCAGCAAATTGAAATTGAGTCGCAGCTGAATTATTGATTAAAGAGGCAGCAAAAAAAAAGATACAAAAAAAAGGAGTTAGTAGCTGGTACCCTGTAATAATTTATGAAGCAAGACAAATAATTTGTGAAATTGTTCTTTAGCTTCTGCCGAATTAGCTGAGATAGGGGCAAGTATTTCAGGAAAGGTATTCTGTGGAAAACATCTACATCTAATCAGAATTGGTTTCAGATGGAGTAAAGTAAGTATACCCAAAATTTTGAAGAGTTTTTCTTAAGATTTTACGAAAGTTATTAAAATTATGAAAAATTATTGAGATAGAAGAATCCAAAATATATACAAAAATGTAAATTGGATGACTTAAATTCTTATAGAGGAAGAGAGAAAGCGAGGGAGAGAGAGAAAGAGAGAGGGAAATATAGAAAGAGAAAGATAGAGAGAAAGGGAGCCAGAGATATAAAGGTAGAGAGAAAGATAATATAATGAGAGGCATGTTTATATAGTAAAAATACAGAACCGTGGATCGACACGCTTCACTATATATCTATACATCCTCTATATGATATAGGGTATAATAGGATATTATAGGATATTATAGGATATCAAAAGTCCAGCTCTGCTTTCCACACACACTCAAACCACAAACAGCATACCCCTTTACACTCGACTCCCAGTTTACAGGGCATACAAACGCCTTTTAACTTTTTGGTTTTTTGGCCAATTATTACCTGTATATTTGGGTTTTTCTTTCTAATTTTATCTGCTTTAAGCCTGATTGAGCGCCAATATCATTGAATACAATATTGGGTTTGGGCCAACCTTTTACTCTTTATCTTTTTTTTTTTTTGCCTGGAATTCGTAATTAGGGTTTTCTCATATTAAGCAGCAAGGACTAAAGCTGAATTGGCCAAATGAAATGTTGGCAAACAAAGTTTTGCTCGTGCTAGGGAGAGGGGAGAGGGGGGATGGTGGAGAGTGGGGGGGGGGGTTGGTGTCGGCAAATGAATTTGCGGGCAGACAAAAACCAAAAAAAAAAAAGCAAACAAATCCAGCGAAGAGCACGAAAAGTTCAAAGGATGCCGCAGACTCCTATAGAAAAAAGCCACAAATAAAGCAGGAATAAGTAAACGAAAAGTATAAATAATTAAAACAAGTCCGTCAATAATACGCGAAAAAGTAAAGTGTATACAAAATGTTTAACTATTTTTTCTTTTTTGCGTGCGAATGCTCATGATAATTTTAATTGCCGACGTCAAGAGAAAACTGTGAACAACCTATAAATATCAATTGCCAGCTTTGTCGATGTTTTGGTACTGGGCCACGCGGCGTATGCGCGATGCGTTGTATTTATTTTTATAGCCCGATGACGACATTGAGTCTCGAGTTTTTCCAATTAAATGTTCAAGCAGCAGTCGACAGTTTACAATAAATAATACAGCTATTTATAGACAGACTGTCTGCATGGCTATTACTATTTTGCCACAATAATTTCTTGTTTATTTATTTAAATCAAGAACAACAAAAAAAACACAAAAGGCGAAAAGCCAAATGTCAAGTGCAAAAATTATTTGGCCAATGCCTGACTTCATTTCCGTTTCCGTGCTGTAAAAACGAAAACGGAAATACGGAAATACAGCTAAACAATAGCCACAAGTGCGTTTCTCTGCTTCTACATTCCCGAGAGCGTAAATAGGCAATCAACCCGGTAGGGTGGGAGGAAGGGAGGGAGGGAGGCGGGGGGGCATGCGGGCCAACGCATTGAACCCATTTTCGCTTGACTTCATTTGTTGGGCTTATGCGTTGCCCATTTTTTATACCCTAACTTTGGGTATACCAAAGTTTTGGCTGAAAGTGTAACAAGCGAAAGCGAAAACTCATGTTCAAAAAACCTTTGCCCTTTATTCATCAAAAATAGGGATAAAATGCCTTTTTATACCCTGAACACATTGAAAATGGGTAAAAAGAGTATTATGGATTTGTGCAAGTGTATGTAACAAGCAGAAGGAAGCATCTCCGACCCCATAAAGTATATACATTCTTGATCAGCATCAACAGCCAAGTCGATCTAGCCATGTCCGTCTGTCCATCAGTCTGCCCGTCCATCTGTCTGTCCGTCCGTCCGTATTTATGAACGCAAGGATCTCAGAACCTATAAGATCTAGAGAAATTGAAATTTTAGCTGTAGGTCCTCCTAGTGCCCGCGCGGATCGCGTTTGTTTCCAATATTCGATAACTTGCCCCGTTTCCAAGTAATCGATACAAATCGATATCGAAATCCTGTTTTTTGGGCAATTTCGGCAAATAATATGAGCTAGAGTCACCAAACTTGACATGCAGCTTCTAGAATTGTAAATATGTATATATCAAGTATCTTTCATTTTATACCTATCGCCTGTCGGAAGAATTAAAGAAAATTATATTTTTTTAAACTAAACTCGCTTTCAGCCTGCCTAAGAGTCCCACTCACTTAAGTTGCTCATTCCACATATTATCTTTAAATAGTATTTAATTTATAGGGCATTTATTATACGACTTTCGCCCAGTTAGCTGCGGCTTGTTGCCTATTGTGCTGGCAGTTTTGGGCATTGCCCCTGGCTATGCTTTGGTATGTGGCCCTTTGTTACGCTTTTATGTTGATTTATGGGAAAATAATCCTGGCGCATTTAGCATGCAGTACCAGAGGCCTAAGCATAAGCCTCCATCTTAGGCCAACCGACTGCAAATCAAATTTACGAAACAAACACACAGCAAAAGCCGCAAGTGTTCAAGTGGCTAACTTCTGTTTAAGTTGCGCCAACTGCCAAGTGCTTGTCTGAGTTGTTGAAGAATTAAGTTCCCATACCCTGTACGCACAACGGTGAAAGGGGTATATTGGGCTTGTGCAATATCTGTTTGCTCGTACGCATGCTTGAGCTCGCCGAAAACATATTCACCAACTTCCTTTTAATGTAATCATAGGGTATCTGACGGTCGGCAACATTTTGTTGGCTGTAAATTAATTGGACTCAATTTTGATTGAATTTTACATTTTTACTGGGCACACAAGCAAATGTAATTAAATGATTGCAATTTGTTTTCCATTTCAAACATATTTTTTTTTTATTGTTTGTTTAATAATCATTTACAAGGCAATGCGAGATTTTGTATATGGAATCGCAATCACGCGTTTCTGTGTAACCGCGGGGCGTTCATTAAATTGCGCAGCCAAAGGGCGAATTTAATTCACTTAAACGAAATGACAGTGGATAAACCAAAATGTTGTTAATTAAAAAATTTGCTGCCCTTGGGGGCGAACTCAGTGACGACGGGGCCACGTATTTTGGCTACCCTACAAACTGGACGGACGACTGCCTTGGCCCACAGCGGCTGTAAAAATAAACCAACACGCCATGCGGCGGGAATGTGTGAAAAATAAAAACAAAACCACAGCCAGCCCCTCCCCAGCTCTAACAGTCGCAGCAGCCCAACTCGAGAGTCCCCCCCTCCGCCTGCCGGGCTGAGAGACGTCTGGAAAATCTCGAAATGCTGACGCAGCGCAACTATTTCGGCCAACTTTTCCACCTGTTCAATGTGCCCGAGGCACAAGGGCATAAAAATAGACACAACCCAGAGCGCAATTTGTGCGACATTTCTGCGCCATATACGAATCTGCCAGCGATTGTTATCGAAACTGTGTCCGCTCTAGCGGCAAATGTTATCGCTGCGCCAGTTATCGAAACTGTATCCGCTCTAGCGGCAAATGTTATCGCTGCGCCAGTTATCGAAACTGTATCCGCTCCAGCGGCAAATGTTATCGCTGCGCCAGTTATCGAAACTGTATCCGCTCTAGCGGCAAATGTTATCGCTGCGCCAGTTATCGAAACTGTATCCGCTCTAGCGGCAAATGTTATCGCTGCGCCTGTCGACGACGTCTGCGGCCAGCAAGGTCACACAGTCAAAGCCATTTGGTTTTTCCTCCATTTTACTTATTTTTCTCTCTTCGGATTGTGCGGCCTTAGCCAAATGTATGTTATTTCTGGCATTGTTGTTAATATGAATAAAATATAACCATTTATTAAGGGCATGCACTTTGTCTGGCTCGACATTCAAAGCATTCCGAAACCTCAATCCCAGCCAGCCTCAGGCATGCTTTGTGTATCAGATGCTTTAACAAAGTGGGGTATATTTAATATGCGACTCTTAAGGTAACACATTTTATGTTTATAAAGATTTTAAGAAATTGCAGCTTAATTAAAGCGTATTTTGGAGCAGCTTTTAGTATATTACTATGGAAACATTTCTGATAAATAAGAGATCCTTCTTTTGCCTCAATCCAATCTGCGAATTTCGCTTAAAAAAAAAGCGTATTCAGTTTTCGGCAACTCTTGATGTTTCATTTTGTCTTGTTCATTAGACATTTTGACATCATTTAAATTTTCTGCCGAGCGCCCTGAAGCGTTTTTCAATAACGCAAAGCGTATAAATTAAATTAACTGCCTGGACATAAAAATGGCTTTGACCTTGTGAATTTGAAAAGTTGTTTTCCGTTTTTAAACTAATCCATATACTAATGGCATGTGTCGGCCATTGGAAGTATTCAAATTATCTTGTTATAATGAAGTTTTATGGCTTTTATTGCCGTAATGAAAGCTAATAAAAATAAATAAACGGTATCTGTCAGCCTGTCATTATGTTTCTTCCGTGTCCTCCGAAATATCGGATAGGGAGGGTATTTCGAAAAAGTTTATAAATTCCATTTTAGCCTTGATCGTATCCCCCTTTGGCGTCTTTAACATCTCATTTTCGTCGTCCTCATCATCATCAGCGTCATCGTCTTCTCCGTCGAAGAACAAATCAATTCCCGTTGCATCGTTGCACTCTAAATGATTCGCGCTAGTTTGAGTACTCGACGAGGCAGTCGTAACGACTTCATTGTTTGATTTACATTCTGTTTGCAACTGAATTGGGCTGTCAGTTATTTCGTGTATCTGTATATCGGAATCGGAGAATCGGAAATGTATATTACGCGCTTCCTTCCGGCGTGCCCTTTGCTCCGCCCGCTTCGATTCTTCTTCCGGGTATTCCCCCTCGCTAGAATCTTGTCTCTTCTCAGCGTTTTCTAAAGTTTCACTGTTCTTCTTTTGCTGCCCATTTTTAAATGTATTTTCTCTAACTTCTTCATCGGTTTCGATTTCGATTTCACTTTCACTTTCACGCTGTCCGAAAAGCTCTATTTCCGCATCCAATTCGGATTCTGCGCTTGCAAGTCTGCTTTCGACTATGGTGGAAGTGGTTTCATTTGTTCTGTTTACAGTTGCGGCGAATTTAGTTGACACTATGGATCTCTCTTTTTTTGAATCCATAAGTATGTTTTCTTTATGTTTTGTTCGTATTGTTTTGTATAGAGTCTGTGTCAACGAAAACTTTCATTTTAAAACTGATAAGATATGCAGAGCTCAGCAGAAAGTAAATCTAATCTTTTAGTTTTTTTTTGGTGAAATGGATTAAAGGATTATCACATTCCAACATTGTTTCAAACTGACCCCGAAATGAAAATTTTAATTGAAATTCGCATATTTGCAGCACTTTTTACACAATTGAAATTCATTCAGCACTCGGTGTGCCAATTTTAAGCATGATCCAATGCATTCCGATTCCAAATGGAAATTACGAGCAATAGAAAAACGAATAGGCAAAAAAACAATAACAAAAAATGCAACAAGACAGCTGGCCAAATGCCGAAAGTCCGAAAAGTGTGAAAAGAGTGGAAATTTTCAAAGATAAACACACAGCATGATCATCATATATATGTATATATATATTCTGTATATGCGTTAATTGGATAATAAGAACAACAATAACACGTCGAAGAAGAAGTAAAAGTGGGAGAAGAAGAAGCGATAGCTTGTAAGAATCAACTAAGGGGCGCGCGTCTATTTTCACAATATGTGTGAAAAATTATTGAAATTGATTTGCGCTAAGTTTTTGGATGCTGCTGGTCTAAAATTAAAACGCACGACTCATGCGAGATGGCGACGCTCAAAGTCGCAACAGTGAGAAATAAATTGCTAACACACACACACACACACACACACACACACACACACACAAACACGCACACACTCGCATGTCAGATGTGGTACAGTAGGCGCCCACGCCTTGCTCAGCAGCGCTCGTTCAAATAGACGACTCCGAATTCGGATATATTTTTGGAAAATTCTTGAACAGCATCAGGAGTGTGTGTGTGCGTGTGTGTGTGTGTGTATGTGTGCATGTGTGCGTTCGGCTCTTGCTCTCGCGCTTTAAAAGCCGCATACGCCCCGTGGCCAGGCATCAGTGTAGGCTTGCATTAGCTTTGGTGAAGATCTTACAAATTGTTTACTCCCACCCAAAAACACAAACCTCAAAAAAATGTCTCTAGAACGTGCTGTTCGTGCCAAGGTGAATAAAAGTGAAAATACAAAAAAATATATATACACATATAAAAATACGTACATATATAAAAAAAAAATACAATTTAAATAGTTAAACTATGCAAATGAAAAGTGTTCGTGTCGTAAATCGTAATAATAATGATTTTTTTGTTGCAAAATGATCTGATCCGGCTGTAGATTGCCGGCAAACGCAATCCCGAGATGGACAAAGAGGCCCAGGAATGGATTGAGGCCATTATTGGTGAGAAATTCCCCGCTGGTCAGCTGTACGAGGATGTGCTGAAGGACGGTCAGGTGCTCTGCAATTTGCTGAACAAACTGAAGCCGGGCGCTGTCGCCAAGATCAACTCATCGGGCGGCCAGTTCAAGTTCATGGAGAACCTTAACAACTTCCAGAAGGCTCTCAAGGAATACGGTGTGCCCGATATTGATGTCTTCCAGACTGTCGATCTGTACGAGAAGAAGGATATTGCCAATGTGACCAACACCATTTTCGCTTTGGGCCGTGCCGTAAGTTCCTTGATTGACCGACCGACCGACTGATTGATTGATTGATTGACTAACTTGGTTTTTGTTTGTATTGCAGACCTACAAGCATCCGGAATTCAAGGGCCCCTTCCTGGGCCCCAAGCCCGCCGATGAGTGCAAGCGCGACTTCAGCGAGGAACAGCTGAAGGCTGGCCAAACCATTGTCGGCCTCCAGGCTGGCTCCAACAAGGGCGCCACCCAGGCTGGCCAGAACATTGGCGCTGGCCGCAAAATCTTGCTCGGCAAGTAAATGCTTGGCGCTCGCCCAGCTCAGCAGCTGTTCCCAACTTTCTGTCTGTCTTTCTAATTTGTTATTTAAATTACATCTATGTTTAATTGTTAAGTTTACAAACCAAAACATTAAACCAACAACAAAACTATTCCTCACACAAAACACACACCAAAAAAAAAAAATAATTACACTCACACAAATGCAAGTACGCACACACGCACGCACAACAACACACAAGGGCTTGTCGATGCGCCTTATATTAAGTATACGCCTAAGTTAATTTATACAAGAAAATGAATTAATAAAAAAACGATGATGATGATGATATTGTGGAGAAAACGAAACCGAGAACGTGCAGCATAATTGATGGCCAAATCGAACACGAATTCAATTCCAGGCTAATCGGACATCTACAAAGTGTTGCGTTTGTGTGGGTGTATTCGTTATTTATTCATTTTATTCATCTATCTACTTGCGCATGGATTTGCGTCTATATGCGCTACGATCTAAATATGGCTGCCATGATGTATATGATATATATATAAATATATATATAAATTTATATATATAACTGAATAGCGAGGAAAACATAAACAGGCCGTCTTCAGAAGTGTGTGCGAAAAAATTCCATCGAGGCGTCTTGAGGTCATTGCAGGCAGAAAGATATATATATATATATATATATATATATATATATATATATATATATATATATAGATTTATGTATGTGTATATATATAGCTTCGATCCAGGTTTTCCCTTCTTAAAAACTATAAAACTTAGACTGGATCAGGAACTGCTTTATGTCTTATATCAAGTGGAATAAAGTCCAATCTTTATGTTGTTTTCTTAAATTGATTTAATATTTTTCTAATTTTTTTATATTTTTTTTTACATTTATTTTCCTCTTGGCAGCCATTAAATGCGTCTATAATATAGACAATTTTCGCAGGTGTTAGACGACATTGAAAATTATGGCCCACATGCCTGTTGGGTCCGAGAAATTTTCCGAATTTCACGCCCCCAAATTTAAATTCGTTGGCTTTTTGATTTGATTTATGCACACGAATTTTGCATTTTGTTCACATTGTTGGGCAATGAGTACGCGTTAAAAATGCAAATGAAAAATGTACTTCATTAGTTTTTGCTAATTGCCAGCAAGTCTTTGCTAAATATAAGAATTCTTTTAATATACACAAAATAATTATTACTCAGCCAAATTTCCACAAAATCCAAGCGAACAAAAACAAAAAAAAAACACAAAATTATATACAATGAATAAACCATAGATATTCTATGTGAAACAAAATTATTGCACAATATTTTTTTTATCCTCTTTGGCTTCATTTGAAATTCTAGAAACAATAAAAGTCTTGAGTTTTATTCAATTTACTTTCTTTAAATTATTTGAAGAAAGCAAAAATGAAGTTTGATTAATTTTTTTAATATTATTTGTTATAAAAAAAATTATTGCACAATATTTTTAATTCTTTTTGGCTTCGTTTGAGATTTTAGAAAAGTCTTGAGTTTTATTCAATTTACTTTCTTTAAATTATTTGAAGAAAGCAAAAAAGAACTTTAATTAATTTTTTTTTAATATTATTTGTAATTAAAAACTTATTGCACAATATTTTTTAATCCTTTTTGGCTTCATTTGATTTAATTATTTGAAGAAAAGAAAAAAAGGAATTTTGTTTAATTTTTTTTAAATTTATTTCTTCTAACAATATTGGCTTTTGTTTATGCCCTTTTATAAATAAATGCGCTGACTAATTTATGGCCAAAAATATAAATGTGGCGTTAAAATTAAAGCGCGTGCCAGAATTT
This sequence comes from Drosophila borealis, assembly GCA_035045885.1. Classification (NCBI taxonomy): domain Eukaryota; kingdom Metazoa; phylum Arthropoda; class Insecta; order Diptera; family Drosophilidae; genus Drosophila; species Drosophila borealis. The sequence goes on along the minus strand of JAWNOR010000122.1, from coordinate 1,863,314 downwards.
TGTTTACATTTCAATAATTTGCGCAATTGTTTAAACTAAATCGAATACGAATATGTACAGATTTTATATATATATGTATGTATATAAATTGATACATTTTCGCTATATATAATTATGATATTATTTTGGATTCAAAGCCGAATGAAAAGAAAACAAACATAAAGTATCCAACTTGACACTGAAAATGTGAAGATATATGTTGTATATGTCTATATATATGTCTGCCATGGCGGGCATATATATATAGTGCATGCATGTCTCTGTTTGATATATAGGAAATCATAATTCTCTTCTCTATAATATATGTGCATATATATGCATATTTATTTGGTATTTTGTGATCTTAAACAGATTTATTTATGTCAGCCTTGGGCAACTAAAGCAATGTATACATATATATTTGTATGTATGTTTTTTCATATAATTATTTTTAAAAGGATTTATTGTATTTATAAATTATATATGCCGGGGCATAAGGCAGCAGCAGGCTTAAGGTAATAATATAACAAGAAAAAGGGATATCTTTGGCACTCCGAAGATTGAATACCCTTGCAAGCAAAAAAGTTTTCCATATAAGAACTTCATTATTTATATATGATATAGTTGTCCGATGTTGATACGATTTTGCATATATATGAGGAGTGTAACGAAACTTATGAACAGCAAGTTTGGTCAAGAAAAACAAACAAGTTTTTCATAAATGAAATTATGTTTTGATCGTTCGTGCATATTTTCGATATAGCATATAAATGCATAGATATACTGGTCCGATCCAGATCCGACTGCCTACAACAGCAAGACGGACGGATCTATGCAAAGTGTCAAGACAATATCCTTAAAACTGACAGACTAGTTTGAATAGATATGACTCAGCTTGCCCGTTGACGTAGACCTGGAATATGTATACCTCATAGGGTCGGAGATGTCTCCCTCTGTGCCTCACAAATTCCATGACAAAATCATAATACCCACTGCAAGTGCATACAAATAAAAAACAAATTCTAAAATTAAGCTTTGCATAGAATTAAAAGTCGTTGGGTTTTGTTTTATTTTGTGAGGAAACATGTCGCACTTAGGTGCAGCGTGTTTCCAGTTCGTTAATGCGTTGGGTGACACGCTTAAAGGTCTCCTTCAGATCCTTGACGACATCCTGCTTGGTCATGACTTTCTCCACGGTCTCATCGTAGTCGTACATTAGAGCCGGCATGGCCAGGAGTCCGCCCTGAAAGCTGAGATCCGAGCTCTGCTTGCGTATAATGCTGCGCTCCAGCTTCGCCTTGTAGAGACGTTCGCGTAGCTGGCGCTGCTTCTCCTGCGTCTTGCGCAGCGTATTCCGATAGCCCTTCAGTTTGTTGACGAGCGCCAATGCCTTCTCGCGATTGTGCTGCGTCAGATGCAGTTCGCTGTGATAATTATAGCGCAGCTTCTTCAGGTCATTGTTACGTTCTGCATGGGCAGGCGGGTTGGGTGGATAGGAATGATGCTGAGATCGATTAGAATCGGGATATCGGGCTTCTACTTACCTTCGATTTTTTTGCCCAATGCTACTACTTGATTTTGAATGCTTATAAAGTCGTCCATGCAGAGTTCCTCGTTAATTGTTTCCAGCTTGCGTATTTTCTGCAAAGGGCAGCAACAACTTTTACTCAAATATACTCGAAAGCTATAATATTATGTATATGCCAACAAGTAAGAGGCTCTAGTCGGGAGCTCTCGACTAGGGTATACCCTGAACTCTCTTCTTCTAACACCACCTCTACCCGACAGCCACGCCAATAATTGAGTAATAATGAGAAAAGAACCAATTAAAATAGCAGCACAGATAGTGTGTACATGTATACAGAAATTCTTGCAAATTTCAGGCCAGCCAAAACACATTTCCTTTAAAAACTTTTGTGTTTCTCAACCGATCTTAATGAAATTTTCTATAGAACATCTTATTGTGCTAGACTCAATCATACTGCGCATGGACTAGGTGGACCTAGAGCTAAAAATTTCTGAGACGTCCAGACAGACGGACATGGCTAGATCGACTCGGCTGTTGATGCGCAGTGCAGCGGTATTTTCTCTCTAAATTCCAGAATTAATGAACTTATGAAACTATTAAAGGGTAAAAGAGAGGGGTATAGTCGATACGTACATCAACGAAGCGACCCAGTGTGTGCTTCTTGGTGATGAGAAAGAGACGCGTATCGCTAATCTCGTTGCGTTTCTGGCTAATGAGACGCAGTTCACGTTCGACGAACCGTTTCAGTAAATCCGATTTACTGGTGCCCAGAGTACGCATAATGACCTCCTCCAGATGCTCTTCGGTGTATCTGACAATGTTCTGGATATAGCTGAGATCCATCAATACGCTGGTCATCAGAGTGGCGTTCTTCTTCTTAGTATCGGCTGCGACCAGAACGAGGTGATCCAACAGTGTGACGGCCTCCAGATAGCGGAGTCGCTCTTTGGTTTTGATTTGTGGCTCCAGTGTGTGGAATGCACGAAAGTTTTTCATGCGCTTGTAATAATCGGCCATTTTGCCATTGAGATAAACGTTGATCTCCTTCTCAAAGACATACTTATTTTTGACATCTATTAAGGCCTTCATCAGCTTTACCTTATCCATTTTATTTCGGAGAATTGCGGTCTCATTAAGATTTTCCAATTCGTTGACCACATTATTGAACATGTCGTATAGAAAATCCATTGTTATCTGAACTATTTCCTGTTTATGTTTCTTGGCCTCGAACTCATCGGGATCCTCGAAAGCGGGTGTATAAGCACTGTGTATAAAGCTGGTCTGGAACTTGACAAACGCGTCCAAATCGTCTTCGGGCTTGATGTCCTTAAGGTCGGGGAAATCAGTATCCATGAAGTCCACGTCACTTTCAAGGGCCAGATCATCCAATTTGCTGCTCTCGGTTAACGAGCTGGTCGTCGACTCGCTCTCGAGATTCCCGGTCAAAGGATCGACAAATTTACCAACATCGGTTGTCAAACTGTGTTGCGAAACCAGGGATTTGGTTCGACGTTGTTTTTTATCTTCGTGGATGGAATGCTCCTCGGATATATCGGATAATGATGGCATTTCGAAGAAGGAAAGGAAGTCCGCCTTGGCCAGTATTGTATCGCCTTGGGGTGGCTCACGCATCTCGGGCTCATCGTCGTCGTCATCATCGACATCGTCTTCGGTGTAAAAGTCGTCGACGTTGATCTCTTCGTCGTCCAGCATGTTTTCCGCTGATGTTTGCTTGCCGGAAATTTCCGGTACCTCATCATCTGCGGTTGGTGGAGCCTCTCTAGACTCGGTTACCTCACCCTCCATCTCCTCGTCTTGCTCCTCATCCGGATCGACGTTGGGCACAAGATCGCGTTCGCCAAGCGAAAAGCGCAAATTCATTTTTTCCTTAATGCGTGCCTTTCGTGCGGCCTTCTTCTCCTTATCCGTTTGCGGGCCGCTCTTGTCCCATTCCGCATCTGCAGCTGCTTTAGTTGCCGCGGGCACCTCAACTTGTTTGGTATCCGGTTCCGTTTGTTGTTCTTCCCTGGGACCGTCAGGAGCTTCAGGAGCTTCAGGAGCTACAGGAGCTACAGGAGCTTCAGGAGCTACAGGAGCTTCCGGAGCTACAGGATCTACAGGGGCTACAGGAGCTTCAGACGCTTCAGGAACTTCCTTTGCTACAGCCAACTCCGTCATCTCCTGCGGATTGGTCTCGTTTACCGTGGGCCTGGTCTCGGTTCCATCTGCGGGTTTCTCTGTCTCTGTGTCCATAGAAGCAGTGTAGTATTAAGTTTGGATTAAGATTTTTGGATTTTTTTAAAATATTTTTATGTAGTGTTTGGCTGTTGTGTAGAACGTGTCTGTGTTATGATAAGCTTAGTTCCTAACTAACATTCAAATCTAAAGCAAATTGATTTAGAGACAAACAAATCCAATTATTTATCATAATTTTGCCAAAACTCTAAATATCTTTATTTTATATTCAAGTCTTCTAGATGTCATCTGCACCACTATGAACAACATTATTTTTGATTATTTAGAAATTATTACTTGAATTAATTTTGAATCTAGAAATTGAGATGAATTTTGCATAGCATATATATCTTAATTAAAGTATATTATATTGATTGAAGCTAAGTAAAATGAATCTAAAAGTTCGGCACAATTGAAGAAAATTAGGAAGAAATTCAGTTTTCAGGTGAAAAACAATTTTGTTTCATACTTTCGAGCGGAAAAATTTATTCAGTACAACAAATCTTATTTATATCAAGCCAACTAAAACTGCTGCTCTTTTATGTTTATGCTTCGCCTAAGCACATTTTTGCTTAATTAAGGCATTCATTACAAATCGAATCTACGCAAAATTAATCCAAATTTAAGCAGATATTAGTGAAATTATTAGGAAATTAAGTTCAATTTGCAATAGAAAAACAAATTTCCTTTGCATACTTTCAGGCCAAAAATTAATTCAGCGCACGTCTCGGGCAAGGCGAAAAAAAAATCTTAAATCAACTGCGGCTCATTTCTCTTTTGCCTAAGCAAATCTTTGCCGCTTTAAAGTTGATTGATGGCTTTGGCAAACTTATGACATTGATAAATTTTTAATAAATATATATCTAAAAAGAAAGAAGAAAAAAAAACAACAAGAACACAAAAATGTTGGGGAAAACAAGAATTTGAACGAGCCAAATATTGTGTTTGGGACATCAGGTGCCCGTTGATTTGCATAAAATGTTGCAGTGCGCGTTGCCGCTAACCGAACAAATCGCAATTTACATAAAAAAAATATATATACGTAAACTGCAATGTTTTTACATTTTTTTTTTGGAGCAGTTGCCAGTTTGTTATCTTGGGCTTGGCTCGGCTTATCCAAACAAAATAGCTGAACAGCATGTGATTTGGACAGAAAGATACTTTATAGCCACAAGTTGGGTCTGTCTTGCAGAACAACCCAAAAGTAGGTATTTATATGAAAATGGAACATGAAACATGATGAAGTAATTCTTCACGCCGAGTTCAACTATTCAAATCGTTTAGTAAAGTTCTTAATAAAGGAAGCCTAACAGAAATTCTAGCGAATATTAACTCCAATTTGGCATTCGAAATAGACCTTAACAGTTCGCAGCAAAATGTTTTTGCATAGGAACATGGGAAGTGAAACATAAAAGTGAAACATGAAAGTAAGACAGCTATCATAAAATAATTCCAATTCCCCCTTCCGAATTGTTATATCCAAATCATTTCATAAAGTTCTTTATAAAGTAAGTTTAACAAAGATTTGTGCTTATACTCAAATAATCAAATTGGAATTCGGAACAGACCAGCAAAAACTGAAGTAAATGAAAACTTGGCTCAAGCTGTAAATACACTTATATACCTGTTAACACTTTTATGGCAGCCAGGGTATAGACAGCGAGGCGTAAATATATAAATTGTAAATTCACTTAAATTATGCAGTGGCTCAACATTTCAATTCGTTTGGTTATGTTTCATTTCGTTTCATTTCATGCCGTTTCGTTTCGCCTCGTCACTTGGCCTTTTGATGTGCTTCAAGTTGAGGCCAATGGAATATGCAAGCGCCCAACGGGGAATCAAATTCAATCAGCCTTTTGCTATGAATCCACTTATTTTTTTTGTTTTTTGCAAAAGCAGCCAAAGACTTCTGGCAGCCACTGTAAGACTTCAAATATTTGCTTTTAATTTCGTCGGCGACACCTTTTCTCGCCTTTTTACTCTTATCGCTGAGCTCGTCTTTTATATTGCTTTCAGTCTAGGCCAGTTTAAATGCTGCCCAAAAGGGCGTAAAGTCGCAAGTGTCAGCTAAATGCTCGAGGATAAGTGAGCGCCAAATTGTGCCCCATAATGCCGTTAAGATACTTTGCAATCTCACAGATACTTTAACACTTGTACATTTCGGTTTTCGGTTCGCTTTTGTTGCGCATGCCGCTCACGTCAGGCAAATCCTTTTCTTTTTTACTGTAGTAGGAGTCGGAGGAGGGGAAGGTTGTTGACGGCGCTTTTCTTTATCTCTGCCGCCGTCGCCGCTGCGGATTAAACGGGATTTGCGTCTTGGGCCAGGTCAACGTTTGCCGCACTAAACAAAACTCATACGCACCGTGGTACAAACTTATTTACTTTGATTGATTTCAAATCAAAGCATCAAAATTTTGAGTATATATATATATTTTTGTTGTTTTTCATGCTTTTCATGTTTTGTTTTTCGTGTGTGTGTGTGTGTTTATTTAGTTTTTCGCGTCTCGTCGATAATCGCCAATTGCGCGTTCAGTTTGCTTAGCTTGATCTTTGCTGATTTGCGTTATCAATTTCATAGAGCAGCAGCTCAATTTGTATTTATTATGCAAGTCAAGCTTGAGAATTTTGCACACAGCCAGCGGGCAGTACGCCCAAGTAAATTGCGCATTCCGAATTATGAATAAGATCCTATAGTTATGCTGCGATTGCCGACGCTTAAATGCCCTTTTTTGTATTTATTTTATGCTATTATAATAATATTAATAGAAATAATAATTAAAATAATAATTAGTATTATCAATATTATTATTATAATAATAATTTTATTATTGTTATTATTGGTGTCATTATCATTATTATTATTATTTTTATGGTTATTATCATTCTAATTGTTATTATTATTATTCTTATTATTATAATTATAATTATTATTATTATTATTATTATTATTATTATTATTATTATTATTATTATTATTATTATTATTATTATTATTATTATTATTAGTAATACTATTAATATTATTAGTAATATTATTATTATTAATAGAATTATTATTATTAATATTGCTGTTATTTTTATTATTATTAATATTGTTATTATTATTATTAATATTACTATTATTATCATTATTAATTTTGTTATTATTATTATTATTATTAATATTGTTAATATTATTAATATTGTTAATATTATTATTATTACTAATATTATTAATATTGTCTTTTCATTATCATATTATATTATTATATTAATACGGTAGATCGTGATAATATATCATAAGATCTTCTAGACTAAGATACCAAGTTTTATTCAATAGAAATTAAAAAAATGAAATAAGACGTTTTACTTGCAGCACAGTAGAAGATATGGTCAAATGGACTCCACTTGTATCTATATAAAATATATATACTTATATACAGTCCTATTTATACTTAAAGTTATTACAGTCGGAATTGGCTTCTGCAATGCGCAACATATTTCGTCAGACAATTAAAGCAATTTTCTGCGAATCGTATTCTCAATGCGTTACATGTTTTATCTCAGTACTGAAGTGCCTGTCTGTAGTGCATCAGAATACAATTTTTATGCGAAATCGTGTTGTGCAAGCAAAGTAAAGCCTGAAATTCTCGATATGGATTCGGTATTTCTCTGTCGCTGTCAGCTGCATAGGTTGCAGCTCGGCTGGCAAATCGATGTTGCTTTAATTGGAATGGCAGGCACTGACACAGGCGGGGACTGTGGCTATCAACAGCAAGTGGCAAATCAGAAGTCTACAATGTGATAATAAGTAAGGCGGCAGGGTTCATAAGAAACAGTCGGAGGCAGCGCGAGTCAGTTGAGGAAAACGAGTCGCAGCGCGAACAACAGCCAAACACAACACACATACACACACAAAATTCCAAAAGGATTAACTAACTAGCAGAAGCGAACTCTTAACAAGATGCATTCATGGCTGCTTATGACAATGTTGTCGGCGACGCTGATGCTAAATGTGGCATGGGCTATGCCGGTGGGTCTGGACGATCTCCAGGAGACGGGGCAGACCGATGAGCAGCTGCTCAAGTTGCTGGGCGGGCACAGCATGGAGGACGATTCGGTCAGTGTGGAGAATGGGCGTCTGCGTCGCTCAGTGCTCGATGCCAGAGCATCGTCTAAAGATGCGTTTGAAAAAGCTATCCATGATTTTGTGTATGGAAAGCAGCAGAACAATGAAGTCAGTTTATCAGAGGAGAAGACGCAAGCACGTAGGAGGCGAGCAGCTGGCGAAGATTCAAGCGGCTCATCTGAGGAGGGCGCCAAAGCAAAGAAGCAGCAGCCGGAGAAGCAGCAGCATGAAAAGACTAACAGCTCATCAGAGGAGACGGGGGATGCCAAGCAACAGTCGGATAAGCAGAAGCAGGAAAAGGAAGACAGCTCGTCAGAGGAGAAGCCCCAAGCACGCAAGAGCCGATCAGCTGGTGAGGATTCAAGCAGCTCATCCGAAGAAGATGGCCAAGGTCAGGAGTCAAAGAAGAAGCCTGAGGCACAGCACGAGCCGCAGCCCGAGGCAAAGCCGGAGGCAAAGCCTGAGCCACAGTCCGAACCACAGCCAGAGGCAAAGCCTGAGTCACAGCCAGAGCCGCTTCCCGAGCCGCAGCCTGAGCCACAGCCTGAGGCACAGCCTGAGCCACAGCCCGAGCCACAGCCTGAGGCACAGCCTGAGCCACAGCCCGAGCCGCAGCCCGAGCAGGAGCAGGCGGCTCAGACGAAGCGTCGCCGGCGTGCGGCGATGCCGGACAATGTTAGCCAGCTGCTGGAACACCTGGAACCAATCCACAGTATTGACCAGCTGGAGCAGTTGGGCGAAGCAAGCGATTCACTCAACATGGAGGACTATGCACAGGGCTGTGAGGTGCTCGAGGTGGACTCCAACGAGGTCAACAATGAGACCACCTACGTGGAGTAGCCTTCTATTCAATAATCGTATTCTTTAAACTAGCAAATAATAAAAAACAACAAAACAAATATTCAAAATATGCCGATTGTTTGTTATCGCAGCTCGTGACGTCATCAGCCTTATTGTTGTTGTTGTTGTTGTTGTTGCAGCTGTCACCTTTGCCCGTCCTTCAACAAGACATGGGCTGGAGGCTGTGGGCGGGCGAGGTGCGTCCGGCTGATAAGGAGTCACTGTCTGGATTGTTGTCTGTTTTTTGTTATATTCATATTTGATGTCAGCTGAGAATTTCGCACCCGATTTGAACTTTTGGGGCTTATTGAAAAGTTTCCAAAGCAGCTTTTCCCATAGGTAAGAAGCGAAAAGCTGTGAAAACTTTTCCACGAAGCCTTGTAATCGAGTGCAAGGACTCTGGGACAAGTTTGAAGGACTTTCACATATATGACACATATGTAAATGTTGTTGATGTCGGGAGAAAGCAACTGATTATGTAAATAGTATATATAGAATATTTATAAATAGCAAATGTTGACGACTACAAACTATTTAAAAGCTCTATAAAATATAATTTAATACTGATTTAAGCTTTATTTCAGCCATAAAACAAGTCAAAAGTTCGGCTAATAATTAATCAAAAGTAATTCGAGTAATAAAGATAAAGATAACATTCATTAAAACCTTGTTTTATCAAAGATCGATAATATCTAATCGATGATTGCTAAAAGTGCATGTTATCGATACACAATGTATATCGAAAAAAATGCATAAAGCATTCTTATCGAAAATATATGAATAAAACTAGTACAAAATTAATAAATAAATTATGAAATAAACTAACAGGAAAATTTACCTGATGACTGATTATGAAGATGATTTAACAAATTTTTAAAATAATTCGTATTTATGTTTTAAATAAACACCCGGCCTTTAGTTTTATCTCTTTAATTCGTATAGCTGCAAACAGTTCAATCGATAATTCGGTTCACGTGTCGCACAAATGTCAATTGCTATTATTCCAAGAAATATAAATAACGTATTTCGATGATATTCCCCGTGGTTCGTTTTTTAGTCTAACCTTTTGACATTTACCAGATAAGCGGCACACTTTTGAATAACGTATATTGAGTTCATGTCAAAATAATCAGCGCGTAAACAAAATACGGGAATAATACCCAATTACGCGATTCGCTAATGAGACAAAGTGCCTTACCAAGAAAAATGTCAAACAATATCATTAAAATCAAACGCAAAAGCAGTGCACGCGCAACTTATTTTTAAACATACTTGGAATATTTACTATGAAAAAATAAAAGAGGAATTGCGACTGGATGCAAACAATGTGCTGTCAGCTAAATAAAAACTGACAACAAAATAGCAGCAACAATTTGGCGAGTGAGGGAAACATTTCACGGACCTATCCCAATGCCCAGCACAGAGAAACAAAAATAACAGATCAAGAAAACGTACAAACAATGATATGCAACCGGTTAACGACTGCGATATACCCGATACGTACGTTAGTATAAGGCTATACAAAACTTAAATTCTTTTTTATATTTGAATATTTATTTCCTTAAGATTTGTTTAATATAGTTCTCTATATAGTTGAGACCGCAAGTTTAAACCTGGATCAAAACTGTACCGGGTTTTTAACCGGTTCATAAGCAGAACATCTATAGCCGTCTTCCCTTCGGCACATACGATTTGTTTGCTTTTAGAGTTGCTTGAAATCCATCCATCCATCCATTTTTATAGCTAGACCCAAGTTGTATCAGGCTTTTAATCGGTTAACCGTTGCTATTCAACATAATAATTGTCGAGCTGTTACCGGTTGATAACCGATTAATAACCGGTTCATAAATGATTCCAATTGAACTTAAAACAATATAAGTTTTAGTTGGACACAAGTTGTATCGGGCTTGTAACCGTTTCATAGCCGGTCTGCCTGCCGGCACATAACCGATTCATTTGGTAATCTGACTCGAGCTATTGCCGTGTCATAGCCGATTCATAATCGGTTCATAACCGATTCATACCCGATTCAATAACGGGCTTATGACTGATTCCAATTTCAGTTAAGACAATATGCAACAATTTGTTGCTTGATTTAGGAGACAGTTTCTAAGAACGGTTCTTGAGATCTTAGGTACATGTATCTCAAGCACAAAGTATCAAGAATTTGACATTTTATCCCAATAAAATAAGATATAGTTTCTACGAAACGCTTTTGAGATGAATTTACCGTTAAATTGAGTACCAAGAAATCGTAATTAGGTCCCATATTATTATTTACTATACAACATTGAAGTTATAGGTAAAAGCTTCCAATTGCACACACATCTATCATTTACCTACCTCTTATTCTTTTTGAAACTAATCTACCCCATTTGGGCTGGGGCCTGAGAAAAAGCAGCAGCCGTGCGGCAACTACTAAAAAAGCGAATGCACCACAAAGGCAAACTTCTCGAAATTATTTTCGCGCTTTGCCTTTTAGTTTTAGTCGCCCGAGGCATGTGCAAACGTGTGGAAGCCAAAGAAAATTGTGGAAAAGCCCAAGGAAAACGAGCATACTCCCATTAAAAATTTGCTGTCATAATTAAGACACGTATTAAATTCTGGGCGCTGCAGAAATTGGCCAAGTCATAAATCTGCAATTAAAAAAGTTTCGTCGAAAATGAGCGGAATTTTGTAATCGTTTTCATTGTGCAATGCGTGAAAGCTGATTATATAAGAGACGCATTAAAGGAAAAGTCTGTGTAAAAGCATTTCCGCAAAGTCAATGCCCAGCGAAAAGTGAAAAGCCGGCAAAACACAGGAAAATTAAAAGAAAACTCAATTTCGCACGGGTTAATTTTTTGGCAGCTGAATTTTGACAGGCAAAAAGCAAAGTAAAAGCAAAAGCAAAAGCAAAGGCAAATCCAAAAGCAAAAACTACTGCAACAAATTGTATAAAAAGCCAGACAAAGAGCGCAGATAACAAGTGCCAGAGAGAGAGAGGGAGAGAGGGAGTGCGGGGGCATAGACTTATAAATAAAACGAGCAGCCACGCAAAAAGAGCAACAACAAGAGGCGGACAAGAAGAGAGAGAGAGAGAGAGCGAGAGAGAGGGAAAAGAAACATAAACAAACAAAGGGAACAAGAACAACAAGATGCCGGAGCCTCTGGGCATGCAGTGGTCCACGCCGGAGACAAAGAAGAAGGCACCCATTATCAAGGTATCCTGCGGCATTGGCGACACGGACGGCTTTCCCGCCTTCGATGTGGAATCGGATGCCTACGATTCCAAGGATGATGAGAAATGGGGCTTTCTGATAACCGGCGGCGCCGAATTTCACATGCCCTTAACCGTCTTTCAGGTACGTAAATGGTTGGAGAATTAACATAACGCCCGTTTGACTGTTTGTAGCCCCTCCTCCCCTACCCCATACTCAGCCTGGGAATCTGCCCAACTGTTGCCTCCAATCATATTCCTTTCCAATTTCCTATCGAGGCTTTTGGCTGGCGCTGCGACAGCTGCAATTCTTATTTCGTCATAGCGCGTTTCTTTTTGGTCGCTGGCCAAAAGCGTTTAAGGGTGCGTGTGCTCGACTAGCAGACACCCTGTAGAGAGCTGATGTTATATAGATTCGAGCTGCACTCTACAAATAATAAGCATAAGCAAGCTAGAAGCGTATTTTCTGCTTCTTATTCTCAACGAAAGGTTTGTGTTTCCTAGTTATCGATAATAGTCAAATACTTATCGATAACCTTAATCGATAAAAGTGAAATACTTAATCGATACTTATCGATAATATTAATCGATAACCGTGAAGTACCCAATCTATGCATATCGACAACCTTAATCGATAAAAGTTATATACTTAATCAATATTTATCGATAACCTTAATCGATAAAAGTGAAATACCAAATCGATAAGTAATAATTTCAAACCACGAACATGTCTCGTTTGACTCGGCAACGGAAAAGTCGCCCTCTGCATGTTACATTCGTTTTTCCAACACCATAATACCCCGTTTTCACCCATTTTTCATGCGTACAGGGTATTGAAAATAAACACAAACAAACATTTTCGTATATTTCGAGTTTTTCGACTATGACGAAATCGGCAAAAAGAATATTTCACTTTGCCGGCGCTCGTGCGATGGGGCGTATGAGCGACAATTGCCGTGCAGCCGATGACAAAAGACAAAAAAAGGGGGGGGGGGGGGGCAGCGGGGTGGGCGGGGCAGCATTCGTTCTCGTTTCAATTGTTTTTACTCTTGAGCTGGGTGAAATTCACAATATTTGGGTTAAAAGTGTTTCTGCCTAAGTATTTCTATGTATTGCATTCGGTTTTGACGTCTGGCAAAAATATAAATTGTTATTTTTTTGGGCCGCTGCGCATACGCTACACGAGTGGGGCATAGACAAAGTTGTGTCCAGTTTGAAACCGCTATAAAAAATGTATAGTATAGAAACGGAATAGATAGATATGATCTATGGGTTGCCGAGGAGAGCATCAAGGATTTATTTATCTAAATAATAAATTGAAGAAATATCATTTGTACTAAATATTGAAAAAGAAAAAGGTCGCTAGAAGCAGCATTAGGTAAATTAAATAAATTTGAAAAACAAATTTTATTGATCTTTGTTGGAAGTTTTGAAAGTTATCAGTAGTTCTTCGATATATATTAGAGCAAAAGAAAAATCAAATAGGAATAAACATAACTTAAGAAATTCTAGCAACAATAGATAAATAAAATAAACTAAAATTAAATACAAAAAAATATAATGAATCCTCAGGTTAGCTGAAGACAATTAATATTGAAACTAAATACGTTTTTTTTAAATTTTTATAATCGGTTATAAGTTTTTCCGTCCTCCCAGTTTTATCGATAAATGTGCCCGAGTAGCGCAGCCAACTTCAAGCTGATCGCTGCTTTTACTATTAAGGATTATATAAAGGCTATTCCTGAATTCCAAAGCGATAAAACAAATTTAAATTCAACATTTCTTGTTCAAGTTTTTATTTACCATGAAAAGGTAGTAAGATTTTAGATTCCATCTGAATGAATTAAGGCTTAATTCAAGAGGGAAATGACTACAAAATAATTATGCATATTTTAATTTATTTATGGGAATAACTGGAAATAATTATGCCTTTCTTAATTTTTATAATATGCTCTATATGGGCATATTAAACAAAATTAAAATAGACATAATTTTCTTCCAGTTATTCGAAATATTTTCTTAAAGGGCATATGTAGTAATATCTGAGCCCATATGCTCTATAGTTCTGCTGTAGCGCACACTCAACGCAGACAAATTTGAGATACATGCAACAAGTATCTCATTGTGTGTTTTGGGAGCAGACTTACAGCTAAATACATATATCTATAGACGATTTTGCAGCCATCTGAAGCTGTCTGTCATATATCATATGTATATATAGTATATACAGTATTTGGTCGACCTAAACTCGAACTACGCAACATTTGTCGAACAATTGCGCGTTGACTCTTGCCTCGTGCGGTACGTGAAATCGAAAGTTGAACGATTTTCTAGGATATCTATAGTATGTATATAGCTTATTGATATGTCTAAAGAGTAAATGCTGTCTCTATGCAGGTAACGCCCAATGGTATAGCCGACAAATCGGGCATACGTCTGGGCGATATAATACTCGAGATTAACGAAGAGGACGCCACGCAGCTGACACTGGCCCAGGCACACGAACGGATCAACGCGACGCCCAAGAAGGTGCACGTTCTCATGCGCAAGTAGGTCGCCCCACTTGGCCATAAATACCCTAGAAATATATATACATATCTGTTATGCTTATGTAATCCGCACAGCATGGAGGAGGACGATGCCATGGGCATGTACGAGGCCGGCGAGGAGAAGTCCATTGTGATGCGTGTGCCCAAGCCGATGCCGCCGCCAAAGGGTAAGTTTCGGAGCAGTTGCTCCGCCAGAGAGCATGCCCCCAAATATGCATTTCCAACTCCCAACCCCCAACCAAACCCCGCCCCACCCCACCCCGCACTCTAACCCGTAAGGCTGCATGCCCGGCATGTTGTGTTTGGCATTTGGTGTGATCACAAGAATTTGGTTGTATATCTTTTGTAGACTTCACCCCGACCCCATTGCTTGGCTCGCGCTGTTGGCATCCCATTATGTGGCATGAGCCGCCCGAGCCGCCCAAGCCAAAGAAAAAGAAAACGAAAACCCAACTCGATGAGGAGGGCAACGAGTTGATCATTGAATTGAGCGAGGATGAGTCCTCCGACGAGGAGGATCAGGTGATTGATGAATGCCAATCAATTCAATTGACATATTCAATCTAATTAACACCTCTCTCTCCCCCCCGCTCGAATGCCACGCAGGAGCTGCCGCATCATCGCATTATACGGAATATTAAACGCTTCTTTGCCGAGGTCGGCGACAATCAGGAGCTGCGCAGCAGCACCATCGAGAACATGCTGCTGGCCCTGCCCACAGCATCCAAGTCCAAGTGATGGCCACAATCCGCAACCCCCAAGCCGTAATCCCCCGCACCCAAGCCAATTAACCCTGCTTTGAATTCGTGTACATAAATCTTAAGCCGTATTTGCATCTGTATTTGTCTTTGTCTCTGTGTGCGTGTGTTTGTGTGTATTTGCAATAAAATCATAAGCCATATGCCATATATATATATATGCCTGTCTCTGTGTCATCGCTTGCTTCTCGTGCAGGCCGCGTGCTGCCCAGCTCCATTGAGCTGCGCCTGCTGGAAATGCAGCGCAAATTGTCGGCCATTGCGGAAATACCAAAAATCTTAACCTCAACGCTGGCCACCGTCTCCCAATCCTTTGGCAGCCTCAGCGCCGACGAGGAGGATCAGCAGCAGCTGAGCCACATGCAGCGCAAGTGCTCCTACGATGAGGATGCGCTCGACTATGAGCTGCTCGAGCAGCTGGGGGATGAGGAGACGGACGAGGAGAATGAGGAGGATGATGAGGAGGACGCGGAGCAGGAGGATGATCTGGTGCAGGTGCCGGATGACGATGTAGCCAAGCAGCTAAAGGATTTGACGCCCGAATCGGATTATGCATCGGAAGTTAATTATGCGACAAATGAGCTGAGTGATGAGCCAGACAATGACAATGACAAGGAGATGGAGAATGATGATGACTTGGCAGCTCCCAAGACCGTTTACTATATGAAACTGCCTGCAGGGGCCTCTGCCGGCGACAACAGCAGCTCCACCGAAGAGGAGGACGATGGGGATGAGGAGGAGGACGAGGATGACAGCGATTTCCTAAGCACCACTTATACGTGGAATCTGCGAAATGTGCCCAAGGTGCGCATAAACGAGGGCGATGTCGATGCCGCAACAGATTTGACGCTCAGCCCGCAGCTGGAGCTGAAGCCGGAGAATGCGATTGACACTTCAAAGGTGCGCGCTGCGACGCCAACGCCAACGCCCACGGCCATGCCCACCGGCACACCCACTTGCAGGCTTGAGGCGCCAGTGGAGGCAACAATAGCATCGCCAACCGAGTCACAAAAGGTAAAAGCAATCAATGCGGCGCCTCATTAGCGGCACACACACCTGAACACACACCTGCACATGCACGCTTTTGACATTGTCACCTTTTGTTGCAGCTGCTTTTCAAGCTGGATAACCTGGAGCGCAGCTGGCCCTGGGCGGATCGTGAGAAAATCATCTACAAGTGAGTTGCCAGCCCCGGCCAATTTATGTCCATTAACTAATATCTTTTTATTTTAATACCCGCTCACAAAAGTGCCAAAGGGTATATTCGTTTTTGTTAAATGCCGGTCATGATTTCCGTCTATGAGACTTGCTGTCCATTCGTCGGCCCTCCATCCTTTAATGTCCGTCCGTCCACTCGTTGACTATGTTTCTGTCTTTCCATCAATTCTTCCGTCTGTCCGTCCATCCGCACGTCCGCCCGTTTGTATGATTCTCTGTCCGTCTATTCGAGTGTCCGCCCGTCTGAATCTCCGTCCGTTTGCTGGTCCGTCTGTTCTCCCTCTAAATTATCCGAATGGTCGTTCTCTCGTACGTTCGCCCTTTCAATTCCTTAGTCTATTCTTCCAATTTTTTCGTCCATTTATCCGTATGTCCATTTATCCGTCCGTACTTATGTCTCCCCGCTCATTTGTCTGTTGATTCGCCCAGCCATAAAGCTGTCCAGCTGTCCGTCTATCCATTCGCCCGCCCTTCAAATTATTCGACTGTCCGTCCGTCTAAATATCTGTCCGTCCGTCTAAATATCTGTCCGTCTGTGTGCTTTCCCTCTAAATTATCCGAATGGCCGTCATCTCGTTTGTCAGCCCTTTCAATTTTATAGTCCATCCGTCAAATCTTTCCGTACGCCCATTTATCCGTATGTCTATTTCCGTCCGTACTTATGTCTCTCCGCTCTTTTGGCTGCTCTTTTGTCCGCGCGTCTAGCTATCCATCTGTCCGTCCTTTCGTTTGCCTGCCCGTCTCTCCGCCATGCTATCCGTCCGTGGCCTGTTATTTGACTGTAATCGAGTATTACGCAGTCGCTTATGCCCGCTCATACTTGCTATATGTGCATGTGTTTTCTCTTGGCAGGCAATCAACTTGTCATCTGGTGCCGCGTAAGCCCTTGGGAATCGTTGGGCAGCGCATCCAGCTGCTGGCCAAACAGGAGCTGCTCCACAAGGATAAGACGCAATAGTCGGGCGCATCGGCAGCTCCTCGCTTAGGCATCCCATCGGCTGGCTGCAGCTGGCAGCCAGCCAACTTTTAATAGAGTTCATTATGCAAAATGCGTCAGAGGCAAAACAAAAAACAAAACTACTTTCAACAGAAGCCGCACAGGGTGAAGGGGCAACTTTTACACTCACTTACATGTGTTCTCCGCCTGCCTTGAAGCTTATAGGTTTTTTTGTGCCTTTTTTAATTAGTAACTGCGCTCTTAATCTCTACTTAATATGCTAATCATCATTTTTTTTCAACTTGATTTCACTTCATTTTGTATGTTTTTTTCCACTGTTTTGTGAATTTTGCAAATTAGTTTTTCTTGAAAAAAAAGTTGAAATTAGAATTTTATTCTTGTCAGAATAATTTAAAATGCAATTTTGTACAAGTCGTAATTTAATAAAACATATTTAAACTATAAAAATATATTTCTATAAATTTTATATTTTAACGAATTTAACGTACTTATGGCTTCTACAAAAACGATCGTAAAAATACGTACTAAAAGCTCAGCAATTAAAAGCTTTACAAGCTCAGATAAAAAGTGTGTTGGCTGCATTTAGTACAATTGCACGGATAACTGCACTCACCGAGAGCAATTATCCGGAGAGTGGATATTATGGCTGCTGTGAGCGTGGACGATAATTTATCCATACACTGTTGACTCTGCGGATACAATGCTCGCTTGTGGATGGTACGAGAGGGGCTGAGGTAACGTTCTTGACCACTGCGCTCACGCCATTGGTCCTAACGCTTTTGATCCCGTTATGTTGTGGATGGCGTGAGCGCAAAAGTTTGTGCTCTTTGCTGTTGTTGTTGTCTTATTGCGATGCCGGCTTAGAGTGGGCGCGAGCCTAATAAGGCAATTTAGTCAGTGCGCGTCTGTTTTATCGATCGGTTGGATCTGCGGCGCGTGTGTATAAAGTCGCTTGCTTACTAAGTTTAGTTGATAATACAGTTTTTTATGCTGCGTGTGTGTTGAAGTGATTATATATAAGTTTTTAACTCATTCTCCACCTTTAAATTGATATATAATACGCAGTAAACTGTGTTAGTGTTTGCATATTTTTGCTGCTGATCTTTTTTCGCAAGTAAAAATTGGCACGTTATCCAACGTTATCCACATCCACGGAGAGAGAAAGAGAGTGAGAGGCAGAAACAGAGCTTTCTTATGCAGGTAGGCGTGCTTTGTTATATGTATAAATGTACTAAAAATAACTGTAACGCAGTTGGGAATTTATCTCTAGAGTTGGGTATTTATATACATTTGCATACCCTAGCAGAGGCTATAAAGCATATAGGTTATATTAAAATTATTCGTCGAGAAAAGAATTGTTGTATAAAAACGCATTTAAGTATTTTAATGGGTAGATGTGCTTTATGGGAGGGTACTTAATCTCCAACAAGATTTGTTGTCTTTTAAATTTTTAGTATAATAATGCAACTGCAGCGCAATGACTTAAAATATGAGTAAGCTTTTAAATTATTACCCTTAAATTTGTTGTATTGTGCAACATTACAACTCTTTAAGAAATTTTTAAGCCTTTTCCAGTGGAATTTTTGCGCTTAAATTTTCTTTTACATTTGTGTGTGCAAAATCTGTTGTTGTTGCAGCCGTTCAAGTTGTTGTTGCATGACTGTCCGCTTGAGTCGCTCTTGAGTTGGGGCCAAAAGGTGTCCAGTTCAGGCAGCCTTGAGAGCTCTCACAAGAGTCCTGAATCCTTTGTGAGTGCGCTGTGTTTGAGTGTTTCAAAGAAAAAGCATTTCTTCTTTTTTTTTTTAATTTGCTAGCTACAAATGCGTTTTTCATAGCTGCCGGGGTCCTCAGACTTGTCATGCACTTAACTCTTTGTAGTCGAATACACACACACACACACACACTCGGACACTCGCACACATATATACATACAAATACACTCAATTAAATGTCTGATAAGTAAAGTTTTTACTCGACAGGCAAATGGGGCGTATGAGTTACGCGCTTTATAAACTGCGCGGGTGCGAATTATTTACAAAATATGAAACAGAAGTCATGAGTAAGTTGACATAACACAGAACACACACATCGACACACACACACACACACATACATGCTCACTCACATACACACCGACACACACTCTCAATTTGGGGCGCAATAAAATGGCACTTAACACGTTGCTTAACATGCATAAAACATGGACGGGCCAGCAGCTGTTGGCTGCATTTTATGTGCAACATGCGGCATGCCATGGCAACCTGCCACACAATCAGCGACATCATTAAAGCCACATCAACACAGCGCGCGCGGCTGCAAAACGGCCAACGGCAATGTGGCAAAACCAACGTCAACTTTTTGCACAAATTAGTTACAATAAATGTCAAACAAAACGCTAACAACTGCCAACTGCCAACTGCCATCCCACCAGTTGCCCCCTTATCCTGTTCTTGTTGTTGTTGTGGTTACTGTTGCGTTGTCGACAAAATTAGCGCGGCAATAGACAAAGGACCAGCCGGCGGAATTTATCATCCCGTACAAGTGCAATTCAGCATAGACCGACGGCCTGTTGAGAGCTCGAGGGCTTCAATTCAATGCGGGCGACCAGTCATGAATAGAGGGCGGCAACGTGGGCGTGGCGCTCATTGTTGGTTGGAGTTTATTTTTATAAAACGCCAACACAAGCGCAAAAGTTGGCTAATTAACAGACATTTGGTGGCGGCTTAGTACTTAACAATACTTATCTCAATGCCAGTGTTGCAAAGTGCGCAATTCAACTTGAATGTTGAGAGTTTATAATTAACCGTGCTGTCAAATGTTTAAGAACTCAATAGAACTAGAGTAGGTATTACCTGCCAGTGTTGCAAAGTGCTCAAAGATAGTTCATATTTCACACACATTTATCTATATTTATTTCATATACACAGATCTCGAAGCATTCATCTATAATAGCGAAAACGTAAAGCGCTTTAAGTTAAAAATGTTTGAAAGCTCAGCTTACCACATAAATATATATGTATATATAAATAGCCACATATGCATAATTATATAGTTATAGAGACATATAAAACTTACGACAACAATGATATTTGATATCCACATAAATTCTTAATAATCATATAATAGTTTACATTTATCAATATGTGTTCGCTGTAAACTAAATGCTAGTAACATTTCGTTTTTACAACAATTTCGCCAACCTTTGTGCAGCATACTTTTTGGGAGCGCTTTTTAGCGAGCCAAATTCTGAAATTCGCTTTGTCTGCAATTTCGCAGAAATACGCGAATTTATTGCAAGCTTGTTAATGTTGTTATTGGATATCTAGCTTAGGTCTACGAATACCCGGTTTAGTTGTAGTGCTGCAAAGCTGTAGTTTAAATTGATAGTTAATGCATTATCAATATATCGATAACATTAAACATTGTTTAAATCGATAGTCAATGCATTATCAATATATCGATAATATTAATAGTTTTACACATTTTCAAACATAAAATGTATATTAGTTAATTATCGATAAATGTTGCTTAAATCGATAGTTTATGCATTACTGCTATCGATAACTTTACTAGTTTTACACACTTTTATGCATAACTTTTTGTAAATAAATATTGGAATATGTTTAATTCGATAGTTATCGATAACTGCATATATTTAGTTTTGCAGCACTGTTATATAAATTATGATTATATTTTTAAACGTTGTCCAACACTTAACTGTGAAAATGTTGCAGAGCTAACGTTAAACTCAGAACGTTTTTGCAGAGTTATATTTTGATTTTATGACTTTAGCTGCACAAAAGTTCAGCGTAAGTTTTTATTTCTTTTATTAAAGCAACTTTGCATTGATATTTGCTATAGCTTAACATTGTTTATCGGCCTAAAGGGCGGGCGACTATTTATATATATTTTTTTTTATTTTTTTTTCTAGGTGGGGTGCATTTTCATTTGATTTGGTTTCTAGTTTCAAGTATGGTTATCTATTTGGGCGGGTAGCATGCTTAAAATTGGCTTAGACTATGAGAATTCGTAGCAGAGTTTTGTGACTCGATTTGTGTCTGTATGTGTGTGCGTGTGTGTGTGTTGTTTAAAGCGCCTCGTCGGCAATATGCTGTTGGCCATTCGCATCGACGCTGACAATGACAACACCTACGCCGGGTGCGAGGCCTAAGCCCGATCTCGATACTAATCCTAAACCCATGCCAGTGCCATTTCGCTGTTCAGTTGCGTTGTTTGTTGTAGTTGTTGTTGTTGTTGTTCCTGTTGTTGTTGTTGCAGTTGCAGTTGTTGTTGCTGCTTCGGCGACATCTTCTGCTATTGTCGTCATCAGCGTCGGCTTGTCCGCCTCCGCTTGCGTATCGGCTGCCATTTGCAGCTGCGAATTGCCAGCTGTTTCCTCCATAAGCGGCTGCCGCTGATGCGCATTGTCCACGCTCGGGCGCCGCAGCAAACGCAGCTTATGGCGCCAGCCATCGATAAGGCGGGACGAGCTGCTTGTGGCGCCTGTCATGCCCAGGCTCTGGCTCCTCGCCCGCTGCTGCTGGGCTAGCAACTGTTGCTGCTGCTGCAGCTGCTGTTGTTGTTGTTGTTGCTGTGGGCGATGGGGCGCTGAGGAGGCGCGTCGCTTGGCCGATGCCGACAAGTCCTTTAGTCATACCTTCTCCTCGCCAGGCACTGGCGGACCGCAGCGCACGAACTACAATCAAAAGAACTGAGAATATGCTATCATGGTGGTTGGCAGGTTGGAAAACGGTGCGCTGCATTTTAAACGGTTCGCTGTGCGTGTGTGCCAGTGTGTGTGTGGCGTGTCTGCGTGAGTGTAGGTATGTGTGAGTGCCTGTGTGTGTGTGTGTGTGTGTGTGCCGCTTGGCGTATGCTTAACATGCGTTTAACAGCAGGAAAACACAGAGTTAGTGAACGGGTGTGTGTGTGTGTGTGTCTAGGCTAATATTGCATGTGTATTTGTATTTGTGTCTGTTATTGCATTCATTAGCTTGCATTAATCATACGCGCCGTAACCCGAGCTGTTATAATCTTTGAAGAAAAGGCAAAAGCATGTGAAGCTTCATAAGAAATCTTACCGAGACCTGAGTGGCTGTATAGGAGTTTGTCCTGGGTCGATTGCTGAAGCAGACTGTGCGCCATTTGCGCTTCACTTGGGCAATCACCTCGCCATTGAAGAAGCAGAACAATGTGGCCACGCACAAGCCCTGCCAGAAAAGAAAAATCATATATAATTAATGTTTATTTTGGGGGGGAGCTGTGCAAGTGTCAGCCAATTATGTTTATGTCCGACCAAAAGGCTGGCCAAGTCTAATGCAATTTTGTTTATTTGCCATATTTGGGGCCAGCCTCAACAGTTCCAACCAATTCATTTGACGCAGCTGTATTTTTGCCTTTCAAATGTATCTGTATCTGCGCCTCGTATCTGTCAGTTGTCAGTTGGCTTCTGCCTCTGAGCTCGAGTTGTTTGTCATTTGTCTAGAATAAATTGTAGTTGTGCGTGGGTGTCTACCTATGCCTCTAATGCATAGTTGCGTACGTGCAGGGTCTGCTTTAGGGATTGCCTATTCACACATCGCCTGCATATAAATGAAATTGGCAAAAAGGGCTTCATTTGATTGCCAATGCACACGTCCTGGAACGCTGCCTAACTCAATCACAAACACACATAGTTTAGCGTCCTGCGACTCCCACTAAATACCATGACAACATTCTCTGGCCATTTTATTTAGCTCTTGAGCTATGCAACATAGAAAACTGAAAGTTAGCTGCGTTCAACTTAAACCTTAATTTCCCTAAAATCTTTTAACCATAATTTAATTGCAAAATAATGTTGAAATAAGAGTTACATTAGATAGAATAAAAGGTATCTATAGAAACTTGCAATACGCAGTTAGCAAGAATTGACTGTCTATCTTTATCTTGGAAACGTTGTGGCTATATTGTTGCTTAGTTTTATACCCAGAATTCCCATCTCATGTTAATCTATGTTACCAGCTAGGTAGAATACTCACGACCTGCCTTA
This sequence comes from Drosophila borealis, assembly GCA_035045885.1. NCBI lineage: Eukaryota > Metazoa > Arthropoda > Insecta > Diptera > Drosophilidae > Drosophila > Drosophila borealis. The sequence continues at coordinate 1,839,914 of JAWNOR010000122.1, read as the reverse complement.
AGGTATGAGCCTTAAATATGTAACCTTCACTTGTTTTGATTTTGAGACTTGTTTTCTTAAGCATAACTCGACAATTATAAAAGATTCATATTATAGCTTATCGTACATATGGATTGAGCATACTTTATTTTTTGAATAACTCTCCCATTCCCCAATGATACAAGGCACAGAAATTTTTAAAGCAAGAACCTTGCTCCTTGGTGTGCTCACAGATTTGGGCGTAAGATGTATGCACTTTGAATTTTATGAAGATCGGACTATAAGCACCGAAGTTAAGCATGCGTGCGTTCCCCCAAACAAAGTATGTTCTTATTTGTGTGTAGAAGGAAGAAGGAAGATGTTAGTTACGGCAGCTCGGCGCTAGTTTGAGGGTATCTGCTAGTCGGGCACTTTCGACTGGAGCACCTTTAATTGACTTTAGCTGCTTTCAGCTGTGGTCCAGAACTGACCACAGAGTAATTACTAGTCGACTCGCACTTTTGTTTGTTTTATATTCAGTTGCTGTTGTCTTTTGTGCTGGCTGCGCATTTATAAAGATTTTCTTCGGTTTTTGCCTATTCTCTTTTAACCGCACGGCTTTGGCTCTAATAATTTCCGCAGCTGAGCTCACTTTATGTCGGTTGAATATTATTTAGCTAGTTATTATTCAGACTGATGTTTGCCATTACTCAGCACCGTTCCGCAGTGGTCGGGGCCCAGTAGGAGTTGGGGCAGTAGCTGCTTCGTAATACTCTGTAATAACCAGTTCTGATTGCTGCATGACATGCAGCTCTCTCTTTGAGCTAATGATTTGCTAATTACTCGAGGAGGCAAAAGTGCAAACTGTTTGCAAAACTAATTAGCAAAGTAGACAGTCAAAGTGGTAACAAATGTGCTTTCGTTTTCATGTTAAGAGCATGTGACATTTACTCCAAAGTTTTCAATTCAATTTATATAAAAATAACAACAGCAGCTGCTGCCAAAGGGACTTAGGACCAGCTGTTCTATACGTTTTATATGCTCCTGTGAAGTTCTCGGCAAATATATGTATATATATATATATATATTTCTTTTTTTTTGTAAGCTTTATTGAAATTCCAGCTGCGGCGTTTGATGGGTTAAGGGGAAAATATAAAAGTGCCTGACAATAAAATTAAATTAAATATTTGTTGTTGTTAGAGGACTTTGGCTCTAATTGCACTGCCTGTTCAAAGATAATATCAGCGTTTGTTGTTGATTGCATTGCATAGCTGTTCTCATAAACGTCATGAGAATTGCGTTTTTTATTTCTTTTTTTATTTTCTGCACTGTTGACATTCAGAAAATTCCGAGGCACAAGCACAGCAAGTGGCATTGAGCGATGCATTTTATTTATGTGATCAACAGAGGAATTTTCGCTCGCTAGCTAAGGGCTAAAAGTAAATCTAATCGGATTTGTACAAAACAATTCTTAAATTGTGGCAGAAAATTTAAGGAACTTAAAGAAAATGTTAAAAAATAATATTAATAAGAATATTTATAATGATAATAAAATGAATAATAATGATAATAGTATTAATAATCATAATGATAATAAAAATAGTAATAATAATTATAATGACAATGACAATGCCAATGATAATAATAATAGTAATAATAATAATAATAATGACAATGACAATGACAATGACAATGACAATGACAATGACAATGACAATGACAATGACAATGACAATGACAATGACAATGACAATGACAATGACAATGACAATGACAATGACAATGACAATGACAATGACAATGACAATGACAATGACAATGACAATGACAATGACAATGACAATGACAATGACAATGACAATGACAATGACAATGACAATGACAATGGCAAAAAGCCAAAATTCTATTATTATAACTTTATTTCTTAGCATGGAATACCAGTTCAAGTTCTTAATCTAAACTAAAAACATATTTCTAGTTATGCAGAACACCCAACTCGGGAGTTGTGCTTGGAATTTTGCAATTTATATTTAATTTCTGGCTTACATTTTATGGCTTAATTTCATTGTTTACCCCAAAATCCCAGTAATGTAGGGACTGTGTGTTGTCTATGATAACTATTTCGCCTTCTTGTTGTTTACTATCCACAAGAAAACGCAGATCCTGCAGTTCTCATGCTTATTTCTGCTTAGCCGCATTTGGAGTTTCGGTTCTTAGTGCAGACCCATATAAACTTAATAATATGGACTTTATGGCGCTTAAAAGTTGTACCCAATCTTTTACGAGAGTCGCGCACTGTGCAGCTGCCACAATAAATCCGAAATTATATCCGTACGGGGAGACAAGAAAAAGTGCCTCTTGCCAGTTGAAGAAAACTTTGCAATTTGCGGGGCGACAACGACAAATAAAATAATAAAAAGTTGCTGCTTACTGGCTTTAAAAACATTTGTGCAAAAGTATTTTGCTTTTGAATTTGTCACTCCAAGTTTTTTTTTGCTCTTTTTGTTTTTTTTTTTGTGTTTTTTGTCTGCGAACGAGTGAAGAAAAGTCACAGATAAACAGCGTATTGCGTCTTAATACCCTGGGGCGTCATCAATCGTGTAATAGGGTATCTTGCAGTTGGGTAAACTTAATTTTAGATGATATTTGATTTGTCTGTGGCATATTCTAAATGTGGTTTAGGCTTTAATGTGCGAAATTAGCCCTTATTTTAATTATAGTAGAGTTATGGAGCTGCAATTTGTTATGCACTTGTGTTAAGATACCTTTTAAACATATCTGAAATTTCTTATAGATCTAAGAAACTAAAGTCTACACTTAAAAGAAAATGTTCCAAAGATATTTGCTTTAGTAACTCGTTGGGCTAAGCGCCAGCACGTAGAGCTCGTGCTTTAAGGTTCGAACCACCGTACGCCCTTTTACTGTTATTTTACTGCAGTCTCTGTTCCATTTGTTAGTCTTGAAGCTGTAATTCAACTGCAGCGTGTACAGCAGCCACGCCCCCAGGCGCAGCGCAGCACATGAGAATTTAGATTTTTTTTTTTATGTGCAGCAACCGCAGACATTGGAATTTAGTTCGTATTAGTATACCCTTGCGGAGGGTATTTTGATTTTGCCATGAAATGTGTAACGCATGGAGGGAGATATCCCCTAATTTATATATGTTCTAAATCAGCATCTCTCAGTTTTAAAGATATTTTGAAACCTTGTATAGATCTGATAAAGGAGGTATAAAAATATATGAAAGAACCGGCTAAATCGGACCACTATATCATATATGTCATATATCTTGACTAAACCTGGTATTTATTAGTTTCATTACGCTCCTCATATGTATGCAAAATCGTATCAATATCGAAGCACCATATTATATAGTTGCCATAGGATATTTTAAGTTCTTGTTATGAAAAACTTGTACCAAGATATCTTCACCAAAATCGGCATTTTCTAATCTAACTATGTTGCCTATATATGAACCAAATCTTTCCAATATCGCACTTCTATATTATGTAGCTCAATAGAAAAAATCAAAAGAAAAAAGAGTTTATGTCAGGCAATATATTCTATTATATTTTCCAAGATATTTTCATCAAACTCAGCATTTACGAGCTTTACTCTACCCGCACATCTGCAAATGTTTACAAGGGCATTAACTCTTCGGCGTGTTGAAGATATCCTTTCCCTGTTTTTTTTTTGCCCCGGCTTTTGTCGAACAGCTTTTTATAGTTTATTTGTGTTGAAACTAAAAGAGCAGCTGAAAATGAGTTGCAGCTCGATTTGGTTTTATGCGTGTGTTTTTACTTATATTCTTACTTTTATTTGTGCTCTGACTTTAAACGTTTGTCGTTGGGTTTTCAAATCAAATTTAAAAATATCCAACAAAATAACAAAGTCAAATTTTCACTCAGCGTGTTTGCATATTGATTTCAAACCCCACCCTCCACCCCCTCCACCCATCAGCCTCCAACCAGACCCCCCGCTAACCCAGCTGAGCCACAACTCGGTCGCAGTTAAATGAGCTGAGATTTGCCTGCTTTGGGGAGTTCTGCGAGCATGTGGCTGGCATATTAATAATTTGGCCCGCAGGTTTCAAGCACTGATATGGTTTATGGCTTATGGTTAAAAGTTGGGGGTTGGGGGTTGACTTACCAATAAACAAGCTCTGACATGGACTTTGGCTTGTTAACATAAATTATGGCAAATATCTGTTGGCACAATCTGCACATTTTTGCCCAATTAAATAGGCACATTTTTTTTGCTGCTCTCAAATGGAGCTGCACGCAAATTCCAAATGTTTGGATTTAAGTTTAAGGCGAAGCAGCTGAGATAGAAATTTACATACACTAACAGCATAAACTGTTCAACCTGTGCGGGGCCATAAAACAATATTAAAAGCTGTCTAAAAGGTGAGCTGATGGGCTGGCAGATGCCCCGTGTATAGGTTTAAAATTAATTGAAATAAATTTATATTAATATTTATAAAATTGAAATAAGTAGCGGGGTGAAAAAGTGAGCAAGTTGAAGAAGTGTGTGCTGTAGAGAGGAACTGATTCTCGTTTTGCTGTAAAAAATGATCCCAGCTGCTTTTTAAATAATATATTGCATTTATTCAAAGTTAATCCTCGAGAAAATATAGATAGCCTGTTCGCAGATCTTCTTAGCAGAAAAATATGTCTTTATATATAAAATTCTAACAGACCAAGCTAAAAGTCGAGCCAACTCTAAGCTATCGGGGTAAAATGGCAATGGCAAGAAAAAAAAAGGAATTACTTACTTGAAATGAGGCCGTAAACGCCGAGATGACTTGGTATGTATACTCCAAGGGATGCTCCTGGCCAGGACGAAACGGCGTTAACATATACTGGAGGCCGAGCAGGGGCACCAGCAGCAGCGTAGCTCTGCACAAGAGAGAGAGAGAGAGAGAGAGAGAGAGAGAGAGAGGGAATTGTAATAATACTTATATTTATGTATAATTCGTTGTCGGCGAGCGTATTAAAATGCAAGTCAACGCGGCGTATGCGTAATTTAAAATGTAAAATGAAGCAACAAAAACAACTTTCGAACGAATGAAAAACAACAACAGAAAAAAAAAGGAAGAATAACAAGTTTATTACGCATACGGCCCGCGGGCCAGTCGGCCTTTTATTTTCGTCCGAAAATAACATATTTTTTTTGATTGAATTGAAGTCCGTTTTAAGAACACTTTGTTGATGGGCGAACTTACCGAAATGCCTGCAGAACGGTGCGTGAGGGTCCGCAGCTGCCCTGAATGCTCGCCGGGGCGTTCAGCTTGAGCAGAACGACGCGCACAATATTGCAGAGGAACAGTAAATTGAGAAAGATTGAAATGCAGACGGGCACTATCAGAATGTAGTTGAAGTCCGTGTCGGTCATCCAGCAGCTAGAGGGCGAGGGAGAGAGGGAGGGAGAGAGTGAGGGAAGTTAAGTAAATCTGAGCAGATTGTCATTTAATGAATTGCAAACGAGCTGGTTTACAATTGATTTGATTTCCGTTTGCAAATCATCATCATTTTCCATGTGTGCGTGTGTCCACAATCAATTTAGCTAGCCACACACACACTCACACACACAGAGTTGCCCGATATCATGTTTTTGCACTTACTGCAGATTCTGCTCCCGACTCCCAGTGAATCCACGCGCCAGTCCATAGATGCAAATCACAATGGCCGGCGAACACCAGCCGAAGGCAATCAACCATTTGACCAGCTTTTTCTCCGATATAAACGCGGCAACCAGCACCGTGTGCAAATAGAAGCCCTCGCACAGCATCCACGAATAGTTGGTCAGCAGAAAATAGTGCAGTATTATGTGCAATGCGACGCAATAGCCCTGAAAATTTACAGTCAGACATGGTTTGGTTTAAAACAGAAAGGAGTTGCGGCATCTCGCTCTCTCTCTCGCTCTCTCTCTCGCTCTCTCTCTCACTCTCTCGTTGCTTACCGGGCTGAGCTGCACCAGCTCCGTGTTGGGCACCACCACCATATACCAAATGAGCCACAGTGAACTGTTTGCCGCAAATGAGCTGAACAGATTCATGTGCAGCGTGATGCGGGCGCATTTCAAAGATCTGCAATTAAGCGACAGATATTTGATTAAATCATGGAAAGCTAGAATCTATTTGATAAGGGAAAAGACCTTAGATGTTGGGTATATTGTGGGCGGTATCTGAACATAACATTCAGTTGTTGCTTATCTAGACAAAAAGACAAACCTTATGAAAATCAGTTGAGCTTTTACCGAGTTATGGGAGTGGGACATTTTGACCTCTGTCTATATAGGATATTTGAGGATATCATTTTTACATGAATTTCGACCAAGAATTTTGTTGCCAGATTTAGATGCCAAATTGATCTAGAGGCCAAATCATTAACTAAAAGCCAAACCTCGTCGAAATCGGATGAGATTTGACCGAGTTATGGGGGTGGGAAATTTTGACCTCTGTCTATATAGGATATTTGAGCATATCATTTTTACATGAATTTCGACCAAGAATTTTGTTGCCAGATTTAGATGCCAAATTGATCTAGAGGCCAAGCCATGAACTAAAAGCCAAGCCTCGTCAAAATCGGATGCGATTTGACCAAGTTATGGGGGTGGGGAATTTTGACCTATGACTATATAGCATATTTATGGGTACTATTTTGACATGAATTTCGACCAAAAATGCCGATGCCATGTTTTAATGCCAAATTGATCTAAGGGTCAAATCGTGCACAAAAATGCAAACTTCGTGAAAATCGGATGAGATTTGACCGAGTTATGGGGGTGGGAAATTTTGACTTTGGTCGATATAGGATACATGCGGGTATACCCCGACCTTGCCCGTGGCACCTATAAAATAAACTCTCTCCGATCGGACGGTAAACAAAAAACTTTCATACGAACGTTATGAGATCTTTATGATCTGTATGATCTATATGCTCTATATGATCTATGTGATCTATACAAGACTAGCTGCAGGGCATCTCGCAGTCAAGCATGCTCAATTGCTGCATTCTCACTGAGTTTCCTGTGTGGTTTTAGCAAAAGTTTTTTGCAGACCAAAACTCGTTTATTTGTTTCTCCAAAAATTGACATACATTTGCCAAAAAAAGGAAACACGTATTTTCATTTCACACGGCAAAAAGGGGGGCTGCTAGAGAAAGGGTATTAAAAAGGGGTGCTTCGGGTGTGTGCGCAAAGTTCACCCGAATGTCAACACTGACCTCCGTTCTATTGAGGTCCGTTTTCGTTTCGTTTTTGTTCAATTCGGCTGCATTTGGCAGCTGGCCAAAGACCAAGCTGCATATTAATGAAATCTTGCTGAATCTGGTGAATTAATGCATGCCATGCAAATTGTGTCCAACTCTTTGTATGCATTGTCCAGAAGTTCTTTCGAATATGTGACCGCCAGCCAACATTTTCTAGGTTTTACTACAATAATATTTAAATCTGATTTGCTTCAAATGGATGAGCATAGATAAGTTTTAAAAAGAAGCATATTTAAGTTCCAAATGGCTGAGCATATTGAAGTTCCAAAAAGAAACATTGGAAATTGCCAAATTTTGGATTCAAATACGTTCCCAATAATGTCTTGATTGGATTTTTGCCAAAGCTTTGCCTCAACTAAAGTGATTTTTCTTTAACTGCAATACCCTAAAATTGATGAACCATTTAACGTTTTTTTTATTCAGTAACATTTTATATATATTTTTTGTTTTTTTTTTTTCTGTAAGACAAGCCGAGAATTCGTATACGTTAGCCCTCTATAGCTCTTCTCTAAATACTTATGTGCATATCTCATTTGATTAAAGTTCGCCTTAAATAATAACCCATATTCAAATAGCTGGGATCATATCCAAGCAATATGCTCGTCACATTTGATGCCAAACATTTCATTTGCCTTTTGTACACAAATTTAAAACGCTTTAGCCAAAGTTGAGCTGCCTTGTCAGGCTGTCTGTCGCTTTGTCTGAGCCGATAATAAACAAGCCAAGAGCACTAATTGTGCTGCAGACAAGTGGAAATTAATCGATATCCTGCTTGAAGAAGACACACAATTTAATGCTCAGCTGATGTGTGACACAGCAGGCTGGAGTAGAGCAGGGCAGGCGGAAAGGGGGAAGAGAAAGCAAATATTTTCTCATTTCCGACGTCAAGTGTGGCGGATTAAATGGGCGCAAGTAAGTAAAAGTGCAATGAATAGACACACACACACACACACACACACACACACATGCGCAGGTTGCCAGAGCTTGATTAGAGAAGCGTTTGGCATCTTTGTTAAACAATAAAATTTGGCGCCAAGCCCCAAAGCAACTATAACGCCAACTGGGCAAATGTGGCTCATTAGCTCTGAGTGGTTTTCCATGTGGCATCAGTATGAAATGGGAAACACATGAAAGACGGATCATGCGAGTTAAATAGTAGTACATTAGGCTGTCAGTGTTAACTAATCTATATTAAGACCTTAATTAATTGCACTTACTTGAAATAGCTCAAGATGGCCAGCGATAGGAGTATGGCCAGCAGCGAGATGCTGTAGCCCACCTCGTAGATCAGGCTCACGTTGTGATTACGCTGTGCAAACGAGAATTGTGTGTTAATTGTGCTGCATGCTTATAGAGAAAATTAGTCTGCTTAAAATCGTACCGCCAAATCGTCCAGATTGACGCAGGTGGTGTAATTCGACCAGGTTTTATTGGTCAGCGGATGCTTAAACCATTCCCCATCCTCGCCGCACTCCTTGTGCGCATAGCCTGCGAATTAAAGTGTTTGCAATTAAATAATTTTACAATTTAATATGCCTAAATTTAGCTGAGCCATAATTAACTTTAGCTTAAATACACTAATTAAAATAATCAAGAGTACTCTAGTGGGGAGGGTCTGACTGGGGGATACTCTCTTCACATACTGAGCGTCTAATGAAACTTTCTTGACACAAAAATGAACATCCAAATCTATGTAAAATCTAAGGCTCAAGCCTATGCCTCAAATGCAATTTTTAGTGGAAAAGATAAGTGTTATACTTCTTGGATCTGTGTTGACTATACGAGACTCTACATAGCAAATTTGTAGTCTCTAGCTCTTATAAACTTCGAGATATGCTAAAAAAAGGGTTTCGATGTCGATAACTTATCGATATGCTCAAAAACTGGTTTTCGATACCGATTTCTTATTTAATAAAAGTTGGCGCTGATTTGAAAGAAACTAGATTCCCGCGGGCAATGGAAGTAACTAAGTCAAAATCTTTCTAGCTCTAGCCTTTAAGATCGACGCGTTCATACAGACAAGGCTAGATAGGAAGGGATAAATACATATGTATATCTGCCTTATAGGAACGGAGTTGCCTCCTTCTACCCGTTACATACATACACAAAACCCATAATACCCTTTTTAATCCACTTTCAAAGGGTATACATTTAATTGCCCGATATAGAATATTGTCATGGATTATGTAAAATGATATTTTAATTAGATTTTCGCTTAGCCAACTATTTGCCTGGGGTCCGCCCATAAATTGCATTTGCATTAAACTAAAACGTGGATTGCGTATACGCCACGTAATCGATTAAGCCGCAGCTAATTGATTGTGTTTAAAATGTAATTGGTTCCGTTTAAAATATGTCCATATATAGTTAAAGCTGCGGTTAGATGGCATTTTAATGGAAGTAAAGACTGACTAAGTAATTATATTATTAAAAATAACTTTACTTTGCCATAGTCCACTTCTACTATTATCAAGGCAAATCCTGACAATCTTGTGGAAAAATCGCTTATATAATAGTAGCTACTTCATTGATAATAATAATAACAATGCCCCAAATAAGTTGAAATTGAAATTGGCCATAAAAATCGTTTCCTTTGAAAGTTTGGAATGTCTGCAGCATGTGACAATGCCTTGGCTAAGTTGAGTTATGCAATTGTCGTGCCATTGTTAAACTGTTATCGAACTTGTTGAAAGAAACGCTTGCCACACAAAACACACCCACACACACAAACATATACACACACACACACACACTTGCAGCAGTGACAACTATTGTTGAGGCCATCGAATTGTGTTCTTGGTCAATGGGGCAAAAAACGAGCTCAGGCATTTACCTGTTCTGTTGGGAATTTAACAGGTGAAGCGCTGTCAGCAATGCATGCTCATTCTATCCCTTTCGCACTCTTTCTCTTTCTTTTTCTCTCTCTTTGCCTCTTTATCGCCATTTGGCACGCAGCGTCGAAAAAAATCACGTATACGCTCTGTGTGGCAAATAATCAGACAAGAAAGACAGCAAAAAATGTTTGCTCCTGCTGCCATTTCTACTGCTCCTACAGCTACTGCTACTGCTTCAGCTACTGCTGCTGCCAGCCACATCCGCCCAAACGGAAGTGCCATAAAAGTTAATGGCGGCGCATTGCCAAAGCACATAATCTTGTACAATCTGGCGACCCCGAGGCGCTGCCGGCTGCCGCAGTCTCTGTCTCAGCCACAGGCGAGCTGCTGGCCAAAAAACGAGTCATAAGCCAAATGTGCTGTAAGCCACATTTGCTTATTGTTAAACACGACACAACCCCTGCACCACGCCCCGCCCCGACCCAGTCCCCCTTTCTATTTGCTAGCCTTGTCATATTTATATGTATATATAAATATGTTTTTCTTTGATACAAACAAAACACAAAAATGTCATTCAACTTTCGCTCAGACACGTCACGTTGCTGTTGCATGTTCGCTCTGGGCGTGGCCAGCCCCGTTTCATGCAACAATCGACATGCCACATGATTTATTGCTGCCACACAGCACTTGATTGTGAATATTTAAGCGCTTGCTGCATATGTTCTTCATAAATGTATTTAATATTCGATTAAAATTGTTGTTTTTCGCTGCATAAACAATTGCATGCAGTTTTGCATAATTCATTATTATTGTACTCAAATTCGGCGCTCTGTTGTTGTTGGCTAACAAAAACACAACCCGGGAATACGCTTGGCTAATTCGCGAAGTTCCATCCTGAATACTCGGAATATATCTATTTAATTGAAAGGGAAAGCGCGTGTTGTTTTGCTGTTCAAATTAGGCGTGTTTTGTTTTTGATAGCGTGAAATGTGAACATTTTCGTATGTTGTAAAATGTGCTTTAAGTGGCAAGCTTGTTATGGATAGTTAATTTAAAGCTGTGTGTGTTTGTGTGTGTGTTAATGGCTAATTTAATGCTGCGTGAATGCGTGGCAGATGAGTTAATAATACGATAATCGTACGAAGGCAATGCCTGCAGCTATTTTAAATACTCAAATTAATTAGCTAAGTGGGTGTTTAGTTAGTTCAAATTGGCTTTAGCTAACGAACATTTACATATATATGTATATATGCTGCTACTCATTATACCCTGAACCCATTGAAAATGGGTAAAAAGGGTATTATGTATTTGTGCAAATGTATGTAACAGGCATAAGGAAGCATCTCCGACCCCATAAAGTATATATATTCTTGATCAGCATCAAAAGCCGAGTCGATCTAGCCATGTCCGTCTGTCTGTCCGTCCGTCCATCTGTCCGTATGGAGCGCAGGGGAGTCTGACTTCTGGTAACTATCTTCAGTTTAAATTCTCTATTCAATTATGCACTTACAATATTGAAAATATTGTTATCTCCGTTTCTTTACTTCAGTCAGCTTTCTACCATTAGAAGTCATCAGCAGCAGAGTCTCTGTCTCTGTCTATGCTTATATTATGCTTTGCACTCAATAATAATAATATTATAATGAATTATAATGTATGGCGTCTAAATGTCGCCATAAAACTATGTGCGTGCATCTACATTGACATACAGTAAACCATTTGCGACATATTATACTTAATATACTTTCTATATAGCTATATAAATATAAATTAAAAGAAATTTTGTATGTTAAATTATTTTTGTCTTATTAATTTATTACAATTTAAAAAAGTATTATGAATTATCCCTAACATTAATATCAATTTTTTTTAAATTTAAATCAATTATTAATATTTTTAAAATTTTTCACTGTCAAATAATTGAATACCCTGTAATTCAATAATTAACACTGGGCGAATTTCAATCAAATATAATTCCAATAAATATTTTACTTGACATTCTACGCATTTCTTTCAAATTTTAAAAATATTTTCGCATTACAAACTCAACTCTGACTTTTGGCATATTGAAAATGAATTTCTTAAGCTTTTCGGTGTTAAATTGTTTTATTAAAATAATTCAATATTTAAGTGGCACTTGTCTCATCGGCACTTGCGCAAGTTTCTGGCCTTTATTTGACTTTGTTTTGTGGCTGAGTATTAGTTGGTGTATTTTACAAGAACTTGACTGAAGAGCTTGCACAAATTACTTTGTTAGACTTGAAAACTTGAACAATGCTTCGCTATAAGTTGTTTGTTTTTCGCTTTTCTTTCGTTTTGTTTTTTTCTCTCATAAGAAACATATTTCAAACGAAACTTCAGTTATTGATTTCCACCTGACGAAAAAACGGCAAGCCGCAACAGCTTTTGCGGCTCACAGGCACTCGACTGGCAAATATGTACACATATTTTCAAGAAGCAGAGAAGAAAATACAAAAACAACAACAGCAAAATAAGCAGCTGAAAAGCGGCTGCTTTATGCCCGAGCAGACATGATGTCTATGCATGTGTGTGTGTGTGTACTTAAATCAAAGCTTAAAAGAAATTGATTTGTTCGCGGTTTCTAAAAGCTGTTAAGGGATTATTTAAGAAAAAATATAAACATATGCTTTAATTCAAGAGCAGGCGGAAACGGAAATGCGGCCTAAAGCTCGCCCACGCGCAGGGAATGCGGCCAATTAGCAAACCAGGTGGGGTTTGCTTTGCGGTTTATTTATGCATGTGTGAGTACGCTGTGTACGCGTGTGCTGTATGCGTGTGCCCGCTTGGGGCATTTCCGTTTCCGTTCCATTGTAAGCTTGTGCCTGACATTTGAGTGCGTTGCTTATTTGTTTAATAAATTTCGTTTGATATTTGGCTCCTCGTTTGGCCTGCTTGTCAAAATCAGAACTGGCCAAAAGCGGATGCTGCTTTGCGGCAGTCAATAAACAACAACAACAAGAACAACAACAAAAGTGAAAGCAAACAAAATTGCGGCACTTACGCGCCGGATCAAAGCCGGTGATGAAGTCCGGGCACAGCTCATAAGCGGAAGTGCCGGCGGCCGTGTCGGGCCAGCAGAGCCAGCCATCAAAAGTGCCAGCACAGTAGGAACCTAAAGAGGCGGGGCGAGTTTATAAGCGAATTGTATGCTGTGGCATGCGGCATGTGGCATGCGGCATCTACGCTCACCTGTCAGCTGGTGGCTGCTGTTCAAACGCGCGTTGCACGCGGCGCGCAGTGCATCAAAATCGGGTCCACTTTCGGCGGCAATATGTGAGCTGCCGCTGCTGCTGCCACTGCTGCTGCTGCTGCTGCTGCTGTTGCTGGTCTGCTCAGCCATGGCGCGGCTGCTGCATTCAACGAAAACAGTGCTGCAAAACGAAGCAAAAATTTTGCAATTAGTTTTCGGTGCCACATGCTGGCTTTTAATATGTGCGCCGACCCGATGGCTTTTGGGCCAGCTCCAAAATCTAGGCAAGCCTTTTATATAACTTTCAAGTGCATATTAATATGCGCGCACATATATATGTGTGTGTGTGTGCGTGTGTGTGTGTGTGTGTGTGTGCTGCTCACGCTTCATTGCATGCGCGCATATTTTTGTGTTTTACAGTTCGTTTGAGCCGCAATTTAATTGGTTTTGTGGCCAGTTCAGAACGACTGCGGCATGAGCGCACTTGTGTGTGTGTAGGTGTGTGTGTGTGTGTGTGCTTAACGTATGCACAATTTATTCAGTTTGCTATTTTAATGCGTTTTCCTTATACAGTCAGGCGTTTTAATTGAAACACCCAAAAGTATGCAATTAATTTTTATGGTAGCTTACGAAATGTTTATAGCAAAATTGTGCACCATAAATTAAATATATTTAAATGGCATTCAAAATGCTTAACTAAGAGCGTAGTAAATAGAACATAAAAGAAGTTAGTAATTCGGTTTAGTTTATGTGGACACAAGACATATGGCACTGCGAATTTAAGTCCAAAAGTTGCTTGCTTTGTATTTTCTTAAATATGTAAGTCACAGTTAATTAATAGGAAATATGCTATAATTATTAGCTAGTTTATTCTATATAATTTGCCTAAGTCTTGTAAAGTCTACAAAATAATAAAATAAACTAAAGAAGACTTTAAAAACTCTGCTTAAAAATAACTTTTAATTAATTATATAACAACAAATTTGACAAATTTTAGTTAAATGAAGTTATTTAAGTTTTCAATTTAATGTTTTCAATTTGAATGGAATTCCAATTCGTTTGATGAAAACTTGTTCGAAGTATTCGACTGAATTTTACAAAAGACAATTGAAATTTCACTTCACAAGTGCAGGCAACTGGTCAAACAGTCAAATAAGTTTGGCCATACACTGCAGCACGCACACACACATGCACACCAAGGCCCAATACTGCGTCTAGTGCTGAGTAAATATGCACAACACACACACACACAAACCTGCAGCCGTCAATACGGCGTTGAGCCGGATGCGAAGCGAACCAAATAGCCCGAAACAAAGCAAATCAATGGCCGCAACAGTCAACAGGCAGTTGAAAGCCAAATCCAGTTAGCTGAGCACAGATTTGCGGGAGCGTGCCACAATAGCGGGGAGGAGGGGGGGGGGGGGCACAACACATAGCTGCAATCAAGCGTGGCTGCACGATAGAACTTAGAGCAGCAGCTCAGTCAGTCAGGTGCGATTGCTGGCGTTAACTGATAAAAGCTGCGAGAAAAACACACACGCGCACACACAAACTCACTCACACACACTCACACGCACTCCTAGTTGCTGGTAATCTTATCGCTTAGGCAAATTGCAGTCGGCACTTAAAGCAACAGCGAGAAAATGCGCACAGAAATGTATTGTGGAAAGTGCCAAGCAAACTGATGTGAGTGAAGAGAAGGGGGAAGTAGGGGGGGTATGGGTAATGTTGGCAAAATACGGCTGCATTTGTATGCGCAACACTTTGCATGTGTCCATAAAAGTGTAAACGTTTTATGGCAACAACAACAAGAACAACAACACTTGCAACTTGATAATGCAGGCTTATATATTTATTAAGGCTGAGCAGACAAATTTGGTTATTAGCTGGCATAAAAGTGCTGCCAATTTGTTGGCAGCGGAGGGGGGCAGCACTTAAGTTTTACGAGTCCAATGGAATGGGGCGACAAAGTTAAGCGCCAAAAAAGGTGTGGCAAAAAGTTAAACGAAGAAGCAAGCGAGGGAAGGGGGCGTGGCATGTGTTGTAACTAAGTAAGAGTATTAAAAAAAAAAAACGCGACAGGCCAATATATAAAGCCAAAACTTGAGCTATTATTGATAGCGAGCGTATGTTGAATGTGCGCAAAAAATAACATAGCATACTTTGCAGCGCGCGCACTTCGAGTGGGCGTGATGGAAAGTAGGGAGGTGGGAGCGAGGAGGCGTGTCAGAGCGCCTTGTGCTAATAAAAATATTTTTACGAGTGTACACACAGGCCGCACGCAAGGCAATAACAGAAATTAGCAATAAAAAAAATGCCTAGCCCAAGGCATGAGGCAAACAAACACTCATCAGCTCGCATGTAAGCAGCGCAAATTGCGTGCGTGTTTTTCTGGAAGGTGGAGGTGGCGGGGACACTGGTAAAGGCGGGGGGGGGGGGTGGCTGTGTGGCAACTTCAATAAAAGTGGCAAGTCCAATGCATAAAATCTCAAATGTACGGCATCTATTTGGCCAATGCAAAAGCACGTCGCATAGTGAAAAACAATGTTCAAATCGTTTTTTTTTTCTCTTTTATGTGCCACAGACATATATGAGGAAAATTGTGGCACATATTAAAAAATAAAGAAGAACCTACTGGAGCGCATGGAATTTGTTTTGGCTTTTGACCTGCATTTCGCATGACGCAAACTTTCGATAATTTTCACCGATGGCTTTTCATTGACAGCCGCCGCAACGCATTTCCGCCAGGCGCACACGTGACGTATGAGTAATGAAAACTCGCACACATGACTTTGGCTTTTATGATGAGTTTGTATGCGTGCGTGTGGTTGTATGTGTGTGTGTGTGTGTGCAGTGTGTTATTTTCAATTCGTTTGCTGTCAAAACTTTCAACATCTATGTATAGTTTATGGCAAATCTTTCGAGCACTTCTTTTCTATCACATACATATACGTATATATATAAATCACTTTTATTTCCAATTTATTGGGCACATATATCATAAAATCTCGCTTTGCCTTTAGCCGCAAAAGCATTTCCTGTGATTTATGTTTATAAAAAAAAAAACGTATGCTTGCTTAAACAAACAATCGCTACGTTTTTCACGCGGCCATTAAATGCAATTAAATGTATAGCATTAATTTCGGTGCTTGTGTGTTTTTCAACAATCATAAAAATTGAGTAGCCGCACGACCTTGCCGTAGGTATTATAGCATATAAATGTATATATCTTTGCCGAGCTGATCCAACAATGTGGACAGCAGAGGGCATTTTTTATAAACTGCCCGTTTTTGGTGAGAGCCTTTTAAATTGGCTATAAAAAATCTATTTTTTTTTGTTTTATTTGCATACGCTGAACCCATTAAAAATGGCTATATTGGTTTTGCGCAAATGTATGTAACAGGCAGAAGGAAGATTCGCCGAGCCCATAAATTATATATATATTCTTGATCAGCAGCAATAGCTAAATCGATCTAGAGATGTTTGTCTGTGTGTCTGTCCGTCCGTCTGTCCGTCCGTATGTATGAATAAAAGGATCTCAACACCTATAAGAGCTAGAAAAATTTTAAATTTTGATCGTAGTTTGTTTCCGATAATCGATAACTTGCCCCGTTTTCAAGCAATCGATATATATCGATATCTAAATCCTGTTTTTTCAGCAAAGCTCACAGATTCTTCAAGCTAGATTCGCCAAGCTTGACATATAACTTCTAGATAAGTATATTAAATTTAAGGATCTTTCACCGCCCATATTCCCCGCCCTTTTTTAAGGCCATTTCAAGTTCGATTTGCCTATGACAACTGTTTTTTTGTTTTTCTGTCTATTGTTATCGCAAATGTATTTTTTGCCATTTACATGCGTGGCTAGATATTCATTATGAAGGCATTGTCAACACTGGGATTTGCTCAGTGAAAATATAACAACGGCTCAATTGAATATATTTTGCCATGTTGTTTGTTTACCTTTGGGAACAGCTGTTGTATTTCACCAATTTTACAAAGGACATAAGCAAGGGATTTGCTCGTGCTGTTGCACAACTGTTGCCAAATGCAGTTTATGCGCTGCGGCAACAGGCTTAAATCAACAAAATGCACTTTTAAAATGCCAAAAACAAAGGCAACAAAAACTTTGCGTAATTCGTTTCCTATTTTTTGTGTTGACAATTGCTTGGGCGCAATTTGATTGTTGAATTCGTTTTATGCTGTGGAAAGCGAAAGCTTAAAACTTTTTTACAGACAAATATTTGCGTTTACGGCTCGTTTAGTTGGATTTAAATATAACAAAGAAGCTCACAGAAAAAATGATAAAAAAATATATATAAATAAAGAAAATTAACAGACAAACTAAGCAAAAAAACAAAATTAATTTTTTGTTTGTAGTAAAATGCGCTAAAATAATTGCAATTCTCTGTGAATTATGCATAGTTTAAGTGCATTTATAATTTATGTATTTAATTTAAATATGTAATTAGCTGGCTTGATAAATAATACAATATTCCCACACAATAACTGAGCATATTTTCATATTATAACCAAAAGTAGCTGCTTTTCCGTTTAAGTATATTGCCAAATTTGAATTCCATTTGTATTCACATAAATCAACGCAAAGCGCAGAGCTGTAGCCAGAAAAGCTGTGGAAAAAAAATGATATTACGCATACGCCACATTGAACATGCCGCAAAGCATAAACCCATGTTTAAGTTGTCGCTTATCTCAGGGGCAGGCAGCGTCAAGGCTAACAAACCGTATATCATCAGAAGATACAAAAGCACTTTTAAATGTGAATACGCAAAATTCTCCACTGTCAGCTGTCATGGTAATGCATCATATAAAAAAGTATATTTGAGAGCGTGCCGCTGATTTATATAGAACGCGCGCAATTTGAAGATTTTGAAGTGCACACAAAATAGTAGCTAATATATCAAATAGAATGTGAGCAGTAAACATGCGCCACAGGATGTGTATATGAAATGAACGTGTATATATGTATACACATGTCCGCAACAGTTGCCTAAAGCCCCAAAACTCAATGTCACAGCGGAGTGCATATGCTGTCCCTGGCCGGGATTATGTCAGGATGCGGGCAGCTGAGCAAATAGCTTGGCCAACTCCGGTTACTGGAAGAGCATAAAAAATTGATAGAAATGGCTGTTGTTGCTGCAGATTACGCGCACAGGCAATTTATTTATTTAGCACATGTTTTATTTTCGTTTATGTTCTTCCTTTTTTTCCTGGGGCATCCTTTTGAGCGGGCTAAGAACCCAAATGGAATAATTTATAAACCGCAGACAAGGTGCTTACGAGCTGCTCGAGCAGAATTTAGTGCGGGCTAAAGGTCAATGCAGCTGCCTTCAGCTTTAGCTGCACAGAAATGCGTTTGTGCCACGTTGCCAGCCACGGCAGGCTGCAGGCACTGCAAGCACTGCAAGCTTGTGGCCTGCTTTGTGCCACAATCGGCCTTTGTTGCACGCTCGCTGTCACATTTTGCCGTGCCCGTGCCGCCGCCCACACACACACTCATTTTTTGCTCATACACTACGTGCCACAGCTTCTGCGTTGCTCCGCCTGTCAACTGGGTGCTGGGCATTGTTACGCATACGCCGTGTGGTACGTTGGGATGCCCAAGGTTCATTGCTTCTCGCTTAACTAACCAGACAAGTTTTTAGGGCTTGGCCGAGGCTTTTCAAAATGAAATACGTGCCACACGTGTTAAATGCGGCTTTTACATACTGTTTTGTTATCCCGGGCAACAATTGCACAATTTGACTAAACACTCAAAGGAAGAGGGAGAGGGAGAGGGAGAGAGAGGGAGGGGCGTGTATATTTGCATATGTTGCCACAAGCTGTGGCACCTTCTGTCTGTGTTTTTCTCGTGTCTGTAATGTGAGCTGTGCTCGTGCCTTGCCTTTGCCTCTGCCTAAGCTGTGTGTTCTTTTAATTGTCTCATGGTTGTAAAGTCAACCGTCGTAAAAGATACAGCCACAGATACAGCTACAGACACAGGATGTGCCCATGGCAATGCCTGAACAGCAACATATCCTTTACAAGGCGTCACATTCTTTGGCAACAAACATATTTTCCCCACTTAAATTTTACTTTGACATTTTCGGCAAGTTTTCAGGCCAAAAAAAAACAAAGTTGGCAACGTCGCTTATTTGTACTTTATGTACTTTGATTTTTGACAACTTTCTGTTCTTTTTTTATATCGTGTTGGCAAGTGGTTGGTTTCCATCGGGAACTTGTTTGTTTTTGCTGCCTAGATAAAGTTAAGGCCTGCCAAAGCCGCGGCAGCTTAACTTAAGTGCAGACAACTTGACTACAAGCTTTTAAGCGTAAAAGACAGAAAAAAAAGAAAACAATTCGCATTTGATTTTGATTGTTTCTTTTTTTTCCAGACGAGGGTCCTTTTAAAAGTTCTAGCAAAAAAACAGAAACACAATAATGTAAATCCTTAAAAAATTGTATCTAATAGATAATATAATATTTAATTGTCTGTTAAGTCTTCTTTTTGGTTTATAGTGAATACACGTACTAATATTGAAAGCAGCGCTCTAATACAGCTGCTCTTTAGTGTTGCCAAAGCCTATAGCATAGTGCAGTGTTGTAAAACGGTAGATATTGCGGAATTGTACAGTAGCTTCGATCGTCGATACACGTTTAATAGTAGAAAAATTGCGTGAGCTAATACCATCGCACAGCTCCAAATTTTTGATAAGCGATAGATAGTGCTGGCAGCACACGATAGTTTTAACGTAGAATTATCGATAAAACAGTATTTACCGTGGAAAACTATCGAAATAGGCGCATAATTGTACGAATTTTGGACAAGTTAAAAAGCTGGCATTAATAAGACGCTCTGCCATTAAATGATGCTTAAAGAAAGGATAAACCTTGAAGCATGGACTTATGCGTTTTCGATAAAAGCGATAAATCTTATTTCCAATAAATTTCGATAACATCAAAAAATCTATTTTCTAAGACTTATCGCTTTTATCGATACAGCGCAAATCCATTCTTAAAAGTTCATCGTTAGTAAAAATTTATTCTAGCTTTAGCCAAATCTGAGTTCAGCTACTTTTGGAACTTCCCTCGTTAGAACAACTCTTCAGCATCTCATTTGCGGTTGTTCAACGTTTGTATTGCCATTTCTATGGAAGCTTATTTAAGATTGGATTGAAGAATTCATCCAATTAATGTCTAGTCCAACTAATTGAGTGCCTTTCAAGGCTGAAATAATTTGTGTCTTATTTGTAGCAGCTCATGCGCTGTCATTTCCGATCTATGTCTAAATAATGTAGTCAATTCATAACAATATTATTCATTTATCTGCTGCACGCAAGAGCCACACACACACAAATACACACAATTACACCTCGTACTACACACTCAGCCGCAATTGAAGCCGTGTCCAAACAGCACACGCACTTTTCCGCCCATCAGCAATTTTCCGCACGTTTCGTTGAGTTTTGTTTAAAATGCTTTTACAATTGACTTGTGGCATTCGAGGCGAAGAAGGGAGGCGACTTTTTAAACGTTTCAGCCACATTGACAGCTGCACTCAACCACACACACACAGACACACACACAGACACAATCAGTTGAGGCGTTGACTTAAATTGCTTTTCACCTCATCGCCTCGGCCAGATAAGCGACCCTGACCCCAGTCAACCCGTTTAATGTTCAATGAAAGTCAGTTTGATTTTCATAAGTATTTCTCAGCTCAATTCATTTGTGTCTCTTTGCCTGTGTCTCTGTGCGCAATTTTCTTTTGCCTTTTTAGACAATTGCCGCTCAATTCATATGGAAATATACTTTGCTGTTTATTGTCTCGCCAGAAAGCAAAGGGCGGAGCGGCTGTGTGCGGCTTTCCCTATTTGTGTACATATCTGCATAATGAAGTGTTATGGCCTCAATAGAGCTCTACAATAGTGAGTCGTGCCCGTGCCAGCTGTCGTTCTCCACAATTCTCAACAATATGCCGCGCTTTGGCGACCTTTTTAGCCTAATTTTTCATGACTTTGTATTACAAGCAAAAGTTAGGCACAAAAAAATAAATATTAAGTCCAAAAGTTCAGGCTTTGTCCAGCTTCTTGTTTACTTGTTGCTGTTGCAAACTTTTTGTTTTTATTGGCTTTTGTAAAATTACAATTTATTTGTGATTTATGGCGTTTTGATTTACTTTAAACTGCCGCCGTCTCACAATTCGCTCGCCGCTCCCAGGCAATTAAGGCAATGTGTGTGCTATATATATGCATGAATATATCTATTGTATGCGAATATAAACTAAATAGTCAATTGTCGGACTAAGCTGACTTGAATAACTTTATCAACAATGCCAATGAACAATTTCAACAAAAACTTGTAGAGGGTATTATAATTTTGTCCTAATTCAATTTGTTTTATTTTGCGTTAGATCGATCGGCACTTTCTGCACGTATTCATTAAGTTCTTATGTAGAGCTTTGAATATAAGTTTGAAGTAAATCGGACAAAACCTAACAACTAGAATAATTTAGAAGCCAAATTGAACTAGAGGCCAAACAATGAACAAAGACCCACGTCTCGTCACAATCGGATGAGATTTGACGAAGTTATGGGCGTGGAAATTTTTGACCTATTTCTATATACATAGGTTATTTGAGCGAACCATTTTCACATGAATTTTGACCAAAAATAATGTTGCCAGATTTTGATGCCAAATTGAGCTAGAGACCAAACCATGTACAAAAAGCTAAACTTTTTGGAAATCGGATGAGATTTGACCGAGTTATGTGTGTGGGAAATTTTGACCTATGACTGTGTAGGATATTTATGGGTACTACTTTGACATGAATATCGACCAAAAATTCCGTTGCCATGTTCTGATGCCAAATTGATCTAAGGGCCAAACCATGTACAAAAAGGCAAACCATTTGAAAATCGGATGAGATTTGACCAAGTTATGGGTGTGGGACTTTTTGACTTATAGGATATTTAAGGGGACCATTTGCACATGAATTTTGACCATAAATAATGTTGCCAGATTTAGATGCCAAATTGAGCTAGAGAGCAAACCATGCACAAAAAGCTAAACTTTTTGGAAATCGGATGAGATTTGACCGAGTTATGGGTGTGGGAAATTTTGACCTATGACTATGCAGGATATACATATATAGTAAATATTAATTTTATGGGTACAATTTTGACATAAATATCGACCAAAAATTCCGTTGCCATGTTTTGATGCCAAATTGATCTAAGGGCCAAATCGTGCACAAAAAGGCAAACCTCGTCAAAATCGGATGAGATTTGACCGAGTTATGGGGGTGGAAAATTTTGACCTTTGTCTATATAGGATATTTATGGGTACTATTTTGACATGAATTTCGACCAAAAATGCCGTTGCCATGTTTTGATGCCAAATTGAGCTAGAGACAAAACCATGTACAAAAAGCTAAACCTTTTGGAAATCGGATGAGATTTGACCGAGTTATGTGTGTGGGAAATTTTGACCTATGACTGTGTAGGATATTTATGGGTACTACTTTGACATGAATATCGACCAAAAATTCCGTTGCCATGTTTTGATGCCAAATTGATCTAAGGGCCAAACCATGTACAAAAAGGCAAACCATTTGAAAATCTGATGAGATTTGACCAAGTTATGGGTGTGGGAATTTTTGACCTATAACATTATAGGATATTTAAGGGGACCATTTGCACATGAATTTTGACCAAAAATAATGTTGCCAGATTTTGATGCCAAATTGAGCTAGAGACCAAACCATGTACAAAAAGCTAAACGTTTTGGAAATCGGATGAGATTTGACCGAGTTATGTGTGTGGGAAATTTTTACCTATGACTGTGTAGGATATTTATGGGTACTACTTTGACATGAATATCGACCAAAAATTCCGTTGCCATGTTTTGATGCCAAATTGATCTAAGGGCCAAATCGTGCACAAAAAGGCAAACCTCGTCAAAATCGGATGAGATTTGACCGAGTTATGGGGGTGGGAAATTTTGACCTAAGTCTATATAGGATATTTATGGGTACTACTTTGACATGAATATCGACCAAAAATTCCGTTGCCATGTTTTGATGCCAAATTGATCTAAGGGCCAAACCATGTACAAAAAGGCAAACCATTTGAAAATCGGATGAGATTTGACCAAGTTATGGGTGTGGGAATTTTTGACTTATAGGATATTTAAGGGGACCATTTGCACATGAATTTTGACCATAAATAATGTTGCCAGATTTAGATGCCAAATTGAGCTAGAGAGCAAACCATGCACAAAAAGCTAAACTTTTTGGAAATCGGATGAGATTTGACCGAGTTATGGGTGTGGGAAATTTTGACCTATGACTATGCAGGATATACATATATAGTAAATATTAATTTTATGGGTACAATTTTGACATAAATATCGACCAAAAATTCCGTTGCCATGTTTTGATGCCAAATTGATCTAAGGGCCAAATCGTGCACAAAAAGGCAAACCTCGTCAAAATCGGATGAGATTTGGCCGAGTTATGGGGGTGGAAAATTTTGACCTTTGTCTATATAGGATATTTATGGGTACTATTTTGACATGAATTTCGACCAAAAATGCCGTTGCCATGTTTTGATGCCAAATTGATCTAAGGGCCAAACCATGTACAAAAAGGCAAACCATTTGAAAATCGGATGAGATTTGACCAAGTTATGGGTGTGGGAATTTTTGACCTATAACTATATAGGATATTTAAGGGGACCATTTGCACATGAATTTTGACCAAAAATAATGTTGCCAGATTTTGATGCCAAATTGAGCTAGAGACCAAACCATGTACAAAAAGCTAATCCTTTTGGAAATCGGATGAGAGTTATGTGTGTGGGAAATTTTGACCTATGACTGTGTAGGATATTTATGGGTACTACTTTGACATGAATATCGACCAAAATTCCGTTGCCATGTTTTGATGCCAAATTGATCTAAGGGCCAAATCGTGCACAAAAAGGCAAACCTCGTCAAAATCGGATGAGATTTGACCGAGTTATGGGGGTGGAAAATTTTGACCTTTGTCTATATAGGATATTTATGGGTACTATTTTGACATGAATTTCGACCAAAAATGCCGTTGCCATGTTTTGATGCCAAATTGATCTAAGGGCCAAACCATGTACAAAAAGGCAAACCATTTGAAAATCGGATGAGATTTGACCAAGTTATGGGTGTGGGAATTTTTGACCTATAACTATATAGGATATTTAAGGGGACCATTTGCACATGAATTTTGACCAAAAATAATGTTGCCAGATTTTGATGCCAAATTGAGCTAGAGACCAAACCATGTACAAAAAGCTAAACCTTTTGGAAATCGGATGAGATTTGACCGAGTTATGTGTGTGGGAAATTTTGACCTATGACTGTGTAGGATATTTATGGGTACTACTTTGACATGAATATCGACCAAAAATTCCGTTGCCATGTTTTGATGCCAAATTGATCTAAGGGCCAAACCATGCACAAAAAGGCAAACCTTTTGAAAATCGGATGAGATTTGACCGAGTTATGGGTGTGGGAAATTTTGGCCTATATTTATATAGGATATTTGAGTGTACCATTATTACATGAATTTTTCACCATCATCAGATAAGGTAACTTCAATGAAAATCAGTCAGTCAGGCAGGACAGAGATTATTTAAATATTATTAAAGACTGGCGGTTAGCTAATATTATTATACTGTGCTAATGTAGGGTATTTAAAATTTAGCATACCAAAAAAAAAGTTTTCGCGCTTCTTCAGCGAACAATTAAACTATCGCTTAGCCAGCGAATGCAACATTTCAACTTTGGCTAGACATAAATTGTCCATGTAATTGTTTTAAGCAGCGCAAACTTTTAATTAAAATAAAAAGTTCAAAGCTGCAAAGTTGAGCCAAAGTGCAGGTCGAACAAATGCGCAGAAAAACTTCAATGTAAAAAAGATGCCGGCCAAAATCTAATCAGTATCGATAGCAATAAAATAGACCAGTTCAACGGGGCTTAAATATTAATTAAATCCATTTATGCTGGCGACAGCAGATACAAATGTATCTTTTTAGTCGCACAGCTTAAGTGCGGCACGTGGCAAGAAAGTTGAGTGCGCTGCACTTTTCTGCTGCAAAAACTTTTCCTTAGCTGTTGCTTAAGAAGACGCCAGCTGGGGCGGAACATGGACAGAAGTGTATTAAAGAAGCCACAACACAAGTTACAGTTGCCGGCGGCAGCTAATCAAGTTAGCTTAATTAATCCAGTTGTGAGAAGTCTAATTTTTGTGCGACAATACCCTGTAAGTGTGGAGTAAAGGGTGGCTTAAAGTGGACTCCAGTAAACACATTTTCATTAAATTGCTCAAGTCGTTTATATTATCTTTGGGATGTAGAAGCTGCTATCTTCCTGCTAAGTTGCCTGGCTCATTTAGTTGACAAGAAGCAGACATATATATGGATATATAGATATATAGACAGGTGTTTAATGCTTTAGTCAGCGATATATAAATAAGTATTTATTTAAGCATGAAATTTAGGGATCGAACTCCCCTGACTAAAGTGTTTTCTTGCATTCTCATTTACTTAAACTCAAATTGATATAGATTGTAAATAAAAATGTGCATAAATAATGGTTACATATATTATCATTACAGGGTAGCGTCTCGTCGAGCATTTGTAGTTGTTTATCAGGCACTTCTTTGTGCTGTGTGTGGACATTTAATTAGTGACTGCGCTTGACAATGGCAACAACAAAAATTACATGAGCATAAATCTGAACAAATAAATGGCACGTGTGTGTGTGTGTGCGGGATGTGTGTGTGTGCGTGTGTGTAGCACAAATGTATCTGTCGGATACAATCACAACCTCATTACAAGGCGCGTTTATTCGTTATTCGTTTGTTGTGCTCGACGCGCTGTGTGTGTGTGTGTGTGTGCCCTAAACCAGTTGCTGCTTGTCCAGCGAGTGGAACGCATTATGTTGTGCCTGGCATTTTGGCTTATCTGATTTGCCTCTTGGCTTTTGGCTTTTGGCTCGCCTGGCCGCTGGCCAATTGAATTTCAGTTTCTTTTGTGCCTTTTGAACCTTTGCTGCTATCTGTGAGATACATTCTGATAATTCCGACTGCTCGCTCGGGCTGCCAATTAAAATGACGTTCGCGATTTGGTAGCAAGATTTTCCGCTGCCGCTGCTGCTGCTGGTGCTGCTGCTGTTCGGGCTAATTCAATAAGCTTGGGAAATTTATGTGCCATTAAAAGGAATGCCAACTGTGCGGCAGCACAAAGAATATGTTAGTTGGTAGTGCGCGACTGGCAGATACCCTGTAGCTAGAAACTTATGAGTCATAAATGACAGATATAAACGAGCCTGAGCTCATGATTAGGAGTTAGGCACTGGTAGAGGTTTTTGTATAAAAGTGCTCGACTATATGCTACCCTGTACGCAAATGTATTAATGTGTTTAGGGAGGAGACAAGCCACTTTCATGATCACATAAACAGTATGTGAATGCATGCTCGAATGACAGATACCCTGCACAAGCAGCTTTAAATAAGTTTATTGTATTTTCTAGACAGAGAGTTTTCTTTATAAATTCTGTGTTAATGAATTCTGAAACTTTCACATGTGAGTCATATAAAAATAAAAGTATACAACTAAAGTTTTATCCCGATAAATACCTTTAGAATTGATTTATATTTATTTAAGATAAAGGAAAAAATTGAATTTATTAAATCTACAAGCATACATGCCGAACTTTGTTTACTTTGGTATTTCCAATTCTTCTGCCTTCCTTCCATCTGCCTGTCACATGTCATGCTTACATTTGTAGCACACCCCGCCTAGCCAAGCTCTGTGTGAAGGGTATATAAATCGGAGTTCCCACATTCTCGTATAATTGAGCAAGTGCCATCTGCTGTGGCAGCATTTAGCAAATTATGGCCATTATACGCCATAGAAAGCTTCGCTCTTTGCCAGCCCGCAGAAATGTATGCGAAATGCGCTGCACTCGCTCGTCCCTGACCACCAAATGGGAATGGAACTCGTGCCGCTTCCTGCCGATAAGCGTAGCAATTTCTAGTTGCTGCTGCAGCTGCATGAATGTTTGTTCCATTGTTTGTTGCATTATTTTGCATATATCATGCTGCATGCAACATGCATGCCGAACTGGGTTAACCGAATGCAACATTAAAATGCATGACAATTGCTGGATTGCTCATGATTTGGAACCCAAGGCAGCTCCTGTCTGCATAATCAGTTCATCTAGAGTCTAGGTTTGACTTAACGATGTGTTTGCGCTTTTTTTTGGGGGGGAACTATATGAGGAGAGTTTCCATATGACAGCAATGTGCATTAGGAGAGTGAAAAGTGTCGCCTTAAACATTTGAATATTCTTTGAAATTGAAATAAAGAGAAGTAGCTTAGACATAGCCTATACAATAAGATACCCTGTATATACATGAACTGACTGCCCATTAAAGCTCCTGGCTTGATTGAATTATTTCTGTCGTAAGAGGATAGTTTTCGTATGATATCAATGTGCATTAGGAGAGTGAAAACTTTTGCCTACACATTTAATATATTTTGAAATTGAGAGAATAGGAAAGATAGAAATATAACAGAAATATTTTATACCCTGTGTTAACATGTACTGAATGCCTTCAAAACTGCTGGCTTGTATTGAATTATTTTAATCATAAGAGGATAGTTTTCATATGCTAGCAATTTGCATTAGGACAATAAAAACTTTTGCTATTAACATTTGAAAATGTTTCAAATTTAAAAAAATAAAACAGATAAAAATATCCTAGATATATTCTATACTACTGAATACCCTGTAGAAATGTATACTAAAACTAAGCTTCTGCCTTGATTTAATTATTTTGATTAATAAAAATTCATGCGAGATCTTTCACAAATAACTTTTAATCTACCTGAGCTACTTTCGAGCATTTCCCATTTGTCTCTCTTCAAAATAAAAGTACTTTTAAGTTTTCTACCACTTATAACCATATTTTATTAGCCATAAAGCTAGCCATAAAATGTTCGCTTTTGATAACAACTAGCTAATAGCTTCAGATTTTTCCTGGCTATTGCCACAAGCTATTTATATTTATGCGCTATTTTTTGGTAGCCCACATGAGCCATAAATATTCATTGAAAATCAATAAAAGAAAAGCCCAAGCCGGCATAGAGGGTATTCCCACTAAGACCATTAGCGGCATTAAAGAAATGCTCTCCAGTTGAAGATTTGCTACGCTTCAAACATTGCTCAATGGCGTCGCCAAAGGGTCTTCATAAAATTAAATAAAAAAGCAGAAGGAAATAAAGTATATTTAAGCTTTGACGCACAATGGACGACCCATTTTAGTGGGTGGGCGGGGCCGCTGGAAGCCGCCCACGTAATGCGGGCAAAGGCGTGAAAGGGAAGCGGTCCACAATGAAATTCAGGCAGTGAATTATGTTTATGTAGGGATTCCGGGACAGCTCGGGTTGGACTTGGGGCCTCTTAATTACCTGCAATATTGCAACCACAAAAGGCGCTAGGCGAAGAAAAGAAAAAAGGAATGTCCATAAAAAAACGGCCTGAGAGAATGGCCGCAACAAGAACTTCAATTAAGCGTTTTAATTTTCAGTGGCTGGCAACCGTTGCCGTTGCCTGTAGAAGGATCTAGGATATGCTCTTGTTTCCTTTTTTTGTTGCTGTTTGTGTACAAGCTCAAGAGCTGGCCGCAGCGCTGATAGACATAATATGCTATAATTTAGCATAAATTACGGGGGCTTCGACGTGGTCCGACTCGCCAAGCCAAGGATATGCCTTTTGAGCTTCACTTCACTTAATTGCTGTTTATGCATATTTAATCAAAAGCCAAAAGCCAGTGAATGTATTTAATTAATAAAGTGTCCAGCTCCCGGCCAGATAAGGCCAAATAAATAGCCAAAAATTGTATGCACAGGCACGAGTTTCAAAACGAAAACTTAAAGGTCTCGCGCGAAGAAACGAAATGAAGCCAATTGTCCGCCTCACTAGCTTGATGGCCACTATAAATAACACAAGTAAACAGCGTCCTGATTTGATTGCCATTGCGTGCCCAAAAGAATATCAACCAAAGATCAATATGGGCACAAATAACAACCTGAAGGAAACGATTGCCCGACTGACAGGCAGGCCCGAGCATGTGTTTGCGGCATTCACAAATGTGGCTCGAATCACGGCCTGCACCCGCACCACATGGCGTATGAGTATTGTGTGCTGTCAGTTGCTCAATTTGCCCGTCCGGCCCGTCCGTCTCGTCCGCTCTTTAAGTGCTGTTATGAAACACTTTGCATTATTTATGCGCCGAGAATCCAATATATCCAATATCCCCCCACCCAACTCATTAGCTCGCATTTTGTATTGCTGTCAGTGCGTTAAGGCATTCGGGAAGAACAATGACTATTTAGTTTGACTAAAAGTTGCGCTGTAAATAGAAGCACTTGGAAAAACAAATGGAGAACTATAAATATCTGCTACAAATCAACTGCCTTAATGCACTTTAACTACAGTTTGCAATCGAGTTTGTTTCTGAATTTGGTTTAAAACCATAAAAAGCAAAGTACTAAAATTAATTTTCTATTAGGATTAAAAGTAGCCCACATTGTCTTATAATTTAACTACTATCAGTCCATATAAAATGTGATTTATTACTCAAACGCAAGTCGATGCAAACTGAGGCATTTTTATAGATAGTAATTACAATTTACGATTTACGCGTCCTATCATTTGATTTAATTTTTATGGCCATTCAATTGATGACATCATTCGACTTACTTGAATGTTAATATGCCCGCTGCCCAAAAACTATTTATAGGGTATAATTAAAGCTTTCGGCACATAAATAGCAGCTGTCATAGTTAGTTTTTGTGGCTTTAATACGAACTTGCCCGGCTTTGTGGTCGAGGAAATTTGTATTGGGACTAAATATGGGAGTGTAACGGGATATTGTTGGCCAAGTGCTGCCAGCTGAAGGTGCTCCTAGCTGCTGCCTCAAATGTGGCAAGTCGCAGTCCCGAACTTTTGGGTTTGTCTCTAATTGAAAGGGAAAATCTGTGGCCAAATGGTTTTTCGGTGGTTTTAATTAAAATTGCTGCACATTTGTTAACAACAATTTCGCCCGGGTAACTAATTAGCGCCTGTCAAAATGGTTAAAGCTCAGTTAGCTGTTAACATGCAGATTGCTCAGTTAGCAAGGAAAAGCCGAGTGGAAAAGGGAAAAGCAAAAGAGGAAAAGCCACAAAGCCAAAAGAGAAGAACATTGTTGTTTGTCGTTGCGAATACAAATATATAAACTGTACAAATTTCTACAAAGTGGCAGACATTTCACTTTAGTCTGTTGGCAGTTTTTTAATTATGTTATGCGAGGTTTTTTAATTGCACGAATGGGCACAGAAAAGGGGCGTGGGCCTCGGGGGGGGGGGGGGGGGGACTTTATGTGTGTGGGCGTCTGCCCTGCTCTAATGCAGTTTTCATGTTATCTGCCTTGCATGTTGAATGCAGAAGAAGCTGCTGTCGCTACTGTTGCTGCTGTTGCCACAAATGTGTTTATTTATGCCACGCGCCAGCGTCTCACTTGGAACGCTGCCACATGTGCCCAGCGAGGCGGCCAGCCAGGCAGACAGTCAGCGTGCAACATCCCATAAATATTGCGCATACGCCGCATATTGTCGCCAGGTTTGCCAAAAGACTAACCTGATTTACGCATTCAAATGCAAAAGACCCAAACAGCCCCAAAGACCCACGAGTAAATGTCTTCATTTGCATGCGGTTTGCGATTGCCTTTTGGGTGTGTGTGTGCTAGTGTGTGTGAGTGGGTGTGTGTGTAGTTGGCACTGGGTCGAATGGCTTTGCCATTCATCAAGACAAAAAGTTAAGCTACTCGCTGAATGCAAATCAGGAAATAACACGCTTTTAAAGCAGTTCCGCTTAGACTAAGCTTTTAAGGCTTGCGAATAAATTATACAAGTAAATGATATACAAAATTATTTATTTTCTCATTTGTTCCATTTAAGACAATTACATTTTTGCAACTGCATTAATGGCAAATAATAAACAAAATTTGATATCGGTATTTAACCATAATTGAATCGAATCTATCGACTTTATATTCTTTGATATAAAGTGAGAAGAGTTATAGGAAAAAAAAATTAGAATTAAATGAGCAACTATATTTAAAAAATATATAATAATATAAAGTAATAAAAAAATAACAATATAAATAATAATAATATAAATAATATTATTCATTTCTTTGCGCTGTATGTATTACATATACATACATATACATTATATATATGTATATATATACATACATTCTTTTTGGCATTTCTTTTCATATTATATAGCCCATTATATAATTTTTAGTGTTGTGAAATTTGCGTGGACACAATTTGTAATGGAAACGATATTGCGATAGTTTTTGTCAACTTAACAACTTCTCGATTTAAGCAGTTTCTGCTTTCTTCTAATATTATTTGGTTGATATTATGCCTTACTTATTTTTATATTATTTATTTGAGAGAGAAAACAGCTGCTCTAGTGTTGGGAAATTTGCGTAGAAATAACTTGGAATTTAAATATATTATATATAGCAATTTGCTGCGAATTCTCGCACTAGATATAACTTTAGTTTTTAGAGACATATTTTTTGCACATGAGTTTTAACATTTTGACTATTATTATTGGAAAACGTTCACCCATTAAATAACCTTGGTAAACAAAGTATTTCTTGTCGAATTTGCCGCAAAATGTGGCAACTTGAACTCTTTTGGAATAGTTTAATTGCTAGTTTGCATATTTACACACTTGCCAAGTTCGTCAAAGTCTCAAAGAGCTTCACTTCCCCTCTCACACACACACACACACACGCACATACACACACACATATAGACACGCCCCACACACTAGGCACGCATCATTTAATTGCAATTTCGCACGCCAAAGTTTGCAGCTGTTTGTGGTTGTTGTTTTTGTTGTTGTTGTTGCGGTTGTTGCTGTTGCAATTTCTGGAGCCGTGCCCAGAAGAGCCGCTGCGTGGGGATTACTGTAAAATTGTAGAGGCCTTTTGGCTCTGCTTTTTGGCGCTATTTTGATTAGCAGCTGTCAACGCGTCGCCCGAAATGCCGAATGATGTTTGACGTGCCACTTCCGGTTTGCGGCGAGCGTTTAGA
The DNA here is from genome assembly GCA_035045885.1 of Drosophila borealis. NCBI lineage: Eukaryota > Metazoa > Arthropoda > Insecta > Diptera > Drosophilidae > Drosophila > Drosophila borealis. The sequence continues at coordinate 1,807,438 of JAWNOR010000122.1, read as the reverse complement.
TACTTGATAAGACCAGCGGTGGGTGTGCGTGTGTATGTGTGTGTGTGTGTGTGGGTGTGAATGTGAATGTGTCATACACTCAACGCTTGATGTGTCAATCAATGGCTTTGAGGCGGCAACAAATTTAGCGAATGTCGTCTTGGAGCTTAAAGCATTTGCGGCGGCTTCTTCAGCTGCTCCAATGGCAACAAGTGTGTGGGGTTACGCAGATGGGGGAGGGGGGAGGCGGTCTAGCGGGTAGAAGACAATTTGCGCGTGATTTATGGGCTTGGCAGCGTGACATGTAAAACATGTGTATGGCGCGCAAGAAAGTTGCAAATTCTTTGCCCCCCCCCCCCTCACACACACACACACACACACAGACACAAGTCACTTGGCCCTAACATAGATGGCATTATCTAAAGAGCATATCAGTGTTCGTTGTTGAAAGATGCTGCAAATCATCTTTTCGCGAGGCAGCAGACGCAACAGCAAACGGAAGTGGCCACCACCACCGACGCCGCCGCAAAAGCAAAGCAGCGACAAAGTGCAGGCGACGTGGCAACAGGTGTTGCATAGACCAGGCAGCCAGGCAGGCTGTTCATGCCACAGGCCGGGCCTGTAATTTATGGCCAGCTCTGGTCTAGGCCAACATGCCGGCAGTTGCCTGCGCCTGGGCCTGGTGACAGGCAGCGCAACTTCGTGCGGGTCCTGCTGAGCGCGCAATTGATTAATGTTGGCGGCGCGGCCCCAAATTGAGCGTGGCAGTTGCAAGGTGTGCGTGTGTGTGTGTGTGTGTGTGTGTGTGTGTGGGGCTGGCTGCCTTCGTATGGCTTTGTTGCTGAAACCAGTTGACTGCCTGTTTGGGCTTATCAAAAGATGCGGCACGTGTGACATGTGCAGCATTTGGTGTTGCACCTTTTGTAGTTGCTGCTGTTGTCGTTGTTGTTTTTGTCGTTTCTTGTTGTTTGTTTGTTGCGCTGCTTCATTAGCGCTGACAGCAGCCCAAAAGCTCAGTTGTCCGCATCAACTGGCTGTGGCAGTGGCTGGCCCCGCAGTTCTGTGTGCCCCAAAAAGCAAGGCCCGCATGGCCACGAGCCTGTCAAAGGCAGATCCAGCGGCAACAACAACCACAACAACAACAACAACGACAACGATGACAACTAAAACAACAACCCAAGCAACGTAATCAACGAAAAGTTAGTCGTCAACTTTTGCCATGCTAAAGTGAAGTCTAGATTACAAATTTGCTTGTTTCCATGATGGATTTTTTTGCATTACATTGATGTTAGAAGAAAGACAGACATAATTTATAGAATGGCATGTTTGTTTTATGCATTTTTAAGTATATTTTTAATAATTTAATTCATTTAAGAATTTCAATTAATTTGTAATAATATTTTAATATGATATTTATTTATAATTAAATAATTAAAATTTATTTTTAAAAATCTTTAAAATATATAAATACATAAATTCGATTTAATTTTTTGTTCACAATAATTAAAGTAATTAAATTGATCAAAATAGCAAAGTAATTACAATATTTAGGCACAATTACTTGAGTATTTATATTTTACAATTACTTAAATAATTTCATTTATCAAGTTTAGTATCATCAATTAGGCCTAATTACTTAGGCTTATATAAATTGATCAAGTAATTACAATGTTTAAATGCAATTACTTAAGTAATTACATTTCAATATGATGACATTCTGAGTAATTAAATTGATCGAAATTAATTAAGAAGTTACTCTCTTCATTTTAAAAAACTTTAGTATTTAAACTTATTAGGCAAAATTACCTAAGTAATTAAATATTTAAAGCACAGTTGCATTGTTTAGGTATACTTACTTAACTCACATAACTAATTCTTCTAGAAAACACGGGCAAATAATTTCAGTTATTTGTTTAAATAACTTAAGTATTTATATTTTCTGGGTAAAATCAATTACATTTTTTTTTTTTAAATATTTAGGAATCATTTCGTGAATTATTTAAAACCTTTTATTTTATCTCACAGTAGCACAATTTTTTTTGATGTAATTCTTAATTTAATTTCTAGTATTTAATACATATTATTTTGTGGTACAATAGCTCATTAATTCGAGATAATTTCCCAATTAGTGTCAATTTAAAACTAAAGCTAATCCTGCTAGTTGCTCATTCAGTTGCTTGACTGTAAATGCGGCAGCTCACGTTTAAATGTTGATCCCTGAGACAGAGGAATGGAGCAGCACGCAATCACGACTCTGGAAATGGTCAAGGTATGGCCTGTTCTTTGTCTGTGGTTGCAACTGGGACAGGGAGCGGGAGTTGGACTGGGAATGGGACCTGGACTGGGACTGGCTGTGGCCTATGCTATCAGCTTTAAGTTTGTGGCAAAAAGCAGCTGCTTGGCTTTGAAATGTTTAGCGGGGCCAGACAAATAAGTTGATTGTTGTGTGCTGTAGCTGGCACGTAAATGATACTGACAGCAGCATCAGCCAAAAGGAGCAGCAATAGGGGCGGAGGCTGGGCCTCTTGACGAAGCACAGCGCCTGTTCAGCTGTCCAGCAGCAACAGTTGAGACAAAACTTAATTTCTACATTTGCTGACACGATAATAACAACGGCAACAACAGCAACAGAAAAGGCGGCTGTCAGAGCGAATTTACGACGGCGGTGAGTGGGTAAACTGGTAACAGAAGCCCGCACCACTGGGGAATACAGCTCATCTTCCAAAGAGGAGATGAGTGAGGGCTTGGCTTGGCTTGGTTTGGGTTGGGGTACTAGAGGCCTATTCCTGGACATCTATTCCATTAGACGCTTTTAGTGCTTGTTAAATTCCAATTAACAACTTTTTCTGCCAGTTTGGCTGATTGGCGATTTGCTGTGTTGCCTTTTAAAGGCGTGGCAGGCTCCCAGTTGCCTCCACTTACCTCTTACCACCTCTCTGGCAGAGCGGCATCTTGCCTTTCGCTGCGTTAATTGAACCCGCACACAGTTGTCCATGTAAGAGTCACATTAGTTGTGTAGTTTGTTTACCTGTCTGTCAGTTGGTCTACCTGTTTGTTTGTTTGTCTGTCTGTCGGTCTGTCTTGTTGTCTGTCTGTTTGTCTGTCATGCAACTGTTGCACGTAGCACGTTGTATGTTTAAAAGAAAACAGAAAAAACCTGCCACAGCCATTGGGTGAGTCAGTGCGGCGCACGCGCGTTTTGCTGGCGTTTCGCGCGCGTTTTTTGTTCGCCTTTTTCATTGTAATTCCTTATGGACGCTCATAACAATTAATTTTAATTTTAATTATAATTTGCGCCTTTTAGCTAGCTTCTGGCCAAAAGCAGCAGCCCGGCGAGCTGCGCGAGCAACGCATTTCTGATTGACCACATTCGCAATGATGAAGACGATTACGACTTGCCCCTTCCCCCCCTCACTGCCCCTCCCATTACCCCCGCCACTCGCTCATAATGAAAATTGATTGAAGCTGAGCGCACAATTCAATTTTCAATCAACAGAAATTTTTGCGCGCCAAACTTTCTGTGTTTGTTTAGATTTTTTTTTGCGTAGATTTTTTTTTGGTTTTTATGGGTAGGCGGGGAAAATGTTCAGTTGAACAATTTGATGGAAAATGCGGTTTTGATGTTTACAGCCGAAAATAGATGCGTGGTATTGCAATTAATTGAAAATGCTTCGTGCAATAAACATTGTATATATCGGCGATGAAAAACCTGTAATGATTAAACGCCCAGCGAGAAAAGCAATTGCCAAAATCAGTTTTGGCTTTCGGCCAGAAAGATGATCAACAAGATCATCGGCCAAATGCACAAGCCAAAAGAATCAAACATTTCGGCTTTTGTTGCGTTTACTTATTTGATTTTCAACTGAAATTGAAACCAATAAACATTTATTTATGCTCTTTATCAATATAAATAGCATTGTTTGTTGATTTTGTTATTGTTAAACTAAACATGAATAAATTCTATACAAATACTCGGCTCTTGGCTAAGCTCTTGGCCAAGCCAGGGGGCTTACAGAAATAATGAATGTCGCACATTTTGTGGGCCGGATATTAAAGATTTTATCTTTAATGTGCAATTTAAGATTCACTTTATTTCATGCGCAGATTAGTTGAGGTTTAGCATTATTATTGATTTGTTATAATATTTAAAAGGGGAAAAGAAATGATAATAATTTAAGCTATATGAACGTATTAGTATCTATAAAAAAGGGAAAAGAAATAATAAAGTGAAATATTTAATATTTTATTAGCTGCGTTTAAGCTAATTTATTGAATTTTTAGAATATTTTAAATGGGAAAATGTATAATAAATAAAATTAACAATTTATTAACTGAATTTAAGCAATTTAATTGATTCATTAATTGATACAATATTTATTTTATTGGCTTCATTTGTTGATATATTATTGATTTATTCTAATCTTTAAAGCAATAATGATTAATGATAAAGTGAAATACATATTTAATATTTTATTAGCTACGTTCAAGCTAACGATTTACTATAATCTTTAAAAAACAGAAAAGAAATGATAAAGTAAATATTAAATTTTAAGAAGAAGTAAAATATCTTTTTGTGGTGCCGCAAATTATATGCCCGTCCAAAATATTTAGGAAAATTGTATATCGAAAGAGTAAACCTTTTGCTCAAAGATAAGTTAAGATATCTAGAGGGCAATGCAATTTCGACCAATAGCCCCTTATGCCAGCTATATGATAAAGCGATCCGCTGCATACAATGCCATGAACCTTACTGCCTGCTGGTTCTACGCATGGTTTGCACCAGCTGACTGAAAAGGCTGGCTGGCGTGAATCTAGTCGTTCACACACACACAGTGAACCCAGGTTTTGGCTTTAATCTAATATGCTCATATACATATTTATTAAATTGAAGTTCCGGTTTTGAATTTTATAAATCAAACAACCTCAAACTCGCTTGTATGGGAGAAAGTATATGCGATTCTTACTCATCTTACTTGCCAAATCATGCAGTGAAATAAAATTTGCAACAAAATGCTAGTCTAGCATAGGTTAAGTTCAGCTACACCTTCATAAGAAGCCAACCAGACGCTATGCCTGTCAACTGAAAAAAATTAGATCGAATGTCTATGCAATCGCAGAGATAAGGCGCCGCAATACTTTTAATTAATCTAAACTACGAGTATAAAGAAATACGCGCTTATCAATGAGTGCTCTCAAGGCAGCTACTAAATGTGTAATTCAGTTTGAATAAGTTGTATTTTTCATCAGCTGCAATTAGGATCAGCTGACACATTTCCTATATGGTAAACCAAAAATATAAATCTGAAAAAATTTGCATTTTTCGTTTAAATTCAGGCGATGCGTCGCCAAATTCGCTGAATTCAGTTTGCTTGTTTTTGCGTAGTATACGATAAATAAATCTGGTGTCTGCCATTATTTACTTATTGTGGGCTGCATTAGCGACCACGTGCACAACAGCGACGAGAACAACAAGTGCTACTAAATCCAACCAACCACCCAACCACCCAACCACCAACCCACCCACGAGAGAGCCACAAAATGCAGTCAACAAATGCCGTCGCATTTGGCTAAGAGTCGTGTGCATTCGCCCTGCTGCCAAGTTGATTGTTTAAACTAAACTGATAAATGGCTAGAAAGTCAACTGATAGAGTATGCCGTTGAGTCGTGGGGCGGGTGTGCAGGGGGCATGAGAGGGGGGGGGGGCTGACAGCGCCAGCTAAGCGCCTAATGTCAAATAGACAATTCGCCAGCAAATATTGTATTTACTTACGGTTTACGCGCCGAGGCTCGTTAGGCTCAACTTGTTCAGGGGAACGGTGACAAATTGTTGCAGATACATCATGATCGTGCCACAATGATAAATACAGTCGCGTCGCGTCGCGTCGCCCGGCATCAGCGTCGATTTATCGATTACACTGTTGCCAGTTTGAATTTCGATTAGTTTGCCTTTGAATGCGGCAACAATTAAACTGTCTGCGTGAGCGTGGCAAAGATTTATGACTTTGCAACGTGCGTCAGCGTCTCGCAGGTCAAAAAGTCAAAAACTTGGCTTTGATTTATGCACTCGGCGTAGGCCGAAAAACAGAAAAAAAATAAAAATAAATTTGCATACGCGCGCTCAAGGGGCAGCTGAACAAAAGCCCGTCCATCCTGCCACAAGAGGCACACATTCAAGTGTTTTTTCCTCTTTTGTCAATTTACGTCTCGTAAGTGTGTCACGCCCACGCTGCGCTTGCCGCCCATGCGAGTGCAGCCTTATTGTTAATGAACTTACCGGAATGCGGAAAGCGCGCTGAGACTGGGCCAGGTGGTGGCTCCTGGTGAAGCGTCCTGACTGCAGCCGTAGCAGCTCGTTGACGCTGTCAACAGTTAATTGAATTAGTTGTTAATTTATGGCTATGTTTTCACTGGGAATTTTGTGAATGTGCGCGTTTGGGGGCTGGTAAACGGGCACGGCACGGGCACGGGCACAACAATGCCCCAACGGCAAGAGCTACTAACAATGTTGGATGCTGCTTGAGGGGCGCCAACTGGGTGGCAGCAGTGGCAGCGGCAGCACACACAGAGGCATGCCAAGGACGCCGCGGCGTCGCCTCCTCAGTGACAAAGCTGCGCCGTGGTCTCAACTCGAGTTGAGGCTTGATTAAATGCCTGCCACTTAAATTGGCTTTTAAGCGGCACGCACTGCAACCGACGATAACAAATCAACAAATCAGCCCCCGTTCAAGTTTTATTTTGTGGCCTTTTTTTATTATTATTTTATATGTGCAATTGTTCTTTTATTTGCAATGAATACACTTTTCTTCTCATGTACTTTAGTTGGCCGAATATTCACTGTTTACTTGGTTTACGTTCAAATCACTTGAGTTTTATTTGAATTTGCGCGCCACGTCGTAGCAGAAACTGTGGCTGCCGCGCGGTACGTTCGGAATTCGCGGCTGTTGAACGGCAACTGAAATCCGCACATGCCACAAACATATTCAAAGGCCACGCAACAATTGCGCCGGCCGGCTGCTTGTCATGCTGTCTCCAATTTCCAATTGGGCAGCTTGCTTTGCTAACAGCGCCAATTTGAGTTTAACATGCCCATTTTGAGTTTAACAGCAGTGGCTTGCGCGCGCTTTCCTCTTAACATTTTCTGTAGATAAACGCATTTGAAAAAAGACCTTCCTGTTTCTTTTATTGTGTCAACTTTCATTATGCTTGAGCTTTATTTATAGTCGTATATATTCTCGAAAGTTGCCTGAGTTTCATATATAGTCGTCTATATTTTTTTAAAATTGCCCCCAGTTGCTTTCGCCACCGGCTTACTTTGAATTTTATGCTATTTGCTGATAAGAAACTCTTATGAATTATTCTTCAGGCATTGTCTCTATCAGTTGTGTGCTTTTTATTTTTGCTGTCATTTATTTTTGGACTGACGCACTACGTAAATCACAAGCTTCTAATTGTAGTCTAATTAAAATGGGCAGTGACATAAATTTAAAGTATTATTTGTTATCAATTGTCTATAATTAAATTGCGCTATTAAAAGAAAAGAGGCGCGTGTAACGTAAATATTATGCTAAGTTTTATAAATATTAACAAGCACTTGTTGCATTTCCCCATTTTTCATTCACAATGGCTGAGCTTGTAAAAAAGCTCTCGGAATTTTCTTTTTCTATGGAGCTGTAACTTTCATTGACATGTTTTCGAGAGGTTTTCGTGTTGCTGGACAAGTTGACACACAAATCGAGATACCAAATATACTATGTAGTTAAGTGTAGTTGTTTATCTCTGGCGATAAGTTCTGTCAACATGCAACTCAGCTTTGATAGGTGCGCAAATAGATGTATCTGTAATTGATAGTCGCGATAGGGTCACAAAAGATAGCGTCAAGTGGTTGCATCAAATTATCAAGACATTTGCCAAAACAAATCAGTTTTTAAAGTGCTGGCAATAAAAAGCTTAAGAACAACTGCATTTATAGGGTTTACAACTTTATTAAGCAGATTTTCGAATCAGAAAAAGCTCTCTACTCGACCGTGTAGGTGAAGGCAAAGCCCGCATCGTTGGAGTCGTAGATTTCATCGCTGTTGAAAAGCACCAGCAAAGGACCAGGGTTGTTGCCTAGCATAAAGTTAAATGGGAGTTTAGAGAGAGAGAGAGAGAGAGGTAAAGCTCTTGTTACTTACTGTTGATGACCACATCGTTCTTTGTGGCGCCACAGAAGTAGGTGGCGCGTTCGTTGTTCTCCACGAGCTTGGCCTGCGGCACCATAAGGAAATCGGCGTTGTTAACACTGGAGCTGCCGCTGCGATAACAGGAGTTGTCCGTTAACAAAGTGTTGGCCGAGCTCTCGGCGCCAACATGGAAGAAATACGAGCGAATGCTGAAATATAAAATAAGCAATTAAATTTCATTCAATTCTCCAGGCCGCCAACTCACGTGAGTGCCGAGGTTTGGGTGGTGCGTCGGAAGCAGATGGCATAGTTCAGGTGCGATGGATAGACGCCATGGCCATCGTTATAGTTGAAGGACTTGACCACGCCCTTGGTTTGCGGGAAGTACTGCAGGCAGCCGGGTGGTGCGACCAGAAAGCCATCGTCAAACGAAGTGGCGCGCGCCTGCGGCTCATCACTTGACGAGAAAAGTTCGCGCACCGAGGCGCCGGCCGGGCACTCCAGCTGGGTGACAACCATGTCCCAGTTGGGAGTCGGCAGGGACGAGCCGCCGGCACGATTCGCCAGCGAAATGAGCAGATCGATGCGAGAGACACCGGCGCTGGCATTGAAGGGCACATAGATGTGCTGCCAGACCTCCTCGCCGCACAGCCGCAGGCCGTTCACCTCAAAGTAATCGACGCTGCATTCCGCCGTCTTCAGGCCCGTGAGCGGCGACTCCAGCAGCTCCGGCTGGGCCAGGTTCATGGCAAAGTCGATGCGCAGCTGACAGACGTATTTGCTGTACGCATTGATGTGGTATTCGCATTCGCGTGGCGGATTCGTTGGCTTCACCAGCTTGATGTCCTTCGAGGAGGTGCTGCCACCGCAGCTGGGCGTGGCCACAGATGCCGCCTGCACGCCCACACCGGCTAAAGCAACGAGCCAGACAATTGCAATGTAGCTATTCATTTTGGTTTTTGGTGTCTCTGGCGGCGATTGTCGTGCTTTTATGGCTGCGATTGCTGCTGCTGCTTCTTCTTGGCCGCACAATTATCTGTGCTAATTAGCATTGTTGTGGCGCCGCGATAACAAATCGATAAGTTTTATCGCACAAGCGCAGGGGGTCTGCCTTGGAGCGTACAGCTTGGCAATTCTGCAAACATTTCCAATTAGCAAATATGTAGCTATTTCAAATGACAAGCAACAAACTCTATAAATAAATGTTTGCAGGTGGTAAAGATGAACAAAGAGAAAAAGAAGAAGAGGTGGAGAGCTTTAGATTAAATTAAAATTCTAAAAATAAACAAATAATTGCATGTGGAGAAGATAAAGAAAATGAAGACGCAGTTAGTGTTGATTAATTAAAGAAAAACTCTGTGATTAAACAAATGTTTGCATCTTTGATGCAGAATGGAGAATGTGAAGAAGCAGAAATAGCCTTAACTTTCCACAATAAGTGTTGATTAACTTGGGAATAGATGTTACTGTAAGCCACACTAAGTGTTGATTAATTTGGGAAAATAGCAAATAAACAAAGATTTGCCGGTGAAAATGAAAAAAACAAAGGGGAGGAGTGTTAGATTCGGGAAAAAATCTAAATATAAACAAATATTTGCAGGTGAAGAAGATAAAAAAGAAAAAGTTGTTGAACTATATTTTTAACTCTACACAGTTAGTGTTGATTAACTTGTGAATACTTTAAAACGTTGTTTCAAGAAGAAAAATAAGGAAAGTGTTAAATTTTATTTATAGGTCTGCACGTTTTTGCAGAAAGAAAACGAAGCAGGGCAGTGTTAGATTATTTTGTAAACACCACAAAATAAGTGTTGATTAATTGAGAACACATAACAAACTATTTGAAAGAGCTTTAAATTAAACTTATCTTTTGAATTGCAAATACGAACGTTAATAGAAGCAGCGAGTTTCTTAACAATTGAACCAACAATTGTTACTCATCACGATTTGCTAGTTGAGAGCTTCTTGAGTGGAATTTCCAAAAAAAAAAACGGAATAAACAAAAGAAGAAAGCTAAACAAAATGAAGAAGAACTAAAATGTATGCATAGATATCAAAATTGAATCAAGTACAAAGTTTATAATATATGCAGCAATGCTAAAAGCAAGCAAACATTTGCTTAAATTCAGTTAATTCAAATAATAACAAGAAATGAAGAATTTAATTGGACTTACTTTCAATAGCTCGCATCAAAATTAATGCTATTCATTCTTAAATCAAACAACTTTCTATTAATTCGATGTATATTTCTATACCCTTGTTGGGGGTATTATAAATTGCTATGATATGTGTGAGGCATAGAAGAAGACATCTCTGATGCCATAATGTATATATATTCTTGATCAGCATCAAGAGCCGAGGTGATGGATATAGATAAAAGTATGTTCGTCTGTCTGTTTCCATGCGAACTTGTCTCTAAGTTTTATGGATATCGCCTCGACACTTTGCATAGGTCTGTCTCTCTGTTGCAGGCATATGTCGGAACCGGCTGGATCAGACAACTATATCATATAGATACCATGGGTAAGATATTTCGGAAAGTAGTTTCTTGTATGGAAAACTTTGTTGTCATGATATCTTCACCAAATCCGGCATTTACTATTATATATGAGTCAAATCTTATTGAGATCGCACTACTATATTATATAGTTTATAGAAAGAATCGCTCGAGTCATGAGTTTTTGTATTGGAAAATATTGTGTTCTCCAAGACATTACCATAAATCTTAGCATTTACGAGCTTTGCTATTCTTACATATCTGTAAAGCCGGAAGTCAGGTGCCGAAAAGGGTATTAAGTCTTCGGTGTGCCATATATAGTCGTACTTTCTCGTTAAGTCTCCTCTTAATTACTTTCTCCAATTTTGCTGCAATTTGATGCATTTTCTGTCAAAGAAATCGCATCAAATTTAATTTCATCGATTCTCAATTCAACAAACTGTTCAACAATTAAATGCAAAGATTTTTAGGTATATTTTTAATTGCCTCTTTTCCATTTTGCTGCCATTTGCTGCACTTTCTGGCATGTCTTCGAATGTTCGATTGTGCAATTGAGATTGTGCAATATTTAATTGCTGATAAGCAATTGATTGATTGATAATTTCTTCTGTCATATTCACACAGCAATTTATGGTATCATAGCCCATATTTGGTGGGGTCTGGGGGGAATAATGTGTAGCAACTTTTCACTTTTTGACATCATCGCAAGTAATTCCCATTTGGATGGGACGGAGACATTCTTTGTGTGCAAACATAACCCACTTTTGTGGGCAGTCGAGCAGAGCTGGCTGGGGTTTGGCTTCGGTTTGACTTCGGTTTGGCTTCGAGGTTCAATGACTGGATACATTTGAATATTCATATTCGTATTCATGTTAGTTCAACGTAAGCCGGACAGCCGGACTTGTGCCGCTCTTAGATTCGACTTACCAAATATTGACACAAAGTGCTTCTAACACGAAAATCACATCAGCGCAGCGACGTCGGCGTCGCGGTCGGCGTCGCTGCCGCAGCTGGCGTCATATAAAAGCTGCTGCGCCGCCCAGACACACGCTCAGAGTAAATGTGAAAGTGTAGGCGGCAGCAGCAGCAGCAGCAGCAGCAACAACAAGTGGCACAACCAAACATCAATTCACCACATTCTAAGCACAAGGATTATGCGAGCTTTAATCAGCCTCTATTTGCTGGGCCTCTGCGCCTGCGCCCAAGCGCAACAGGAGGCTGTGGCAGCTGCAACATTTGCGCAACCACAGCTCAATCAAACCGCCGAGCAGCCGGTTAGTGAGCCGGGCAGCTGGCGGCAGGCGCGACGACGCAACGTTCTGGCGGACAGCTGCACCACAAATGGAGGCGCGACGGGCACCTGCCTCACGCGCTTCAAGTGCATGCGGCAGGGTGGCACGGTGAATGGCTATTGCGGCACCTACGGCGTCTGCTGTGAGAGTAAGTGAAGCTGACTCTCCCTCTCCCTTCCTCTCTCTACCTCTCTCTCTCTCTCGCTCTCTCTCTCTCTGTCTGCCACAGCCAACATGGCCTGTGGCACGACGACGCGTCTAAAGCGCACCATCATCCGCAATCCGGCCGCATTTGTGAGCACCATGTGCCAGTACACAATTGAGGCATATAGCGCGAACGTGCAACAGCTGCGCATCGATTTCGAGCAGTTCGAGCTGCAACAGCCAACGGTTAGTGCCGCAGATGAGCGGCTGGTCGAGTGCCAGGACTACTTTGAGGCGGGCAGCTTTAAGCTGTGCGGCATGAATGCCGGCCAACATTTGTATCTGCCGTTCAATGTGGCCGCGGGCATCGATCAGATCACGCTGACCTTTGCGGTGCCGACGCGCTGGCCGCAGACCAATTGGCGTCTGATTGTCACCCAGCTGGAGGCGCCACAGGCCAGCAGCAAACGCAAGACGAGCACCCTGGGCGGCTTTGGTGGCAATGCGAACAGCTTGCAGGATTTGCGCAGCATCTTTGCCTCCCACCATGCCGACTACGAGCTGCTGGCACCAGCCGGCTGCCAGCAGTATTACACTGAGCTGACGGGCACAATACGCAGCTTCAACTATCAGCCGACAATGGGCACCACGTATATGCCGGACACCAGCTACACCATTTGCATCAAGTCGACGCCCAGTGCCAGCATGATTGAGTGAGTCTGCCGCATGTCTGCCGCATGTTGCAAGCTCTAACAACCTCACACACTCTGCCTCTCTGCAGATATAGCTTCAGCAAGTTCGCCCTGTCGCTGGGCATGGGCGAGGGCGAAGGCTATGACGAGGCATGCCACACCACGGTGCATACAGCGGGCAGACAGGAGGATTATCTGATGATACCGCTCTCCCTGCTGGCCAGGAATACGGCCTATCAGCCGACCTACTATTGCGGCACCAACGATAATTTCATCGTCTATGGTAAGTGCTGGCATCCATCGACTGCTGTTGCTGCATCCTTGACCTGCTGTTAATATCGGTTTACATTTATAACCACGCCCAGCATCGCCGCCGTACATGATGCACTTCTCCAGCGACGAGATGACCCTGGATGCCACCCAGGAGACGGGCTTCAGCCTGACTTATCGCCTCCGTACATCAATTCTCTAAAGTGGCCAGTTAAGTGGCCATTAGATTAAGCAACATTTTAGCCATGTGCATAGAATTTAATAAACTAAAGTGAAAACGATTCTCCAACTCAGCTCAGCTGCTCAGCTACTCGATTTACTTGCCACATTGCTGCCTCACAAGCTGCCACAAATTCAACTATTGCTAATATCCAACACAAATTGTTATTGAGTTATTGGCAAATATGCTTATGTGTAGAGTCCTTTAGCTAAATAGTATAAAAAAACTATCAAGGCTGGAATTGTTTGCATATTTCAACTATAATATAAGTACTGATTATTTTTAATTATTTTCCTTAACTACTTACTTATATAGAGAGTCCTTTAACTGAATAATATGCGACGGAAAGAAACGAATATCGCTGATATAATCCTTGATTCTCGTCTCTTCTTAAGCTACATTCTTATATGGGGAGTCCTTTAGTTTATTTACAGGAGACGAGAAAAAAAAACATATATCAAAGCTGGAATTGTTTGAAAATTCCAACTATGATATAATTTTCTACTCTACTTCTAATTAAAGCTGGAATTGTCTAAGAAATTCTATGATATAATCCTCGATTCTTCCTTAAGCTACATTCTTAAATGGAAAGTTCTTTAGCTAAATAATATGAGACGAATTAAAATGCAAATATTTGAAAATGCTAACAATAATATAATCCCTAAACATCTTTTAATCATATATTAGTATATCATAATATATATTTCTTATAACATTGACAGACAGAAAATTAATAAATTTTCTATAGCTCTTAAAAACATTTAAAATCTCACCTTTCAATTAAACCAAAACCTTTTCATTTCCAGCTAAACATTTGGTGAGTAAATAAAAAGCTTATTGACTCTTTTATGATGAACACGTTTCAAAATGTTGCCAAAAGTTGAAAAAAAAAGGGGAAATAAATATAAATAAATATGTTTAGTTTGGGCATTAGAAATCTGAAGCTGGCAACTTGCTGCGGTCAGCGACACGATTATCCTTTTAGCTGTGCAATTAGTGTGATTAAAGTTAAGCAGCTTTAGTGCCAGGTTAAGGGCGGAAGGGTAAACAGGGGGGTCGGATAGTTGTGGCACGCCATGGGACGCCCCTAACAAACACAAATACCCATGCCAGAGTCTGTGCGTGTGTGCATGTGTGTGTGTACACATGAGCCATAAGCCAGAACGATAACAAATAGCCAGGTTCAGAGAGCTGTTTATTCAGTTACGCACTCACCCATTTCTTTTGTTGCTGCTGTTGTTGTTGCTGTTGTTGCTGGGCTTAGATTTGTTTAGAGACGGCACTGTGGATGCATAAAACGCGCAATTGGCAGCATTAAGATGTTGCCCCACCCACCCCACCTTTCACTTTGACAAGGTGTTAGATTTTAGAGGCAATGCTAATTGCCAGCCACTGAGCCGGCCAGCTTCTTTCTTTCTGTCTGCTAAACATTATCTTTTTTTTTGTTCTCTCCATTTCTTTTCTTTCACCTGGAATTTTTCACACTTAACGGCGGCAGCTAACAGCATTTCAAGCGAGTGTAAATATGATTGTGAAATAAGTCAATCGAGCTACTCATCGAGCTGCTCATCGTCCAAACTGGCCATAGTCTGTGCGTGGACACGTGTGGGGGCGGGCCGAGCTTGGCAGCTAATCCAATGGTCAATATTGATGATTGGTGTAAGGCAATGGAGTGCTTCGGTGGCATGTGCTAGATGGATTATGGATTAGCAGCTTCGCACCTGAACCAGGTAAACACAGACCAGCAAGAGACCCCGCCTCCAACACCTGCGGCTATATGCTCATACATATTCATAATGGCCGGCCAATTTGTTGCTGCAAATCTTGTGCAATAATTGTGGAATTTAAGCGCCGGCTCAGCTACGCAAATGCAGCACATAAATTAAGCGTCAACTAAACGGCAACAAGGTGCAAACAAGGTGCAACAAGGGTATAAAAAGCTGAAAAAAATAACAAAAAATCAGAGGCAACGAGGGTAAGGCGCAGTTTAAATACCCTTAAAATCGATAGAAAGCAAGTGAAGGCATAAAATGCATTAAATATATTTTGGAAGAATGCAAAAAAGTGAATTTTGAATTGTGAAAATTTATGAAATTGAAAAACTAAAGACTGCAGCTCGTGCGAATGAGGCCAGGCATATTATTTCGGGTCACATAAAAGAAGCTTTTTTTATAAATATATTTTCGAACATTTGTTTCTATAGCAGCTACATAATATGGTGTAACATGTGAGAAGGATATCTTGGAATTTGCATATACAAACTCAATTTAACAAAGATAGTTCCTGAGTCAGTTATGTGATATAGTTTTCCGATTCAGTAAACCTTAATATATACATTGCCTGCAGCAAAAAACGCGTGAAAGCTTATTGAGCTCACATAGTCTATCTAACTTTATGGTTAGATAAAATAGTAATAATAATAATAAGAATAATAATGATATTAATAATAATAAGATAGTTGATAAGGCTAAATTCCAAGCGTCCTCTTGCGCTATGCGTTACATAATTCACGACCAGCTTATAATATCCACTGCCAAAGGGTATACGAGAAAAAGGATTGTGGCTGGCAGGCTGGCGGGCAGTCAGGCAGGCAGGGGGGGGGGGGGAGGGGGGCAGGCGGACGTGTGCGTCGCAGCTGCACGGCAAATAACGAAAATGCATTTTAAAACTGGCCAAAAGCAAACGAGCCAAAAAGGCGAAGGGCGACAGGCAACAACTTGGCAGTTCACTGGCCACTCTCTTGCACATTCTCCCTCTCCCTCTCTCCCCCTCTCCCACTCTCGCTCTCTCCCTCTCTCGCTGCTGCTCTGTGTATTTAAGTAATGATTTTGCAAAATATGCGCAAAAGTGCCAACAGCAACACCGCAATATGGTGCCTCTAAATGGACTGTAACCGGAAGTGCGAATAGCGTGCAGCTGGGCCAAGTGGCGCCTGGACCCTGTTGCAACTAGCTGGCCGGGCTGTCAAATAAAGTGTGACCAAAATATGCAGCCCAGACGCTGCAGCTTTAAGGCAGCAACAGCAGCAGCAGCATTAAAGCCCTAAAACCCCATTTTCGAGCTAATGAACAGCACAGCAATTGCTGCCGGCCACAGGGTGACTCGAGTCAAGCTGGGGCTCAACTGTGTCCCACCGGAAACGGATATTGTAACGAGCATTAAAGCCCTAAAACCCCATTTTCGAGCTAATGAACAGCACAGCAATTGCTGCCGGCCACAGGGTGACTCGAGTCAAGCTTGGGCTCAACTGTGTCCCACCGGAAACGGATATTGTAACGAGCTTGTCGAACCTCCCTCCCCCCCCTGGGCACCCATTCCCCGTCTTATCAACACACTCGCTGCAAATGAAACGAAAATATTGCTAGCTGTCCGCTCGGCATAGGCTCCAACTTTGGGTTGTTGTTGTGCTAGCCCCAAACCCCAGCGAGGCTCTTCTAAAAGACAAAAGCAATAAAATCGAAATACAATTGCACTCCGTATACACTATTTCTTTTTCTTTTTGGATTTTTTTGTTTTTCGGCTTCGATGTGTGGCATGCAGCGTGAGAATTTTACGATTGCTGCAAACTGAAAACTGCAAACTGAGGCTCATATTCACGTGCTGCATGGGTGTAAGTGTGTGTGGGTGTGTGTGTGTGTAACTGCTGGTTGTGCATTTTTGTTGATTTTCATGGCATATTTTACAGTGTATGTAAATACACACACACCCACACACACGTATACACACACGAGAGTGTGTCGGCAAGAAATAAAATTGAAATGAAATATGCAAACATGAAAAATATGCGCCAGCCCGAAATATGCTACGAAAAAATTGCTATCGACGCACACACACACACACAGTCTCACACTAAAAGGTATACACAGTTGCAGGCGGCCATTGCAAACACATAATACACACACACACACTCTCGCACACACATGCAGCTGCACACAAACGCCCACTGGCTGCGATTTATTGCATTATCAATAAAGTGAATAAATTTTGAGGTTATTGTGGCGTGATAACGGCCATTTTTCGTTTTTGTTGCGCCCGCGCGTGTGTGTGTGCGTGCGTGTGTGTGTGAGTGTGTGAGTGTGCTTGTTGTTGTGCGTGTCGTAATGCTGTGTAAATGGCGCTGTTAATTAAAAAATCGAACCCATATCCACATCGCCGTCTTGCTGCAGGCCTCCTGCCAACAACAATTAACTGATTAAGTGTTTAAGCCGCCTGGCTTTAAGCCTGGACTTTGGTCCGAGTACGGGTGGGGGAGGGGGTGGGGGTTAGGGGTGGCTACAAAGTGTTTAAGTTATTGATATTAAGCGTATAAAACTTATATAAGCAATAAATACGCGTGAGCTGAGAACAAAAGTGTTAAGTGTTGTGAAACGTTGCAATTGTGTTAAGTGTTGGCCACGTTTTTGAGGTGAACGAAACTGTTCGCGGAAACGGTTCACGGTGCGAACTGGTGGTTCGTAATAATAGTTTGTGTATACGGTTGTGTTCGAATCTTGGCTCTCATAACTCTTATAATTTTCGACAAAAGAATTGAATTTATTATTATAAATTTTGTTATACTTACATATTTGTAATTATTAAAAAACTGGCAAATTTTTTAACATTATTTTCAACTATCAAACTAAAAAACATACTTAAAGGCAAATCATTTTTTTGTCGCAAATAATAAGATATATGTATATAGTTTGGTTCTTGTTATGATTCGATCGTTTGTTAGTTAGGTTTTTTCGGTCAAAGTTTCGGCTTATCGTAAAAATAGTTTTTGAATTCTGGGTCCGGCCCAGCTCAGCTCGAAAACCCTTTTGCAGCTCTGTCTATGGCCATAATTTGATCAGATAATTACTTATAATCAAGCGACAAGCATTTATCAAAACTTAAAGCAGCCCTTAGCTCCTCCCACATCACAGGAGTTTCTTTTCAAATTCCTAGAAGTCTCTAAATTAGTCAACCTCGCTAAATAAAACCCATTCATTTACCTACTTTCACACACCGCAATTAATTTTTGTCATAGCTGACCCACATTTGTCTATGGGAAACATATAGAAATTGTTTAAATTCTTAATACACAAACGCTAAGAATCGATCAGGTGTAACAGTTTTTTTTATTGTGCAATAAATTTCTATTGTTTCGGTAGCTGCATTTTGATTAACGCTTTGCTTAATTAGTTGCTTTAGCGTTTGTTTTCAGTTGTCATTGTTGTTGTTGTTGATTTTGTTGACCAGCCGGCCGAAATCAATTGGTTCTACACATCATTATCCGTATGTGGACAATATTATGAGTTTATTTTGGCTACCCAGCCCCCCCCCCCTCCCCCCCCCCTTGCATCAAACAAACCCGTCGTCGCTGGACGATTGTTTGAATTATCAATAGAAATTTTCGGGAAATTATGCAAAACGCCGCCGACGCAACTCGCACACACAATTAAACAAACAAATACACACACACACCCGCGCGCACACACACATATACACTTTGACACCTAGTATTGTTGTTGTTTGTGTGCTGTGTGTGTGGGTGTTCGCTTGTTTGTTTCCATTGTGTGCGTTATAATATGTTAATCGCTGCCGTTTGCATGTTTGCATATTGAATAATTACCGTTATGCCTTGGCTGGCGATATTATTTTTGTTGTTGCTGACAATTGAGCTAGATAATGTATGGCAACATGTCCAAAAAAAAAAATTAGAAGCTGGACGGCAACTCTGGCCAAATTTTCATGCGACTTTAAGCTTAGAAAAAATTTAGATAGGTAAATCGATTTACTGACAGATACAAAGCAATTAGACAGTTATATATTCAAATATATCGCTTTTTCTCTTCCTAAGCGAGAGTTTGGCGATATAACAGCATCCACTAAGAGAGCTAAAAAGCGAAGATATAACAATAAGAGTTTTAGATACTTTTACTTAAGTATTTGCCAGATAGAAGATAAGAATGCGATGAAAAAGCGATAGTCCAGAAAGTATGCTTCACATGAATGTATCTGCCAGGCGATACATATTCTTAACTCTCATGCGATACATGTTACTAGGTTCATATAGATGGAAGATAAGAATGCGATAGAAAAGCGATATTCCTAAAGTGTTAGCTACTATCGCAACTGTATCTGCCAGGCGATATGTGTTCTTAACTTTCATGCGAAACCTTTTTAGAGCTTCATATAGATGGAAGATAAGAATGCGATAGAAAAGCGATATTCAGAAGTGGTAGCTACTATCGGAAATGCGATACTTATTCTTAACTCTCATGTCAATCGTTTTTCTAGCTTCCTACAGATGGAAGATAAGAATGGAATATTGAAGCGATATTCCTGCGAGCATTTAAGTGTTAGCTATTATCGCAACTGTATCGGCCAGGCGACAACTATTTATACAGAGGAATAAATCTGCTGACAGAAACGCATTCCTAGCTATAAGAGCAGCTGCATTTAAATACAAGCAAATACGAGCATTCACCACATTCGCAATGACACTGATTCCACACACTGATTCCATAGACAGCTCAAATATTTCCCCTTTTGAAGGGTTAAGCGTGTGACATCAGCTGAGAATACCTTTGCGCATGATGCTGATGCTGATGCCGATGCTGATGCTGATGTTGATGCCAGTCATTAAAAGTCCAACCCTTGTTAAGAGACAGCATACCACACCCCCATCCCCCCTCCTGAGCACCCCTCTTCACCCCCCCTAGGCGGAATACACAGCAGGCAGTCAAATGAGCGAACTGTGCGAAGGTTTTAATAAATTTGTAAACAGATTTGTTAATTTCAGCATTAAATTTTGATGAGAATTTGGCCATATTGTGTGTGTGTGTGTGTGTGTGTGTGCCACGCAGCAGCCCAAGCGGTGTAGGTGTGTGGGTGTATATTTACGTGTGTGTGTGTGTGTGTGTGTCGGTTGGTGTTGGTGTTAAGTATGCGTGTTTAACACAAATAACGATAAAAACACAAAGTTAACTGCAAACTGGGAAAGCGCTGCGCCTGTTTGTCTGTGTATGTGTGTGTGTGTGTGTGTGTATGTGCGTGTGTATGTTTGTGTGTGTGTATGCTTAATGCCTTGAAGCCAGCCAAGAACAATGTGGACAAAAGGCGTAAGAATTTAATGAAAATCATTACCAAAATGTTGCCCACAACTGACAGCAGCTTTAAGCGGGATGCGGGCTGGGCTGCAGGCAGCGGGGGGAGGTGAGGTGGCTATCAACGGAAGAAGACGTAAGGGTAGGCTAGGGGCAGGGGGGCGGGAGGCGGTCCCTGTAAGTTTATGATGAGCCACGAAAATGAAGACTACAAATGTTTGTTTGGCTTAAATGAGTTTCAGTTCAGGTTGCGATGACAAAAACTGACGAAAACTTTTCAACTTTAAACAGGGGGCTGCACACAAAAGGAACCCAGTCGGGCGAGACGTGTGGGGGGGGGGGGTGGCGTGGCCTGGTGTTTACATAATGAATGAACTGAGCCTGCCCCGTGTGCTTTTTATGGTCATGTTAATTATAAGATTGAATTCCAAATGAGACTTTCGACTCTGCGCCGGGGCTGGGACTCTGCCCGGCTCGTCTTGGCCAAACAAATTGAAATGGTCAGCAAATGCCGTTTATGGCCAAAACAGCGCCAACTTCTGATGCGAAAAAGAAAACGCGAATGGCAAACAAACTAATAAGGATAATGCGCGACTTGTTTGCGCGTCCCGCCAAATTGCCAGCCAGCCAAATGCTAGACAAAAGTTAGAAGTGGGTGCAAAAAAAAAATGCAAACGCGCTTTTCTTAATTGCATTTGCAACAGTTTGGAAAAGTGTGACCCCTTGTCAGGGTTGCCACCAACAGCGACAGGCTTGCCAGCGACAGGCTTGCCTTCAGCTGGCTTCAACTTTGACTTTGTTGGCCAAACAAAACGCATCAAATGTGACATTTAAAGGCATTCAGGTCAGAAATGTTTTTTTTTTTTGGGCGTTTTTCTTTTTGTGGCGGAAAACTGCTGAGCATGCCGGAAATGGGAAATGTTTGAGTGGGCAAATTTTGAGCACGTGTAAACGCTTTTATAAAAGAAACTTTCCCTGAGCTAGCCCACAAATGCTCACTTTTGAGGGAAATTGTGTATGACATACGGCAGCGAATAATGAAATTTAATTAGAATCAAAAAATTACCAACAAATTGAATGCATATAAAGAAAATGCCATGCTTTCTGCTCCCTTTATCTATTATAGCTTAGAAGATTCTTTTTTTTTTGTACAAGAAGATCTCCTTAAGGCCGAGTTTATCTTCAGTTAAGGTACAATATTCACTTAAGAGTATCTAAAATATAATATTCTCTAAATAATAGACGATTTCTATAGCTTTCGCATCTAAACCCCGTTTCCACAGAATTTTCTAAGTTTTCTGAACCGATTTTAAAATAATTTATTTACTTTGACTTTTGCTCCCGCCCCCTTTTCGAGCGCTTTTAAGGCCACAAAGATTGCGTCATTTTGCTGCCACATTTTGTTGCGCATTTTCACTTTAAATATTCTGGCAACGCTGGCGCGCTCGAAAGTAGGCAACACAATTTAAATAAATTTCAAACTAATTTGTAAAATGAGCCCGTCACAAGTTTGTTTTATTTATTCTTTATTTTTTTTTTTTGGGGCCCGATTTAAATATGCTGAGCGCTATTAAGTGCATATATATGTATATTTGTGGGCGTGGCAGGGGGCGTGCTTGGTCAATGGTTGACAGTTTTTTTTAAGCATGGTAGCTCGGAGAGGTGCTGGGGTGTCGGTCGTATCATTTTCATTTTGTGTATTGTCATGCTGTTGGCTTGTTAGCCGCCCGCTGGGCAGGACTTGCCGCCGCCGCAGCCCCTCGCCGCCCCTCACAGGACCCTAAAATGCCCGAGCTATATACATCAATGCTGACTGCGGTCGACTGTCAACGCTGTCTGTCGCAGTTGTTGTTGTCGCTGTTGTTGCTGTTGTTGTGTTGCGTGCTTCCGCTTTTCGACAGAGATTAAAAAATTTTCAATTTTCCGAGGCATAAGCGCAGCCTGTCGCCGAGTTTGCTTGTTTAGCAGTGCGTTGGAGGGGGGCCTAGCTGGGCGTGGGGTAGGTTGGTTCGCAGCAATGCTTATGCAACCAGGAAGTGCCTCTCACACACACACACACAGCAGTAGAAAGTGCGCTGGTATGTGTGTGTGTGCATTAGCTAGTTTTGTAGCATTTTTGCGGTCTATTTTTGTTGTCCTTGGCCAATGGCAAACGGAGATTAATGTTTTCGTTCATTGCCCATAAGGCAAACAAATGCACAATAAACACACACTCACACACACACTCTCACACACACTCTCACGCACACTCTCACGCACACACACACGCTTAGTGAGAAATTTAGCGCAGTTTCTTTTTATATTTTTTAACAAGCTCAATCAAAAGCCAAGCAAATGAGCCTTATGTACGTTTGCGCGTTTTTCAATTAACTTAATGCGCATAAAAACAAGCAGAGAGCAGCAGCTACACACACACACACACACACACACACACACACACACACACACACGCACGCACACACAAAAGGGCGCTTGAAACGTAAAAAAGCGTTGAAAATTTATGACATCTTGTTTTTTCTCTCTCTTCCTTTTTTTTGGTTTTTATGGCCAGCAGCGTCGCTGCCGATATGCGATATGCGCTCGATTGGCCCACAGGTGTTGTATATGTGTGTGTGTGTGGAAGTGTGCGAGTGTGTGTGGGCTGAGTCTATAGAGACTGTGTGTGCGTGTGTGTGTGTGCTGTCAATTCAATCAAATGCTTCATACATCAATGGACAGCGACAGGTTATGCATGCACATACACATAAAAGACACACACACATACACACACACACAAATGCAGATGTGCTCCATTGGGAAGCTAACCCTTTACAACAGCAACAACAAGCTAGAACGTCCAGAATGCTCAACTGACAGATGCCCTTTATTCAGCGAAAAAACTCTTGATTAATCATAAACTAGCGATGCCAGCTTTGCTCTATAATAAGCAAATTATCGAAAGTATATCGATATACAAAAGCTAACGATAAGCAGAAGTTCCTTTTCTGAATCTTCTCTTATTCAACGTATCAAAATATCACCCTGCATTTAGTTTTCTCATGGAGCTGCGTAATTTTAGATTATTCTTAGATTGTTAAAGCTGTCTGCAAGCATAATTACACACTGCGCTTGTTATCGATAACTACTATCGATAATTATTCCCTGCTTTCTACCAGCTATTGCAATTGTCACGTATCAAAAAACAGCCTGCATTTAGTTTCTTGACAGAGCAGGCTTCGATTATTAAGGCTGTCATAAATTGCAGATGTTATCGATAACCAATATCGATAACTATTGTGCTTTCTACCTGCTGCTATTGAAATTCTCTTGCTATGAATTGCATTATTTGTAGAAACATATTCGTATGTATTTGAGTTTAAGTTTTAAAATATAAAAAGGACTAAACTCAAATAAGTCTCTAAGATCAGGCAAAATATGCTCGGTTCTCTTAGGTTTGATCAATGATTTTTACTTTTAATTGCTACAGGGTATAGCAACATATTCATGGCACATATCTTACATATTTTAATAGCTTTCGGGTTCTATGCTACCTTAAACATTTTACAATTACAGGGTATACAGGCAACATAATGTTGCTCGCATCTATGTTGAACACGAACGATGCCACTAAGCGACAGTAAAGTGCAAAATTCTTTGCATGAAATGCCGATGAAATTCATAAAAACTGCTCACGTTTTATTGAAATAAAATATTTATGTAATGGACAGTGAACTGTTTGTTGTTGCCACAGTTGTTGTTGTTGTTATCATTGTTGTTGTTATCGTTGTTGTTGTTGTTGTTGTTGGACTAAAGGTTAACATGCGCTTAAAAGTGGGCAACATGCAGATGGAGTAGCTACATATGTATCTGTAACTGTAACTGGATATGTATCTACAAATTTGTATAAAGCTCGCTACCCTTTCGACATCCCCTAACCACATCGCACTCCCCCCCCCCCTCCTTTTACCCCTCGCTTAGACTCTGCCGCCTGCTGTTGCGGTCACATTTCAAGTCGTAAATTTGTCGCACGTAAAGGTTTAAGCAGCCCTGTTACGATGCTACCAAAAGAGCGAAGCTACCCTTCCCCTCAAAACACACACCTCCTCATCCCCCTCGACCCATCTACCTAGCTTGCGTGACTAAAAGGTTCATCAGTTAGCCCAGCAAAATTATGTTTCTTCGCTCGTTGCCCTCCCCGTGCCGCCCTTTAGCCCGCCGCCTCGTCGTGGCACAGAGTCAAAAATTCATTGAATTGCGGCCGCTGCATTATTAATAAGCCCCCAAAAATTGTTGTTGCCCCTGTTGCTGCTGCTGTTGCTGCTGTTGCTTGGGTATATTTTGTGGATAATGTTGCTTTGCTGGGCAGCAACTAAGCTGGCAGGGGCAGGGGCAGGGGTTCGGGGTCAGGGTTCACCTGCAAACGCAATTGAAACGTGCGATGGCAACTTTAACAGTCGTCTTGCATTTATTTCAATTTACCGTCTACATTGTCTGGCTGATTGTTGTTGTTGTTTTTGTTGTACTTTTGTCCGTTTGTAGCAGCCGCAATTCTTTTGTCTTTTAACTGCCTTTCGGGGCTGTCGCACGTTTCTTTGCTTCATTGTTATCCTTTGGTTTTTGCGCCTCAATTTGCCTGCCACACGAAACGTTGTCTAGTTCGAGGCATGTGTAATCAAAGTGTGTGTGTGTGCTTGTGTGTGTGAGGGGGGGAGGAGTGTATAGGAGATTGTTGAAAAAGTTGTGCTTGAGTTTTGGCATTATTGTTGGTCGACTTGAAGCGGCAGCCCGCAGTTGACATTGAGACGCTCAGCAGACATGCGATCCAAAAATGTTCTTGAGTAAATTATAAAAGAATATTTACATTTCTTAATTCCATAAACAAATAAAAGAGCAAGTGCAAAAAGTACTTCGAATAAATGCCAATTACAATGGAAAAGGGTTCAAGCTTTATAATGGCATTAAAATAATGATTAACAACTGAAAAGTTAAAAAGCACGATTATAATGTGTACATCAAAAAGAGAAGACAAACTTTTGTATACACAATTTTAAATGCATATATAAAGTTTATTAGATTCATATCGTAACTTGAAAAGATAATATTAATAGGCAGAGCAAGAAGTTCTGCAAGTCCTGCATGCATTCGTGAGACTCGCATAGAAGGGCAATATTATAAGAACGATTTTTCAGAAGGAAATACATAAGAGAAGACAGACATATAAAATTATATTCGATTAACAAGGCAGCTTATAACCATAATGCTCACAGGCATAGCAAGAAATGATGTAAGCCTTACTTGAGTTCATGAGAATCGCATAGAAGGACAGTATACAAAAAACTTGTTTTCAATTTGCTGCGGTAAGCTGTGAACGAGGAATATGTTTGGTAGACATAGATACAAACAAGTTGGATTTCTTTTGGCTTTAGAGAACTTACATAGTGAATAATACCTAACCCAGGCCAAGATTTGGATTTAAGCTTTCAACACTTCCCATTTCCCACATTTCGCTTAAAAAATGAAAGTCTCTTGTCACATCTTTAAAGCCCAAATATACATGATTATCTGATTAAAAATGCAGATCTTTTTCGCATTTGATTTTTGCATAGAAAGTTCATAAAACAGTTCACAAAGCATAATCCGATTGCCTCTACATGACCGAGTTCTAAGCAAAATAACAATTTAGTGCACAAGTCGATCTTTACGTACTTAAAATCAAAGTGAAAACGTAAAATGGCCTGAAACAGGTCCGAGAGAAAGCTGGCCACAGGACGTGTGCAAATGTTTTTTGCATTGATTGATTTTTCATTACATATGAGCGACATCCGTTGGGGCCAGGGCTCAGGGCAGACCGGGGCAGGGCAGGCCAGGGCAGGGCAGGGCAGGACAGGACATGGCCAGGACATTAAACGCAGGCTGTGTCTTTGCATGAATGTTTACCACTTCCGGTTTCCGCAGCAACAGAGTCGAGCAATGCCAAACACAGGCAACAGCAGCAGCAGCAGCAGCCACGGAAAGTGCAACAACTGCAAATGCAACTGCAGCAGCAACTGATGCAGGGGCGGGGTTGTGACAATGAAACAACTGCATTTTTGGACTCGCACACACACACACACACACAGTTGTTTGTTTCACATTTCCGTCACACAGAGGCGACCCGCCCACATGTGTCAATGTGGACAAGTGCACTTTAAGCGAGAGCTGCCATAGAACTGCAGCCAGCATCAGCAGCAGCAGCAGCAGTAACAGCAGCACAAAGAGCTGGACATTTAGCTGCCATGTCAAAAAGGGGGGTGGGGGGCAGATCTTGGTGCCTATGCCCTTTGACACGCGCTCGATTGCAATTTCGTTTTGCATGTGGCAACTGTGTGTGCGCAATGTGCAACCAAAATGTGTAAAATGACTGGCAGCAGGCGGCAAGCCCGCACAGCAGCAACAGCAGCAACGGCAGCCCAATCTGCCCCATGTGCTGCAAATGCTGTCCATGTGCCAATTGTGGAGTCCAATTCGCTTTAAAGCAACATTTTTCATTTGTGGCGCCTGGCAAACTGTGTCTATGTTTGTGTGTGTGTGCAAATATGCAATATCCTGTGCGGCAACGACTTGAAGGCTTTCGGCTGTGCCACATCTCTCTCTCTCTCTCTCTCTCTCTCAATTGAGCGCTCGAGTGCCAATGTTTGTCATTTTGGAGGCCTGTTAATTTTGGACCGAAAATCGATTTTTTAAGGCAACCTGCCCCCCGGCAATGCGCCGGGGCGCCTCTGGGCGCTGATCGTTGCGCCTCAGACTGTGACTGGAAAATTGCCGGAAAATATTGAATGCAGAGGCAGTGCATGTGCGGCATTCATGTGTGGCATATCCCATGTGTGCGGCATGTTTAACCTCGTTTGCAGCAGCAGCAGCAACAACAACAACAATAGGAACAGCAGCAGCAGCTGCTGTTAGAGCGAGACAGAGACACTTGTCTAATGTTTTATTGCTGCTTTGGACTCAGATGTCGGCTGCAAGCAGCAAGCGGCAAGTTGCAAGTTGCAAGTAGCAATTGCAATTGTATAAGACTTAAATTAATTAATTTGCCACACACACACACGCACACAGTCAGACTGACTGGCTAAATCCTTTGGCAAGTGTCTGGCCTAATGAGCTGTTGCCGCCCGATGCCGAGCACAGTTTTTGGGCATCGTTTGCCACGTTCCGTTTGCTGCTTATGCAACTGCCACCACAGTGGCTGCCAAAATGTAATCTACCTAATGTGCACAAAGTAGACGACTGCAATATACCAAGTAATTCAACTTGCCACGACTAAGTCGACAATTGTATAGAATATGCTCTATGCGGACTCCAAGCTCCGAAACTCGATGAGAAAATTAACCCGGTTTCCTTTTTGATATTTGGCTTTTTCTCTAGATTGGTTTAGCTTTGAATTAAAGCATACTTTTTCGGATTTTCTATTGCGAATATAATACATGTACTAAAGAGCTGCCCAGTACTTTTTTGGGATTAAAATAATTTGTATATATAAGTTTCCTTTATCAATAACTAGCTTCAAAGTAAACATAAAATACTTCTTCTACGACTATTGCAATTTAAGTTTGGTCGAAAAATGTGTAAAAAATCGCAGCTAATTTACACAGTTTCATATTTTTAATTCCATACAATTAAATATCTAATAGCTATGCCAAAACTGAACCGATAATCATAAGGATAATGCATCTGAAAGTTCAAACTCATCCATTTCGATATTTTTAAAGGTAAATGTCTTTTATTGGATGTAAAAGCTTAATATTTATAGCAGTAAATAAAAGATTCTCTTTTTCAAAAAAGGAGAAAATACCTTCGAAATTTCTATTAAAATCATAACGTACAAAGTCAAAAATTGCGGCCACAATATGAATAGGAAAATATAATAGCATAAATATATGTTGCTTATCGATTAATCGATAGTTATCGATCCCCGCTGTCTACTGCAAATGATAAAATTTTAAAGAAACAATATTCTCATATTAAAACAAACAGATAATGCTCTTCAAAAGTTCCATAAACACGCTCTATACTTATGTTCAAAATTAAGACTGAGATATTGATGGAAATATAAATATGTCGCCTATCGATAGTATCGCCAACACCAAACGATAGTTATGCAGCGTCTCCTGCTGCCTGCAGCCATGGGACATGGCTTTTAGCTGAAATAGGGAAGCGCCCATTAGGCGAGCCATTGCAAATGAGATGCGATGGGAGGACACTGATAGGCCCTGAGATAGCTGAAGGAGGGTTTGTGCGGCGCAGGGGAGGGAGGCGGTAGGGGTCAGACAACCGCCAGAAGTAACACACAATTACACGGCTCTTTTGGTGTATGCTCTTTGCCGCCGTCTTGTGGCACACACTTTCTTGCCGTGCAGCATTCCCCCCGACAAATGCCAAAAAATGCCCCTTCAGGACAATTTGTGGCAATCAGCAAATAGGCGAGTGGCAAGCGGCATGAGGCAAGCAGCGAGGCTGCATTAGCTGCTGAATGTGGCGTTGGGCGACACTTTTGCGTTTTTCGTAATTAAATTAGTGCCACTGTCCGAGCATTAGTTACACTTACCACCCACACACACACCCAAGCACACACACACATGGCATGTTGGCAGTTTAAAGTCGGCCACAAACCTCAGACAGGGTCTGTGGGCGGTGCGTTGCGGGGGCAAGTGGCATCCGACTGGACATTGTCAGCAACTGATTTTGTGAGCATTTTAAACGTTTTATTTGTTCGTTACGGATTTACAGTTTTATTTTGCAGTCAGCTTAGTTTTGCGGTTTGTGTGTGTGTGTGTGTGGGGGGGGGGGGGCGCTAAGCCACGCCCACATGCTGTTTGCCTTTTGTGCTGTGCCGTTTGCTGCGGGCACTTTTCAACAGCTTTGGCAGCTACTTAAGAGTTGGGACACCAATTTTTGGGCAAGGTTTAGTTTTTGCAAATTTGGCTTTGATTAAAGTGTGGCTGCGTGGCAAACAATGCAGCGCAGTGTGACCGTTTTAGTTATGGCATAAAGCATTTAGACTTGTTTAAAGAGCGGTTACTGCTTATCAATGATTGCCGCGCAGTGTGACCGTTTCTTTTGATGTTTTAAGTGTGGATACACTGTGTGAGGTGTGACCGCATACTGTTGCTTATGTGCTTGTTTAAAGTTTAAAGTGTGGCAGCATGGCAATGAATGCAGCGCAGTGTGACCGTTTCATTTATTGCTTTAGGCGAGTAAGCTTTTGCAGTGTAAACTTTTCAGCTATGGTAGAATGCGTTTAGACTCGTTTAAAGAGCTTATATTAAATATGCATTACTGCAGCGCAGTGTGACCGTTTAATTCAGTTTTTTAAGTGTGGCAGGGTGCAGCTATTTACAGTGTGACCGTTTCAGCTAGGATAGAAAGTGTTTAGGCTTGTTTAAAAGGCTTCTATTGCAGTGTGACCGTTTCATTTATTTTATTGAGTGTGCCTGCGAGTCGCTGTTTACATACAAAAGCTTTTGGGCTCGATTAAAGTGTGACTGTTTACCCTTTCAATAATTCCAGTACTATTTTTAGGTAGTTTTTTTCTCAGCTCCATTTCGGGGCATGAATAGCAACTGGCCGCGACACACACACACAGAGATTTCGCTATTCGATTGCTGTTTGCCCCGCTGCCCCGCTTTCCAACTGTACGCGCCAGTGTTGGCATTGTTGTTTTGCTGCTGTTGTTGCTTTCGGCCTGTTTCTGCCTGTTTCTGCCTGCCTGCGCTTGTGTAAAACTATTTTCGAAGATTTACGACGAAATTGTTTCAAACTTTTTGATTCCGTCGCACATTGCGAGCCCCACTCGACGCGACTCGCCTCGACTCGCCTCGACTGGCCTCGACTCGACCCTTGGCTACAACTCTGGCCTTTTCCACTCGTTTTCGCCAGTCGATTTGTTTGTTTGGCCGTTGTTTGGCCCGCATGTGCAGCAGGCGACGCGAATCGTCGACTCGTCGCTCCCACCAAAAAAAAAAAAAAAACACAAAAAGGAAGAAAAGGATTAGGAAGTACGTGCATGTCCCCTGAAACACACACACTCACACACACACACACACTCGCGCACACCATCTCTCTGCCCCCTTGCTCTGCTTGAGCTGGACATGTTGCGGTGCTGGGCCATTTGTTTCTCTCTGGGCGAGCGCAATTTAAAGTGCCCTGAAGCGTGCCACACAAGCACACACAAACACACACACACACACATGCACATACACACATTCATACAAGCAGTGCATGCACGTCCTTGATGCCAACTTAATTACACGTAGCCCGAGAGCAAAGCACTCATTTTCACTTTTGCATTTTGCTTTTTGCCATTCTCGACTTAAAGCTGATGCCGATTATTATCTGGCATTTGCATTCGGCGTGGAGGCACTCTCTTAATACGCTTAAGTGCGCCGGGCCAGGCCCCCCCAAAAACTATGCTATGAAAAATAGTTCAACAACTTTATTATGAAATTTTTGCGCTAGAGGCCGTCGGCGAGGGGGCCAAAGGGGCAACGGGCTTGAATCAAAGTACATGCAGGCAACAAAGACAAAAATAAATAAAAATAGCATTTATGCACATGTGTGTGTTAGTGTGTGTGAGTGTGTGCGACTCTGAAGTCGACTGAAGCGCTTGGCAAATACAAAACAACAGAAACAAGAAGAGGAACAGACACAGAATCAAAATAAGAACAGCAACAACAACAACAACAAGCTGAAGCCGAAATAGTTACACAAAAATACACAGCAGCAGATAAAAAGGGCGAGCGAGAGAGAGAGAGAGAGAGAGAGAGAGAGAGGAAAGTGGCAGAGAGCACGCGTGCGAGGGAGCCGGCTATAGAGACAGCAACAAGACAAACTGACAAGTGTGCTTAGTGGGCCGTGCAAAGGTTTTTGTGAGTCTGAGCTGTGTGTAATTGTTGGGAATGCAGCCGAGAGCAGTTGATATTCATACGAATACACTCAAATGAGTACCTATGTCTAACTGTCTGAATGTCTGTCTGTCTGTCTGTCTGTCTGCCTCTCGGTCCGTTTGTATGCGAGTGCATGTCTTACGGCCGGGCCACTCACGTATACCTAAGTGGAGGGCAGCTCGGTGGCATTAGGTGCACAATTTGCTAAATTCATGTTACCTAATGGGCTATATTGAGTGCATTTTAAATATATTTATGATTCACAAGTTTTAAGAAGAAAATAAAATAATGATAATAGAAAAGGAATGAATGAATAAATAAACACAAAATGTTTAATTTTGGTAAATTCATTTTTAATGCAACTCTGCCCTTCTCTACCCCGCCCACTTCTTTATTTCCCTTGTTTTCTCTCAGTTTATATTTTTCTCTAGTTGCCTTTCCTCCTTTCAATCCTCCTTTATCCGCGTCTACCTCTCGCGCGTTCGCCCTTTTCCAGTTACTCCACGCTGACTCGGCCTTTCTATGCGATTTTCAAAAATTCAAGTAAGGCTTGCCCCATAAAATTACTTAGCTACTTAAGCGAAAAGCACACACATTGTCACGCATAATACTGCAATAAATATGCAGTATGCTACATAATATTTATATGGTGAGTATCTGTAGCAATTTGCTCGCTTTGACGAGCAGCCATTAAAGCATAAGCCGCCAGAAAGCAGAAGATGAGGCACAACCAGAAACCGAACCCGAACTCAAACCCAAACAGAAACATCAGCTAACAGCCCAACATATCGTTAATGTGCTTGCCAGCGGCCTAGGGGCGCGGCGGGGCGGGGCGGAGGCGTGGTATGAGTTGTAGGCTCGGTTGGAAATGAAGGCTCTGCACTCTGCGAAGCGAGCAGGAGCGGGATGTAGGGGGGGGGGGGCGCGTTGTGGCAAGTTGGTTGCATGCGCTTAATGCAAATCCTTGAAACCACTTGCGGCCCACTCGAAATTTTTAATTTTTCCCACAAAAGCCGCACTCGACAGAACTCGAGGCGCATCAACCAACCAGCCAACAACACACACACACACACACACACACACACACTTATACACATGCGGTCATGTGTGTGTGTGTTTGTGTGTTTGTGTACTTCGTGGCGTTGCCGTTGCAAGTTGCAACTGTTGCAATGGGCATGCAACAAAAACACTTTGGGCTGCCATGCACCTAGGCGGAATTACAAGTGTTCGCATATGTGTGTGCGTGTGTGTGTGTGTGCGTGTGCGGTTGCATTTGCCACAGTCACAGATAACACAGCGTTGGCCAGAGCGGAAAGAAGGCGCTCAGCGGGCGTGGCATAATTTGCAGATAGCCTGACAAGATTATCATCTAAAACCGAAACTGATATGCTCTTAAGGCTGCAAGATATATTTAAGCTTAGAATTAGCCAAAATCTTTCTTTAAGCGAAGTAATATTAAGAAGTGCTTAAATTTTAATTGAGGATGATTTTAAAATTTGCATTAGTTTTATACTCATTAAACTAGGCAGCATATCACATTTAATTCTCACGAGATTGCAGACAATATTCAGCTTAAGTTAAAGTACTTTATTTTAATTTAAATATACTTAAAGTTTATATATGCACTTTCTTTTAGTCAGCTAAATGACAGTATTTTTTTGTGAAGCAAATATTTGATACAAACATTATTAATATAATTTTGTTATATGTGATAAATTGTCGAAAACGGTCGCTTGAAAGTGATTGAATTGCCATCCGATTGGCTTCAAAATCATTTTCAACGAAATTTGTGGAACTACTTTTGAGACGTGTTTCACACTTTTCGCAGAATTCACCCTTCCGAGGTGATAAATGCGGTTCAATGAATGAAAGTTTACTTTTTGGCTTCAAGATTTTGAACACAAGACTTTCATGGGCGGAAACCGTTCGGATTTCAACGTTTGGTTCTTTATGCGAAGGACTGTAAACATGGATGGATTTTAACTTAAAAATTCAAATGGATTTCAAGATAGTAAGGGTAGAACTGGGTGGAACTGGGAACGGGAACTGGGTAAAAAACTTATATATACAATTTTAAGCACAGAACTGACCGCGGCAAAAGCCGGCAAATGCCCGCTTGTTATAAATATAATTTTTATTATGTTTATAAAATATCTTTTATGATACATTATATATCTTTAATTTATTTCTAAATATATTCTTGTTTTTTAAGCTGGGATTGGATAAAGTGTAGAGCCTAGTGATAATCATAAATTTTATATATAAGATGCAGGACCTAGCGATAATCATAGTTTACAAATAAAACGAGCTCTACTTTAATATTATCAGCTCTTAGATCGCAACTCTTTAGAAGAGCATTCAATAGTCCACTTTAACCCTTGGCTGGCAATTGCATTTACTGCTGCAGCTGACTAACAGTGCAGAGCGCAGGCTAGTATAGATGATTGTGTGTGTGTGTGTGTGTGTGTGTGTGTCGGTGTGTGTGTGCGGGTGTGTGTTGGCGAACTCACTCATAATACGCTCAGCTTGGCGCTCATTGCATTCGTGAACTTTATTAATAATGGCGCCAAACAACATGAGCGCCAGCCTCAGCCACGTCTCAGCCGCGCTGCTGGCCATGTCCACGTGTCTGTCTGTCTGTCTGTCCGTCCGTCCGTCTGTTTGTCTATCTGCGCGTTATATGTGTGAAAATCGGCGAGAAAAATTGCAGCAGCAGCAGCAGCAGCAAGAGCAGCAGCGGGTAAAAGCTATGCTCAACTATAAAACAACATAAAAGCAGGCAGCAGCAAAGCGGCTAAATAAAAAAGTGGCACAAAAAAAAAGGGAGATACAAAATTTAAAAAAATAAAAGCAACTTGCGCTGTAAATTATTATTTTTTGCCAGCGGCTGCAGACGTGAAGTTGCCACGGAGAGCTGCTCCGGCTGGCTGGGGGCGTTGGGGCGTGTTGGGGGCGTGTTGGCTGAGAAGTTGCTATCTACTTTTTTTTCTACTCTTTTTCTCATATAAACAAATTAAAGCTGCTTTAAGGCCGAAAGGCGACACAGAGCGGCAGCTCTGGCCACATTATCGTTAGCTGAAATGGCATTCATAATTATGCTGCCACGCCCACTCACATGCTCAGGCAAAGACATTCATCTTTTGGCAGCTGCCAACCATCCCCCGCTCATCCCCCTTTAGGTCATGTCCTCTATGTGTGTGTGTGTGTGTGTGTGTCCTCTGCGGATGCTGCTGCTGCTTCTAAGCTGCCAGCGCATCACTCAGTCAAAAAATTTCAGCGCGTCAAGTTGTGTTAACAGCAGCAAAAGCAACAACAACAGCAAACACAGCAACAACAACATGGTTAACACTCGGCGCTTGGCTGGGCTTTTGCTCAGCTGTGCTAATTACAGCTGACAGTTTTCTTTTGGCTCCTTTTGCGCACAACGTGACGTATGAGCAATGTACGTGCGGCAATTAATAAACGATGCGAGGCGTCCCACTGCAGTGGGTGAGGGGGAGGGGGCGAGGGAGGGAGGGAGACGGGGCAGTCGGAGTGCTGAGGCTAGTTTTGGGCCGACTCAGCTATTGATTTTTGTTTGCCAGCCTAATTGAATTTTTATGCATGTATTTGTGTTCAATTGCAGCACAGTCTTGAGTACACACCTTCCCCGTCCCCATCCCCGCCCCCGCTCACTTCGCCCACGTTCTTTTGCCATTAATTAAGTGCGCTCTGACCTGAAAAATCAAAAAGTTGACATTATAAATTACAAAACAGCGGCCAAGTACAACAAGGAACTCGGCAAAACAAAAAAAAAAAAAAAAGGGACATCGCAGCAGCAGGAAAACTGTCAAGAGTCTCATTAATTGAACAAAGCATTCGAGTGGAGCCGCAGCCAGTCAGGCATAGGCTGTGTGCCACTGTGGCAGGGGCAGGGGCTGTGGCAGGGGCTGGGGGGGCATGGCCAGCCAAATGAGCAACCAATTTTTTTGTGACAACAACAAGAAGAGCTGTAAACTGTGGCAACTGTGGCAACTCTTGTAACTTTGCGAACGTTTTGTTTGTGCACAGTGCACAGCAAACTTGCCCCTTTTTGTGGCAGCCAGCGAAGCGACAATGATGATGCTGCTCCAGCTGCTGCTGCTGCTCCATCCAACTGCTGCTGCTGCTGCTCCTGGACTTGGACTCGGCCTCGGACCCTGGCGCTTTGTGCGCTTCCGTTTCCGATTTTGTTAGTTTCTTTTTGCGTCTTCTTCATTTTTATTTTTTTTTCAACTTCGTCGCTTCCTGTCGCCTTCCCGCTGCCACGCCCTGCTGCTGCAATGAAATGTTTCGCCAAGCGGCACTTAAGCGCACTTTTTTTCTTTTGCGCCACGGCAAATATGTTGCTATGTTGTTGCAATTTCATTTGGGTCTCTTCTTCTTTTTGGCCATTTGGCCGGGCTGCTTTATGGCTTGGCTGCTGCTGCTGCCGCTGTGGCGGCAACATCAGCGTAATTGCGGTTATTTCACCTGTCGCAAATAAAACAAAATGCAGCCGCGCGCTAACAAGTCGCAATTTGTACTTGCCTCTGTTGCAAACAGTTCAATTTCGACTTTGCCACACACACCCACTCGCACACACCCTCGCACACACAGCGGCAGCTGCAACAAGCGCACTCGAATTGCTTCGTTGACAAGTTTTGTGGCATGTGCGCTGCCCCCGCCCAGCCACGCCCCCGCCAGACCAGCCCTGGCACAGTTCGATTTGCTGGCGCTTTAATGCCGCACAGAAAAAGTCAATTTTCTGGTAAATTTGCTGGACTCGTTATAACTCTCAATCACTTAGTTTTCTATTTCCTACAAGTATCTGTGTGTGCTTCTGTGTGTGTGTGTGTGAGTGAGTGTGTGTGTTGGTATTTACTTTTTGTCAGGCATTCGGCTTGTGGGCCATTTCATAAATGCAGCCATAAATCAGCTTTTAGCTGGCCACGAATTGATTTTTAACTTTTGTCGTGCGCCGTTTTCCTTTTTCATTTCCTCCTCAGGCCTTTCCCGCTGCCAGCCACCTATGCCCAGCCCCCCCCCCCCCCCTAACGTTTCTACCCCTCCTTCTCTGCATTCTTATCGCATTTCTTTTGGCTGTTGCTTGTTAACAGTTTGCCTTTAACAACAACAACAAAGAGAAAAGAACAGAAAAAAAGGAGAATGAATGTTATTTAATATTTCATGTCTCGATTTTCGCTATTTTTCTCTCGTTTTCCCTTACATTTTCTTTATGTTTGACTTTTTTCTTCTTCTTTCTGGTCGCTTTTAATCAATTTCTGGTGTCATTTTATGCCAATTATTTGCTTGTCAGTTGCGTCGTCCTTTGTTGTATTTGTTATTGTTGCTCGCAGTTGTTGTTCTTTTTCTTGTTATTGTTGTTGCCGTTGTTGTTGTTGTAATGTGCCATTGATATGCATATTTGCAGCTTAAGTGATTTTCCTTTTTGCATGCATACATGTCATTCTGGTATTTCATGAGAGCTTCACAATTCCTATGCGAATGAAAAATATGTTTTTGTCAACAATCCTGTAGCATGGATTCTATTTGGGTCGATTTTTGATCGAATTTTGGGTAAACTTTTGCCTTGCTGATGAGTTATAAGCTGGCCTTAAATGTTTCCTTAGCTGATTTCTCTCGGTTTATCGTACGATGCATAAATTACTTGCAGAATATTGCTTGTTAATTAAAATCCAGCTAGTTTTCTTATGAGTGCAAATACATTACTCAGCTTATATGCCATGGATCTGTTTTGCGTTTAGTTCCAGGGGAATTTCAGGTGTTATGTTAGCCAACAGATAGATTCAATTCGAATTGGAATAGAAAACCGCATCACAAAAAGATTTGCTGGAAAGTTCTACCCGAGCGCAGGCTCATCCTCATTAGAAATATTTATCTAATTGCATATATAAATCATTTGTCATTTAATTGTTTTGTTTATTTTTTGTACTATTTTAAACAAGAAGTTAATTTTATTAGAAATAATTCTGATATTCTTTCTTCCGCCCAATTCAACAAAAGGGGAAACAATTTCTGTTCGATATTTATGAGTTTTATTATTAACATTTAGAGATAACTTTTATAATCATCATAAACTTAGTTAAAACAACAACTTATTTACTTCAATTTAACTTAAGCAACAAGTAAGTTTTATTAGAAATTCGTTTAAATAACAAAAGGGGCTTCAATTTATGTTTAATTGAGTATTGTAATTTATATTTACGCTTTTAAATATTACTATTGCTACTATATAATCCAAAGATAACTGTTATCACCTTATTATGAAACTTACTTTTAAATCAGTTCACAAAGCCACAAAACTTGAACATACATGTGTTTTATACCCTCAGTCTCCCATTGTTTAAGGCAGCTCGTGCGTTCATTGTTCAATGGTTTTCGCAGCTTGTCTAGCTCTGAGCATATATATAGCAGCTGCAGCTATATATATAGTTATAGTTGTTGTAGCCCTAAGTAAACCATAAAAATGCACCAACAGCACGCATACTTGGGGTCACATAAACCCATTTAGCAGACACTTTCGCTTTTGTCGCCTCAACTCAATGCAGTTCAGTTCAGTTCAGTTCGATTCAGTTCTTTTCGCCTCTGTTATTATTGCTCAATGAAAAATGACAAGGATTTAGTCTATATATATATATACGTATATATATATATGTGTATGTATTTGCTGCTTTCCTCTCTATCCATCTCGTTGCTCGAGCTGTGTCTTTTGTTGGTCTTTTGTCTGATTGTCTTGGACGTCGTGTGTCCATCGCGTGCTCAACAACACTTGACAGCGTGGCAAGTGCAAGTGCAGCATTGCAAAAGGAGTTGCCGGATATCTATGCAGAGGGACAGAGGGGCAGAGGGGCAGTCCGGGTATATGCAGGGCAACTGCTGCTGCTGTGCTGTGCGAGCTAACTTTAAAGTGGATTTCCGTTGGATTTGTTGCGGTTGCGTGTCGCTGGCATTGCTCCACTATCGACTGGCTGGCCTGCTCAGAGCTCTGGCAGTGACGGGGCCAACGCAATGCTTTTATGTCTTCCGGCCAACATAAACACTTGAGTTGTTGTTGCTGCTGCTGCTGCTGCTGCCGTCGAATGTCAAAAGAAGCGCAGGGCAAAGCAAAGTTTCGCTGACAGTCATAGCCGTAGCAGCAAAAAAAAAGAAAGCCAAAGCACTGTGACAAATGTCCTCAAGTATGTGACTGTGTGTGTGCGTGTGTGTGTGCGTGTGTGTGCGTGTGTGTATAGGTAAAAGTTGGTGTCTGGCATGGCACAACTTTTGCAAGTCTTACAGCTAAACGCCTTGCAATTGCTAAGCGTCTGTCAATGCAGCTTGTCTCTTCCTGCCCCGAGCACCTGTTTTACTCGCATTCAACTGCGTGTAATGTCTGCTTCTGTGTGTATGTGTGTTTCTGCGCGTGTGTGTGTGTGTGTGTGTGTGTTGCCATTACTGCCTTTATTGGCTTAAAGTGTTTGACAATTCATTAAGTGGCATGCTTGCACATTGGCAGCATTTGCCATTTGCCTCTTGTCTTGAGCTGCTTACAGGCGCGTAAATTGCATTGTCGCCATTTGCCAATGGGGATCAAACGGCTAAGTAGAACCAGGACACGTTAATTTGTTGGCTTAAATGGGTTATATTCGATTCGACGATTTCGCTTGCGCAAGTGTCAACAAATCGCTGGCCATTAAAATTGCTTTTGCATAAGCACTTCGCTCAGGCCCGACATCTTGTAGCGTTAAAGCAAGCAGCCTTTGTCTTTGGATTATTTATGTGTGCTGCTTTTATTTAAACAACTCCTTCATGTAAACTTAATTTTCATATAAAAAACACTCTTCGTTTTTTTTCTGCATAACCTTCGCAGCCTGATTAAATCCAGTTTAATTTTAAGCCACTTTAACGTATT
Source organism: Drosophila borealis (assembly GCA_035045885.1). Taxonomy (NCBI): domain Eukaryota; kingdom Metazoa; phylum Arthropoda; class Insecta; order Diptera; family Drosophilidae; genus Drosophila; species Drosophila borealis. The sequence continues at coordinate 1,768,302 of JAWNOR010000122.1, read as the reverse complement.
AGCTGCCCGGTTAAAAACTGACTTCTAACCTTGCATAGTATAAATAAATTTTAAGTAAATATATATAATAAAATAAATCTAAATATATTCTTAAAGTTTAACCCTAAGGGCATCAATTCGGATTTGTCCTTTAAATTAGCTTCGTTAAGGCAGACCAAAGCAAAAACATTTATTGCTGTTTTAAAATTTATTATTACATATACATATAGGCAGTTGCAGCGTCAGAAATATAAAGGTACAATGTTTCTAGCAGCTTCCAACTAGAGAAAATCACATATGTATTTTAAAGCAGTAAATACAATTGAAAGCCAAACTATGTTGCTCTGCTCTTCAGATTCGTTCATAATGTTATATTTATTTATTTATTTATTTATTTATTAGTGGTCGACAAAACGAGTGTCTTCCTAATTATTAAGGCTAAAAGCCTAGAGAACACGAATTTCTAATTTGCCAGTCCGGCAAATCTCCCACACTCTTGTGTTTGGCAATTAAAGTAAATAAATGTCGACATTTCTTTGCAGATTTCCAATGGACTTTATCGATCGGCATGCAGGAATTATGGGCTTATATACACACTTGAGACTTTCTGATTTCCCTTACCAGATGGACGTCAGTACGAGAACTCTACCAAGAGAAAGTGGACTGAAGCCTTAGAATAACTGTTACTGATCGCAGCTATGATATATGTATATCAAATGTTTTGTATATGTAGTATCATTCCGTCGCAGATTCCGAACATAGATTCAGTTTCGAGTTCAAACAAAACGCACAATTTTCCCAGATCTAACTTAAAATTAAAATAAAAATGCACATATAAATTAAAATAATTTAAAAAGAATGCGCAACAATTATAAGTTTTATTCGTATCTGCTTGAAAAAAGAATATAAACAATACAAATAAATAAAATATTTAAAATAAAAATTATAACTTAAGAAATAAAAGAAAGTAAATTGCCATTTTTTTCATTAACCATGCGTGTGGGTGGGTTGTGGACAAATAAGTGAAAGAAAACATTGCATACTTTCGTGCTGTCCACATAATGCGCTTGAGCGCATTGTTCTGCTGCATACTTTTGGTCCGCGCTTTAAAATTACCATTCACAATATACACATCACTCCAACATTTTATTTAGTGTTTTTTGGAAATATCTCGGCTAAATACTGTCCGATTTCGAAGTGGTATACCTCTTTCTACACGTACGGATACCGACTATCGATTGCCACACAAAAAGCCGCATTCTAAGAGATTACCCAAAATGATCAAAAATACAGTGTAACCATCACGTTTTTTTCGAAAAATGACATTTTTGTGAAATCATAAAACTGTGATGCCATTCTATTCTATGGGCCTCCACGAGTTTATCGCGCCCAATCCGCCCGATATTGGACTCTATTTGGCCGAGATATGGCCATTTAAAGTTTTCCAAAAAGATTCGTGTGGTTGTGCACTTAGAAGTAAAGCAAAGAAAGCATTGCATACTTTTGGTAGGCGCATAAAAATTACCATTCACAATATACGCATCCCACCAATATTTTATTTAGTGTTTTTTGGAAATATCTCGGCTAAATACAGTCCAATTTCGAAGTGGTATACCTCTTTCTACTCGTACGGATGCCGACTATCGATTGCCACCCAAAAATCCGCATTCTAAGAGATCACCCAAAATGGTCAAAAATACAGTGTAACCATCACGTTTTTTTCGAAAAATGACATTTTTCTGAAATCATAAAACTGTGATGCCATTCTATTCTATGGGCCTCCACGAGTTTATCGCGCCCAATCCGCCCGATATCGGGCTTTATTTGGCCGAGATATGGCCATTTAAAGTTTCCCAAAAAGATTCGTGTGATTGTGCACTTAGAAGTAAAGCAAAGAAAGCATTGCATACTTTTGGTAGGCGCATAAAAATTACCATTCACAATATACGCATCCCACCAATATTTTATTTAGTGTTTTTTGGAAATATCTCGGCTAAATACAGTCCAATTTCGAAGTGGTATACCTCTTTCTACTCGTACGGATGCCGACTATCGATTGCCACCCAAAAATCCGCATTCTAAGAGATCACCCAAAATGGTCAAAAATACAGTGTAACCATCACGTTTTTTTCGAAAAATGACATTTTTCTGAAATCATAAAACTGTGATGCCATTCTATTCTATGGGCCTCCACGAGTTTATCGCGCCCAATCCGCCCGATATCGGGCTTTATTTGGCCGAGATATGGCCATTTAAAGTTTCCCAAAAAGATTCGTGTGATTGTGCACTTAGAAGTAAAGCAAACAAAGCATTGCATACTTTTGGTAGGCGCATAAAAATTACCATTCACAATATACGCATCCCACCAATATTTTATTTAGTGTTTTTTGGAAATATCTCGGCTAAATACAGTCCAATTTCGAAGTGGTATACCTCTTTCTACTCGTACGGATGCCGACTATCGATTGCCACCCAAAAATCCGCATTCTAAGAGATCACCCAAAATGGTCAAAAATACAGTGTAACCATCACGTTGTTTTCGAAAAATGACATTTTTCTGAAATCATAAAACTGTGATGCCATTCTATTCTATGGGCCTCCACGAGTTTATCGCGCCCAATCCGCCCGAAATCGGGCTTTATTTGGCCGAGATATGGCCATTTAAAGTTTCCCAAAAAGATTCGTGTGATTGTGCACTTAGAAGTAAAGCAAACAAAGCATTGCATACTTTTGGTAGGCGCATAAAAATTACCATTCACAATATACGCATCCCACCAATATTTTATTTAGTGTTTTTTGGAAATATCTCGGATAAATACAGTCCAATTTCGAAGTGGTATACCTCTTTCTACTCGTACGGATGCCGACTATCGATTGCCACCCAAAAATCCGCATTCTAAGAGATCACCCAAAATGGTCAAAAATACAGTGTAACCATCACGTTGTTTTCGAAAAATGACATTTTTCTGAAATCATAAAACTGTGATGCCATTCTATTCTATGGGCCTCCACGACTTTAACGCGCCCAATCCGCCCGAAATCGGGCTTTATTTGGCCGAGATATAGCCGTTTAAATTTTTCGAAAAAGTTTCGCGTGGTTGTGGACAATAAGTTAAACAAATCATTGTATACTTTCGTGCTGTCCACATAATGCGCTTGAGCGCATTGTTCTGCTGCATACTTTTCCGCGCTTTAAAATAGCAACCCCTTTTTGTTTTTCACAACTTTTTTGTGCAGCACGAAAGTATGCAATGTTTGGTTTTACTTCTATCTATTTTTGAAATATTTTCAGATTTTCAAACAAAATCAAAAAACGTGGTATGCCAGTCGATTCGATCAGTACGAGTTCAAAAAGGCATACCTTTCCAAAATCAGACCATTTTTAGCCGGATTTCGCAAGAAAATCGAAAAATCTTCAAAATTACAACGGCATTTTTTCACGTTTTGGCTGTATCTTTCTTGGCCAAATAAGCCCCAATCTTGGAAAGATTGGTCGCATTCAACTCGTGGTCACAGCCATTTTAAGCTAACATCGTCATTTTTGCAAAAAACATAGTAGTTTCCTTAAATTGGGCCATTTCTTAGAATTGAGATTTGTTGGTGTCAATCGATAGTCGGGATATATATATTCTAGACCATTCCCGAGGGACTATTGCAGGGATTTGGACCTTTAGCTTCACCAGGACTATATCTGTGGTATGGCAGGACCAAGGATATGTGGGTCAACTGAGAAACATTGCTGATGTGTCGGTGTGTAGGGTTGGGCAAAGACGTGGCTTTATTTAGCTGCTGAGCATATTCCTGCGTATATTGCAAGTTAATATACGATTATTTAGGATCCTGGCAGTATATGTATGATATGGTATAACCATCGTTCATCCGAAAGCGCGGCAATATTGGCTGTAAAATACAAAAAGCCAATTATTATTTATTTAATATTTATTTATGTAAAACTTAAAATTACTATATAAGGGGTAACAAAGTTCGATCGATAGAGTTGTTCCTTGTGATCACAGCACAGCGAATCCTTTGAAAGAGTTTAAGCCGTCGTTTTGTTGACATTTATTTACATTTATTCCCAAGTATGCAGGAACATTTTTGTTAATTGCAAATAGTTTGGTTTAGTATTATATTTATTCAAATAATTTATTATCATTTTAGAGACGGCATGAAAATTTTAACAATAAATGTGAAATGTTATATAAATGTTAATGCAATGGGAGCTCATATAAATTTTAATTGTGCTGCTCAAAAGTACAAATAAGTGCATTTAATTTAACTGCCGCTAACATTTGCTTCGGCTAATTTTTAGTTAGTTCAAATTTAAGAGCTCTTTTAATGCTGTCGCTTGAAGAAAGTTTAGTTATTATGTCCATATATGAATTTCAGTGGTATTTTTATTACACACTAAATAAAGTTCGGTCAAAACAGGACTGCAAATTCCCGTAGCTTGCGGAGCTCATAAAAAATATGTGACAAATAGTTACGAGTTTTTATTTTGCATGTTAACATGCCAAATATCTAATACTCTAGCCAGGAGTACTATGATTTTGCAACGAACTATGTAGAGCACACATTTCCATGTGCATAAAGTAAATTTGATTTAAGTCTACAAAAGTAATTGCATGCAAAATTTGTTTGTTGTCTTATTTTGTTTGTTTTCAAAGTGAACTATACAAAATTTGTTTACCCTAGCGCTTAAAGGCTTCGGCTTGGGATCAGCCGACTATATTATGCAGCTAAGCAACAATTAATTTTGCATTTTCTGCAAGTGTAGTACAATTTCGACACGTTGAATTTAACTGGGTCTGCTGCCTGCTGCCTGCTGCCCACAAAATCTGCCCGAGAGCAGCAGCAGCAAAAATTGCACAGCACACACCTACAGAGAGACACACACACACAGAGACACACGTGCCAAACTATAAAATATATAATAATAAACCAAATTTGTTGAGCAAGTTTAAGTGAAAATGTTAAGAGTAAAGTTTTTGCTGCTGAAATAAAGACAAACATTGTTATCACCTACAAAACAGAGAAACAGGCTGCCGGAGAGAGCGAAACGGCAGCAACAACAACAATGAGACTTGCAGAGCAACAAGCAGGCCATCAAGGAGGCTTAGGGGTTGGGGGCAGCTGGTTTGGGAGGGAGGGGAGCGGCGGGGGCTGCCTTTGCCTTCGCCGCTGGCGTTGGCGTTGGAGACGTGCAAATAAGTTGAGCAACAGAGCGCAGCAAAAGGCAAAATATTTATACAAATAGGTTATGCAAACAAACTTAGACAAAGTCACACACACACACACACACACACTGTGAGATAAAGTACAAGAAGAAGAAGACACGCACAGCGGTTTGAGAAGGGAAAGGGGCGGCTGCTGGCAACATCATGACACGACATGAGCTTCCCTCACTGGCGCCAGACGCTGCAGGACATAATGAAGTTTGAGCTTGAGACTCAATGAAATGTCAACAGAAATGCTGCCTGACGGTGCACGAACAGGGCCGTGGCGAAGGAGGGGGGGGGGGTGCAGATAAGGGGCTATGACAGTAGCATGGCTTCAATTGCTGCTGTGCTGTATATATAGAGAAAAAAAAAGTAAATAAAAAGCAAAAAGGACACGCAATCGAGGCGGATTGCATTACAAAATGCAACAGCAGCCGTTGCAACAGCTGCGCTATCCCAGCGTTATTCCACAAAATTAAGTTTTTATCATTTAATTACAATAAATTAATTATGACTAGTTGGCACAGCGAGCCACCCAAAAACCAGAAAATCAACCCCGAAAAATAACGCCCAACTCCGGCTGAAGCCCCAAAGCGATTCCGATGTGCGGGCGTTGAGTGTCGATTACATGGGAAATGCAAAGCTCCAAGGATATGTCTATGAATACTTTATCTATGTATATTTATATATGTATGCATGCATGTGTGTATGTGTGTGAGTGTGCTGGTGTGTGTGTATGCACATGCACATAAAACACGCAGCCGCAAAACATATTAAATTTATTATCAATAAATTTTCATTAGCTTCGTGTAGCTGTTAGACTAGACCTATGTCGCGCTGTATCTGTGTGTGTGTGTGTGTAGGTGTGCGCCTGAGGGTGTGTGTTGGTGTGTGTGTGTGGATATCGCACACCAACTATAACGAGCTCTGTGGGTCGTGGCCAGTTGACATAATTTACAATTTTAGTCATAAAAACACACACACAGACAGACACACACACACACACACATGCCGGATAAACTGATGCGCCATCAGCATAGATCACACACACACACATACACTCACACAGTCAGGCTCTAAACTTGGCCTTTAGCTATGCCAAAGTTATCTAGAACCACATCAACGGTTAAGCCACAGCTTGGCTGGCGGGCTGCAAAGGGGGAAGCAGGGGGAGTGGTGGCGTGTGGGAGGTGTCTAGTGTGCGTGTGTGTATGTGTGTGTGTGTGTGGCATTTTAAAGGCAATGCCCCACATTAACCCGCCCCCATTCCCGCCCAAGGCATTTGTGATTGTGTTGCTGCGAATTTGTTATGTAGTTTGATGCAAACGCAGCGCTACTTCCACAGTAGCTAAAAAAAGTGTGTGAAATAAATGTAAAGTGCATATTATTTATCAAGTTAGTCGACTATTTTTTATAACACAACATAAAATATGCATAAGATTAGAGTGAAAATCCTCGCAAGTAAAGCTAAATCATAGGGCAAACACTGCGATTTGAAGCTCAACAGAGCTCGTGCTTACTTTTAAGCCACACTTAAGTGCTTTAGCAATTGTTTAAATATACATTTTTGCAAGTGAATATATTTTACAGAGCCTAAAGAGGCTTACCTATAAGTTTGTTATTTAATATGCTTCCCTTGTGCTTACACAACACTGTCTGCCGCACTTATGTAAACGCTCTGTTAGCCGCTTACAGCAATTGCTGCTCTTATGTTACGTGCTCTAAGGCAGCTTTTAACAGCCAACACTTTAACATTCGCAACGGTAATCAAATGAAGTATCAACTGTTTATTGAATAAAACTGTAAAATGGTTAAACTGTAAACTGAAACCTTGATGGCCGTAATATATATGCATACATATATATACTTTTTTTTATCTGTTTACATTTTGTACTGTTGCTTTGGGGATCAGCGTCAGCAGCAGCAGCAGCATCATTGGCATTTCTATCGTCAGATGCAGAGGCAGCAACAACAGCAACAGCAGCAACAACTACGTCAACAGCAGCGACGACGCCATTTTATTTTCTCTTTGTGTTATGCGCTGTCATTCAACATTGTTGTTGCTGTTGTTGTAGTCGTTGTTGTTGTTGTATTATAATGCCAACTCATATTGCGCTCGTTATCCTTTTGTGTGTCGTGCAACGGAATTGACCCTTTTTGCTGCGTGACATGGAAACAGGCAGGCAGTCGGGGAGCTGGTTAAGAGTGTGCCACAGCAGAGACCCACACGGCGACCCGCCCGCGCCGCCCCCCCCTCGCTGACGCACTTAGTCCCTGGTCCAGGCCAGGTAGAGATGAAACGCGACAATGCTAAAGTATCAAAAGTGATGGATGACAGGTTAATATGCGGCGACATTTTCATGCTGATGCTGATAAAATTTACGTTTTTGCATGCGGTGCTGCCAACAATTGGGACTGCCAACTCGCCAGCTCAGAGGCTGGGTAACAGGGGAGGCGCGGGATGCGAGAACTGTGTTCGGTGACATTTTCAATGCACAACAGACAAGTTTAATTTCGCAACGTGCACAACAAATTAAGCGGAACAGCGGCAGACAGAGGGGGAGACAGAGAGAGAGAGAGAGAGAGAGAGAGAGAGAGGGATTAAGAGAGCGAGAGCGAGACAATTACATTAAAGTAAAGCTGCTGTTTAATTGCTGGCAACAGCAGGTTTCATTAGCAGAGCGCTGCTAAATAACAGTCAACAATAACAGAGTGAGGTAGAGAAGGAGAGAGATGGGAGAGGGGGGAGAGAGCTGGCGGCAGCTCATCTGAATGCTGTTTGAATTGCGCTCGAAAGTGGGCAACTGCAATGGCTGACTGACTGCCAGGATATCTAGTTGACGCTTTGCCCAGCTGCAGGCAAGGGTTAAGGTAACGCTGCTGTGTGAGGTTATGTGTGTGTGTGTGCGAGTGTGTGTGTGTGTGTGTGAGTGTGTGTGGCAGTCATTTGAATGCTTTGGAAAAACTTCCGCTCCATTAGTCTGTCAGTTTCCGGCAACGTTTTCCTAGCACAATTTACGCAAATTGATGTCATCAACAGGGGCCAGCCCACAGCTCGTATTCGTATTCGTATTCACATTCACATTCACAATTGCATTCGTGAGTGTCAGTGTGAGTGTGCGTATGCGTAACTCGGTAAATGAAGTGAATGAATGAGTGAATAAGCGCATGTTACGCCGCGCGCCGGATGGCTAGACATTTCATTTTTTTTGTTTTGGGGTCAATGCAGGGGCTAGGCGTGACGCATGTCCCCAAACCAAGAGGTGTTGACACACACAAGCTGTGCAGGGGAGCGGGAGGGGGGTGGGTAAGGGGTTAGATGGTGGTGGTGCAATGGCGGGTTAAGGGCTGCTGCTGCTGCTGTCGCTGTCAGACTGTGGCCTGTGGCGCTGCCTTCCGCTTGAAATGCATTTTGCTCATTTGAACGCTTGCCCCTGGCCCAGGCCCAGGCCCAGGCCCAGCCAAAGCTGGCTGGCAGCTTCCCTATTTATATATGACGAGCCATCTGAACATTATGCGCAGGCTGTGTGCGTCAGTGGAATCTAATGACAACAGCTTTATAGTCAATGCTGTGGGGCAACCAAATGTGCAACATCCAGAGCGAGACTCGAGAGCTGAGATTGTGCCACGCGGCAGCTGGCAGTCGGCAAAACTTTAGCAGCACAAACAAACAAGCTAACAAACAAACAGTTAAACAGACAGTCAGACAGACAAAGAGACAGGCAGCGAAAAACTCAACTCTACTCAACTCAACTGAACTCTCAACGCTCAACAGGACTTCAAGTGAGTTTCGAAAGTCAAGTGCGTGTCGCTGTTGGCAGCTCCTGAAGATTCCTTTGTCTAGTTGCCAGCGTGTGTGTTAGTTTATAAATATTTGCCTTGCAAATGCCTCCCTGCCACACACACACACATACGCAGACACAAATATACACACATACTTTGCTAAAGTTTTGCGTAACAGTTTCATCAAGCCAAGGATTATGTGCGCACTTGTGGAACCAATTGCCTGGCGCTTTTCGTACTTAATAAAAACAAACACAAATACAAATCAAACGAAATCAGCGCATTTAATTGTCTAATCTACAACATCAAAAAAAGCTCGTTGAGCAGCAGAAATGTTAAATAGAATATATTCTTAACATGACTTCAACATAACAGAGCGCAAACATGTTATTTTCTTAGTTTTGCAGCCACTCTAGCTGTTGTACATAACATATGCATTATCATAACAGCTTACAGAGAAACTAACATTGGGCTATGTTATTATACTAACACTGTAAACTTTAACATTCTCATATAGGTTAACATAATGACCTTAACTGTTACGTATAGCAGCAGAAAGAAAGCAGTCATAATAGAGTATTCATAACATAATGATCTGTAATTCTGTAATATGTTCACAGAAATAAAAAGAAATTCTTAAAACCTAGTTCTGCAGGATTAACCCGAAGCATTCACTTATTTTCCAAACATGTGCTGTATGTAGCCTTTACCTGTCAAATTTATTGGACAACAGTTGTCAGCTCTGCAAGTCTATTAGAGAATCATAGAAATTCATTTGAATTCATTTAAATGAAACTATTTAACGTATGTACCTGCAAAGTGAATGCAGATTAATGCGTATAAATGAGTATTTTGTTAAGTGCTGTGGCCACGTGAAACACACAAAATACACACATTATTTTCAGATTATAATTTCTTTTTATATATGTATGTACATATACATTTTTTTATTATGTGGCTTGTGTGGTCAGCCGCAGAGCCAATTAAACATAATGTAAGGTATTTAAAGCAGATCAAAATTACATAAATTATAACACCAATAAAGCGCAAAAAACACGTGTTGCCAAAGCGAAAAAAAAACTGTTTATTTAATATAACAAGCTATTTAAGCTAACTCTGTTTAGTTAACATTTGGTTAACATTCAATTAAAGTTAGCTCTGTTAGCCAGACATGTTATTAACATTGAAGATTACATGAAATTAAAATAGCATTTGTTTGTGTATTTCTTGAAGTGTTTCTTTGCTTAAATGTTGTTTTTCTTGTTCGACCTTCCAGCTGAATTCGCACTTATTTGAATATAATAACAATTTAAATGTTGCCCAAGTTAGTTTGACCTTAATTTCAAAGAAAATGCACCGAAATATCCACAAAAAAGTTGATGCAAAAATAATTTGCATTGGTGTCTGTCTCATATTTTATGGAATTACTTTTACGCTACTTCAAAAACTTGCAACTTAATTCGCGATTTCACTTGAAACTTTATGTGTTTGTTTGCCAAATGCGGAGTAAGTCGTACATATATATATATATGCATATATATGTATGTATGTATTTGTATTTGTGGGCTCAAAAATAGTCGGCAAAGTCGTGACAGCTTTTTCGGCACTTGCGCAACGGCAACTGTGAGTGCAGCTGCAACAGCAAAGCTGGCAAACTTAATAGAAAATTAGCTGCTGAAAGTGTTCTTTGAACTTTGCCTGCACCTGCAACGTGCAACGTGCCACCGTTTGCGGCACAAACAAATGCCAAGTTCATTTTGCCGCGTGCAAATCTCTGTCGCGGTCGCTGTCTTGGCTCGTGTCGCGGCCTTTTTGCGCGCAGTTCATAAACCAAATTGCATTTTGCGCCCGAAACGAAGTCAGCGCAAAACGTGGCAACTTGCTTAAGTTTTAGCCGCATAATCTGCGCTGGCAGCGCCATAAATATTCAATGGCTTTGCCTGTGTGGCAACTGGCGGCAACTGGCGGCAGCAGCATTTAGGCAACTGCCTGCTTGGCTCCAGGCCAAGTTCTCATTATGGCCAAGTAAGCTTGTGCCCAGCTAAATCCAAGCAGACGCTGCTCACTCGTGTCCCGGCCAGCGATTAACTGCAACACCTGCAACACCTGGCGTATGAGCAATGCATTGGCTGCACTTTATCTCGCGCTCGCTCCCTCTCTCTCTCATTCCCTCTCTCACTCACTCTTGGTTCTTCTTAAAACACAGCTCTTTCAATTGCCAGACAACAGCAACACCAAGTTTTGTGCCACAGCAACTGAGGTGTCATATGTTGCCCCCTGCCACAAGCTGCAACTCTCAATTCCCAGCTCGCAATCGAGCATTGTCGACTGCTGCACCTTTGGTTTTCTATACACTTGCTGTGTGTCCTATAAAATTGTCATTAAATATGCAAGGCATTGCAATATTAATAAAGAGAGAGAGAGGACATAAAGTATATACATATATTGGGGATTACGGACTATCTGAACTAGTCTGTCAGCTTGGCTATATTTATGACTTCTGCTTCTTATTTTAAAAGCTGGCGGAGTAGATGTTGAGAGGAAGGGAATCGGCTTTTATATCATATAGCTGCTATAGATGCAATCGCCTTAAAATTGAGTTCTCATATAAACAACTTCTGGTTTCTACAGCTCTCTGGAAAAACTTGGCAATTGCTAACTTTACTTTATAATCATTAAAATTATAAAATAAATTAAATTTCTTTAACATAGGCAAAAAGAGGGCACATCGAACGAATATATGCTTATATTTTATTCGATAAATCGTATAAAGTCTCAGTTATTATGGTAAAAAACAAAAATAAAGCTTTTGTTATCCGTCCTTTGGGTTCCCGAATCCTAGATTTCGTGCTTTTTACTGTCAAAATTGGCAAAACATTCAAAGATAACATACAACAGAATCGTTTGCTGTTTCGGAAACAGAACTTGGCAAAATAAAATCTCTTGAAGCTCTGAAGAATATCTGATCAAATCAAGCTTAACTAAAAACTCCAGAGATTTCTTCCTCACTCCCAAAATCAGCCATCCCACAGCTGTTAGAGTATGGTTTCTTCGTCACTTTGCGCAATCGGGATTCTTTTTGGTTTTGTACAATTCTTTTTTTTTCCACTTCAATTGTCGGCGCATCGATGGCACAATTGCACGTATGTTGCATGCAGCTCCCAGCAGACAGAGCTTGTTGTGCCGCGCCGCAGCAATAAACAAGGGCAACGAGTCGTGGCAACGGAATGCCAGGTGGAGGGTAGCACACACAATACCCTGGCGATTAGAAGTTGGCCAAAGTGTTGGCAGCAGGCAAGGTGAATATCTTGGGGCAACAGTCGAAAGTTTGCCAAGTTGCCACAAAAGCAACTTTTGCGCTGTGGCATTGTTGTTAATTTATCTAAATTGAAAAGTGCAACAAATCGCACACCAGCCAAAGCGGTGTCAGTGATAACAGCTAGATAACAGACCAGTGCCACGCCCACCCTCCTTAGACACTGGCTAGCAGGGCGCAAGGTGAACAAACACAGACCACGGGCGTGGTTTGATGGGGGCGAGGAAGGCGGAGGGGAGCGTAAAGAGCTAGACATTTGCTGAAATAAAATTTCAATTTGCTTGAATTTCATTTGTGTGTCTCGATCTCTGTGTGTGTGTGTAAGTGTGTGTGTGTGTGTGTGTGTGTGTGTGTGCCTGCTTTATCGCCTTGGCAGTTAACGTCAGCTTGGTTTACCGTTATGCTTGGCTGCGTGCGCCGCCAGCAGCAGCACTCGAAGTAACCGGAACGACAACAAGGACGAACTGTGGGCGGCAGCTGGAGCAGAAGCAGGAGCAGGAGCGGGAGCAGGAACGGGAGCCAGGACAAAAGCAAGTTTGGCTCGCAGGACAACGCCAAATATTTGCTGTGCGTGTGCTTGTTTGTGTGTTTGTGTATTTGTGTGTTTGCCTGCGATTCTCACGGGCTTCTGTCTGTCTGCGTGTCCTGCATCCCCATCCTGGCCCCATTCGGGCCCCATCACGGCCCGCTCCTGGCGTATTCCCGCTGGTGACGTTTGTTGATGGTTTCCAGGTGAATGCACGAATTGCGTTTTCGTATTAAATAATAAATGACAGTCGGATTGTTTTTTTGTCGCTGCTTGGCCTCAACTCGACGACTCGCAAGTTCGCCAATCTACCAGCTCCCAGCTTCCAGTTGCCCCCCGCACGCCTCCCTCCCCCACCCTCCCCCACTCTGCCACAGACTGCCCCGCGGCGCTGCCATAATTCCGGCTGCACGCTGATTGCTTGGCCGTTGGACATTAAATGTGTATTGCTTATTTCTTAAGTGCCAATGGTTTGTTTATTAAAACAGAGCCCCCCTCCCCCTCCTCTCTCCCATCCCCTTCCTCTGCTGAAACTGCTAACACTCCCGTGCCCCGGCAAGCGGTCGCAATGTCGCCACAGGGAATTGTTTGTGCCCGGCTTTTGCCGCACGGCCAAGTAATTAAGGCGAATGATATGTGCAGCACAATGGGGCAGTATCCGGCGGAGGCGTTCATACACGAATGGGCGTGGCAGTTCGTTGATAGATTAACTCAATGAATTTGCTGGCAGCAAGCAGGAGCGCCTGGCATGACTTAATTACCCGCCTCATCATCAGCCATGTGGCAGCTGGAAGCTGCTTCTCGATGATTCAGCAGCAACATTTTGATAGCACTCGCGGTAGCCCATTACGCAACACTGCCAGCAACTGTGTGTGTGTCTGTGGGGCAAGTAACTCTTTGAGCAAGCTCTTGCATTGATGCCTAATTAATATATATATGAGATACTAGACATATTAATTAACCTCCTTGAGAGAGACTTAATGGATATATGATATTAAAAAATCGATTAAAATGTGGCATTTATTAGGGGAAGGAAATATTGGAAATATGATATAAATAAATCAATCAGTTTACAGAAATACTTACATAAGACATTGTGCCTTAAGCCACACTTTTCTGTAAACTTTAATATTCACAGCCACGTTAACATAACATAACTGCCAGGCTTACAGTTCTGTAAATTAACATGCCGGTCATAACAGAGCTTCAACTGTCTTAGCATATAAACTATGCAAATTGTAAGTGTAACTACTTGGACAACTTTTAGGCAGATGTTGTTTAGGAAACTAAAGCTTGTCTTTCATGAATTCCTTCCAAAAAGATGTATGTTTAATAACATGAATAGAATCAAACAAGCATAGCCGAGTAGGAACAGGCACTGTTACTTACAGCTATGTATGCATTAAATTCCAACTGTTATCTTTCTCCAATGTTAACTAACACAGCGTGTAAAGCTGTTTAAAAAAGGTAAACAGCATAAGTCTGTTCTCTATTACTGCTTTACATAAGTATGCATGTTAAGTAAAATGAGTCTAATCAGAAAGGCATAGCAGAGAGGGAACAAGCACTGTTACTTACAGCTAAGTTAACATAAAAAAGCAGAAATAAATTTAAACTGTAATCTACTTAATATGTTAACTAACATACAGTGTATAATATGTAAACAGCAGCAGTATGTCTTCCATTATTGCCTTACATAAATATGTATGTTAAATAGCATGGGCTCAATCACAGACACAGCTACTGTTACTTACAGCCAAAGTAACTTAATGAAGCTGCATCAAATTGAAGCTGTAATCAACTTTATATGCTAACTAACATGGCAAGTAGAGCAGTAGATCATAAGCCTGTCCTCCATTACTGCTTTACATAAATAAGTTTGTTAAGTAACATAATGCAGGCACTTTTATTTACAGCGAAGTTAACATAATGAAGGTGCATTAAATTTCAAATGTAATCCAATTTTAATGTTAACTAACTCAGCGTGTAGAGGAGCTTAAAAAGTAAAAAACAGAATTTATTTTGCTAAATTATTTTGTTTATTTATCTAAAATTGGTATAAAATATTTGCATTGTTATGAATAAAGACACTTGGTGGTAGTCTTAAATAACAGAGCGCCATAAATATGTAAATGCGAGCTGGACACAAAAATATGTTGTAGATTTATTTATCACGATGTCGGTCATTTTAATTATGTAATTGTAGCCGCCTGTGCCAGGTAATATCCACTATTGCAGATAGATTTATTTCAGCGCTTTATTTATTAATACGCTCTGCACCTGCGGTATTTTTTAATTATAAATTACATAAATACTTGCGTGGCCGTTCCCGTTGCGAACAGCAATTAATTAATTTTGGTAACCGCATTTAATGCAAATGTTTCAACTGCTCAGCGCGTTAAATACTAATTTAATTCCATTTTGTGCAATATGTGTGTACACATTTTGGCGATTATCTATGTACATATATATATATATATATATATATATATATATATAGATATATTTTGTGCATTGCGTGTCTATTCAATTTGTAATGCACACTACTGATTCGCAAATATTGAAGTTGCTTTTCACAGCACATTTTCCATGCGCCAATTTTATGATTTTCCGATTTTGCGATTTTCCGATGTGTGCAGCTTGTTTGCAGCTAATTTGTAAATGATTCTCGGCACGTTGTTGTTGTTGTTATTGTGTTGGTCCGTCCCCGCGGGGTCATGAATGCTGTTTGTATTTTTCCATTTCCATTCTCATTTTCATTTTCCATTTTTGTTTATTTCTTTATTAATTTTTTGCCATGTCAGTTTTATTCACGCCTGTCTGCACTCTGCACACTTCTCTTTATATATATATGTATATAGGATATATAAACGTCACATATACGAGAACTGAACATCACATTGTTCTAGACGTAATTAGCTGCAGCTTAATAGATGCTATTTACGTCTAAAGAGCTTTTAATTAATTTTGTTTCGCTAACCTTTTTGCCTTAAATTAGTTAATTATGCTAAAACTCGATGTGCCGACTTTTGAATACTTAAATAGATATGCTTAATTTTAGTAGTTGCTGCACTTAGTTAGTTGACTTGGTGATACGAGCCCTTATCAGTTCTCCGTCCAGTTGTCTAGATATGCACACGGGGCGCGAGAATGATAAGGGTACGAATGCACCGGCCAAAGCCCAAATGCAGGCTGGCCATTTATACACACACACACACACACACACACACACACAGGAGTGTCTGTTGTTGTTGTTGTTGTTGCTGATACTCACCATTATTTGGCTTTTAGCTGTCAATCAATCATTTGCTTCTAAAACGCAGAGAGAGAGTGAGAGAGAGAGAAAAAACAAACAAATGCTCAAAGGTTAAATGTTAAATGGCGACAACATTGTGAACTATTTGACGACAGCTGGACAATGCAAATAGAGTATTATAAAAAAAATATATATAAATGAAAAACAAAGAAACTAGAAGAAGAAGCAGCAGCAGCAGAAGTGGACATAAAAATATACAGCAGGCACACAGTAATTTGCAAATGAAAGCCGCAAAGCAACAATAAAAGTGAAAAAACCAAAAAAAAACAAAAAATAAAAAATAGAAGCAACAACGGCTGCTAGCTCATATGCATAGTGCATTTGCATATATACATATACATAAATATACATACATACATATTAAACAATGGCACAAACACTCACACACATAAATAATTCAGCAATCAAACATGGAGGACTGCGCGAGCGAAGTGGGATAAAATATATACATATATTTTTATTTCGAGTGAAAAAGTGTTGCCTACTTTTGGGTGCGCTCTAAAAATGCATTTTTAAATGCTACACACAAAAAAATACTCAAAGCAAATGCCGAAAAACATGAAAAAGAATGCGCAATTTGTAAAAAAGCATTTTTCTATCGGTTTTTTGGTTCAAGTGTATTTTCGTAAAGCGCACTAATTGATTTTAGTCATACGGCGCTTATATGCGGTGGGCCAGAATGGGGGAGGAGGAAGGAGCTCAAGTTGGCGGCTTTAAAAAAATGGTTTTCAAAGGGCCGCAGAGTCGAGATTTGAAGTGGCTTTAGCTTGGTTTCCAATTGAATGCTAGAGCTGTTTTGATGGAAATAACTAATGATTGGCTAGGGATGACAGCGTGACAGATTTGAAAGAGAGTTATGCGATAAAAGCACGAGCTACATTAAGAAATATATCGTGAGCGTCAAGCATTTGTAACAAGGAGACATGCGCTGAAGCAAAAGGTATGAAAATGATTTACATAATTGTTATAAATAATTATTACAGGAAATTTTCTAACTGTGTGACCAGAGCAGCATGCAAAAAATACAAGATCTAGCTACAAAGCAATATAAGTATAACTATCTTTGTATATCCTTTTTATATGTATTTTAGAATATTATAAAAAAAAATTATAAATTATATATAAACTTTTAAAACTAGTTCTTTTCAAGCGAATACTTAAATATCATTCTCTGGAACAGCATACTTATAAATATGTTTTTTTTCTAGACCAATTCCAATTCAATTTCATTTTCATTTCAAGAACTAGACATTATGCTCCTCCAAGCCAGCTGTTTGATTGTGTATTAACATATATCTGAATTATATATAGTCTAACTCCTCTTCAGCTTTACAGCTCGTGTCGACGCGTGCCTGTTCGTGTCACGCCCATCGCAACACGCTCAGCTCTAATGCTGCCAGTTTGGATTGTTGCACAACAAACTCTTGCAGTTGCGCTGGCTTAAAACTCTTTCGACGAGCTGCCCAAAAACTCTCAAAATAGAAAAAACTCAGCTGTGCCTGATTATGCGCTGGCATTTTGCAAGTTGACGCCCGTTTTCGGTGAATTGAAGCGAAAACCAATTCCGGAATGCGCAAATCTGCAGCCAGGAACGAAATTGAATGCCATGCTTAGACTTAAGTGCTGCAGAATTGCTGGGACAGGGGCGGAGCGTAGCAAACCTTGAAATTAGCTGGCAATATTGTGCATATAAACTAGGAGTAAACAGTTGGCAGAGCTGCCACCTTTATGCCAGAGCCAGAAGCAGAGCCAGAGCCACTTTATGTGTGCGCCGTTATGAATTTTGAAATGGAATTCGTAGCTGTTCGTTTTTGTTGTGTAATAAATCAAAACTATGCAACGAAACGCGCCACAAGGCATGCCAAAGGACTTATCTGTGTGCCGCATAAAACGTTAAAACGTTGCCCAACGCAGCTAGAACCAGCAGCTGGTTCACCTCGCCGCAAAACCCAACGACAACAAAAACAACAACAACAAGAAACAACAAGAAACAACAGCCAGCGAGTCCGTCGGGCAGAGTTGTTGCCCAGTCGCTGGCCTTTTGGCTACAGGGTTGCCAAAGCTACTTTTCTTTTTTCACTGTTGCACTTTTACGGTTATAAATTTTAACACACAAGAGTCTGGTGGGGGGGAGGGGTGTTTGGGGGTAGGGTCTGCTGCACATAAAACCGGACACATGCTTTTAATCTTCGGCACAAACATGCTCACTGCTCGCTGATGCATGGAAACCCTGGCAGCCAGCCCCGAGGTCCCAGCACGCCGACAGTGTCTCCACGTTGATGTTGATGGCGCTGGCTTATGGGGCAGCAACAACTGCCACTGCCACTGCTCCGGCTGCTGCTGCTGTTGCCATGCATAAAATCTTCCGCCGGAAGTTAAAGAGTTTTACACAAATCTCAGCTGAGGCCAGGCAGCAGCAGTTAAATTCGCTTTAAATGCCCGACCCTAAAAGTATGCAATAGTTTTTTGTTTTTTACCCAGAGCCAGTTTTATTTTTCAATTAGATTTTGCAAGTTTTTGGCGATTTGGTGAGCATAAAATGTTCGCTTATCGGCTTTTGTGCGCTTTTTATGTGGCAACATTTAGCGCACACAGTTTGTGGCAGCAACGGGCAACGGGCAGCAAAGGCAACACGGAGCCGCAGCTGGACATGGGCCCCATTGTTTGCATTTGGGCCACGCGGCGCTCTTTGGCTAACCAATAATGGCCATGGCAATTGGCCATGCCACAGGCCGTAGGCCGTTTCATGTTGTCGTGTTGTCGCGCTATCGCCACGGGCCATGCACGGCTGTATGTGTGTGTGGGTCAGTGTGTGTGTTTTGGCCTTTGGAGCGTCTGGGCCGCGTTATCAGAGCAGCAGCCGGCGCAGGTGCTTTAAATTTAGCAGCATGTTGACCCAACAACCGACACACACACACACACGCACACACACATATAGAAATGCGCCTGTGGCTGGGGCGTGCGACAAAAAAGCCAGAATTTTGCTGCGGGGCAGATTTTGGCTGGTGCGTTGTGTGGCTTAGTTTGCATATTAGTTGAGAGAATCGATGCGCCCATTGCTGGGACGTTGTGGCTTTTGCCTTGTGAAAAACGAGGCATTTAGCGCCCAGCGTTATGAATATTGAAACAATTTTACGCTTGCCATTTTTGAATTTTGAATAGATTTTTGTGGCATGGCCCGGCGGCGGCGGCGGCACCAACAACAACAACAACGGCAGCAGCGGCAGAGCGAAGAGCTCTTGTGCTTTGCCTTGTTGTTGCTGCAAAAGTTGGGCAAAGCCTCTTCGACAACTTGCCGCAGGCTGTGGCAAGCCAAATGAAGCGCACCGCACCAAGATGTTGGTTGACTGTGGCAAGTTGACAAAGTACTCGCTGTCATGCCCCATCTTCACGGTCCGCCCCTTCCACAAGTCGGCACTTTTTAATGGCATACTTTGTGGCACTTGCCTAAAATATGTTCAAAGTTAAAGAAATTGTCCGCGTAATAAGTTAGTGGAATATGGGTGGAAAGTGGAAAGTGAGAAGAGGAATGAATCACGAGAATATGTGGTATATTGTCGACATAATTGTCTTGTGCTCAAGTTTTCACAAATTTATATTAATTAATCAAAGATTATTTTAATGAATTAGATTATTATTAAATAAAAATAAACAATTATTTAATGATCTTTTGAAAGCTGTTTTGCGGAAGAATTTTAATTAAGAGAAATCTCAAGAATTGTTGGCTTGATTAAATATATTATTATAAGATATTATGGGATCTATTGATAGGTAAGATCTATATCAAGATCTAGATCAGATCAGATCCAGATCATAAACTGATCCAGATCTCAGCTAGATCAGAGAAGCTTCTGAGGAACGACTTGGCCAGACATTTAGGAACCTAAGCAAAAGAATTTCTTTACAGAATGAACTTCAACTTTCTGTTTTTTTTCAAAACATAACCGAACTAAAAAAACTAAAGAGCAAAACAAAGCGAAATGTATCAGAACAAAAGGAAAATAATATCATAAATATATATTACGGCAGCTAAACTGTAAGAGAACTGAAAATTGTTGAAAAAATATACAAATTTGTTGATTTCACTCGCGGAAAATGCAGTTGGCAAAGCCTCAAAAGTGTGCGTCAGTGGCTGGCAGAACTATTCATGAATAGACGTAAACAACTGGGCCGGAATAAATAAAGTAGCTTTAACAGCAGCCAAACCGAAAGAAAACAACAACAACAACAAATAAGCAACAGCTGATTGTTGTTACGAGTCGTGTATCCTTCATGAATATCCTTTGTATATTTGCCAGGCAGTTAAATTGTTTGACAAGCGCTTACAATGCAGTCGCAAAAGGCAAAGAAATGAAATATGACAAAATCAATTTGCGCGCCGAGCTTTATTTGTTGTTGACCATGTTGCCAAGTGCCAGAGGCCAAATGGACACGGCCTGTTGACATCTGTCTCTAGGTCCAGATACATTTGCATACCTATGCGTGTCTGTGTGTGTGTCTGAGTGTGCGTGCGTGTGTGTTGTGCTTAGCAAAATGCAAATGCGGCTGCAATTCAAATGAATTTCGCATGTGAAATGTGCCAAAGAGTGAAAATCAAAACAATCAAGTGAAGCATTTGGGCAGCGCCTGTCGAGGGGGGGGGAGGGGCAAGGGGGCCTTAAGTGGGGGCAAAATGAAAAAAATAGAAATCAGAACAAAAACGAACAAAACGTAAGCGAACTGAAAATGTCATAAATATAAAATCGTATGCAAATTGAAAGCAGATCGAGCATTAGATACGAGCCATAGCAACAGCAAGGGTTTATGTGTGTGTGCGAGTGTGTGTGTGTGCGTGTGTGTGTGTGTGGTTAGTATTTGCATTTAATTAGCAAAAAACTATGCATAGATTGGCATTGTTGATTTGGCTAAAACAAATACACACGCACACGCACACACTAACACATTTGTTAAGCTATAAATGTTACAATTTTGCAATTACGCAAAACGTTTATAAATTATGCAATTGAGCCATGCCACGCCCACACTCGCACACACACACACACACGCACAGCACGCCTCCCTTCTAAACAGCACACAACAATTTGTTTAATGAAGCTCAACGAAACCACAAAATCAAATCAGCGGAAGTTGTTGTTGCTTTCTCAAAGTTGTTGTTGTTGTTTGGAAATTTTGAAATATTCATGTAATTAACATTAAAAATCATAATTCATAAACGCAACAAACGGAAATGTGCAATTGTTTGATGCAAACTGAAGCGATAAGCGACAACAACAACACAAAAAATTATGCATAAATATCGAAATGCAACACTGTTGCACGTTGCGGCTGTTCTTGTTGCAGTGTGGAAGGAGGGGAGGGGGGGGGGGGCGGCGGGGGGACTTGAGGCTCTAATTTGCTGAGCTGGGCAAATTTTTCAAAGTGCCTGCCCACAACTTTGTCCACTTTTGTTGTTTTTCCAACAACTTTGTGTGTCACTTGGCATTTGGCATATTTTCGCTGCGCTGGCGATTTGTTGCGAGGATCACATGTCTTTGCCAAAGTTATGCGGAAACTTGAGATTGAAAAGAAGCGATTAAATAAACACAATCTGACGAATGCCACAGTCCAAAGTCGCCTCTGTTATTTTTAAGCCCAATTTAACTATGTTTCTTAAGCAAATAAATAAATGTACGCGCTTTTGTTGCTCTGGCATAAATTCATAAATACTGAAAAATATAATGAAGCAGTTAAAATGTGAGCTTGGGATGGGTAAATTTTTTAAAATTAAAAAATTTACATTAAAATATAATTCAAGTCCATTATTTGCATATTTCAGCTACATATGTGACATGTTAGTCTATGCTTTTTTTTTTATCTTTTTAAGCAATTTTTAAAAAGCTAAAAAGCTTCAAAAAGGTTTTCAAGGAACATTATTTCTTCATAAATAATATGTTTAATTTCCTTTCAAATTATAGAATGATTAATGAACTAAAAACTAAATTAATTTAATTTTTTCAAATATTTTTTTGATTCTATACTTTATCGACAATGCGAAAAAAGTTGATCAACAACTAATTTTCTGCCCAATCAAATATATGTATGAACTGAATGAATCTAATATTTATTCATTTTTTATTAATCCCTTTGCAATTTCCACAAAATGTAAAAAGTTTTTGAAGAGCTCAATTTCTGACCAATTTGTCCTATGACAGCTTTATGCTATAGTGTTACTATCCAGTCGAATATATATATATTTATCTGCAGCAGTAAACAGCATCTACGCGAAATTTCACATAGATATCCGAGCCCAGTTAACATGGACAGTCAGACATGACTGTCTGCAAAAATTCCACGAGAGTCAAAGGCAAATTTCAGCCCAAAAAAAAAGAACGTTACATATTTCACGACATTATTTAAATGCAATAAAGATTAAAAAGTAACGGCTTTTTGGTATTTCCCTTGAAAGCTGATAAAAGCGAGACCATAAAAAATGTATATATTTAACTCACGATACAGTTTGACCAGCACTGTGTGTGTTTAATCTTAAGAGCCGAGGCAATTACAACTGCATTTGCTCAAAGATAAGCAAATGTCTGTGTGTTTGGGTGTGCGCGTGTGTGGTTTGGCTGCTTATCTGTGCAGCAAACACACACACACATACACACACAGGCAAACATAGAGTTTTGTATGCAAATAGAAATTGTGAGTTAAACCCAAATAGAACCCAGTTCGGGGCACAATTTGAAGGGAAGTCGTTTGCGCAGCTAAGCAAAGATTAGGGCAGAGACTCTGGTCCTCTGGTACTCTGGTCCTCTGGTCCTCTGATAAGTGGGCAGAGCACTCGCAGCCAGACAATTCACATGCATAATTGATATCCAAGCGGAGAGCAGGCCGGGCACGCCGGGCAGCCAATCAATTGGAAATGTTTTAATGGCCGCACAGTCGAGCTCCGCTTGTTGGGAAAAACGTCAGACTAAGACGCTAATTAATCATAGAGACTGTGACAGAGACAACAACAACAACAACAACAACAGCAGCAGCAGCAACTGCGGCCCGGGCAAAGTCAATTTAATTGATGGGCAATGCCTGCGAAATGGCCAAGAAAATCCACCACCAAACAACAGCTAGGCTGGCCAGGCTCAAGCAACCGCAGGCTCAATTACATGTGTGCGCTGCCACCACAACAACAACAACAACAACCACAGCAACAACACGAGCAACAAGAATCCTCAGCCTGAGCCATGAATTGCCCTGGCTTGGGGTTACGGGTTCTTCCATTGCAGAAAATTTGCCGTGTGATTTGCATGAGTAATTTGACAGATTAGTTTGCATTGCCACACAGATTGAGGCATACGCATATGTATGCCACACGACGTGGCAACACAAGCTCTATTTGCAACCCTGCTCTCAAAGATCTAATAAGTTCGCCGTGCAGCCAAAGTCTTTTGATAAATCACAAAATTAAGTACATGCAATTACATATTAAAGTATATAAAATCCCAACTCATTTAGAAATTTTGAAATAAAAAAGAAAAACCTTAAAAAAATTCTAGAAACTCATTTATGTAATTTTAATAAAAACATTTACTCTCATGTTTGCCTGCATAAAATATAGCTAAAAGATGCTCCGCAGGTCTTCGAGTTTCTTTATAGAGTTTTTTCTATGGTAAGCGAAGAAGTTAAAGAATTATCTAAATAGTCCCTTTTTTAATTATTAAGTATTACGTTTTTTATTTAATTATGTTGTTTGTCAACAAATTGTGTGCTTCATTTATTGTTGGACTTTTTTTTATATAATATAAGTATTTATTCTCTTTACTTTATTATTATTATTAATTTTTTTATTTTTTAATTAGTTTGGTAAATTTATTTAATTTTAGTTATTTTTTGAATTATTATATTGTTTTTCTTATTTTTAGAACATTTACGTATGCATTTAGTTTTTATTTATATTTATTTTTGACCTCTATTCTGTTTGCAGTTTGTCAAAATTGATTGCCTTCCGTTTCCATCGACATAAAATCAAATCAATTGGCCATTTCTCACAGCATTCAATATGTCAATAAATATGCTTGACCAATTCAAATTGAATTAATGTTATTTTCTTTTCATGTTTCGACTCTAGGAAAATTCTCTTGGACGTGCGCCAAGGCGGCAGCAGCAACAACAACAACAACAACTGTTTGGGGGGTGGAGGGGGGCGCCACATTCGATCAAAACTGAAACTGCGACGAGCAGTGTAACAGTGTCTGCTAAAAGTTGTTGCCCCGCCCGCTCACTTGCCTTATAGGGCAGAGGGCATATGCGCGAACGAACTGCGCTTAACTGTCCACTTCCTGAGCCCGCATGACGGAAGCCGCTCAAGTGGGCCGCGGCGGGGCGGGGAGGGGCAAATGGGGCAGCGGAGCAACGGGGCAACATATGTGATGACAGCGACGGCGCGACGCGTCGCCAACATTTTTGGGGAAGGAGGCGGGGGGCTGGGGGCACTTGAACGATAAGCGACAACAAACAACAGCCAGAAGAAGGCGACGCACATTTGAATTTCAATTAGAATTTTAATAATCGAAGCATAGTGTGTGCGAGTATGTGTGTGCGTGTGTGTGAGTGTGTGTATACATTTCGCTTCCGTTAAAATTTTTTATTTATTTGAAACGCTTTTTGTGGGCATTTATCAAAATGTTTGCGACGCGCTGATGGATATGCCGCATGTGTCCAAAGATGTGGCAGCTGGACGCCGCAAAATTGGAAGCATAAATACAATTAGGCAGCGGCACTTCGAGCGGGCCGAGGGAGAGAGAGAGTGAGGGGGGAGAGAGAGGGGGTAGAGGGCGTGAGTTGGCTGACACAGAATTAGCACAAGGACAGAGGAATTTCTGCGGCACGTTCTGCTGTCATGTGTGGCAAATCCCGCAAGGATTATGCAAGCAGGGGCAGCAAAAAAAAATTATATATATATATATATATATTATGTGTGCCAGGAGGCAGGACAACAGTAACGACAACGACATGTTGCTAATTTTTTTCCATTCTAATATAATAAAAAAAAAACCACATGTGTGTGTGTGTGTAAATTTAGCGACAAGGCTGCTGACAACAACAACAACAACAACAAACAGACAGCAAAAATCCCAAAAGGCAAACAATTCAACAAAAGAGTGAGAGTGTGCGACTAAGAGAGAGGGGGTGGGGGGGAGGGAGGGGTGGGCATAAAAAGAGAGCTGGGGCAGGCGGCAGCCAGCCGGACAATTTCATTTGGCAAGGTAGCTGGCGAAGAGGGGGGCTGGCTGCCTGGTGGGGGGAGGGGTTGGGCTTTGGGGGGGGTCGTCTGTACAGCGAATTGGGCTTGTAACTGTCAAGGGGTCTGCTACTGTGCCGTGAGTAGGGGCTACGTGGTGGGTGGAGGGGGGGTTAGGGGTATGTGTGTGTGTGTGTAATCGGCGCACATAGCGAAAGAGTCGCATATTCAACAGGAAAATCCCTTAATTGGAATAAATTAACTGTTATTGCTACGGCATGCCAAGCCGACAACAGGCACACACACACGCACAAACACACATATGTACACACGCACACACAATCCCGCGACGCGCATTATATAGACATATAAATATAAATGTATCTACATATATGTATATGTGCAGCTGCAGCCACAGATACAGATTGTGCACATGTATTTGCTTGCTGTATGTGTGTGAGTGTGCTGTATGTGTGTGGTAGTGTGTGTTGCTGTGTGTGTGTGTGGGCTGTGTGTGTGTAACAGTCGCTATCATATCCCACTGGAGCACTGTTTATTCTATATACCACACAGAGCACACATATTTAAGCATACATACACATATATATACCTACACATACATATATACACACACATATATACACATGCATTCGCATGTATTTGTGTGTCCGTTAAGTTTTGCGCGCCTCACAAAACGAAATTAAATAATATGATAAAAGCGAAATTTATGACACATGCGAGAGCCGCACGAATCTCTGAATATGAAACTGAGTAAAAAATGCACACAGAAAAAAATTATTTAAAAAAGAATTACAAATTGCAAAAGAATCAAATAAAGCCTCAAACAAACTGTAAAAATATATAAAAGCGAGTAGGTAAGGATATCTTTCGCAAATCGAAGTCTTAATACTCTTGTAGTCATTTGGCTAATTTTTCAACCGACTCTTCCTATAGAGCTATATAGCACAGTAGTGCGAGACTGATAAGACATGGCTTGTTTATAAATTACTAAATCCCACTTCAGGTGAAGATATCTGGATAATCAGATAAGACCTTTATGTTCGACCGATCATTTCAATGTCAGCTACAGATGATATAGTAGTCCGAAGTTAATAGAATTTGGTATATACATATAAAAACTGTAGTGAAACAAATTGCTGAGTTTGTTTAAGATATCTTGAAACACACACAAAACCGGCTGTTCCTATGGCAGCTATATGTTACAGTCGTTCGATGTTGATAGGATATCCCATAGAAGGACAGACTGCTGGAAGGACACGACTATATCTACTCGGCTGT
The DNA here is from genome assembly GCA_035045885.1 of Drosophila borealis. NCBI lineage: Eukaryota > Metazoa > Arthropoda > Insecta > Diptera > Drosophilidae > Drosophila > Drosophila borealis. Next base: position 1,741,647 of record JAWNOR010000122.1, on the reverse strand, counting down.
TGATGCTGATCTAGAATATATACACTTTATGAGGTATGAGATGTCTCCCTCTATGCATTACTCATTGCAAGAAATTCAAAAAGCCTCTACAAGGATATGAAAAGTAGAATTTACATATCGGAAAATCGGGAACATTTAAAAACCTTTAATATTTAATAATATTTTAATATTTTCTCATTTTTTCCAGATATTACAAGACACATCAAGGACACAAAATCATTTAAGCTAAACCAAGCCAGCTTTCTTTCCCCCTATTTTCTAAATGCCAGCAGCTTAAGCATACCCCATATGTTGCACATACAGGGTATACTCGCTGCATGCGCTGCGCTGCCTGTGGTTATCTGTGGCAAGAGGCAGTTCAAAGTTTATGCAACGCAATTTGCAGCTCGCTGGCCTAATGAACAACCCGAATATCCTGTTTGGCCGGCAACTGGAGCAAATTGTGAGAAAAGGGGTTTGTTCTTTTTTTTGTTTGCCAGCAAAGTTTTCAAGGCATTTGTTGTTTGCCCGCATAGAGACAAGCGCCTGAAGGTGTGGCAGCAAGAGGAAGAGCTAGCTAGCATTATGCAACATAGTTTTTCAGCACAATATCTACAATTTTTTGCTTGTTCCTAATTAGTAGAAGCCAGCTAAGAGGAAAGCATGGAAAATGAAGGCACGTAACTGTAACAAGGAACATTTTTCATATCCTGTTCGCATGGAACTTTATTTAACAACTTTCTAGAAGCTGCAATTTAAATAGTTTCTCGACAAGGCTGTTGACTAAACCAGAGTATAACACGAACACGAGTTACTCGAATGATTCAAAACAATTTTTGGACAAGTTGTTGATTCGACTGAAAGATTAGACAGGTAATTAATAACAGGGCAAGAACCTCGACGGGAATGCGATTGAATGTAGTATAGTATTATTAAATCAAGTATTGTTAATAGATTAAAGACATAAAAAAATGTCTAATGAAGCACTCGTGAGTCTGGCAAGTGCTTGAATATACTTAAAAGAGTTTTTAAAAAAACAAAATGTTCTATAATCAAAATGTTGAGTGCCAAATGGTGTGCGTGTATGCGTGTGTGTGTGTGTATAAATGTTGTGTGTAGCATGCTTGTTATCAGCAATGCGAGCTGAGCATTTTGTGGTGCGATAAGCATATGTATTTTTGGTATTACTCGACCATATAAGTGGGTAGACATATGTATGTATGAGTATGTACAGATGTATGTGTACAGTGAGTAGTGCCTCCATATGGAATACAGTACGTGTTCTTTTATGATGGCCATGTGGCATATGCGTAATGCCAAAAGGAGGCAACATTTGAAGGCATTGACAATCTAAATGAAGACATAGCCACAATCACATAAACATAATGGATATAGATGGTTAAAGAAAGCCAAAAAAAAGAAAGAAAAAAAAATAGAAAATGAAAAAAAAACTCACCCGTTGTCAGTGGAAGACAATGAAATTCCAATTTGCGTGCCACAATTTGTTGGGGCTTCGGTCCGTCCCGTTGATTTGTTTGCCTTGAAACATTTCAATTAAGCGACGCGTAGCGCTTAATTGTTATATGAGCGGAGTGTGCGCTTACTTATAGACGATATAGTAGTAGGCTTTTCTTACTCGAAACACTTCTTTTTTTTTTCTTTTTTGTGGGGCGGCAACGTCAACGAGTTGTTTTCATTTAGCCCGATTGAGGGCAATTATGTGTCCAATGATAACGCGCGTGGCACGGCCATAGCTGTTAAATGAATAGAGCACAGAATTTTCGTACTTAAACACTTGATAAAGCATATAAATTGTTGTGTATATGTATATATAATGTTTATCAGCACGGCCAGCACACCCAACACACACACACACAGAAGCGCACACATCCTTAAGCAGCCGTTGCCGCTGGCGCTCTGCACGCCAACGCTGACGCACAACAACTGAGCACAGAACGCAGAAAAGAAAGAACAGAAAAAAAAGCACAGTTGAAAAACGCAGTTGAAATTGAATTCAGTTTTGAAACGCGCGAAACGCAAACGAAACGAAATGAAGTGAAACGCAAAACAAATTGATTTTGACGCGTCGCACTCTGTATACCCTGCCGCCTAAATTATTTAAGAGCGCACATATGCCTTGGAACAGTCGCTCGCTCGCCTTAGCTCTCCTGGGTGCAGTCGTGCAGCGGCGGACACATTGTTAGTGTATTAGAGCAGAGAGCGGGCGCACGTTCCATTGCCATGCTGTGCCTGCGCTCAGCTTATCAGTTTGCTCTGATGTCGACGTCAGCAGCGACCGCGACTGCGGCAGCGACCACGACATCGCCGATCGCTTGTAGCGTTGCGCGTGGGAAAGAGACGGCACTACCGGGCAACCAACACATTTGATCAGAAATGTATATTTTATCGCGCATTAGAAAACATGTATTTTGCCGTTCTTGTTGTTGTTCCAATGTGTGTGTTTGTGTGTGTGTGTTTTTTTTAACGTAAAAACATTTGTAGTTAAAGGAGAAAAAAAGAAATTGAAACAAGAGGCGAATGCCAAAGGCAGCGTAACATTTGCAAAACACATGTCAACGGCATGTTTCCGTTGACGCTAGCCCTGGGACTTGCCCAGCGCACAGCTAGTGGGAGCGAGAGAGTTAGCGCTAGAGAGAGCGAAGAGTCCTTTGTTTGCGTCACAGCGCCACAATGCGATTGGCTGCCGGTTGCTGGCTGCTGACGGTGTTTCGGTTGCAGTCAAATTAGTTAAGAACATTTTGCCAAGTCCGCAGAAAAATCATAAAAAAAACACCCCTACTCTTTGGGTTGATTCTAAAAGGAATATCAAGAGAAAGCCAAGTCACATATTGTACTAAATAAGCACATGCAAATCTGTGACGTATGAATTCTGATGTCAAGCAGCTCACACACACACACAGCCGTATCCTACATCTTAAATACAATGTACGTTTGTATTTCAAAAAGGCACAGACAAGATAAATACACACACACGTAAACACACGCAAACACACACACAGAGATTTCCCATCACCATATGCAAACTCTTGGAATATTTTTCTCTTTGAGCTGCTATTGTTGTTGTTGCTTTAAACGCGCCAGCGTCATCAAGTTTTATGAGCAATTACAACATCTGTTGAATATCGCAAAAGAGACGCACATACACATACACACACGCACACACACCCTCCCTCTCGAAAAAAAAACCACACACACACGGACGACACAAAAATGAGAGCATCTCCATAGAAATCGCAAATTTCTGTCTTTCGTCTTGCGTTTTTTTTTTGGTATTTTTTTTTGTTCAAGGCAACACAAAGCGCCAAACAGATAAAATAGAAGACACGAGGAGGGGGCAGCGGGTGCAAGGGCAGCGAGCTACAATAGGAAATACTCAAGACTAAGGGCAGTCGAACAGCAACAGCAACAACAACAAGAAGAAGAAGAGCAACAACAACGTGAAGAACAGCAATAACAATGGGCACTTGGCATTGAACTTAGGCGCAGTTCTTTTGTGTGCCCGCTCCCATTTCCCCTCTATCTCTCTCGCACACTCTCTGGAGCTATCCCTGATTTCTGATTGAGCTATTGAATTAACATTTGCAATGATTTACCAAACAACATTTGATAATGATGCTCAAAAGAAGGGCACAAGAAAAGGAAAGCACACACACACACAGAGATAGGCAGACTCACAGGAATGTGGGCGTGACATGGTATCATGGGGGCGGCAGACAGAAGCAGCGTTTCGAATTCAAGCGAATATTCAATGGAATAATATCAATTTCCCTAGAAATGTCTTGAATCTAACTTGGCTTTCTTTCTTTAAAGGTATTTGCAGTTCACAGTTATCTTTTGTTTAGCCAATCCAATTTGTAAAAGATACATCTATTTTTGTGCATTGTGAAATGCTTTCCATTCTATTTATGGAATATATGAAGATATGGAAAATATAGAAAATATATACATATTAGAACAGACATATCTTAATCATGACCAGCTTTAATAATAATTGAAATTGTTTCAATTTGAAGAGTGTGAAAAATATGTTAACAATTATTTTAAAAAATTGTTTAAATATTACGAAAATATGTATAAATTATTATAAATATCCCAACTTCGATAAAATTTTTGAAGATCTAGTAAATACTAATATTTATTGCATTATATAAATATTTTTTATGCATATTTTTTGAACTATATAAATATATTATAAAATACATTTTCAATATTTATATAGTGGAAAAAATGCTGCCTAATTCATCTATATGGAACATCTATATATTAGAAATATAATTTGGTAGACCTAAACGTTTTTTTTCCATTTCCATTTTAGATGTTTGTAAAATATTTTTAAAATTATTAAAAAAAACTTTAAAATATTTATGAAAATATTTTAATAAATGTAATAATAAAAATAATAAAAAATAAAAATTATAATGAAAATAATAATATATAAACATTTATAAGTCCCAAACAAGACTCATAGAATTTCCTACAGCGTAGATTCCAATTAAAGCATGTTCTTAAAGCAGGATAGTTAGTCACGACAGGCTTCACTGTAGCCAAGTCCTGGCTAGTCAGGAAACTATTTCACTAATGAAATTTAATGAAATTTAAATTTAAATTCCTAATCCTGGAATGCGAAGGCCTGCTGTCCTGGCCGACACCTGGTCGCAGTGAAGTCGACGCATATTTTACTGCCCCCTTTTTATATTATTTTTTATTTTATTTGCTTTTTTTTTATGTCAGCTCACAATCAATCAGAAATACAAATACGAAATGCGAAATACGAAATTTGAAATGCGCGCACAAAATGAGGGCGAAAATCTGTCAAAAAGTGGTAAATGAAACTCTTCAGATGTCACTGAGCCAGAAAATTATGCGATAATTAATTTCTCGACCGGAGTAGAGAGTAAGAGAGAGACATAGAGAGAGAGAGAGGGAGAGCGGGCAGCGAGTCGTAAATTCTCATTCGAGTGCATTGTTTGTGCGAGTCCTTGGCAGACTCCTAAAATCCTGGTCTGCTGCTTCTGCAATTATGATCGTCCTTCGTCACTCGCCGGGCAATTCCTTTCCTTTCCTTTCGTTTCATTTTTTTTCCCTCATTTTTTTGGGCTCATTTGGCTGGGCATTTGAGCATATTATATTTTTGTGGTCTTGTCTTTGGCTGGCCTTAATTAAAAGCTGTACAAATTGCTGTAGCATGTGCGGAAAGCGTGAAGGGGGGGGGGGGGGTAGTTATCGTGAGGGGTGTGGCATTTAAAGCGCGACTGAGTGAGTGAGGCACAACCCCTGGCCAAAAAGCTAAAGGCTCTTTATTTTTATGGGCATACGCCTAAAACAAAGCGCACACAGATTTCAATTGTTTGTCGCCCATTGTTTGGGCGTTTCGAGTATCTGGAAGCTGGCGACGCGAACAAGTTCCATTGTCCTTCAAAAAGCGCATTGAATGCACACGCAGAAAGCCAAAGGCAAAGCCGGGCCAAGTGCTCAAACCCGCAGCTGAAGCACATGTGCTCTCAGCCAGTGAGGCAAGTCGCCCTCTCTCCCTCTCTCCCACTCTTCCTCTTACCCACTCTCTCTCTCCAGCTCAGTCTCTGTCACGTTTTTTTTAAGGAGCAGCCGCTCGGCTAATTTGCAGCTTGGGGCATGTTGGGCGCCCACTTCAACTGACAGCAGCTACTTTAACTTAAGCTGCAGGCTTAAGATGAGGCAAGCTCCATGAAGGGGTGAGGGGTGCGGGGTGAGGGACTGGGGCGTTGCAATGAGCATCAGTTGCTGCAGCTTCAGGTGGCACGCACCTGGGCGGGCTGCCACTTTGTCGCGCACTTTACCGAAAAACTTCCGTTAATTAACGTTAATTTACTTGAAGCTCAACTTCCGTTCGCCCTCGCTACCTCTCTCTCCCTTCTGGCCGCACAGCCGGAAATGTTTCCGCTTGAAGGTGCAACCGAGAAGAAGCCAGCATTAATAAAACCGACAAAAATTGAATGAATGGCAGCGCATCCCAACAAACTTTTGCTCGTGGACACAAATGCAATGCCAGAATTCGTTAACTAGTTGCCCGCGTTGCCAGAGTTGTGGCTGGAGTGGAGTGGCACAGCGTTGCCACACAGTCGCCAACTGCATTGTTGCCACACACAATGGCTGTGCAACGTGTACGTGCAGCATTACGCTATTTGCCATTCATATGAGGCGACGCCATTTTGATTTTCCTTCATATTTTCTTTACTTTTTCATTTTATTTATTTTATTTTACTCTATTTTATTTTCGCCTTTGTCGCTTTTTGTGCGGATTTTTGAAGAACTTTTAGCGTTGACTTCTTCGCCCAGTGCTGGTAAATTTGCCAGAGAGACTGCAACAATGTGTATGCAGCTACGGGAAGGGTAGACACCGAATGCGAGATGCCTTAACAAAACTAGGCAATGAAGTCTTTACTTAAGCATAAGAGAAAAACATATAAGGTAAAAAATGTTTGGGTATAGAGAAGTTCAAAGAAACTTGTCAAATTGTATATACAATATATAAAGCAGTTAATCAGCTTTAAGTTTAGGGATCGAACTCCCTTTAAAACTAAAATATAAATTAATAATTGTATATATTTGGCAGGCTTTACTGTACTGCTTACAATACATTTCCAAGGCAGCTTAATACAAGCTCATTTTGAAATTATCTGGAACTAGTTCTGTTACACAATCCTGGAACCAAGCTGATTTGTACTTTTGCAATTCATGTCTCTAACTGACGTTTTGCGCTGCTTAAAGGCAAATTAATTAGTTCCAGCTAGGGAATATCTAGAAACTTATCTGACAACATTTAACATAACGCAGAAGGGAATAAGGTTTACATAAATGCAGTTAGGTAGGTGCAGTTCTTTTAGGCAGGGTTTACTGTAGTTCTTGACAAGCACACATAAATATATAACAACATTTCTGATTAGAATAAGAACTTTGATAGATCTGGAGACCTAAGGTATACGAATATTATTTGAATTCCGCCCCAAGCTAGCTTAAAGGCCAACACTTTCCACATAGCTCATGTGCCGCATTGGTAAGGGCATCAAAAATGCTGTCAAGTCATGTGCAGCTTGTGCGCTTTAAGCTGCATTCAATGCCGGAGATTAAAAAATTACCCAATGTTGACAAAAGGCAATGGAAGCCATGCACTGGATGTTGCAGTAGTTGCGAGGGTGTGTGTGTGTGTGTGTGTGTGTGTGTGTGTGTGTGTGCGAATGGGTGTGTGTTCGTTTTTATGTTTGTTTTGCTGCTGCTGCTGCTGCTGATCCTGTTCAATATGCGCAGCGTGTTGCTGATGGAAATATGATTAAAGTCAAGGCGAAAACAAGCAGCAGCAGCAGCAGGAACAAATCCAGCCAGGACAAGAGCCAGGACGAAGAAAGGACGTGCCGCTGCTGCTGCTGCTGACCGAAAGAGCGCGACGGGCAGTGCAAGAATTATGCAAAGGCACGTGAAAAGTTGTTTGATGTTTGTGCAGAGAGCGTGAAATCAACTGGAAAAAATAACAAAAAGGAAAGAGTAGAAGTCCTCGCGGCAAGCCGAAGATGAAATACGCTCTAAAAATAAAAATGGCTAAGAGCTGATTTGAGGTGAATTGAGAGATAAGTTAGAAAAAGTTTCAATAAGCTTGCAGAAAAATATGGTTAAGTTGGAAGAACTAGCTAAGTTTGGTTAGATTAACTAGAGAACTACACACAAAATATACTTAATATTTATTAATATTTGAATGGGAACTCAAACGTCTCTTTCCATGTGTTACACATTTGTTGACATAACTAAAATACTCTACACAATTGAAAATTGAAGCCAGCTGCGCCCCGAAAGCAGGCAGCACACAATTCGTGCACGTGAGCTGCAAATGTGTGTTGGAAAACGTATTAAAATGCAGCGGAAGTGCAGCTAGAGACAGCTGTTATATGTATATACATACATAAAAGGATATGATTTATTTATATATTTACTTTTGATTACAAAATGTTCGTTCAGGAGTTATGAAAATTCATAATATGCCAATATGAACAAGATACCCAACAAGTTCCACTCCCTCTCTTCCCCTCTCTCTGTCCCTCTCCCCCTCTCTCGCTCGCTCACACACATGCGTTGGCTGGCGTGCAACTTTGTGGTCTTTTAAAAGATTGTTTGCATTATTTGTGGCCGCTGTTGTTGGTTGGTATTTGCCAGTCCCACCAATGGGCCGGCAGCCCCGCCCCCTTATGGAAAATGTAGCCAAAACATTTGCTGAGCTGTTAACAAAGTGAAACCGCATAGTTTGTTTCGCTAAAAGTTTGGCGAAAACGAAAAAACGATAAAGGTATTTAGTTTGCATGCGCATCGGGTTTTTAGGGTTTTGTCGGTTTTTTGGGTTTCAGTTGGGTTTTTGCGGGCGCTTTTACGGTTGTTCTTGTTGTTGTTGTTGTTTTTTTTTGGCTGCTACTGCTGCTGCTGCTCCAGAGGATTAGGAAACAGCAACAGGAGCAGCAGCCCAGTTGAGCAGAGTCCTGCGATTATGCGTATGTGTATGCCTGTTAAGCCCGCAGCTTAGAAAAGTTTGCCATATTTTTGAAGGGTTTATCGAAAATAAATACACAAAAAAGCACAAGAAAATAATAATAATAACATGAGGAAAATATATACACAACAGCTTGGATGTCTGGAAGCCCTAAAGAAATTTAAATACAATTTATTAAAATTGAAATTCATACGCTTTAAACGAGTTGAGTTGAGACGAGTTTGAAATGTGGTAAAATCAAGTTTCTTTTGAATATTAATAAAAAGCACTTGTTATAAATATTTTAACATACAGCTCGAAAGTTAATATGCAGCTATTGATATGCTGCTACAGTTGCAAAAAGAAAGTTTAGCTAAATAGTTTTAGCTAAAAAAAACTAAAAGTTAGATCTTTTTGCTGTTGTGCAACACTGAAGTATGTGTTTTTGGTAAGCTATGCTCTTAAGATTTTCATTTATATTGAAGTAATTATCACAACATTTTTCTAAAAGCAGCGTCCTATGATAATTTGTCGATTTCAGTGTTAAAACGGTGTTATATTTAATTAAGTGCTGTAAAATGCGAAAAATTAAATGAATGATTAGTTATAAAGAGCGTCTAACGATAGCTTGTTTTCAGTATTTTATGAATATGTTATTTTAATTTTAGTGTTGTCAAAAGCGAAAGAGCGTCCATCGATAGGATAGTCGTTTTCAGTGTTGTAAAACAGTATTGTTTTAAGTTAAGTGCGAAATATTTCATTGAGCTAAGTTATAAAGAGCGTCAATTGTCTATTGCAAATGAGATTTTAGGACTTAAGACTTAATATGTGGCTCAACATAATGAAAATTTATAAACTTGATAGTTAAATATGATGTTTATAATACTGGGCTAGGTAGCTCAAGGTAGCTCAACTAATATTGGTCTTTTTAAATGTAACTAGCCCTAAACACAGTCAAGCAAAAACGCTCCAATAATAAATAATTTACTTTCATTTCAGTGGGATTAAAGCTGACCACGTTTCAAATAAGCCAAGTTAAGCAGCTCGCATTGAATTGATTTTTATGAATTTGCGCCAAATAGATCGATAAAGTGTTAAAGTGTTTTTTTATATATATGTTTCAGCCCCAACATAAATCACAAATTCTATTATTTTTATGACTTTTTGCTATTATTTGCGATTGAATTTAAGAGCGTGAGTCCAATCAGAATTAGGCTTAAGAGCTGGGCGCAATTTATGTGTAGTGCATACAACAATTACAGTTAGTCACAGTCACGTTAACTGTGACTGGAGAAAACACGCACACACTCAGCCACACACACACATACACACGCACACACACACACGCACACGCCCAAAAAGAAGTCAATTTATGTTTAGTTCACGCATTTGCACTGTTTATTTGTTGTTGTTGTTGTTTGCAGTGCTTAATGTTGTTGTTGTTGTTGTTAGTTGTTTCGCAGTTGTTGTTGTTGCTGTTGCTTGGTGTTTTCGGCGGCTGTTGCTTGTAACGAGCTGCTAAATCGATTGTGACTAATTTGCGGCAGTCACGAGGCAGGCAGCGATTTAGAAAATACCAACGACTTGCCAAGGACAAGGATCGAGGACGAGAACGAGAACGAGAGCAAGAACAAGGACTCGACTTGACAGCAGGACAAACGTACGGACTGGCAGCATAGGGGGCATAGGAGGGCAGCAATGAAACGCGACACATTCCACATTATTAAAATATTAAAGACAATTCAATTGGAAAATTGGCAGGCGGATAGACAGACAGAGAAAGAGAGAGAGAGCGAGAGATAAAAAGAGAGAGGGGAAGCGACATAGCTGCTGTCAATGCACACATAAAGTAATTGAAATAAATGTGAACATTTATATATACATATATATATAAGTATATATCTCTATATCTAAAGTAGTGACTAGTTAGGAAGAGAGAGAGATAGAGAGAGAGCGAAAGAGAGGGAGACAGGGCGAGCGAGTTGAGGCAACTGTTTAATAAATGATTTCCGCTGTATTTTCAAAAAGAGACCCCCGCCCCTCCCCTTCCCCCGCAACGGTCTATAATAAATGCAGCGTGGGCCAGCCTCTATGCTAGCTATATAGTCTATGTATCTAAGGGTTTTGTATCTGTATCTGCATGCGTCATGCGTTCAGATTAGAGTCGTTGTTCGTGCCTGCCAACAATTGGCACACACAGGCACACACACACGCAGACAGGGGCGCACACACAGAGCGCAAACTAAATCAGTGCGTGTAGTATCTTTGTATCTGTAGCTGTGCAGCAGATGTATCTGTATCTGTAGCTGCGACAATGAGCGCACATTGTTGCCAGCCGACGAGCGCTTGTTGATTTTTGTGCGGGTGCATGTCTCTCATTTCATTATCGGAAATATGCAAAGCGACGGCAAACGCCAAATGCCTGCAAATGATAATGAGGGCTTATCGCAGAGAGAGCGGGAGAGAGAGAGTGAGAGTGAGAGGGAAGCAGCTCCAAAGCGGAAGTGAGGGCAGAAACAGAAACAAACCAGCAACTGAATTAGCTCTAAACCAAAATGGGGGCAGGCGACAAAAAAAAAGCGAGTAAATAAAAAAAAATGAAAATCAATCAACAAGTGGCCAACAAAGGCGCAGAAGGGCTGGCGCTGGGCGTGGCAGAAGGGCGGGCGAGGGGCGGGCGGGGGCTAGCTGCCAATTCGCAAGTGTCGTCTATTTGTGCGCAAATAACAAACATTGGACGCAACGTCGGGCAACTGGCAGCTGATTGGCTCTGGGCCTTTGGTTGCAACAGGGCGAAGCAGAAGCTGAAGAAGAGGGGGGCGGGGGGTGGGGGGAGCTGGTGCACAGACTGCGCTAAATAATTGATTTAATTAACACTAATGATAATCATATAGTAGCTATATTATATCAGGACAAATATACATAGATATATATATATATATATGTATATATAATGTGTGTGTCTTGTGAGCAGAAGTATCTAAACGCAGCCGCCAGGCACGCACACACTCACACACACACTCACACACACAGGCACACAGGCCCTCATGCATGTAATAAAATAATCATAAATAAATAATGATGATTTAGCCAGAAACTGGGAATCGGGCAAGACTCTTGAGCACTCTTCGAGTGGATTTGCTGCTGGTTGCCATGCAAATGCGCTGTCTGTTAAGTGCACAGCAGCGTTTTGAGCCTGGCTAAATTGTAATGAAGCAGACGGCCACGCCCACACGCCCACACACACACACACACACACAGCACAGCGCAGCGCCCACATGCAAAAGATAGCAAATAAATTGCTATAGCATTTTAGCCAAAAGTCGCATACAAAAACCAAACAGCACGCCAGAGGGGCGGACAAAAATTGTGTGTGTGTGTTTGTGGGGGGGGGGGGGGGTGAGGCATGCATGGCTACGCCTGCAGCACAGTTTCAATAGCTGTAAGTGTGCGTGTGTGTGTTGGGGTAGAAGGGCAGACTATCGTCATGTCAAGCAATTCAATTCAATTTGGTTTCTCACGCGTTTGTTTGCCAGCCCACGGATACGTTCTCTGGCCTAGACTGTCTTGAATTTATTTCTATTTAATTTATTGGCTTTAAAAGTTGTAGCTAGACTGCGCCTAAAAAGTACACCATTTTAAATTTATTTTTTTTTTTTTGGCTGTAAATTGTTATAATTTACGATTTACAATTTTGAGCGCTGGCTGGAAAAGTTTGTGCAACTCGCATACATAACAATTTGCAGGCGCATTAAAAAGTTGCCAGATTAATATTTAAGCTGGCGAAAACTTGCACACATATGGCAGCACGCACACACACACAGGCATACCATAAGCACGCACACAGCGAAAATGAAGCATAAAAGTATGCAGCATAAAACTGCACGCAAGTATGCATTACTCACACACACACACACACACACACTTGCACTCGCACACTCACTGATAGTCACACGTAAAGCACTCAATTTCGTTTCATTTTCCACTCATTCCAAAATTGACACTTCTACTTACTTGCGTAGACATCTTCAGCTGCAGTCGCTGGCAGATGCTGAGCCGTTTTGGTTGTTCGCCGCCTGTCAACGCATTTGTAATTTCCGCCGTCTGCTTCCGTGGCCGCTGGTTAACGGCTTTAAGTGGCGACATCTATTGTCCATACATCATCAACGTCAACTTTAAATAGCGGTCTGGCGTATAAATGCCGACGGCTGTTGCTCGCCTTCACTCTCTCTCTGTCTATTTGTCCCTCTCCTTTTCTAGTTCGTATTGATTGCCTGTCGGCGGCACTCACGCATTCACTCACACTCACATACTGACACGCATAAGTAACTGCTAACACAATTTGTAGTCTATGGGTTAACTGTATAACTGGATAACCACACAGCTGATTGCCGCTTTGCCGCGCCAACCAACTTGACACGAGCGAGTTCTGCAGCCAAATGAATCTGAAATAGAAAACTGGAGTGAATTTCGCTCGAAAGATGCTGCGAACACGAACGAACGTCAGCAGCGAAACGACTCGACGCGACACGACACGACACGACGAAACTGCCCAAAAGCTTCGTCAACTGGGACAAGTGTCGCGGCGAGGGCAGGAGCGTGCGAGAGCGCAGCATTGAATGAGTGCACGATTGCACACGAGTGTGCTGCTTGCGCAAGATGTGGCGGGGAAATGGCGGCCAAAGAGCATTGTTGACGTCGTCGTCGTCGTCGTCGCCTTTTGGAGGGGCAATGTAAACAACAAAATTGGGAGGCTGCGGCTTTTAATTAGCCACCGCTTGCATATTTCAGCAGTTAAGAGAGAAAGAGTGTGAGCGCGGGCGAGCTTTAAGAGAAATCGAGCTGACAGCTGTTAAGAGCGCGAGGCTGCGTGGGTGAGCAGCGGCAGCAGCAGCAGCAGCAACAAAAGCAACAACAGCAGCGCGCTCTGCTGATAAGGCTACTGACCTCTGTGCCCGTGTGCAGTGGCGTCGTGTGTGCAAGGGATTGTATATACGGGGGGGGCTGGGTGTTGGCTTAGCTTAGCCTGTCAGCCTGCCAACCGCCTGTCTCACACATTCTCACACACACACACACACACACAAATCAGGTTGGCAGCACCGTTTGGCATAACTAAATGCCAATTAAATGCTTTCGAGTGTTTTCTAAATACGTTGAATTTACACAAATTTCAAATCTACCGCAACTTGCGCCGCTTTTAATTAAATTAATGCATTGCCTATTGCCCACAGGCTCCTCCACCACCACGCCCCCCCGCACCTGCTGCTGCTATTGCTAGCGCTGCCCACTTAATTGTTGGCATTTTTCTTGTGCTGTCTGGACAAACAGCTGTGCCATCAAGCGCATAGATTACACAACAAACAAAAGCCGCTCAGAGACAAAAGGCAGAAAGGACTAGAGCAGGACTAGACCCTTGTCCGGCCCACGGCCGACGGCAGCCAGCCGAGCTGCGAAATCCGAGCAGCTTTAATTTGGCCACGTCAAACGCTGAATGAAGGCAAATTTGTTCTCAAAGCAACAACAAAAACAGCCAAGAAAATAGTCCAAAGATTTGCTGCCTACATTTAGGCGCACATATTAATCAAAAAAAAAACACATATATATATATAAGTAAGAAAAGGCAACTCAGTCTTGACTTTTGGACCTCGTTTGGCTTTCGGAAGCAACTACTAATTGCCAAATGGCTTCTTGGGCCCCAACGTGTTGCTAATATGCCTTCGCTCAAGAGGTTTCAGATTTCAAGTTGGCGAAATTGTGGCGAAAGTGATTTTAATAGAGCTCTTCAAAGGGCTTTTGTGTTTGTTGGGCTTCAAATTAAACGACTGCCTAACTGTTAGTATAAAGAGCCGGCGAAATTATAGCGAAAGTGATTTTGAGAGATCCCTTCGAAAGTAATGCGTCCATGTCTTTTTTCGGGCTAAATTCAACAGTTGCGCTACTGCCAACAACATTATTCTTATACCTACTCTCTAAATTGCCTAAAAGTATTTTATATAGAGTTGGCGAAATTGTGGCGAAAGTGATGCTAATAGCTCTCTTCGGGAGGAGTTGGGCATATCTCCTTGTTAAGGTTTTTATTAAACAAGTTAAGTTTTTATTGCATTAAGTCTTAGCTGACTGTAATATATCTCTGTGATATATCCAAAAGTATTTCATATTTAATTGACGAAATTGTAGCGAAAGAGCTTTTACCATAAACATACTTATTTCTTAAGACTTTAGTTAATAAGTTTTGATTTCAACGTAAAAGGAGTCATTTACCAAATAATTTAAAGAGAACAAACTCTTATTAAAGGCTACGACAAATTGGCGATATCGAGGCGTAAAAGAATACAGGAATCAGGTAAAAGTGTGTTGAGTATATAAAATTTCGTCGGTAGCAACAAGAGCAATTCAAACGTATAATTTCATCAATTACCAAGTAAAAAAAATAAACGAATATAATTTTTGTTGTTTTTTCAGGCTTTGCCCAATCTACTCGAAAGGAAAGAAAGGCGAAAAAATGTAGCACAAACTCAATCTCAGTTCGACAGCGTCGCAGCATCAAGTTTCTCACAGTTTCTCAGTTTTGCAGTGCACGTAGTTTATGTTTTTCGCTCGCTTTCCCTCGCTTTCATATGCGACACACACACACACACACACACACACATAGATAGGAGTAGAGCCCAAATGATTAATGACCGTTTTGCGTTAGGGTTTACATTGTTGTTGTTGTTGATTTGCTGGGAACTTGGGTTGTCAACAGAGCGTCGCACAGTTGTCGATGGCAGAGTGAAAAGGCGAACAAAAAGTAGAAGAATCACAATCAGAAGAAGTAGAAGAAGAAGACGTAGCGCATGCACAAAGTAAAACTAAGTAAGAGCCAAAACTTTGCCTGCAAATGAAATTTGATTTCAACGCCGACGGCTGAGCAACAACCTCGAGTTACACGACTCTCGAGTCTCCAGTCTCGAGTCCGCAGTCCGCAGTCCGTAGTCCTGCATCCTGGCAGGCGCCGCAATTTGATTGAGTAACCTTGGGATTGGCAACTCATCAGCAGGCAGCTGGCACAAAGAGCATGCGACAACAGGCAGCGCAATTTCCCTCACGGATTATCCAGTGTTGCAAAAGGAACCGAACAAAGGTAAAAGGAAAAGAAACCAGGCAAAAAGTGACTGAAAAAATGTCGTCGATGCTTCATACTGATTGCTTTAGCTGATCTGTGTGATAACGAAGAAGAGGCAGCGGTGCTTTTCAACACTGTAGGCATTGTCAACGCTATGTAACACTGGTCGAAAAAGTATCAGATTATGACCAATATTTCATACTGACGCTTCAGCCGAGCTGTATGAAAATGGAGTGGCAGCAGAAGCAGAAAAACTCTACAAGAATACATTTTACAACACTGACCGAAAAACTCATTGTCTTTAACAGTAAATCGCCGATGTTTGATACCGATTGCTTCGGCTAATCTATTTGGTAAGGAAGAAGACGCTTTGCAACACTGCCCGAAAAAGAGACAGGTTTTGACGAATGCTTGACACTGATTGTCTTAGCTGATCTGTGTGATAAAGAGGAACTAATAGCAGCAGCAAATATGCTGAGGCCGTGCAACACTACAGGTATGCGGCACGTTTAGCAACACTGCCTCAAAAAAGTCACAAGTTCTGCATGCCAATTTCAGTTGAAAACTTTGTGCGGCATTTGATGTGGTTCTCTTGCCCTGAATATTGAATGCCACATGCTACAGTTGAGAAATGCCGATTGCCTTGATCCTTCTCTGCTGCTTCGTCCTTAACAATTCAGAGCTAACGAGCCGCTGCCGTCGCTGCTGCGGCCAAGTGACAAATGAAAAATGAAAATGTTTTTCAGGCATATTAAAAAGGATTTGCCGTACGCCAGATAAATGTGCCAAGGCACAACGCATTACTTAAATTAATTTTCACACACACAAAGGCGCACACATAGGCGCAGAAAAAAGGACAACTGCTAGACGAAATCGGCAGCTCGGTAAATATTTAAATGAGCAGAAGGACAACAGAGGGCTACAAAAAAAAAAAACAAACAAATAAATGGCCAACACGTCGAACGACGCATTAAACATGTGCAAATATTTGCGTAGCGATGGGCCAACAAGGGTCCTGTGAAAAGGATATGGAGCAGCACACCTGCAGCAAGGACAACGGGAGCCAGCACGCGAAAAATTATGTCAAAAGCTGTGCAAATACAACAAAACAAAAAAAAAAAACACAAAAAAAAGCATAGAAAAGTGTTGAAATAACAACAACGGGAAAACTTACCCAGTTCACATAGGCAACGCTTTTTTAATTAGCAGGCAGGCAGCCAGGACCTGGCCGAACCGGCAGGACTCCAGGACGTCAGCCAGTTGCGCATTTTGGACACTGTAAAGTACACAGAGAGGATATCATATTTGGGATTAGCTTTCGACAACATTCAGTACGAGTTTTTTCTTGTTTGCGTATGTTTCAAAGTGGGTTAAACAATTTGCGGCTCGTTGCGCTTTAAAGTGGGCTGTATGAAAAACTCACAGAAGGGGGCGTGTCGCTGTCGTTGACAAAAATCTTTTGTGGTTGGCTCTAATTAAAAAGCGTCGGCCAAACAGCGAGCTGCGCGCCTGGCGCGGTTTGAGAGAGGCGGCTGCAGCGGGCGCAGTCTTTGGCTTGGCCCAATGAAGCGAGTGCGAACGACAAAAAAGAAACTATAGCATACTTTTAAGCGCGGCGCATATTTTGCCACGGCATAATTAATTAAAAATATCTGACATGCAATAATAAATTTTCGCCTAGTCGCCGCGAGTGTGTGTGTGTGTGTCTCTACCTTACGCCCACACACATCCGCCCTCTCTCTCTCTCTACTTCTCTCTCGCTCACGCCGTGTTAAATGCCCCAAAGTGCAAAAGTTTTAAATAAATGAATTTTGTGTGCGCAGCCTAGGCAAAACATAACTGACATCATTAGCAAACTTTAATACACTTTGCGCCCAGCGGCAGCCACTCAGGCAAAATAAATAAACGAAATGAGACCAAATGATGCGCAGTGGAGGCCAGCAGCATGGAATAAAACTAAACTGAAATAAACTAAAATGGAATGAAATGAAATGCGAATTGTATACAATAAAATTTACGTGGCTCACTTAAAATGCAAGCCACACGGCCACTGAGAGGGCTGTAAAATGTTTGCCATACAATAAGTTTGACTTAACAGCGTTGCACAACACTGTTCATCATTTTTGAAGAACAGTTTGTTGAAGTAAACTTTTTGAAATTCTATTAAAGTTTGAGTTTATTTGCCTGCCTGTACGAAAATTTATCTAGTGTTCTGCGTACCGTGTTTATGCATTACACAACACTATTTTAATTAAAATCGCTAATTTTGTGTATGTTCACTCAGAAATATAAAGTTTAGGGATACGTAACTATTTATAATTTTAAAATATGAGAAGCATTAAATGCAAGGAAGAGTATTCGTCAGATTAATCAACACTATTTATAGCTGAATATATATAAAATATGCCATTACGCTAGCTTTAGCATTAGATAAATGGATTGTACATAAGTTTGTTTTTGAGTAAATAAATATTTACCAACCTTATGTATATTTTATCTTTTTGCAGCGTATACCAACACTGTCGCCAAACTAACGGGCAACCTAAGTGTTTTTTTGCTGCTTTTCATGTGCGAAAATTTATTTAGAAAACAATTTAAAGTTTGCACATTTGTTTCAAATATGCAGTCAGCTGCGGCTGGACTTGAACCGGGCTTATGCATAGCTGCAGAGCATTGGCCAAGTGGCTTAGATTTGGATGGCCCCAGCCAGAGACGGTTCATACAATTCACAAACAAGTCGAGTTGAGGCGAGTCGAGTCGAGTCGAGTCCATGACAAAGTTTTTGCCGGTGAAGGTGGCAAGAACTATGTGGGATTAGACAATTTGTATGCCAAGCACTGTGGGTCGCGGTGTGTGGTTGCGGCTGTTACTCCAAGCGAGGCGGAGCACCACCAACAACACAGCCGCCACCACCGGCACCATCCCCATTAAGCCACAACTGATGTTTACATTTTTAACTAAGGCAAGGATGGAAAAGTTTGTCCTGGCGCAACGAGGTCCTGTCCTGGCTGCCTTTTTCACGTTTCGGCATAAAATTTAATGCATATAATATTGGCTAATGATGTTTACAATGCGCGCGGGCTTAGGCAGGCATTAAAATTGTCGAGCCAACGCCAGTTGGGCCACCTGCTGTACGCCAGCGTTGTTCTCGCGCTCCAAACCTTACCTAACCTAACCTCACTTCGCCTCGCCTCACTTCGTCTCGCCTCGCCTCAAACTCGGACTCATTACGATTTCCCTGGCTGCTCATGTAACCAAGTTAGCAATTAAGACAACTGTGCACTCAATATGCCAGCCAGTTGTTGGTTAATTGAATGCGACGCCAGCTCGGGGCAGACAATTTGCTGAGCAGTGTTGTGTAACGTTGCGTTAGTGTTGTATAACTGCTTGTCATATCTATTTTGCACGCTGTTTGGTTACAAAAAGAAACTTAATTATATAGATCTAATAGGTATGTGTCACACTTTTAAGCTAAATCAGTGTTGTGTAGCGTCCTTTAGTAATGTGTAAATGCATTTCTAAATAGGTTTCTCTCGTGATTTGATAGAAACCTAAATGAACTTAAGTCTACTAAGTGGAAAAGCTTGACGAATTCTCAATAGCATAAGTTTTGGCTGTTACAGTGTTGTGTAACGCACTGTAGGACTGTGTTATTGAAAGTTTTGTGAGCGAGCGTACAAATGTTTTGTTGAAAGAGTATAATAAACTTAAGTCCAGTTGACACACAAGGGTGCAAGAGCTTACAAAAAAAATGTCTTTAGAATAACTTTTACCGCTTGCAGTGTTGGCAAGCGCTTTAATTAGCTTTTGCCGTTTGCTGCATTGTTGCTGCGCGACTCTGTGCAAACAAGCCAAACAATTTCAAACTAATTAAAAATTGATTGACACGCACACACACACTCTCTTACACACACACACACACACACTCGGGGCTGCAGTTACACCTAGGCAATGAAATCTGTTGTGGCCGAAAATCTAATTGGATATTTTATGGCCAACACTTTTGACGACTCGGCAACAAAACTGTGTGCCCAAATGGGAGCAATTCCGCTGCATGTTTGATGAGTTTGCACGTTGATTTTTGCCAGCAACAAGCACAACAGCTCACATATGTCAACATCAACATGGCAACTCCCTCGAAAAGGACAACGGCACATAATTAAACGACACCCAGGACCTTTTGCTGCAAGCCCCCTTCCACTGCCTACGCTTCCGCCCCAGTCCCACCCCCCAGTGCTGATGATGAGCTCTGCGAGCTAATGAGCCCGAATGGATACCCATTGCGTGTGTGTGTGTGTGTATCTGGGTTAATGTGCAACTACATTGCCCGAGCACAATTTCATAAATACATAAATACACAATGTCCTTGATATCCTGCTATTTTCAGTCCACATACTGTTAGCTGCTCTAAACTGTTGTCACACACACACCGACACACACACACACACACTTATACACGCACAAAAATTGCAATTAATAAACCAATCAGCTGCGCTGAAGAATTTGCCACTGATGAGCCCCCAAATTTTGATTTCCCAGACAACATCTGGTTGACCCTAATGACAGGAAATTGTGCGGTCACAAAACTCAACCAGCTGCAACTGCAGCCGCAAAAACAAATCATGATGACCACAAAAGCCATCAAGCAATCTCACACACACACACGCACGCACACGCACACACACGTAGCCTTTGCCGGATTGCCTGGCAAATTTTGCGTTTAATTTGGCCAAAAGTCACAAGCTGCTGGCTACAAATTTGCATAATTGAAAATTAAAATAAACATAAATAAACAAAAATATGTTTGTAAATAAACTAAATGAAATTAAGATATTAAAAAAATGAAACTAAATTCGAAATTTGAATAAATCAAGTGAGAATAGACAGTGCAATTGAATTGTGAATGTCAAAAAGGAAAATGAACTTAAGATTTTCGTAAAAGTGTTGTTGATGTATAAAAATTCATAAAAGAATACAATGCATTAATCAACACATAAATATCAGAATTTAGCTGCAATAAACAGCCGTGACTATTATTTTTTTTATATATGTCACAAGTTCTTGCCATTTTTCGGTAACTACCATTTTTTTCACTCATTTCTCAACACTACACTAAAATGTTCAAAGAAAATGATCTTAAGAACAAGCAAATATATATTTAATATTCACTAAATCATCTATTTTGAAACTTTACTATTTATAATAGCATTGCATAACATTATGTATTTAATTCAATACGTTTTCCAACACTACAACTCATGGTAAGCTAACAAATTAGTTTTAAGAGCTACTTTAGAAGTTTATTTGGTTTGTTAGATATTCTAGCCGTTTTTCAACACTAGAATATTAGCTTTGAAAGCTCTTGAAGGCCTTAAGAGACCTTTAACACAAAGGGCACATACAAATTTACTGTAAATAGCAATCTCCAGAAACGAGCATTACTCAACACTAGTTTTGACCCTCTTTCTCTTACTCTAACTACAACTAGCCCTCCCTTCACAACACTAGTATTAGTTTTTTTACACGTTTAGCACGTTAAGTCAGTCTAAACAGCAAGATCACGCAAACATGCATTGCCCAACACTACTATATCCACTCTCTCTTACTCTAATCACAACTCGTACTCCATTTACAACACTAGAATAAGAACTTCGAAAGCAAAAGTAAGCTTTAAGCGCATTAAAACGAAATCTAAGCAGCATATCGCATTGCCCAACACTATTTTGTGGTTTCTCTCTTTCAGGCCAACCGCCACAACTCGTCAAGATTAATCTGATGCTCTCGAGCGCCCACTTGCAGCCGGTGTCATTTGGGTGCTTTATCGAATGTGAAGCAATTAATGCATGCTTCAAGTGAAAGAGATTCATCTCAACAGTGAAGCCATGTTGAAGCCAGACAATTGCAACATCCATCTTCTGCAGGCATTTGTCTCTTTCACGCACACGACACATGGCCAAAGGATAAGGGGGGGGCGGGTTTGGCGAGATGGATGGGAGGAGTAGATGGCAACGGTCGGTCCGGACATGGACATGGACATGGCCATGCACATGGCGGTTGGCCTTTTGTCACTGCGTGAGAGACAACAAACACATTTACTAAATTAAAATTGAATTTATAGCGCACTAAATGCAGCGCCTGCATATATCCTGCACTCAAATTGCCCTCAGTGTCCTGGCAATTGACCCCCCCTTCACTCCCTCAAGCCCCGCAGCATCCCACCATTGTGTTTGTTCGCTTAGGTTAGTTTGCTTAATCTTTGACTAGCAGCCAGAGGTCGTCGCCTTGCTCGCTGCCAGGCGAGGCAATCAGTGCGAATGCAGCAAGGACTCCCGTGTCCGCCGTGTGTATGTGTGCGCGTGTCCTGTGTGTTTGTTGTGCGTGTTGCAGTTGCACCTGGGCGTCTGTTTGACTAATTAATTATATCATTAAAATGCGCAGCGCAATTTTGCACCTTTTTGCCCGAGCAGTGGCAGGGGGGAGGGGGGTGGGCACATAAAAACGAGCACTAGAATTTATCAGCTGCATGTTTCGTATCTTGGCCAAAAAAAAAACTTAGTCGTTGCCAAAAAACCCGTCGCCAGTGCAAAACAAGCCAAGAAAATAAATTGGTAATTTGATGCGGTAGATGGCGACGGCTCGAGGCTCGTTTAATGAAGGCACAGCCTCCCTCCCACCCCCTCATCATCCCCTTGGCGGACGCCTCTGGCAGCCCGCAGATGTTAACTGGCAAAATGGGCAAATCTCTCGCGGTGGCTGGCACTGTGCAACAACCGGGCCAGCAAAGTTGTTGGCGTAACGTTGACATAATGAATAGGATTTTGCCATTTTGCGGGCACAACACAAAAACAAAAACAAAAACAGCCAAAAGCAACAACAATAATAAGAGTGGTGAGGGCAGGAGGTGGGGCAACGTGCAACATCTAGTGCAATTTGAGGGCAAGGATATGCAAAGGATATGCAAGCCATGAAACAGATGTTGCAGCTCGCTGTTGAAAAGCAGCCAATTTGGTGCACTACGCTAGATATGGCAAAGTGACAAAAATTTAATATGTAGCCGCACAAACAAACACACTACTGCCACACACACACACACACACAGAGAGAGAGCGAGTCGCACACGAGCAAAAGAAATGCGCGCAAAATAAACGGCAAAATAATCGCGCACACAATGCATTGGCAATGAGCCAAGGCAAAGGCTGTGTGCCTTATGGCCGTGTGTGTGTGTCAGTGTGTGTGTGTGTGGCAAAAGTTTGCGCTTGCTATCGATGAAATTGTGGCTCCAAAAGGACACTGGACACACACACACACACACACACACAGAGTGCGCTGCGATAAAGCCGACATGGCAAGTGGGCGGACAGCTGCTGGGCGTGGCAGCAGCGAGCAGGTGCCAGCTGGGCCACCGCGTGGCACTTGTAAAAATTAATCAGGCATGCGACCAGGCAAACAAAATGCATTTATTGCCAATATTGTGCAGCAATTGCAGAACCATTTTTAAAGCGCCTTAAATGCACACACACACACACTCACACACTAACACACATACACACACTTGGCGAAAAAAAACTTTCAATTACAGGGTGTCAAAGATCGAGCGCAAACACAGCGTGTGAGGGCGTGTGTCTAGTTGCGAGCCCTGCAAACATTTCAATTTGCCTGGCGACAGGCGCCGCACAAAAGCCAAACAACAAACCCCGAAAAGCGCATGGGAAAATAGAAAGAAAAAAAGGAATAAAAACAAACGAAAAATGCAATGAAAATGGTCCACAAATCGGACAAATGGCGCACACAAAAACGCCGTTTCATATCCGGTGCGAGGCGGAAGTGGCTGGCACAGGGACTTTTGTGCCATCCCAGAGCCCGGCTCTGTCACGGCCAATGGGATTAGAAGCGACCCAGAGTGCGGGCTTCCGACTTCTCAGTTCGCACAGTACTCACAGTACTCCACATATTGCAGTTTTGCCCCGGCTCCGGACTGACTAAAAGTCTCGCGTGCACCTCAACTTTAGTCAATGGTAGCAACTCTTTTATTTAGCTATATATTTATGATTATTTATGTATCAACTTCTTTCAGCTATTATAAAATTGGTTATGTTTTAAATAAAGTGCTTTTGTAGCGCGCACAACAAATTAATAATTTATAATCTAATTTAAGCATTTAAAATTGAATAAATTTCATTTCAGTTATAATTTATTTATTTATTAAATGCAGCAAAAACGTTTTGTAGCTACAAAAAGCTGATATATAAATGTTAAAAGAGCATTTAATGCAATATAAAAATGCCATACATTATTATTAAATTGTTTAGATGGAATTCTCAAATTGTTTTTAGTCTGTTGTCAGTCAAAAGCTTTTGCTTCTGCCTGTGCAGCTGCGTGCCGCCCTTCTATGCGCTTCGCATAGGCACTCACGCTCTCATTCTGTTGCCTATCCCACATATCAACTATGTGCTCTCTATTACGCCCTCAAACCTAGCGCCCTTCTATGCGATTTTCATGATCTTAACGTGAGCCTCGTCTCTTTTCTTCTCTTTTTCATAAATAATACTTCAGCATATGGAAAACTTATTGAATTTCTGCTTGAAAATGTAACATTCTAGAATGACAAATAAATATTCTTTTAACAATTTTGCTTTTGTCGACTAGCACACGGCCATCTTTGGCACTTGATTTTGGCTGTTCAGTTGGCTGCTTGGCATGCAAAGCGGCCAATATTTGGTTACATGCTCAGGTGTTCATATCGTGCTATCAAAATCTATGCAACCAGCGCAAATGCCGCACAAGCAACCAGGCAACACCAACAACACCAATACCAACAACAACAACAATGCGGGCAGCCACAGGCAGAGGCAAGCGAAGCTATCAAAATAACAAAATCGAAAAGCGTTCACCGCACTTTGCCATATTGTTTTGTTTGGGGCCAATGTGGTTGTGGCTGCAACTCGCACTAACTGCAGCTACAACAGCTGCAGGGGGCGTGTTGATGAGTGGGGGGAGGGGGTGGGGGAGAGTGTGCCGATATTATGGCCACATAGTCAACAAAACAGCCTGCAAACACAGCACAAATACGCGTAGGATAGTTGCAAGAGTAACAAATACCACGCCCACATTCGCATATTCATATCAACAAGCGGGGCTCAACATCATTTTCAAATACATTTTGTGGCTGCGTTTTTGCCCGTGCGTCGTTTTCCAACACTCATTTAATTGCAAATGTTTGCGCGTTTTTAAAGCTGACAACTTTGTTTCGTTTTGTGCGTTTTTTGTTGGTCCCATTGCAGCGAAATTTTTTGATTTACTGCTTAAAAAAATATATGAATAACGGCCAAGCGATATGCTTTACGTTTTATACCCTGTAATGGGCATGGATAAGGGAGCTATTAGCTAGCTGTCACTTTGAAAAGTCAGAGTATGTAAGGTTTAATATATAAAAAATACCATTGCTATGAAAAAAAAATAAAAATATAATACAAATTGAATAAAAATATACAAGCAGTTATTTATTATAAGAAGTATTGTTTCTCCTATTATTTAGTTCGATCCGAATTTTAAATCAAGTTCCAAAATATCCAAGAAATTGTCAACACTGACATACCAACTTCTCTTACTCAACACTGACGACGAGAACTCTTTCATATATGCATTTTGAACACTTGACACCTAGCTAATCAACCCAACTAGCTGACAGCAGGGTATACGGCAGCTTATCCGCATTATTTACAAATATTACTCGCTATTTTCTCGAATATTGTTTAGTTTTATTACAATTCGTTTTTGCTCGGTATATTGAAACCATATTTTATATAAATTTGTTGCGCAGCTGGCGTAACTCGTTTTTGATGGATTTATTCGTGTAGAAAATTGCATTAAAATTCACAATTCGCGTTTGCGATTCGATATATTTGTGTATACATAAATGCGTTTGGTGTTTATGGCCCACATGGCGTATGCGGAATGCAAATATGCAAAAATCGGAACGGCGCGCCGCAAAGTATGCAATTAAAAAGGATAGCAAAGTGCAGTCAAGGCGTTAATTCGATTGTGCCTATCTCTGTATACATATATAAAATAATATATATTATATATATAACATTCATACAATAACATATTTAATATATATAAAAAAACAAAGCCTTGCAGCCTAAGCCCACATTTAAATTGACTTTCAGCGCACACACAAAGCGAAAACTTTGTGCGCATAAAGCGCCACCTGCTGGCAGGTGGCCGCACTGGCCATACTTTGCGGCTTATCCGCATTTTAATTAGCAGCTAGCTAAAGTTGTAATTGAATTAAGATGCAGCTAAGAGATACAGTTCCAGATGCATGCGAAATGCAACTGGTTAATATACGGGTTTATTGGACTCAACCGAACAAAGGGTTTGAGATATGGCCGGACATTTTTTGTATGGCACTGACTACACATATAAACATAGGCGTGTGTGTGTGTATCTGTGTTTCTGTGTGTGAAACAGGGCTGGGTAGTTGACTTGCATGCTGCGCCCGTTGTGCGGCATCTACCAGTAAATGAGCAGCAAAAAGAATGGCCCCAAACTGAACAGCATTAAGCCCAGCAACAGCACAAACGTGAGACGCCAGCTCTGCAGCTGAGGAATGAGCATGAGCTAAGGGGAAGAGAGCTGAATACACCTGAAACTCACGGCCTTTAAGTACGCTTCGTTTGGGTCCAGCGTCTGGAACGCCTCGAGACTGCGTCGACAGAGCGGGCAGCGTTTGGCCTGCCAGCTGCGCGCCTCGCGATACAGCAGCAGGCAGCTGCGGCAGAATTGATGCTTGCAACAAGGCAGCTGCACCGGATCATGTATGTGATCCAGGCAAAAGGCGCACAGATCCTCCATGCTCCAAGCGCTGCTGCTGCTGCAGCTCGTGTCGTTGTTGTTGCAGCTGTTGCTTTTGCTGCAGTTGTTCTTTTGTTTCATGGTAACTTTTGTTTATTTTTGTGTGTGTGGAGCTTTTTGTTGGAAAAATATGAAACTAATGAAAATTGTCAAATTTTAAAACTGAAAATATACATAGTTTGAGAAGTATATAGATTCAAGGCGGCGAACGGGTTTGATGCTAGAAATTTAATTTTTTTTAATCGCCAAGAGATGGAACCTGAAGCTAACATTAAAGAACAGACGAAGCTTAGCGTGAACCTTAGCATATTTCATAAAAGAGCATCTTTGCGTTTTAAACAGATTTATATTTAAATTAAAATATTCCATGCTACTTATTTCATTATATAAATATATATGTAATTCAAATTAATTTAATTTATGATCAATTTAAGTTTGCTTTCACGAGACTAAAATATATTTTTGACAATTCAAGGCTCGAAGTCGATTTAAAAGATTCCTTTTTACAGCCTTGGGGTTGATATAGTCATGTTTGTCCGTTTTTCCGTCTGTCTGGTTCGATTCCTTCAAATCTGTCTGTTTTAGGACAGGTCCGTCTTGCTATTGCAGGCAGAACATACAACCGAGATCGGACCACTTTATCATATAGTAGCTCCCATGGGAAAGATCTGACGAGAGGTAAGTTTTTATATGGCAAAATCTGCTGCTTTCCAAGCTATTTTTATCAAACTCAGCTTTAACGAACTTTTCTCACATATCTACAAAAGGGAAATGTCTACAAGAGTATCAAATTTTGGTATAGCAAAGATATCCTTTCTTTCTCGCTAAGTATTCATTAAAAAATATATTTAAATACAAAAATTTTATCTTTCCACGAATTTGGTTGAATATTAAATCATTTGAATTTATGATAAATTTACATTTTCTTTTTGGAAATTTCAAATATATTGTTAACAAATCAAGTTTTCATTGGTTTGCAGCTCGTGCAGCGCTCTAAACCTAGTTTGTGAGTTTTAATTAAAAAAAATATATAAAACTTGTCGGCCATAAATTGTGCACACACCTTGGCGCTAAACGATGTCGTTGTCCTCGAGGTTGCAATAAAATTTAATTATATCAACGCCGGCTCAACTGAAGCGGCAAGCATCGAATGCAATTAGTAGTTGCCTTGTACAACTCAATTAGACGCTGAACGAGGGGTGCGCAGGGAGCACGGCAGGGGTTTGGGATTGGGGCTAGGGTGCAACTAAGTGTTTGCCATACGCGGCTCATCCTTGACTTGGCGCAACGAGACAGTCGCGGAGAAGAAAAAAATAAAATGGAAGACGACAGCGCTTTGCACTTACGAGACAGCGAACCGCAGTGCAGACGCGTTATAAATCGAACTTAACAACTACTTTTTGGCAGGACGTAAGGACGAGGACGAGCGGCAAGCGCCAAGGACAACGACTTTGCTTCAATTTCTACAAGCTTTTTAATTAAGTTCCAACTAGAAGTCGGGCTGAGTGTCTGGCTAAAAGTCACATCATTTCTTAGGGCCAGCCCACGGTTCTTAACAAGGCTGACAAATTGAATCTGTGACGTCAGCTGTCTGCTGCCTTGTAATTTCACAGGACACACACACACACACACACACATACACACACACAGAGAGACAGGCACAGCCACATTATTATTAGCGCCTCAAACTGGCCAATTAGCTGGGCCTTGCACCACTTGATTTGCATTCGCAACTTGATTAAAAAGTTGCCAATTGCATGGCATCCACTTGCACAGCATCCCTCCCCCTCTCACGGTCAGCCACACAAGCACCTCGCACCCCCCTCCCCCCTCCTCATCCCGCCCCACTTTCATTCCAAGTTGATTGTTTATTGTTTGAGTTGAAGCAAACATTTCATTTGATTATTATTTAATTTGCATTTCTTCTCCTTAGCTGTAATTGTTGAACCAAAACTTTTGCCTTTTGTTGTTGTTGCTGAATTTCAACTTAAATTAATTTTACCCGAGCTTCTTTAATTATGCTTATAAATAGCCAAGCGATTTGATCGAAAATAAAACACACATTTTACGCGCGCTTAGCTCTCAGTTCTCTCATTTCTCTCAGTTCTCTCAGTTCTCTCAGTTTACAGTTCTCGTTGCTCTGGCAGGTACTTTAACTGCCTGTTAAACTTTGCGCACAGCTCGAAGATAAACAACAGCCAAAAGTTAAGCTTCGCCTGACTTTAAATGTAATCGAGTTAACGATAACTATTCAAAAGTGTTTCTCAATTATTTACTTAAGGAATTACCCGAGTCAATAACTGGCAAAGAAAATCTTTGAACTTGAGTTAAATCTTTTGATTAGCAATTAAAACTGAGCCACGCTCTGGTTTTATGATGCGAAAGATAATCATACTCTATCTGAACTTGGTCTGTACTCTATCGGCCTGGTCTTTTAATCATAATTAATGTATAAGTATATCTATCTAGCTATCTATATATATACATTGCTTCTATGTATCTTTATTGGATATTACCCACAACAGAGATAAATACAAAGATAAGTAAAGTCAATAAAACTTCATTGTGTCGCACAATTTTATAGTTATGTATATTGTCTTAGGTTTTAGCCAGCTTAGCCCGAGACTTATATATTTATTTAATTCATTAATTAAGAATTATATATTAAAAAATATTTTAATTTTTATAGATAAAATATTTAAAAATATATTAAATTATAACTAATAAATATTATATAATTATTTGCATGCAATTTAATTATACAGTTAATTTGAATAATTAAATTGGTGCAAATGTCATTATTTAAAATACTTTAAGCAGCTGCGCAACACAAAACCAATAAAAATCCCAGCTTAACATGCGCTAAATAAGCACAAAAAGTGAATAAATATTATTTAATAAGCACCTCAAAGCCAAGTTTCACTTTGTTTAAGCAGCAGGCAAAGCACATTGAGACCCGGTAGCTTATGCTGCTTATTTGAGCTGGTTATCAAAGTAGCCCAGCATAATCGCTATCATATTTTCAAATATGCCCAGCTCAATAGTTGGCTGATAACGCTTTGGCCGCAAGACCGCAGTTAAATGTCGTGTAGTTGGGATGTTCTAGTCTTTCCGGTTGCGCTGCGGGCACGCTAGATGGCGCTGCTGCTGCTGCTGCTGTTGCTGTACGCTAATGAGCTTTGTAAACGGATACGGTGGCAACAACTGCGGCGTTGTCCTCATTTATGCTAAGCTTTTACTGCATTTATGCCAGCAGCAACTAAAACAACAGCAACAACAAGAACAACAAGAACACAAAGCATCAACCGCAACTGTATCGTGTGCTTAATGGGTTAACGTGACGCTAAATGAATCATGGGGCTAGCAGCTAGCGGCATTAGTGGGTTAATATTTCAAAAGGCGTCGGCAGCGGGGCGGCCGGATGTTGAAATGGAAATGAAAACGGATAGGGAAGGGGAAGCGGAAGCGGAAGTGGTAAAGAAAGGAGAGCTGGGTTAGGCAACAGCCAACGGATGCGCCACAGTTTCTATGCAAAAGACAATGTTATCATTTACAGGGTGTCTAATTAAATGAGCAAAAAACAAAAAAAAAACGAATGAAACAAGTCCTTGCCTTTGTCTCCATTTCAATTTCTATTTACAGTTTATGCAGTTGTAATTGCAGCTAAACAGAATTTGCAGCTGATTTGTGAGCGAAATTTGCAACTAATTAGCAGCAAAGAAAATGTGCGCAAAAATATGAAATTAATTGTGAAATTCTGTGAAATGTGCTGGCCTTTGGCTGGCAGCGTTCACTGTAGTTGCTGGCATTGAGTGGAAGCTGCCTCGGCATTTGCTTTTGGCCAAATGCAGACAATGGCATAAAAGGCGCTCGGTTCGTCTTTAGACATGCGGCGCAGGCCTTCGCCCACTTGCGCCTGCAGCTGCAGCTCACCTGAGTGCACACAGTGGGGCATGTGACACAGGTGGGGCATGTGGCAAGCTTCTGAGGCTGCTCACGTGTGCTCAAGGCGTGCGGGTCTGCGTGTGTGTGTGTGTGTGTGGAAAAAGCAGCTGTAATTCAGCTAAATGCACTCAGCCAGACACGGGGCCAAGAGGTCCATTGTGTCTGAGAGACGGCGCCTGCTGCATGCTGCATGCTACATGCTGCACGCTGCTTGTTGCGGTTGCACCTTGTAATTGAAAAGTAGGTTGCACATTTAGCTGCATTGTCTTGCAGCAAGTGCAGTCGCCTGCAACGACCCACATTTTGTTGTTGTTGTTCAGCCATAAATCAGGCAGCTGCAACAATTCTTTGCAACTAATTTGTCAGCTGATGCGCCGGTGTGGCACACACACAAGCACACACACACACAGAGAAGCATATCTGCTGTCGTGCCTTAATAGCCCAAGCAATTTGTTTAGGCCATAATAAATTAAGCCAACAATTTTTGCCAGCTGCCTGGCTGACTGGCAAGAACTTTGCATTGCGCACTCGAGCGTGAAGCCTGTGATATCCTTCGAGTTTGACATTTGAATTTCAAGCTCTCAACTCTCGAGATACATTTTGCCAATAGGCACATAAAAGATTTGTTGACAACAGCAACAGCATCCGGCGGGGCATTCGCCCCGCCTCTCCCTTCCTCACCCTTATCAAAGGCTGCGCTGGCAAAACTATGCAAATGACATGGCTGGCACAAACTTTCGGGCTGTCCCCGCAAGGACAACGCAGGATTCGTTGCTAAAGTTTCTCTTGTTTTTTTTTTTTTCTTATTCTTATTGTGTGTGCAAATTTCGGAAAATAGCTGAATAATTTCGTCCCAATGCCATTATGCAAAGCGAAACGATTTGCGATTGCTTTAAATGATAAGCAATATGTTGATGCTAATGCTGATGCTGATGCCGCTTGCTGCGAGCAAGCATGTCGAAAAATATGTTAAAGCCAGGCGAAAAGGCATTGAGCTGTGATGTTCGAATTACTTGGAATAGCTTGTCAGATATGAAATTAAGCATAAATAAAAGGCTTGCTCGAGTTTGATAAATTGTTTCACATTTTATCAGCTCGCTTTCTAACGAATTGTTTAGATTCTGTCGCTGTCTGGCAACGCCTAAGCTGCAAACAAGTTGACAGCTCCGTTTAGGAAATTGTTAAATTTAACCTAAGGTCTTAATCGAGAGCTTTTCTTTTTTATTTTCGTGTATTTTAGTTAGTGTTGCCACGTGTCGAAATATTACAAGCTGGCAACTCTATATAATTTATCCTCATGTCAAGTTTTTGCAAGTTGACTGCAGCTTTGTAGACTAGTTGCTTAAGATATGTCAAACTTCGCTTTAGGTCTCAATCGAGAGTTATCCGTTTGATTTTCGAATGTTTTTGTTAGTGTTGCCACATGTACAAAACATTGCAAGCTGGCAACTCTGTATAATTTATCCTCATGTCCACTTGACAGCAACTCTCAAATTTAGCTTAAGGTCGCAATGTATTCCTTTTGATTTTTGTATATTTTTTGGTGAGCGTTGCCACATGCACAAAACATTGCAAGATGGCAGCTGATTAAAATTTATCTTCATGACAAGTTTTTGCAGTTAATTGCAGTTCATTAAAAATTCCTTGGAATTTATTTAACGTGATTTTGAAAACTCTGTTAATTTATCCTCACGTCATGTTTTTACAATCAATTGCAGCTTATTCAATTTGAAGTCCACTTCTGAAATTCCTTGGAATTTATCCTCATGTCAAGTTCTTACAATCAGTAGCAGTTGATTCTATTTAAGCTCCACTTAAAAAACTACACAGAAATAATTATACTTGATTTTAAAGGGAATTATGTGTGAAAGCTTTCTGGGAGGCGCATTAATTTTAAGCGACAAAAAGTGATTGCTTCAAAGCGGAAAGTCAACGTTTTTAATTATTTGTATACAAAGCGAAATTGTGCTCGAAATGCGCTGCTTGAAGAAAATATTATTTTTGTCACAGTTCCGAGCTGTATTTTAATTGTTTTCTAAAATTATGAATTTTCTCAGTTCGTTTTTTTATGGAGTGTGCGCTGCTTTTTGAGTGAGGCGACGGACGCCTCTCACTTAAGAACTGAAAACTTAAACCATAAAACAAAAAGTCCGAAACTGACTGCAAACACTTTTCAGCAGCATTCGAGGCGCCACAATTTGAAGGATAGTCGCGACGAAAGGACACAAAATCCCCGACAACCCCGAGCTGCCACGAGCTGCCCCATTGCTGGGGCAAGCTATTCAGCTGGAGCTCTATGCATTAATTCCTACCTTTTATAATGCAAAAATGAAAGAAATAAGGTGCACTTACGAGTACAACCGAAAAAAGAAAAAACAACAGCCAAAACGGATCTAAGGAGAAAAACTCAAGGAGGGTGGGAGGGGGAGAGAGAGAGAGAGGGGGGGGGGCAGAAAGTCAAGCATAAAGCAAAGCAAATTCCAAGCATGCCACAGCGACTACGTTGAGGACTCGCACTCAACAAGCTCGACTCTGTCGACGTCAAGAGCAGCCCAAAAAAAAAATACGTTAATGTATATTGTAGTGTAGTGTAGTGTATAGTGTATTGCGTTTTTGAGGCAACATTTTTTAGCTGCTCTAAAAAAAACAAAACACAACAGCAACAGAAAAAAAAAATGCTGCCGCTCAAACATTTTCTTAAAGTTGCGCTGCAAAATTTTTGGGCGTGTTTTGCGCTGCTCAGCTGCCACTAATTGTGGCAAGAGCGTGGGGATGCGGGGGGAGGGGGGGGATTACATAACTTTGCTTACAGTTGCTTATAGAATGAAGTGGCCCCAGCTAGTCGGCACTTGCCGCTGCCTGCTGGCTGCCACTGTAGCTGTAGCTGTAGTTGTACGAATACAATTGCCATTGCACTTGAGCAGTAAGCCAAGTTTACTTTATTATGGCTTGCAGAGGGGAGGGGCAGGAATTGCTGCTGCTGCTGGTCCGCTCAGCTTCAAAATAAAGCCGTTGTAATGGCTGGCAGTTTCAGCGTTTTGGCTTTTTCGCTTTGATTATGGCAAAGTTGTTGGCTTTGTTAGCTGCTTACAGCGCACTTTTCTGAAGGCCTCAACAAATTTCAGCTGCTGCTGCTTCTACTTCTTCTTCTTGTGTGGCAGGTGAAAGAAGTATACAAAACAAAAAAAAGATGAAGCAAAGAAGTGGCTGGCTTTGGCACGCCGAAGCTTTAATACCCTTGCAGATTCAAATGGCTTAAAATGTAGGCTGCGAAACGGAGTTTGAACCAGTTATTTTCCGAAAAAGTGGTTTGATTCATGCTAAAATGTGTTTATATCTTCAAATAAATTTCTGTCGGGGCGCTAAAAGTACTTATATAATACTATAATTAATTTGTTTTTGTATAAGCAACCTTTTTAATACAGACTAGGGGTAAAAGTAGAAATAGCTGCGTTTGCCTTTTACTAAAAATTCCCAAGTTTAGACAGCTAAAATACCCAGCTATAAAAAATATAATAAAAAGATTAAATTATGCTCTTGAAAATTGTTTAAAATATAAGGAACCAAGTTTGAATCAAAGGTAAAGCTATTAAGTTACAGATATTTTTGTTAAAAAAGAAAAATTTACGACTGATTCCTTCCTTAAAGCTATATGATTTACTGATACGATTTTAACAAGATTTTTCTTATGTAAGATGAGCATGGTTTTGGGAATTAATGTTAACTTCGATAAAGTAATCTTGATAAACAAAACAGTTGTTCATACAAGAACTTCATTTGGGATCAAACATTGTTATGGCAGCCATAGGTATGCTATGATATGTAGTCCGATGTGGAATGGAGTTTCTCAATATGTTAGCAGTAAAAAGAAAAGTATATAGTAAAGCTGATAAATATTAAGTTTGATAAAGATATTATAACTTGAACAACAAAAATGTAGTTCATAAAAGAACCTACTTTCCGAGCAATTCTATATGATATAGTGGTTCGATCTAGCCAGTTTCGACATATCTATTGCCTACAACAGAAAAGCGGAGCAAAGTTATATGAGCACAGCTTTAATACTGAGAAACTAGTTGGCATAGAAAGAGACATACAGATCATGAGTCTATATACCTTATATTTTCAAAGCTGTCTTCTTTTAAGCGTTACACAACTCATGATACATTTAGAATACCCTCGACTAGAGTACAATCTAAATGCAGATAAATGATGTGCTAATAAGTTCGCTTTGCTTCGAAGACATGCCGAAACGGCTGCGGCAGAGGCTTTAAGGACACGCTGCTGATAAAGCGACAAGTGACTAGCTGCAAGGATGTTCACAGTTTATGCTCAAGTAATCAAACTCACACTCTCGCACACACACACACAATCGCACACTCGCACACTCATAGTCAGTTTTGAGTAGCATTCAGAGTCGTATATTTGCAATCATAACACACACTGACAGCCAGCTGCATCACATCCTTGAAGAGCGCTGCACTGAAATGCAATTTATATTGCCAACATGCCAGGACACTCCACAACGAGTGCCAGCCATAAGCAAAGCAAACAGCGAGCGGGTTAAAAGCAGGACGAACGCTTCTGCTGCTGCTGCTTTTGCTTCTGCCACACTCCGCATAAATGCAAAATTAGTTTAATCTTATCGGGCAAAGCTGAATTTATGGCTGCACTCTGCGTTTTGATGCCATTTAAATTATTGGGCATTAATATCATATATTAGGCATTTCGAAGGGATATGCTGCCAATTGATTTACCGCTGTCAATGGTTAGATATCAAATATATATATATATATGTAACATATACCCTGTAGATGTGACAGTAATATCATTTTCGCAAAGCATTTAGCCTTTGTGTGTGCAGCCTTCTCGTCCCTCTCTTGAGACTTTATTTAAAGTCCTTTGCAGCCAAAATGAATGGACATATTTTACTTTCAGTGCAACAAAATTCAGATAGACATTATCTCTATACATAGAACTTATTGTCCTGACTGTCTGACTGACAGGCTGGCTTTTTGATCATGACTTTTAGATCAATATATCCTATATAGACATAGGTCCAAAATTTCCCAGCCCCATAGCTCGGTCAAATCTCATCCGTTTTCAGATGAGACATATATCACATTCATTTGCTGCTTACATTCGACAAGTGAATATCTTTTGGCAATTTCTTTAACTGTTCGACTTTGAGCGATTTTTTTTTCTTTTTGAATATGTTTGACTAACTTAATATGCTCTAAATATTTAACGCTTAGCTAGAATAGTGTTTGCCCAGCTGATGTTATCCCAATTTTTACTTTGTCGAATAACAAAAACCTCAATTTAGCGTCAATTTGTCTGGCTTCAATCCAAAGGGTATACATACATATATATATATATATGTATATATAATATATCTCAAAACCTTATCGCTTAACTAAACTCGACTCATCTCATTGCTGGTTCGCCTCGCAATTCTCGTATACAAATTGCCAAACTTTGTGTGTTGGCCCAAGAAATGTCAAATGCAAAGCCAAAAGCCAAGCCAAAAACCACTTTATGCTAAGTCGCTTATTTCGCAGAGTGTGTGTGTATATGTGTGTGTGTGTGTGCGCGCGCCTGCAAGTATGCAATGCAAAGCTAGCGACTGACTAACGAAATAAATTGCTGTATCAGCTCAGAAAAGTAGTTGATATACACACACACACGCACACATACAGGCTTACAAACACACACACACAACACACACGTGCGGAACACTAGAAGCAGTATAAACAAGCAAAAACAGCTGTCTAAGGCACAACCGATATTCTATGCCCTACAAACATTTAAACATTACAAACAGCTGCGAATAATATTAACATTTTAGCAAATTCTAACATGACTGTACCAAGCAGCTGCATAACAGTACTCTGTTAGAAATAACATGGTCAAAGAAAGCTGATGTTGACATATTGCAGCGACTGTCATCATAAACATTCTGCAAATGCCTTAACAGTGCTCTGTTAGAGCTTACTTAAGCCGCTCTTGTTTACATAAAGTCTGCTACTCTTAACATCTAAATATCTTTTGTATGTAAGAACATGCTTTAAAATTATTGAAAAGAGTTTTGTAAGAAATAAAATAATAGTACGAAGAGCTAACAAGGAGAACGCGCTTGCACATATTGCACACAGCTAACATAACACAGTTACAATTAACATAGTCAGCTACTGTGAACAAAAATGCTCTTGCTAACAGAGTTTTCTAAGAAATAACATGTTGTAAAAATAAATAAAAGTGTACTGTAAAAAATAAGTTAAACTGCAATACGAAGAGCTAACAAGCAGAACGCCCTTGCACATAATGCTGTAAGAGTTTACAGAACACTGTTAGAGCTAACATAGCTAGCTGTTGTTAGCATAAATGCTGTAAATCTTAACATATAAATATATATGAAAGCTTATGAGCAGAGTGCAGTCAAAAACGAATTATGCAAGAAATATCATGAGAAAGAAAACTGCAATACGAACATCACATAGTCAGCTCTAGTTAAAAGAAATTCGGTTACTTCTAACATTTAAATGTTAAGAGCTGTTTAACAGTAAGCTGACAAAGATCGACTCCTCAAGCAGCGACATGTTGCAAACAGCTTGAGAATGTTGAAGTTTTCGCTCTGGCAGCGCATAAATCGAGACAACGATGTTGGCAGCAACCGCAGAGGTTGCCACACGGTGTGCGGTTTGTTTGGCTGCCACCTGGTCACGAACGAGCAGCAGGCAGAATGGAATCATGTAGAGAGCAGCTGAGGGGGTGTGGCTGGGTGTGTGTGTGTGTGTGTGTGTGTGTGTGTGTGTGTGTGTGTGTGTGTGTGTGTGTGTGTGTGTGTGTGTGTGTGTGTGTGGCTGGGGCTGCCACGTTGCAGTTAATATTTTCTGCTACTCTGCGCTGCACTGCATAATTTATGCAGAGCTGCGCTGTGACTCGGTGTGAGTGTGTGTGTGTGAGTGTGTGACTGTGTGTAATTGTTGGTCGCCAGTGTGTGTGTGTGTGTGTGTGGGACTTGCTTAGAGAGAATGAAGCAGCAAATGAATTTACAAAGCGCAAATCTCAGCGGATAGCCATGTCAGCTCTGCTTGACATGGACTCTAACGGCAAATTCTCCGAATGCCACACACACACACACATGGCCCGGCACAGGGTGCACTTGAGCCCGTTCCATTGCCACTCGTTCCGCTTGCGTGCAAAAAAAAAAGTGTGCAAATTTGCGCTGAGTTGGCATGTTTGGTCAGCGCAAAGTGTTTGCCGAGGACGTGCAGTTTAAATACTTGTAATACGCAATTGCATTAGCTCTAATTGCTGATGGCAAACACACACACACACACACACACACACACACACGCGCGCGCACACACCTGTAATCTAGCTGACAATTTCAGCTGCCAAGTCAAACAATTCTCGTATACGCCCATTGATGGCAAAACCCGAGAAAGAGGCTAAAAGGCAGCAACGACTGGCAGACATATCCCAGCGAAAATTGTGGCAATTATGCCAAAAAGTTGTGCGCACTCGTTTCAAGTCTGTGCCACAGACTCTGCGCTGCGACAGAGCCGAGTGCATCGAAAGCAGGCAACACACGAATAATTAACAAAATTTGCACTTTATCGCTGCCAGTGCAGGAGCAGGACCCCAGCCCCAGCTCCAGCCACAGCCACAGCGCAGACCAGGACGTTGGCAAACTTTAACGAGCGCCAGCAGAAGGCATGGAATGCTCCTTTTGCTCGAGTTTCGCCTCATTTTTTTCCTTCGGGTTCCTCTATTTTAAGTGTATGCATACCCTAACGTTGGGTATTTGCGTTTTGTGGCTGAATATGTCCTTATAAGAGTATGCTTTTTATTATTGTATTCTTTTAATGTATTTAATTATTATCTTAGTTATTTTGGAACCTCACTATTCAATATACTTAAGGGGTATCAATTTTATATATATCTATATATCTTAAGAAGAAGAAAATAAGTGCAAGGAAATAGTTGAAGGTCGACATATTGAGATGAGAATAAATGTTATTATATCCTTATTTCATTTTGTTAGACATTTATTGATTTGCACGAAGTAGACGAAATAAACCTTATGGGAATCAAATTTAAATATATCTTCAAGTTTATAAAGTATATTAGTATATGTCTTAAGACTAAGAAAATAAATCCAAAGGTATAGATGCACAAAGAAATATAAAGATACAATTTACATCTATTATCTCTATATTTCTTTCTCTATCTGTTTCGATGCATTTATATTCTTACTTCAAAGATATATGGCTTAATGTTAGTACCCATAAAGTTGATTTCGTTTCTTATTAGATTTTGTATACATATATATTTTCTAATCAATTTTATTAGATCATAAAACGGAAATACTTAGGAAAACATAGTTTTTTTTATAGCACTTTTTAAAGAAAAGAATATTAAGTTGCCTTTCCCAAATACTTCTCTCCCCCTATCTCCCTTTCTATCTTCCATCTCTATTTCTCGCTCTCGCTCTCTTTCTCTCTCTGTGTCTCGCACTCTCTCTTTATCTCTGTCGCTCTCTCTCTCTCTCTCTCTCTCTCTCCTTCAAATGGGGAGCACTATATCATTTACCTGGCTTTTCTCTATCTATACGTATCCCAAAAGAAAACACAACAAAACTAGAAAAAATTCGATATATACTCTTTTGAGAAGCAATTGAACTCTTGATCTCTAGACAAGCCTGATCATATTTTCGCTGCTCTTGCATAACCAGCATTCCAGTTAGAGTATTAAAAGTTCGTTATGTTCGCCGCGTTTTTAGAGCAGCACCTTTTTTCTGAGCAGCGCTTCGCTGTTTATTTTTGCCGCTTGGCATGTGACGGAAGCTGATTTGAGACCAAACACAGTAACACATTTAGCCAGTGCGAGTGGCATATGCGGAAGCACTGCAACGGCATTTGGCATAAAGGGAAATCGGAAAATAAACGAAAATGTCAGCGGAAAATTCAGCCAGCAGCCAACAGCAGCAGCAGCTAGCGAAGACTTGGCCAAAAGGCGCCAAATCAACATCCACAGAGCGCGCGTTGAGGCTTATGGCAGTCAAGTGTGGATGACTGCGTGTGTGTGCGCCAGTTTGTGTGGGTGTGTGTGTGTGTGGGTATGTGAGTGAGTGTATGAGTATGGGTGTGCGTGTGTGTGCGAGTGTGTGGGGGGTAGATGCAGTAGTACTTAGAAGCTCTCGACTAGCTGTTTTTGTGCTGGCTTCTGTGTGCATGTATGTGTGTGTGTGTGTGT
Organism: Drosophila borealis; assembly: GCA_035045885.1. Lineage (NCBI taxonomy): Eukaryota > Metazoa > Arthropoda > Insecta > Diptera > Drosophilidae > Drosophila > Drosophila borealis. The sequence continues at coordinate 1,701,991 of JAWNOR010000122.1, read as the reverse complement.
GTGTGTGTGTGTGCTTGTATATGTGTGCTTGTATATGTGTGCGTGTTTATGTGTGTTTGGCATTAGTTCGACCGCCGCGCAGCTTGGCAACTAAAATGCAATTAAGCCAAGCTGAAACAAGGCTTTTTGCTGCAGCTGCGTTAAAGCCTCGACTTTGAGCGCGGTAATGTACACACACGCACACACACAGGCACACACACACACACACACTGGCGCACACCCAGCGAGACGCGCTGCATTACTAAGCGCTTTTTGCAATTATTCACATTTTCCTTTTAATTGGAATTTAAAGTGCTGCACTGGAATTTTTGCCCTGATATTGCTAGCTTTATTTGATAGCCTGTTTTATGGTTGAAGCGAAAACGTGGGGTATATTAGATTTGAGAAGGTGCGCAAACACCTTCTTTAGTTTGTCTATAAAAGCCTTACGTGATGTGACATATTTGTAATGTCCATAATCAGTGCAATTTGTTAGTACAGGGTATAGAAGAGTTTACTTATTTATGCAACTGACAAAGGGCTAGAAACTTTCTTTGTGGTTTGCAGCTAAAGCGTTAAAAGATTGGCATAGATATAAGTATACCGTATGCATACACATACCAATATATACCTTAAGTTTGTATTCTATATAGTCACAGTCGCTTAAGCTTACTTTTTGAATTGCTTTATATTATTTGGCTAAGATAGCGTCCAGCTCTAGCCTGGGATTCCAGCCCGGATACTCCTATTCCTCAAACTATTCGTTTTGCCAGGCCTTAGAGAGAAGCTCACATAAAAAAGTGTGTTCAAATTCACATATATCTTTCCGCATTTTACACATATGTACATACGTGCTGGGTGTCTGCCAGTCGATCATTTCTTCTATTGCTGTTATTATCTTTTTACGAGGAAGTTTCTCTTATGCAGAAGTAGACACCTTGATCGCAGCTGCAACTCTTTAGTTAAAGCCATGCATAGCGTTACCTCTCCCTTTCTCCCCTCTCTCTATCTCGCTGTCTCTCTCGCCTTCTCTCTCTCTTCCTCTCTCTCTCTCTCTCTCCTTCACTATGTCTCTCTTTCTTTCCTACACTCTCTTTCTCTCGCTCCATCCATCTATCTATCTTTCGCCCTTTCTCTCTGTCTCTCCGTCTCTCGTTTTCTCTCTATCCATGTCTCTGTCTCTCTATCTTCATGCTCTCTCTCTATGACTCTCTTTTTGCCATTTCTCTCGCTCCTCTCTCCCCTCTCTCTCTCTCTCTGTCTCTCTCTCTCTCTCTCTCTCTTTCTCTGCCCGTCACACGCACTTTGATCTGCACGTTAATTAACAACATTTGTTGTTGCATATTTGACGCTCAAAACTTGCAAATCAAATTTAAAATGCCCCATTTCGAATGCCCAGCAATTATTTAATTAAACGACTGGCCATATGAATGACACAGAAATACACACACACACACTCGCACACACGCATTGAATAAATATTCATGAATATGTTGAACTGAAAGTGTTGCATACATTCGCATTATTCATGGCACTCGTTCATTTAAGTTGCCAATAAATGAGCCGTCACATTTGAAAAATACAATATAGTTAATTTGTATTCGATTGTATTGTTTATTTGGACACAACCTCTGCACCCTCTCCCCCTGCCCATTCCATTATTGTATCATTTTGATTGACGTTTTATTTAACATGAATTTTGTTATTTTTGCAAAGTTTTTAATGCAATTACAACTTGAATTGAATGCGCATTTAATTGAATGCGAGTTCGAAAAGTTTCCAACAGTTGCCAATCGGATTAAGTTTATTTACGAAACGATTTCGGTTCTCGAATTTAAAAGGAATATTTATCTGAAACATTATTTCATTACACAAACAAGTCAAAATAAGATATGGACTGTGTGATATTCTCTTGCATATCAGCAATATTCGGAAATTTCATCAATTTCATAGAATTCTAATACCAAAATCCAAGCAGAGAACAACTCTAGAAGGTTTTTAAAAAGTTCATATTAATACTCAATGAAATGGTTTTGTTTGGCATTTTCTAAATACTTCAAAGTTGAGCAGCTTAAATGAAATCCTATTTGAAGCATATTTTGAGTGGAATTAACTGATAGTTTTTTATTAATTATTATTTAATTGTTATTTATCTAATTAATATGCAATCATCTTAAGATCTTACTTTTGATTTGTTAACATATATTTCGGAGCCTATTCTAAATGCTTTTTCAAGCCAATTCCATTAAATAGGTTTGACTAGGAATCATATCTGAATCCAGCAATATAAATATTCTCCATCGAATAAGAACAGTCGCAGCCAGCGCAAGTTGCCCCGCCTTCCACGTCACAAAATACACTATCGAACGCGATCTCAGCCTAACAAGGATTTGAAATCAGATCAGATCCAGGCTGTCTGGGCTGAACCCATCACACGGGAGGCACCTCCAAAGTTTACACTGCTGCGAACTACCTTCAAGGCGAATCGCTTAGATACTTTTAGGTATTCCAGCTATGAACCCTATCCCCTTTACTGTTGATAATTACGGTCCTACGAGGCGCATTATTTAGATACCTTATAATATTAAGCTACTCATGTAAACATCCAACATTGTAAATACACCTCAATGTAAGTGCCAAAAAAGCTACTAAATTGTAACTTTACCCTTGTTGCACATTCTTTCGCTTGGTAGAGATCAGAAGATACTGCTCTAAAAATGGAACACCAAAAAGTATTTTATTTTAGAGAAGAATCTCTATAAAGTATTTATTCCCAATGAAATATGCTCCCACTATATGTTAGACTATTTGCCCTGACAGACTGAGATAGATGATATTTTTATTTAGCAATAGATATCGCAATTATATGAAGAAAGCAAATTTATATACTTAGTATTTATTCCCAACGAAATATGTTTCTTATATTTGCCCAAACTCAGAGAGATTCCATTTTGCTATATAAAAAGAGAACTTAGTACTTTATGTGAAGGAAAAGAATCTCCCGTGAAATATGTTTCATCAATCGGAACGACTATTTGCCCGGACTCAGAGAGATTATCAATAGAATCTCACTAGATCTAACTTAAGTACTTAAACTGAAAGTAGAATAGTTCTCTATGTCAAGTAAGATGTTTCTTTCCGCTGTTAAGCATCCCAGCTTAAACTGTTTTTCAAAGATCTTGTAAAACATTTCTCACCCCAAATATAGTTGCAAATTTTTAATATTTTCCAATATAAATATATTTAATGATGCTTGAGGAAAATGCAATTAATATGGGAAAAGGATTTTGCAGCTGTTGAAATGGGAAAACACTGCAAAACGCAAATTCCGGAATATTGTTAGTTGCTTTTAACGCTTCACTAAATAAAGCTGAAATTAATGTGTGCGTATTATATGCCAATGTGTGTGTGCGTATCTGTGTGTGTGTGCAATTGCAATTTGCATGGAAATGTATAATTAATGCCATGTTTTACGAGCTGATGATATTATGTAATGAATTTCAACAAAATTTATTTGCTTACCTACCAAAATGCGTGCGTCCAGCGGCAACGCCAGCAATTACAACAATTTATATAATTTACGCAAAAATTTACATACATTTTCATGATTAAATGCTTTTCAATTGAATTTCGTTTTTCATAGTTTTCATTGTTGTCGTTCTTCTTGATGTTGTTTATTTGTAGTTGTTGTTTTTTGTTTTGTATATTTTTCTCGCGCATAATTAACAAAGCTGTTCAATGGCATTCAAATGTCATTTTAATTATATTTTTGTTGCTCTTTTATTATTTTGATAAATATTTGTTTATGCTCTGGTGTCTGGCAATAAAAGCAAAGAGGATGTTCGGTTCGGGTAACAGGTTTACCTGTTAATTGCCCGTGTTGAAGGTGTGCAAATAAATTAAGTGTAATTTGCAAAAATAGACAATAAATCAATTTGACGCGTAGAATTTAGGCAGAAATAAAAACATAAATAAAATAAAACTGGAAAATTGTGTGCTCTAATTTTGGAAAAAAAACTAAAAGCACAGTCTAGAATTTTCAAATATTCAAATTTCTTGCACAGAGCGCAGACTTTTATTTATTTAATTATTTGCAAATTGTTTGCAATTACAACAGTTTATTTTTTTAATGCCCTTCGCACTATTTTCTTTAAATTTTACAGTTTTTTTTTTTAATTTTTTAATAATTTTTTTCTTCACTTTTGTTTCAAAATACTTTTTCTTATGAACAGCAACAAATTTTGATAGTGTATTTGCGTGCGTGTGCGTGTGCGTGCGTGTGTGTGCGTGTGTTGCTTAACGAACTGCGCTCCAGAGACAGAGGCAGAGTGAGAGAGTGTGTGTGAGTTGACAGTGGAGACAGCGCACAGGACACAGGACACAGGACGCACACACTGGACGCAATGATTTCAACTTATGAGCAACGAAATGCGTTGCGGGCGTTTTTATACCGACGTCGTCGCATCCAGCACGATGAATTTTCCGGGTGGGGATATGCAAAAGGAAAACGGCAACGCAAGACGCACGCAAAAAGGAAAACTCCGCAAATGAAAAGAGTGCGCGAAAACTGAAGAGCACAAAGACAGAGACCCCAACACCCCCGAAAAAGCCGCCCAACCAACAGGCCCAAGCACACACAGATGCAGAGATAAGCCCGGCAGCGCAGCTGGCAGCAACGTTAAGGGGAAATATTTTTAACTGTTTTGCAGCTGCAGCAGCATCCGCGACAGCAGCAACAGCGCAGCAGCAGCGCAGCATCGGCAGCAGCGCAGCCTGCGCACGCATCGCAGTCGCTGTCGTAAGAGCAAAGCGCGTTGAGCTTTGCTCCTGTCCCAAAAAGCTCCGTTTGCTGCTTTGTGCACTCGTTTCGTTTGCCAATCGGCTGCGTTCGTTCGCGCTTCGTTTCTGTTCGTGTGCGCGCGCTTCGTGCAGCGTTCATTTTGGCTAATTCGCCGCGCGTTCATTTCTTTTTGCCGGATGCGGCGACATTTCCCCTGCGCTGCTGTTATTGATGCTGCAGCGACAACTGCTGCTGCCGCTGCTGCTGCGCCGCTGCTGCTACTGTCGCTGCTGCTGCCGCTTTTAGGCGCCGCTTTGCTGATATTTCGCTGCTTTGCTGCTCTTCTTTTCCTTTCGTATAGCTGCAGTTATTATTATGTACCCCACCCCCTCACCCCGCGCATTGCCTTTACTTTGTGTAGTCACTAATTTACAGTTTCATTTAGCTGGGGTCAGACTATAAATAGTCGCCGGCAGACATTGCCTGCCATTTGGCTTTCCATTTCGCAGACACGTGCGCCACACACACACACACTCACACACACACACACACACCTCGCCACTTTTTTCACGCTCGAGCGCAGCAGCAAATCAAACACGAAAATCAAATTTGTAAACAACGCTCAAAAGTGGCGCCATTTGACGGAAACATACAAAAAAAAAAAAAAAAAAAAACAGGAAAAAACGAAAATAAACCAAATGCAAATTTGTACCTGATGCCTGAGCTGCCAGCGGCATGTGCATTTGGCCGTGGCTGTTGTTGTTGCTGCCATTAAAATAAACCGCTAAACGGGCAATTTTTTTCTTCCGGGCACGCCCCAAAGTCGCGCCTCAAGTGGAGTCAAACCCAAGTGCGTGGCTCCTGCTGCGTCATCATTTTCACCCTACCCTCCCCTGCTCCCTTTGGCATGGCCTGTTTTGCATATGAAAGGCGAATCGCTGGAATCAAAATCACTTAAAGTCTGCCACAGCGCACATTGTCGATAAGCGCGGCGAATAACGGCAGTTGTCACCCCCCCCCCCCCCTCCACCACCACCTAACAGCAAACACACAGCAACATCTCTGCCCACTTCCAATTGGCTGGCTTAGCGAATCGCAACAAAAGCTGCTTGATACAATTTTTGTTTGCACTTTTTCAGCTGCGCCTAAAAGCATGCAGCAAAATATTTGCCAGCCGTTCAATTAGCTATTAAAAAGAGCACAAACGCACACAGGCACACACACACGCACACAGTAGTTGCCATTTTGTTGTTGTTGATTTCTAATTTTGATCTGTCAAACGCAAGGCCAAAGATCGATGGCTCCGATAAAAAGCCACAATCGCCAAAAGAAAAATGTAAGAAATGTAACTCGCTAGCTCGCCCACTCACCCACTCTCTCTCTCACTCGCACTCTCTCTCTGTCTCTCTTTCTGTGGCCTTTGCCATTCATGTGGAAAATTTCGTCTAGTGCATTGTGCACGATTTTTATGTTTATATAAACTGGCCGCAGTCCAATGGCCAGTCCGAAATTCACTTGCAGGCCATAACTTGGCTTTCTATTAACTTGCAGCACGTGAAAATCGCAGCAGCAGCAGCAACACACACACACACACAGCCACACACACACAGTTAACTGCTGCTCGCTGTTGATGATGACGTTGAAAGTCCGAGCAAATGAGGCGCGCATCGCATGTCGAATGATGCTCAGTGAAAAGTATGAACATACACACACACACACGCACAACACACTTATGCACACATTTATACATATTTGGTATATGTGTGTGTTTTTATCTGGTACAGATGTGTGTGCTTAATAAAGAAAAACCAGAAGCAGCGCATTTACTCAACTTAAGCTTGGCTCAACGAATAATCTGAGTGGAAAAATATCAGCGAGGGTGTAGAGGAAAGCAGAGACAGTAAAATATAGAGTGAGGCCTAAGCAACGTGTTTAAATATTATATGAAAAACAAAGTCAAGAGCAAGAGGAAGCGTGGTAAATATATCGATATATATAAGATGGCTAACGGCCTTCTCTGGGTCAAGAGTTTTTCTGCACATTTTAAATGCTACTTTTTACCAGAAATTTAACTATACCTTAATACGTTTTGGTCAGTTCGTCAGTCAGTCAATCATTCAGACACTCGTGTAGTCAGTCAATCAGTCATGAGGTCAATCAGTCGTCTAGAAAGTCCGTCAGTAAGTCATAAAGTGAGTCATGTAGAGTGTCAATCAATCAGTCAGTCATCCAGTCAGTCTATCAGTCATGAAGTCAGCCATGAGCTCAGTAAGTCAGTCAGTCGTTTAGACAGTCCATCAGTCAGTCATAAAGTCAGTCTGTCAGTCAGTTATGAAGTCAGTCATGTAGAGAGTCAATCAATCAGTCAGGTATCTAGCCAGTCAATCAGTCATGGAGTCAGTCATGTAGACAGTCAGTCATGTAAACAGTCGGTCAGTCAGTCAGTTAGCAGTCCGTCTGTCAGGCATTCAGTCAGTCATGTAGTCAATCATTCAGACAGTCAGCCAGTCAGTTACGCATACAATTAGTCATTCAGCCAGTTGGCAATTAAATCAGTCTGTCCATCAGTCAACCAATCGGGCAAGTTAGTCATTCAGTCAGTTAGTCATTTAATCATTCAATCAGTCAATCATTCAGCCAGTCCAACAGTCACTCAGTCATAAAGTAATTTAAAATCACCAACTTAATTATATGATTATTGTGATGCCCAAACCTAATTACTAAAGTAATTATAATCGACAAATAAGTAATTAAAGTCAAAATATTCGGTAATTATAATCAAATAACATTATGCATTGCGTTATTTTGATTGCCAAATGGAAGACCTAAGGGAATTTTGATCGCCTTGTGAAGAAATTTAGCTAAATGGAGACTGTTCTCTACTTAATAATTTATTTATTTGAAGAAGTTTAATGCACTGTTAATAGTTTTAATAGTTCCTTTCATCTCCTCAAAAGCCGCCGCCTCGCTGAAACTGTCATTTTGTGGACTTGAATGGCCGAACAGATTGGGGCCGATTGCCCATGATTGCCCATGATTGGCGTAAAGGCCAAACAAGAAACGAATCCGCACAGAAATGCCTTCAACAGTTGCCAATGCAAATGCATTTATTCTGTTGCCGTTGCCAACAATCCCCCCCCAATTCCACTCACAGGCCCTCTGGCTGCGATTTGGATTCATCAAAAAATCGCAAATTCAATTTGTTTGACACAATCTAAACCAATATTTTAGCAGAATTCGCTGCTGGTCGAAAAATGGACACAATGCAGGAGAGCGCGGAGAGTCGTGGTAGAGCGTGACTCGATGCCGGAATGCCAGTGCAGCTGGCGTGGCAGAGCTGGCGGCATCGCCAAATTATGGCCAACAAAATAAACGAGTTACGCAAAAGGCAGCCGTGGCAGCCGTGGCAGCAACAGCAGCAGCAGCAACAGCAGCAGCAGCCGTGGCAGCTGCAACATCGAGGAGCTGAGCTCTTCTGCTTGTGGCTGCTGCTCATGGCCATTGCCACTGGCTGACAGCAGAAACCAAAAATTTTGATTTATGGCCGGGGCATAAACTGCATTTGACGCGACTACTGCTGCTGTTGTTGCAGTGGCAGTGGCAGTCGAGTGTGGCAGCTGAGTGTGGCAAGGTGGCGGCGTCGTGCCACACGCCACATGATATGGCTACACACACACATATATATATAATCAAATAGCGGTAGCAACAAATGCGACTACGTGAATCTGGCCAGCCAGCCAGCCAGCCAGCCATGTGAACGGTGACATGGCAGCTCGACACACAGATACACACACACACACACACACACACTCGCACACACATCAAGCTGCACTGCAAATGCCATTTTTGGGGCTGCGTTTCAGTTATATTTTTTGTTTGTAACGGAAGTGCGAGCGCAATATTGTGAATGTGTCACACACACACGCACACACACACACACATTTATAGACGCAGTTTATAGCTATACTAAGGGTTGGGTGAGGGAGGGGGGGATGGGTGCTGGGCTGTTGGCAAGTAATGATGATTAAGCATTGTAATGAAATTGCAAATTGGCGCCGCGCAATGCCAAAACTTGGCCTGAATTAAGTGTGTGTGTGTGTGTGTTTATATTGTGTGTGTGGGGCTTTGATTTTACCCGGATTTCATTACCAAAGGCGTCAAGTGTTCGTATATATGTGTGTGTGTCTATGTGTGAGCATAATTGTATTGTAGTTGAGTGCCAAAAGCGAAATGAACCTCTAATAAGCCAAATGACGTGCATTTGTCATGAATGTGTGCGAGCTCTCTGCCTGTGTGTGTGTGTGTGTGTTCACACACAGCACAATCATTATTTTGAGCGCCTGTTAATTAAATTGTACTTTCATCGATTTCTGCAAATAGTTCGAACAACATTTGCAGCAGCTGCCGCAAAACTGAACTATTGCCAAAAATTAGGTAAAATAATTAGAAAAAAAAACGCCGAATATTTAATACCCTTATGGCCATTGCCTTACAGTTTTGCAGAAATGTGAGTAGTGTGAAGCTCGTAAATGCTGAGTTTAATGTAAATATATTGGAGAACAGAATGTTTTGCCATGCAAGAACTTACTTTTGCACCGATCGCTCCTATGGCAGCTATATGATGTAGTAATCCGATCTGACTTATATACCTAATGCATCGGGAAGATGGAACGTTTCTAGACGATTTCCTTCAAACCGAGAGATTAGTTCGCATAGAAACAGACGGAAGGACGGACGGACAGTTGGAAAGATGGACGGAAGAACAGAATAAACTCGGCTGTTGATGCTGATCCAGAATATATACACTTTATAGGGTCGGAGATATCTTCTTCTATGCGTTACACATTTCATGACAAAATTACATTACCCTGTACTAGGGTAAACAAATTATTATACCTTACAATCACAAGTGGAACAGCTAAAAAGGTCCATGAACATATTTACAAAAATTATAGCCCTGATTTTTTACTTTTTCTGAAACAAATTGTATTTTTAATTCCATTTTATATAATTTCTTTTAATTGAATTATTATTTTCTTCTCTTTTTGAATAATCAATAATTATTTAATCTTTAAAGGAATTGCAGTAAAAATAACTTTATAAATAAATAATTAATGAAAACCTACAAAATTCAAGGCTGAGCTAAAAATCTGCATAATCTAAGCCTAGCCAGTTGTCGCTTTAAATGTGCATGCACATTAAGTCTCGGTGGAGAATGTGAGCGTGTTTTCTTTTTTTTAGCTGTTTTTTCCGCCAATGTCATCGGGAAATTGCTTGCCCCATTTCGGTGCAGCCAAACGCAAACAATGGGCCCGGCCCGGGCCTAATGGCCGTCATTTAATTTGGCTAAAAATTTTTACTAATTCTGCATTTTGCCAACTGCTGTCTTCTTCTTCTTCTTTTAGCTGGCGTACGTTTGTTTTTTTTTTTTTGTTGCACAATGAGTTTTATACGACATTAGAGCGCTGGCCTTTGTTGTTGTTGTTGTTTTTGCAAATTCTTTTTTTTTTTTTTAATATTTTAAAAGTAAATTTCGAAAAGCCAACAACAAAAGCCAAACAATGACGAGCAAAAAAAAACGAGAGAGAGAGAGAGATAATAAAAAAATATGATTTGAAGTGGAAGCAGGGCAGGAGACGAGTGCAGAGCGGGGTGCAGGGGAGTGGGGCAGAAATGCAAACAAACTGTCGAAAAAAGAAATGGCAGCACAAAAAGTTACATAATCAAAATAATGACTGCCAAAGGGGCGGGGGGGGGGGGGGCAGAGGCTGCCTCTAAGCCAAGATATAGACAATAATACAAAAAAAATAATAAAAGTAAATAAAAATAAATAAAAGCAATGACAAAGGTAAATTTGTGTGGCAAGAGGGCGGGAGAGAGGAGCGAGGTCGGGAGATTGGGCGGGGTTAGGGGGGTTGGTGGAGGGGGGTTGGGTTTGCTGCAGGGGTAGCAGGCTAATCTCTCAAGTGGCAAGTGCATTCAAATGCGAAAGTCGTCGTATTGAGTGCTCAGTTGGATGGAGAGGGGGGGGCTTGCGGGCTATCATTTTTTGCTGCTGCAAGCAAGACACACACAAGGACACAAACAACATATTTCAATGGCAGTCGGCTGACGGGCTGTGCCACAAATAGTGGCAGCCACGGCGCGGGCTTAACACATGCACTTGAAATTTAATATCGCCCGAACGAACCAAATGTCTGACTGTCTCGGCTCTCGACTTAGCTGCATTTTATTATAGCATACTTTTCAGGGCGACCCACCCACACACCGACACACACACACACTCATACACACACTCAGGTACATGCACAGCCGCCCGCCTGCTGCACCATAATCCCTCATATTTATTTTTGCAAAATTATTTGCTTTGTCTGATTGCGGATTTGCAGCTGCAACGTTTGCACAGTTACTTTTGCTATAGTATCTGGCATAGGGGTCGCCAGTTGCCACGCCCTGCTGCTGCTGCTGCCTTTTTTTTCTCCTTCTTTCTTTCTTGTTTTGTGTGAATGAAAGTTGCACCTACCCCCACACCCCTGTTAAGTTCAGTTCCAGCTACTCATTTAATATGAAAGCAAATTGCATAAAATCACACCTGCAAGCCAACTTAGCAGCTATCACTCGCTCCCTCTCTCTCACTCTCTCGCTCTCTCTCTCTCTCTCTCTTTCCCTCTCGCTCAGTTGCCTGGCAGCCAATCCTTGCCGCTTAGCCTGGCCAAACAACTGCTGGCAACCGACCAAAGCACATCTGGGCGACACACTCACAGGACCTTCGGACAGGACAGCATCGCGTGCAAATATCGACTGCACACAGAGCCTGACGCAAACACTCCCCCCTCTCCCCACCCCCCCTTACCCAGCCTCGTTGCCATGGCGGTCATAAAAACACCTTTACGGCTATGCCTCTGTCTCAGAGCTGGCGCGTGTTTGGGAGCTCATCTTGACTGCAGGCCAAAATCCAACTGCAGCTCGTAGGTAAATGGAACTGTGCTGCAACACACCCCCTCCCCAATCCCCCCTGAACAGCTGCCACTTGCCCCCCCGCCCTCGCCTGGCATCAGTCGCGCATGTTTATGATGTCATCTTCAATTTTATGCCGCACACAAATAAACTTGGCCGCTCAGTTAGTTTGGCGGAAATGTAAAATGTTTTAAAAACATAAAAATTAATACGGATATTCCCTAAAGCTAAGACACAAAAGCGAAAATATGTATATAAAATAATATATATATAAATATAAAAGAATAATATTGCCAGATTTAGATGCCAAATTGATTTAGAGGCCAAGCCATAAACAAGGACCCAAACTTTGTGAAAATCAGATAAAATTTGACCGAGATATGGAGGTGGGAAGTTTTGACCTATGTCTATATAAGATATTTGAGGTTACTATTTTCACATGAATTTTGACCAAAAATGATGGTGCCAGGTTTGAATGCACAATTGATCTAGAGTCGAAACCATGATCAAAAATCCAAAGTTTATGAAAATCGGTTGAGTTTTGACTTAGTTATGGAGGTGGGAAATTTTGACCTATGTATATTAGGATATTTGAGGGTACCATTTACACATGAATTTTGACCAAAATTAAAGTTGCCAGGTTTGAATGCACAATTGATCTAGAGTCGAAACCATGAACAAAAATCCAAACTTTATGAAAATCGGTGAAGTTTTCACCAAGTTATGGGGCTGGGAAATTTTGACCTATGTCTATATAGGATATTTGAGGGTACTATTTTCACATGAATTTTGACCAAAATTAATGTTGTCAGGTTTGAATGCACAATTGTTTTAGAGTCGAAAACATGATCAAAAATCCAAACTTTATGAAAATCGGTTGAGTTTTGACTTAGTTATGGAGGTGGGAAATTTTGACCTATGTATATTAGCATATTTGAGGGTATGAATTTTGACCAAAAATTATGGTGCCAGGTTTGAATGCCCAATTGATCTAGAGTCGAAAACATGATCAAAAATCCAAACTTTATGAAAATCGGTTAAGTTTTGACCTAGTTATGGAGGTGGGAAATTTTGACCTATGTCTATGTAGGATATTTGGAGATACCATTTTCACATTCATTTTGACCAAAAATTTTGTTGTCAGATTTAGATGCAAAATTGATCTAGAATCGAAACCACGATCAAAAATCCAAACTGTATGAAAATCGATTAAGTTTTGACTTAGTTATGGAGGTGGGAAATTTTGACCTATGTATATTAGGATATTTGAGGGTACTATTTTCACATGAATTTTGACCAAAATTAATGTTGCCAGGTTTGAATGCACAATTGATGTAGAGCCGAAAACATGATCAAAAATCCAAACTTTATGAAAATCGGTTGAGTTTTGACTTAGTTATGGAGGTGGGAAATTTTGACCTATGTATATTAGGATATTTGAGGGTACTATTTTCACATGAATTTTGACCAAAATTAATGTTGCCAGGTTTGAATGCACAATTGATCCGGAGTCGAAAACATGATCAAAAATCCCAACTTTATGAAAATCGGTTGAGTTTTGACTTAGTTATGGAGGTGGGAAATTTTGACCTATGTCTATATAGGATATTTGAGGGTACTATTTTCACATGAATTTTGACCAAAATTAATGTTGCCAGGCTTGAATGCACAATTGATGTAGAGCCGAAAACATGATCAAAAATCCCAACTTTATGAAAATCGGTTGAGTTTTGACTTAGTTATGGAGGTAGGAAATTTTGACCTATGTATATTAGAATATTTTAGGGTACTATTTTCACATGAATTTTGACCAAAATTAATGTTGCCAGGTTTGAATGCACAATTGATCTAGAGTCGAAACCATGATCAAAACTCCAAACTTTAAGACAATCGGTTAAGTTTTCATCAAGTAATGGGGCTGGGAAATTTTGACCTATGTCTATATAGGATATTTGAGGGTACTATTTTCACATGAATTTTGACCAAAATTAATGTTGCCAGGTTTGAATGCACAATTGATGTAGAGCCGAAAACATGATCAAAAATCCAAACTTTATGAAAATCGGTTGATTTTTGACTTAGTTATGGAGGTGGGAAATTTTGACCTATGTATATTAGGATATTTGAGGGTACTATTTTCACATGAATTTTGACCAAAATTAATGTTGCCAGGTTTGAATGCACAATTGATGTAGAGCCGAAAACATGATCAAAAATCCAAACTTTATGAAAATCGGTTGAGTTTTGACTTAGTTATGGAGGTGGGAAATTTTGACCTATGTATATTAGGATATTTGAGGGTACTATTTTCACATGAATTTTGACCAAAATTAATGTTGCCAGGTTTGAATGCACAATTGATCCGGAGTCGAAAACATGATCAAAAATCCAAACTTTATGAAAATCGGTTATGTTTTGACCAAGTTATGGGGCTGGAAAATTTTGACCTATGTATATTAGGATATTTGAGGGTACTATTTTCACATGAATTTTGACCAGAAATAATATTTCCAGATTTGGATGCAAAATTGATCTAGAGGCCAAATCATGAACAAGCAACCAAGCCTCGTGAAAATCGGTTGACTTTTGACCGAGCTAGGCGATAATAATACGGATAGGGATAGGGATAGGGATAGGGATTGGGATATTAGCGGAATTTTCCGAAAAACCGTCTTTACGTGCACCTTCACCAGATATGGTAACTACAGTCGGTCAGTCAGTCAGTCAGTCAGTCAGGACAAACAGTACAAAATATAGAGATAATAGTTAATATTTTAGCTCGTAATAAACTACACTATGCTACACAGTAAAGCCTCTAGAATGAAATTGGACAGTCAAAAAATGTTCGCAGGCAAAGACTTAAATTCATTTTAATCTTAATTAAGTTCTTTAAAAATATGTTTTTTGTTTATTTTTGAGCTTGGACTATATTCGCAATAACTTTTGCAAATCGCAATCGATATCAAAAAACGTTACACTAATGAACAGATAATGAAAATAATATTAATATAATTACTATAAATATTAATATTAATACTATTTTAATTATTTTTTATTTTTTTGTATATTTCTTTTGACACAAGTTAGCGTTTAGCTTATTTGAATGTTTAGCCTTTTTTCTAGCTCCAAACTGGCGATAATTTAATTGTTTAATTGACGCAGCTCGTGCGACTCGTAAATAGCGGCAAATGTTCAATTAAAATGGAACAAAGTCTGAACAATTTGGGTGGCAAAAGCAACCGCAGGAACCGCAGGCACAACAGGGGAAGCATGCACTTTAATATCCGAGTGCGGCGTGTTGCAGTTGCAAATGCAACACGCCAGCCTATCGCACTGTGTGTGTGCGAGTGTGTGCGAGTGTGTGCGAGTGTGTGCATTTGTAGCTGTCATAGCCACGCCTTGTCGCAGTTGGCACCATGCAGAACGCCCACGCTGCAGTTGCTGTTGCTGCAACTGCAACTGCTGCTGTTGTTGTTGTCAACGCTTCGATTTTGCAGTTGTAGACAATAAATTTGTGCCCGCTTATTGTCAACTAAAATCAAAAACATAATTCAGAGACGCACAGGGACCACAATAAGTCTGTACGTGTCCGTGTATCTATGTGTGTGTGTGTGTGTGTGTCTGCACAACAACGAGGACGCTGCTTGGCATGAAATTAACACAAAATGCCAAAACAACAGCAACAGCAACACACACACACACACACTCGCACGCACACACTCAGTGTGTGGGCGTGGCTGACAGCCCCTGTCTGAGCGGCTGGCTAGCTATGCAGGATTACCAAGTTTCAGTGTTTACGCTGGCATTTAATGCATTTGCAGTCCGGCCACAAATCGACAAATCCATCTAAACATGCACATGCACATAACCAAGCGGCACACACACACACACACACACACAGAGGCAGCGCTGTGCATGCAAATGACTTCCGGCATTTGTCAGTTGTTTGTTTAAAGCAAATAAGTTGCGGCAGCAGGGGAAGCAGGTGCGGGGTTGCAGGGTGGTGGGAGGGGAAGGGGGTGAATTGGGGTGAGCTGTGCACTTCGATTTTGAAGTGGATGCGTGTCGTGTTTTTTTTTTGTTTTGTCGTGACACGAACATGCACGATGCAACTCACGAGCGTGTTCAATTTGATAAAAACTTAGTTATCGAGCCATTGTTCCAGTATAAGATATATTGGTCCGATTTTCTAAGGATTTTGTTCATATTAATCAAGTTATCCGGCTAGACAAAAGAGCTTAAGATACCAGAACTTAATTTTCAGCCGATCGTTCCCATATCAGCTATATGATATAATATTCCGATGTTGATAGGATTTGTGATATATGTGAAAGGCATTGTGTAACTTATAAATGGCGAGTTTGGTCAAGTTATCTTGCTTAACAAAACACCTACATTTAAACCGATAGTTCCTATGGCAGCTATATGATATAGTGGTCCGATTCGACTTATGTACTGCCTGCAAGAGTAAGACCAACCCGTGCAAAGTACCAAGGCGATGGCCCTAAAACTGAGCGACTAGTTTGCATTTAAACAAACGGGCATGGCTATGTCCATTTGGCTCTAGATTCCGATCAAGAATATATATGTGTATAGCTTCTGCTATGTCGCATACGACTTCTTTTTTTTCATGTATAACAAAATCGTGTTGTTCATATTTTGCCTGTTGCGCTGATTTGTGGCTCGTGTCGTGTTTTTGAAATTAAAGAAGAGCCGACCATCTCTGGCCCGGGGCTGGCAATTTTCGACTTGAATTTTGACACAATTGCCAAAAATCATTTGCTGACACGCCCACTGGCACGATAGCCTACGCCCGATGCCCCCCGCCCCCGCCAGCTGCCCCCTTTGGCAAAATGAGCCACATGACAGCCACTAATCTGCACTTGTATTGACATTATATGGACATTTGTAATTTCCGGTGATGCCATTTTTATGCGCCCATAAAGGGCATATATGTATGTATGTATACACTGGCAACAATGCCGCACAATGAGCGGCAAGCAGCGAGCAGCAGCAGCCCTTGACCAGTTTTTGTCAACTTTTGTCCCAGGCAGCCCTTTTTTCACTTTCTTTTGCCAGATTGCCAGGATATGCGCCCAAAAAAAAACAACAACACAAAAGCTGCTCTGTAAGTTGGCATAGGCAGGCCCAGGCCTCGTTAACTATTAAAAAGGCAAGCAAATGTGTGTGTGGCACACACGCGCACACACGCACACACACGCACACACATGCCGGGCAATTCAATGCTGTTTATGAGCGCACATAAAAAGAAAACTTTAAATTTTTATTTGAGACGTCAATGCCAAAATGTTGTTGTTGTTGTCGCCTAATGAGGCAACAGCCGCCCAGCACGAAAAGGGTTGACAGTTCACACACACGAGCACAAACACATACACACACGACACACACGCACACACCCACACACACACATGCTCGCTGGTGCCTAGGCTTATGGACTATTAAGTTCATAAAATGCGCTCTCAAGTAATTTTCAGGCAGCTGCAAATGCTTTGACACATATGAATTTATATAAACACACACACAGACACACACACACACACGTACACACGCACACATACAGCCGTAAAGCAATTAACCAAATTGCTGTTTATTGGCTGCCAGGCAACAGCTGGCGGCAAGTTGCAAGTCGCAAGTCGCCAGTCTAATTGCCCATATTGCAGCACACACACGCACACACACACGCACACACACACACTTTATTTATACCTAATCAAGTGCGAGCTTAATTAAAGCACCTGGCCCAGGCACTGGCATCGATGGCTGCCTATTTGGCTAATACATTTGCCAGAGTTGCCTTGCTTTTTCGGAGCTGGCAGCCCGCATGCCAAATACCTGTGTCTATGCACAAAATTTTTTCACCTGCACCCCTACCCAACCCCCCTCCACACACACACACTTTCGGTTGGAGGTGAAAAGTCAATATTGTGGTTGCAACTGTAAAATATTAAATGTCTTTGCTGGAACCGTAGAACGTTGCCCGGCCGCAACAACTATTTGCATGCAATTTGTTGCAAAATAGAAAATAATCAAAGCAATGTGCAACAGACCATGCAACAAGGGGGCCGGGGGGGGACGGTACATGGGCGTGGGCAACTTAGCAAACATCAACACCTGTGCAAGTGCTCCCTTTTTGCCGGGCTTATGCGGCAGCAACAAAAGCGAGCTGCAAATTGGCTTGTGGCAAGCTGTGCTGTGTTGCATGCAGCTAACCAGCAACAAGCCGGTAACAACATCTAATCAATTTTCCACAATTGGTTGCAGCAAATGAACCTGAAGCTGAATCTGACCGCAGCAACAGAAACTGTTTGCCCGATTTGCCGCCCCGCATTTACCTTCAACGATTTCTATTCCAATTCTTAACTTCATTATGGGATTTGTGTAATTGTTAAGCAATTTAACATAATGCATTTAGCAGGGAGAATCTCTCTGTCTCTCTCTCTCCCTCTCTCTCTATCTCTCCCTCTCTCTCTGTCTCATATATATCATAGTTAATTATAATGCCGGGCATATTATTAATTCAAAATGTCACTCAATTTATGCGCTAATTATGCTCGCTTATAATTGTCCTTCGTATTGTTGTTGTTGTCCTTGTTGTTATTGTTTTCCTTGTTATTGTTGTTCCCGCCTGCAGCAGCTGCATTTTCCGCTCTATTTCCATTTGCATATTTTCCAATTTGTCATTTGCAGCGATTGTTGTTACCATTAACCTGAATTGGACCTCAAATCTTTATGCGAGCCAAAACCCTCGAAGGTATGCAACACGCGACAATATGTAATGCGAACGAATTAGATATACCCTATAATGTGTATTCGAAAGATGTATTGACATATTGATGTATTAATGTTTTTATATATGTTTTTGAAACATTGATATATTGATATATACATATATTGATGAATGTGCTTTTAATCAATATTTAAACCAATTTTTAAAAAGTAAATTCATGGAATCGAGCAAAAGCATGCGACATATCCAATTTTTAATTTAATAAAAAAATACGTCATGAAAGTGATTTAAATTTACACAAAAAACAAAATAATATTCATTATTATTTGCGTTTGACAGAATTATAAATAATGATATTTTTTTAACGAATCCTGATGCTTTATTTTTATCTTTTAAATACGTTTAATACAAATATTAATAGTACAGCTTTTTACATGGCTGTGCTTCATGCTTCAGTACATATCCCATTATTTGTATAGCCACAATGCTGCCACATATTGTTGCAAGATTTCGCCTGCGCAAGCATTTACCGCGTTTCTGTGGCAGCTGCATTTGCGTTTAGCCTAATTAAAATTGTGCTACGTGAGGCAGCAGCAGCACGCATTCGCATTGTTTGATGTGAGGTCATAAAAGACGGCTAATGTTAAATGGAAAATACATAATGATAATAATGATAATGCCCAAAGCCCAAAACAGAATATTTGCTACGCTGATGTGGCAGAAATATCAACACGGGGGGGGAGGAGGGTTGACCCTTGATGGGCTTTGAAGCGGGGCAGTCGGTTGGTTGGCTGACCTTTAATTATTTGATGGCACACACACATGCACACACATGCACACACACGCACACACGTACGCTGAACTTGCAACACGTTATGTTTTGGTGGCAAGGCACTTTCGCTTATTGAAAAACATTGAAAACTGCAAGTCGCGACGGCGCAGACATGAATGTTTATTGATCGCCCAGTACGATGCTTTTAAGGCCATCATAAAAATAATAATGATGCCAAGGCATGACTATGCTATCGGTGGTGTCTGCGGCTTCTGCTGGTGGTGCTGCGGCTGCTGGTGGTGCTGCGCGCCAGCCAAGTGTAGGCAGCTGCACATGGAAATAAATATTTATATGCGCGCCATCTATAAATTGAAAGGCCAAAAAAACAGAAAAAACACAAAAAAAAGGGTTGTGCGCTAATGCCAATTCCAAGCGACAGGTGAAACGACAAGGCAACAAACAGCAGGGCGGGCAGAGCAGCAGCAGAGGGCAGGGGGCAGGGGTAACAGGAGCATCAGCAGCAGCAGCAGGACTTATGAGCTTTGGCGCACAGCATTTGGACTTGGACATTTTTACGATGTGATTTCACATAACCACAGTAGACGTGCAGACAAGACAGAGAGAGAGGGAGAGAGAGGGAGAGGGAGGGAGAGAGAGGGAGAGCGAGCGAGCGAGAGATGGAGACAAGTTGCAGACGCTTTGGTGATAAACTTTGAAATTGCTGTAGCTTGTGGCGTATGTGTGGCACATGGATGTGTGTCTCTCTGTGTGTGTGTGTGTTTGCGTCTTGTGGCAGCAACAAGAGCAACCGAATTTATTACACTCCAGCGGCACAAGCGAATTCTAATAAGCGAAATGCGATGTTGAGCCCGCGCTAATGTCCTGCAGCAAAATCAAACGGAATTACAGGCCGCATTACGCATACGCCCCCTCAGGCACACACCTACACACGTACACACACACACACACACACACACAAGCTCGCCGAACAAAAGGGTTGACTATCATTTGTATGATATGATTTGATACACAGCACTCCATATACTTATTTTAGTTTGATTCCAATGTCTGCGCGTGCATGACGCAAGCCATTCATTTGCCAACAGAAGGATAACAAGTAAGAAGAGAAACAACAGCATAGCTGATCGAATATTAAATACCCTTGCGGTGCTATAGACAGATCTAAGATATAGTCGAATGATCTATGAAAGAATCGAATATTTAATGCCCTTTCTATAAGCAGCCTTAAGATATGACGACCTGATCTTAGGATTGAAAACAACAACAAACTTAATTTAATACACTTGCGCTGCTATAGACAGCCCTGAGATAACGTAAACTGACCTAAGGAAAAACAACAGCATACATTATCGAATATTTTATACACTTGCGATGCTTTAAGCAGCTCTGACATATAGTCAACTGATCTTAAGTGAGAGCCCAGCATTATATTTTATTTCTTAACGAACATTTCCTATTATGTCTTAAATAGAAAAGTTCGCCAAGGTGTCTAAGGCATAATTAAACGAATTACAGTTAAGTTTTTCTAAGTATTCTCATAAATCAAGAAATTAACTTTGCTTTGATTGCACTTACCAGACTTATATGATATAAATATGAGCTCCATTTAATTATTTGCCAAATTGTTGGTCACTTTGTTTAAGATCTCTGCAAAATAGTAAAGAGTTCTTCGTATTAAAATACAATAATGAATCATCTTTCTTGTAGTAGCATATATAGCTAGATATATAAAGGTAGGTATATATCTATAATTATACCAATAATATCTGTATATATAAGATTCAACAATAGAATTTTTAAACTAAAATTATATTTTCGATTAAATATTCCAATGACAGCCATATGATATAGTAAACCGATCTAGTTGAAAGTAGAATATATACTTCTTATAGCCAAAAGAAACACCTGCACCAAATATCTTAAACAGATCTTAGCTGAGAGCCCAGTTCAGATAGACAGGAACACTTCTTATATGTATTAACAAGCTAGAAGAGGAAGAGCTAGGGTTGATCAATATTATATTTAGAGCATTACACAACACTTGTTAAACTTATAATAGCCTTTGGCAGGGTATATACAAAAAAAAATTGAGTGCATGTTATCCATATGCTTGAAGGATTGTTGGAAAGTTGTGCGAACGAGGGTTGCAGGAGGATTGGAGGAGGGTCGGGATTGTCGCACTTGAGTTGATTTAATTCAATTCATGGACAGACAATGATTGCGTCAATTGCCGCATGTTTATCATTGTGACAGTTTTTCAACGACGGCGAAAAAACGTTGCCGAGCCAAATCTTGGCAAATAAAAAACAAACCAAAAACTGGGCCACAGCCAAGGATGAAATGCTCCGAATCCACCCATCCCCCTCCCCCTTCCCAACCTCCCTTTGGCTGTGTGTAATGAGGGGGCGGTTAGCGGAAATTGTATGTAAGTTTGGCAATTGTCTGCGATTCGCTCTCTTCAAAGTGTCTACAAATTGAGCGCATTATTTGCAGCGCGACAGCCCTTTTTCATTTTTTTTTTTTTGGCAAGAGTTGCCGCCGCGACTTTTGGCTCTTGGCCTTGTTTACATAATGGCCAGCGGTGTCAGTGTCACAGCATAAACCTTACATTTTGGCTGGCCACAACTGTGCCAATTAGTTTTTGGAGGGGACCGCCACACACACACACACACACACACACACACACACACACACACACACACACACACAATGTACGTAGCGTGGCCCCGGGGGTGCAATAGTGGTGCGCAGGGTTTTCAATTACACATTATGGCCCTGGTAGCAGTAAAAGAGACTTGGCCCAGACCACAAACAGAAATTGGATTTGCCACTCGGTTTTTTCTTTTTCTTATTTCTTACTTCACTTTTATGTGCAGCAGACCAGCCCCCGGACCAAACGCTCAGCTCGTTCAGTTTTATGAACTTATAAACAAGAGAAAGGTTGAGTGTGTGTGTGTGTGTGTGTGTGTGTGGTGGTGAGGGGGGTGAGGTGTCTGGGGGTGGGCTAGCAACCCTTTTTGTCAGCTGTTGCTGTTTGCCGACTCTCCAGCTGCTTATTATGTGGATTATTAGAGGGATTTACTTGGCTGCTACCAAAATCACATGCCATGTATGTGTGTTTTTCATGTGTGTGTGTGTGTATGGCATCAATGACATAAATAAAAAGATTTGCCAAGGATTTGCCACTGGGTAACCGCACCAAGCACCAAGCACAAAAACAAAGCGAGAAAAACAAGAAAAACAAACCAGCAACAGCTTCCGGCGCTGCCAAAAGGTGCCGTCAAAATGTGGCAATGCCGTAAAAATACCCACTGCCAAACGCCCACCTTGCCACGCCCCGCCCCAAACTCAGCTGCCTCACCTGCCTTGTTGCCTGCTGTAAAGGGTGCTCAACACGTTTGTGTGATTTACGCTGACACTAAAAGCTCAGCCAGGTCAATGTTTGTCTCTGGCTCAGCCATAAATTGATAAACAGCTAATCGCGAATGCCAAAACAAAGTATTACAACAAAAACATATATACATACATACATACATACATACAAACATACATTTGTTTGTATGTATTTGTATACAAGCAAACACGTTCATACACTTCCAACTGATAAGGGCCTTTCAAATTTTTAGCTTCTGTGCTGCGCGTAAACAATGACGTGTCGCAGACTTTCACTTTAAGTCATGTGTTCCCTAGTTAATAGCAATTAATAAACAACAATAATTATGTGGACTAAAAAATACCCTGCAATGCAGTTACAAATAGAGCATGCTCTCCTTCAGATACGTTAAATATTCAGTTACCTACTTATATATGTACATATATTCAATTACTCCTTCCAATCCAAAAACAAAATAAATAATTAAATAAATATATTTCGCTGAGTATTTGAAATGCCAATCTTTCATAACTCAGGTCAACAAAATTAATTTGCATTTTAATATTTAAATGTAAAGCAGAGAAACAAGCAGTAGCTTTTTTCGGCACGCCGAACATTAAACACTCTTACATATATTTAGCAGTTATGCGTTATATGCCATCTTCAGTGTGTGTTACACACTTCGAAACAAAATTATAATACCCTCAGCAGGCGTATAAATATGTAGATAAATACCTAACTGTACAATACACACATACAAAAGTAGGCTTACCAGTTCTCTCACTCTCTCTCTCTCCCTGAGTGTGGATTTCGCGCTTAAATTTTTTTGCGGAAAAAAGCTCTGCACCAAAAATTACACAACGCACATTTAACTGATTATTGGATATAAATTTAAGGGCGGCGAATGAATAAAAAACTCATAGGTGTTAGCCCACAAATACACATAGCACACACTAAACACATTGAACACCTTTAAATTAAATTAACTGTATTAGCAAACGTTTTAATAAACACGCGCAGAGGACACGATTGATCGACAGGACAGACGCGCACTGACTAAATTGCCTCATTTGGCTAGCGCCCACGCTAAGCCGGCGCTCGCACTTATACAACAACAACAACAACAGGCAGAGTGTACGACTATTAAAACTCCCAGGCTGCCGAAATGCTCTCTTCTCGTGCAAGCGCTGCATACACATCTAAGGTAACGGGATCAACAGCGTGTTGCTGCTCCCACTCATACCATTAGCAATGCTCGCGCCTTGTTGTGCCTGCTGTTCGCGGGCAGTGCAGACATTAAACGGGATCAAAAGCAATGCGAATGAGTTGTAAACAGTGGAGGAATAAATTATGTTCCACGCTTACAATGCGCACTTTTGGCTGAATACACAACTAAGATTCTGCCTCTCTCTCTCTCGTTCACGGTCTCTTTTGTGCATGCATTCTGCCTGGAATATACATACATATGTATGTAACGGGATCAAAAGCATTTACTCCAATGAGTTGTTAACAGTGGACGATGAATTATGTTCCACGTTTACAACATGCACACGTCAAGCGAAAGCACTCTGGCTGTGTAATTTATTATTAAATATTTAATAATCTACAACAAATCGTATATGTTTTAATAATGTTATTAATTTGTCATCACAACAATAGCAAAAAAACGATTAACATTAAAAACGATTAAATTAGTAATGAATTACAAGATTTTTGTTTTTATATTTTAATTAAATATTATAATCTTTATTAACACATTATTTGAATACAAAATGTTGCAAGCTGATTAAACCAGTTGCAGGGCAGAGGGGCAAAGGGGCAGAGTGTGCTTTTTATTCACGTGTTGTTTACTGATAAGGCAGATAAATATATGCAAAGCTACTTGTTATGCCCGAGCGCATTCCGGAGGACACGCCAGCGGGAATAGGCAATGTCCCAGTCGAGGAAGGCGCCAACAATGTGCCGCACATTGTGATCCGTATCATCGTACCCAGTGCGGCCGTGCACCATGCGCACATTATCGAAGGTGAGGATATCACCAGGTGTTGTCTTGAAGGTGCATGCCTCCTCGTTGGCCAGGCGTATAAACATGGCCATGGCCTCGTACCAGGGACGCACCTGCTCGGGGGGCACAGTGAAGTGGCTGTCGCGCTGCGGAATGCTGTGGTTGATGCGCACGTAACGACCCTTGGCATCCAGGCTGTGTGGCAGCACAGATAAGAGAGATAAGAGCAGGGTAGGGAGAGGGGCGGGGGGGCACTTACTTAATGACCGGCGCCCGCCATATATTGTGAAAGTAGAGCTCCTTATCGCTACCAATGTCCGCCCAATCGACAGGCGTGCCGCTGAGCACCTGAAAGGCGCTCGGCTCCCGCTGCCGCAACAGATCCGCCACATGGAACGCATCGCTGAGCAGATTCCAGCCGCCAGGTGATTCGGATTGCTGCAGCGTGTGCAACAGCGTAATGCTCGGCTTGTACTCAAAATAGGGCATGTCCGTGTGCAGCGGCAGCGGCGCCGCCAAATACGCATAATTGCTGGCGCCGGGCTGGGCCCGAACGCTCCACTCATCGCCGTACGTGGTGCGCCGCATGAAGCCCACCCGGTTGCACAGCTGCCGCAGCACGTTCGCCTCCAGCGGCGCCTGCCGGATCAGCGCCAGGCCATGGACGGCCAGCTGGTGCAGCCACTGCAGCAGCGTCTCATCATTGCGCAGCAGCTCCTCGTACTGGAATTCGCGCTGTATTTGGGCGAACTCCAGGCCGGACCAGTGCCGTCGCTCGGGGCGGTACGAGTCGCGCAAATAACGCGCGCGATTCGCTGGCGAGAAATCACGCGCCTTGAGCCAGCCCAGGGCATAGCTGGACTGGTGGCCATCGCTCCAGTCTATTAGCAGCGCCTGCTGCTCCACGCACCAGCTGAGCTGCTGCAGCCGCACCCTGATGTCCAGATAGTTCCAGCCGTGCGGCAGGCGACTGCGCGTCTGTTGCATATAGCATTCGGGGCACTGGCAATTGTCGCGCAGCCAAATCTCTGGAAATTGCATGGCCGGCTGCTCCAGATGCAGGCGCAACAGCACCAGCTCCCGCTGCAGATCCCGACTGACCTGAACGAACGTCATGGCTTCTCTTCTCAAAACGGGCACAACCGGCGGCTAGGCCCAGCTCGCTGCGAATGAGCTGAGTTTCGGCAGCGGCCGAGAGATGAGCCCATGGTGGGCCACAATAGACACGTGGCCTTTAGATTATGGAGCTGGGCTCGCCTGATGCCAGCTCGAAGTCGAGCACTTATCAATCCTTTGTGATAGCTTCGACGGGGCGGGGCTCGGCTCAGCTCGGCTCGGCTTGGTTTGGCTTGGCTTGATTTTCTGCTGCCTCTGCACATATTTTTTATACTTTTATTTAAAGATTTTTACTTAAAGCTACCACACACACACGCACACACACAGAGAGAGACAAGCAGCCCCCATGCAAAATTAAAAATGCAAAATTAATTTTGCACAAAATTGCAAACGCATGCAATTTTTGCATAATTGTTTGTCATCAGCATGAGACCCTCCAGCAGCGCCCCAATGGCGCCCCAGCCTGTAGCGCCCCAGCCCCTAAACGCCCAGCAGCCCAGCAGCCCTTTCACTTCATTGAAATGCCGTCAATCATTGTTAGGCACATTGATCACTTCATTCGCAATGTTGCACATTCACACACACACACACACATTGCCACCATGTTGCCTGATTGCAATATCCCACTTCTGACAACACAATAACCATGCAGCATATATAGAGAAAAACAGCAACAACAACTGTGCGATTTTTAATTATCACTTTCGCATTTCACGTTCTGTTGTTATTATTGTTGCTTTCACACACACACACACATATAAAAAGACGTATCTGTATCTGTATCCATCTATCGCCTGGGTATCACTGGCTTTTCCATTTCCATTCTCATTCAGCTCGCTTTCACGCCTGAAACAAAGAAACACAATCCGTGAATGCTCAGCTTTTAGCTTTGCCAAGAGTGTTTACACTCACCAACAAATTAAAATCGGGCATTTCACAAATGTTTTGCAATTGGGCAAAATATATATATTTATTTAATGAGTATTAGGAATGGAATTGAGCTACAATAAAGTGTGTGCTAATTATGTTGAAGATATTTCAGATTTATTATTCAATATTTACTTTACATATATTTTGAGCACAATTTTGATGGAGAAAATTAAATGGATTCTATAATTATATTCTCTCTATTCTCTATATTCTCTCTCTCTCTTTCTCTCTCTCTCCTCTCTCGTGCTCTTTCTCGCTCTATCTACGAATATACTAGATAATCCCTCTCTGGCTCTCTCTCTATCTTTCTCTTGCTGTATCTACATATGTTTAAGATAATCCCCATCTATATATAACTAACTATTACTAAACATACTATTCAATTATAATTATTTTTATATACCAAAGTCCAATTATATATCAAATCCATAGCATACTTTTTGGAGCATACCAAATGTAGCAGTACAAATTCGAGAGTATCGAGAGTTTAAAATTTCTTTTTTAAAAAATAAAACATAACCAACATTTTATGAAATATGTCTCCAAAAAGCAAGGCACAAAAAGAAAAAACAAAAAAAACCTTATAATTCCCAACAAGTTTTATGCACCACAAAAAGATCTTTCTTTTTCATCACATTATTTGGCACATGCAAAAAGTGTATTCACATTTCGTTTACATATAAATCTTTAGCAGCACAAGCTGCTCATTTGGCTGAAGCATTTCATATTTCTATGGAATATTTTATGCATTGTATCTGGAGAGATGAGAGCAAAACGAGCCGCGAGTGAGAGGGGATGGTGGATGGGGGAGGGGAGGGGGGAGGGAGGGGCTGCCGCTGGCGTCGCGCAACACCCAAAGCCAGAAACTTTATTGTTTTCAATTAAAAACATTTTACATGCAAAAACATTCTCGCATCTATGTAAACGAGTGCCTCGATCCATTCGTGTATTCATGGAAACGAGCAGCAACAACAACAACAAAAACAACAACAACAAAAACAACGCACAATTGTTGCAATGAAGTGAAATGTAATGAGGTGTAATGAAAATGCATTCAAGTGTTGCGCCTGACAGTTTTCCACCTGCACTTAACAATAAACATAATCAACAGCAGCAATTACAACAACAACAACAACAACAAATAGATGAAGAAGAAGAACATGTCATATAACAATCTGAGCGGTATCCATGGAGCTATAAATTTCAGCTAAGCCCTGCGGTCATTCGAGTTCCTTTCAATTTCAATGCAATCTTACCTGTGCTGGCATCTTGTTTACATAATCGCAATATCTCAAACTATAAGCAGCTCAATTAAATGGCTTTGATAATTGAGCTCACAAAGCTTCTCCTTCTCGCATTAAGTTCATTAAAATCGACACACACTCAGCTAAGCCCAACGCAAATGCAACAATTTTCGAATGCTTGTGAAAGTGAAACACTTACTCAAATTAAACTACGCCCAGGTGGGCGACAATGACACAAAAACAGCATTAACTTGAATTAAGTGCAGCAAACTGTTGCTTGACTTTAAATATACCCTGTACAAAATATAGAAATAAAGCTGCAAGTGAAAGAAAAGTTGACTCTACTTGGAGTCAATTTTTAGTCTACAGCCAATCCTGGCTATTCTTGATCACCCAACTAGTCCTTAAAGGTCGTGAACTTGTGAAACTGTCTTGTGTAAAAGCTAAACTTGTTCATGACTCTTTATTGAATAGCCTGCTAGCTGCAGGGTTCGAACTTCCATCTCAGTTCTATCTTAGAGCTAACCCTGAACATAATCCTCTACCAGCTAACTTCATCCCAGAGGGCTAACTTACCCTATCCTATCTCGAAGCTACCACGACTATATTGTGGTTCAACCATGGGCTTCGAACATGTGACTTCGACCATTTCCCTAATCTAACTCATGGTCCGTTACCAGCTAGCTTCTAAGTAAAGAGCTCGAACTTGTGAACCTCTCACAAGTCGGAGATAATTCTCACGTTTTCCATGGTTCATCTTCAAATGCATCTCGGCTTAACGGATCCTATTTGTAATCCTAGCCCAGAATTGATTCTTATGATTCGGTAGGGTATGGTATATGGGCTTAAACTCCTTCAATTCGACCACAGGGTTCGAACTTGTGATCCTATCATATCTTAAAGCTAGCTCTGATTATGTTCTTTCATCAGTCCATGGTCTATCGGGTGCCAGCTCGTCATTTCTATCTGTATCTAAATATTCGACCTCATCTTGTCTCGGAGCTAGCTATTAGTATGTTCTCCCATCAGCCAACTGTTGTCTTTAGGGCTCGAAAATTTGATCCTGTCCAAGCAAGCCCTGACCATATTCTTTTATCAGCCAATTCGAACTCCTGACTTCAACCTGTCTCTAAGCTAACCTTGACTTAGTCCTATACCAGCTAGCTGCTACTTACAGGGTTCAAGGTTTCTAGTCCCTCATCAGCGAATTTTCGATAAATTGTTATTAGAGATCAATCAACCCATTCATGACCGCTGCTTACAACAGGGTATAAATTGTGGCCATAACAGTGCTGAATGCTAAATTGTTTGATATTTATGATTATCAAATCGAATTCGAGTGGCAAATAAATTGATTCGCATCAAATGAATGCAAATCGAATCAAACCAAATCGTTTTGCCCAGCTGTAAAGCCACTCAACTGTTGACACTTTATGAACGCGCACTTTTCGGTGCGCCTTTTATTGAATGCTTAAATTATTAATGAACTCGCAAAGCGCAGCTGAGCGGAAATGCGGTCTGTCAGCGGAGAGGCCTGTTTGTGTGTGTGTGTGTGAGTGTGTGTGTGTGTTTGTGTGTGTTGGCCGTAACAATGTTGGCTAACAGGCGCGACATTGCAACGGTGCGCACAATGGGCGCGCTTTAGGCCTAATTAGCCTCGTGGGCAGCATCAAAAGGGCCCAGAACAGGCAAACGGGCAACGAGCCGCAGAGAAAAGGCGACCGAATCGGCCTCTATAAATAACAAAGGCAGAACGCATAATTAGGCAACGATGCTGTTGTTGTTGTTGTTGTTGTTGTGGTTTCTCCCTTGTTATACCCTGTACCCAAAGCAAAGGTGTTAAAATGGGTATATTGGTTTTGTGCTTATGTATGTAACAGGCGGTAGAAAGCCCAGGGAACTCAGAGTATAGATATTGTCGATCTATCGATGATCGCCTTCCTGGCCGTTTCGTCAATTTGTATGAAGGGATCAATCTCGACAAGCACAAATGCTAGAGGTTCGAAATTTTAAATATATATTCTAGTATATCTTTTTTTATCGCATATCTTTTTTTTATCATATATCATACATTTTTTTATTGTATATCTTATGTTATCTTGTTTCACTATTTCCTATGTTTATATATTTTGTTCCGATAATTCCTTCTATGTATATAATATCGTTACAAACTGATTTTAAGACTTGCTTTTGTAATCATAACTCGCGAATTATAGGAGCTAGATAAGCCAAATTTGGTATGTGGGACTTGCACAGATAACAAATACTTGATACTTTGAATGCCTTGCGCAGTTCCTCCCTAAATTAAGAAATATATTAAGGAACACCTTATTTAAAAGCTAGAACCTCGAGTTTAAGTATATGTACACATTTATGTGCCATAATTAGGCCATGAAAATTTCATAAAGAACGGACAACAAACGCCGAAGTTATTCGAGAACAATGCACAGCAGGACGTTCACATTTTTCAGGGTATCTCCCAGTCGTGCACTCCCAACTCGAGCACACATATTTGCTGTTGTTGTTGTCGTTGTTGTTGGCACACTTGAAATAGCGCAAATTGGCGCGTTTTGTGGCTTGTGGCCGCCACGCCCACACTTGAGCCCAGTCCCCAGTCCATGTCCCCATCCCCCTCCGCGTCCCAGTGGCTGCGACTGCACTTCCGTTGCGGCCGCACCGGAAGCCGGCCCGAAAAGAAACCGAAATCCTTGAGTGGTAACCGGGCCGCGCCCAAGATGCGCCACTGTGGGACACATAAATAAATGCGCCACAAATCCGTAAATATGATTAAATGCCAAATTTATTTACAGCTCCCCGGTTGGCTTTAAAATAAGATATATACTTGTATATATATATATATATATATATATATATATATGTTTATATGGTATGAATAACAACTCCTTTTTGAAAGGCCAACCGGGCGTGGCATAAGCCGCAGCCACCTGCCGGAAGTCGCGTGGCATCAGCAGCTGCTCCGTCCCCGCCCTCGCCCTCGCCCCTGCCTTCGCCTTGGGCTTAATATGTGGCACTGTTGTCGCTGGCGGCCAACTCGATTACAATTACGTGCGCTAATTGCACTTTAAACGCGTCCGAGCTTGTCAGCGGCAACGCTTCGCATCCGCCACAGGCCGCTGCCTTTGCCGCCCGCACATTATTTTTTTTTTTTTTTATTTCTGCTGCCACTTATTTTTCTTATTTTTCTTCCGTGTATTTTTTATATATATTTTTTTTCAGCCAACGTTTTTTTTATGGCATTTCCTGCGGCAGCAACTTACAACTACATAAATTTTGCAAAACATCATGTTCCACATACATATATAAGTTGTTAGCTTTTCCAGGGGCAGCATGCGGCTTGGGGCACAGTCAGCCAGCCAGCCAGGTTGCCAGCACTACTTGTATTATAATAGCCTGGCACAGCTTTCCACTAGACGTCGCTTCGCAGCAGCCGTAATTCAAAGTGACGCTAAATTTAGTTTAATACACATGAAAAAGCCACAGTGGGCAACAAATGTTCAGACATGTGCAGCCGAAACGTGGCGAAAATGAAATAAAAACAAAATTTTACTTAATTTGTGGTTTTTCAACTCTTTATGCGTTAAAATTCGCAATGTGTTTAAGCTTCGAGTGATAGAAAAGGCTTGAAAACTTTTGCTGAAGCGAGAAAGAGAACGTTCTTCTCAAAAAGTTTTTCAAAAGTTACTTGAAGGCTTCCAGTTGCTTTCAAAGCTCTTTTTAACGTCTTATATTCAGAATTAAATATGTCAGTTGAGATCAAAAGCGTTATTAACATCGCTTTAATGTGCTTTTAATGCCTTATGTTGCTTTCAAGACATAAATTAAGCTCACGATAATTAGTAAGCTTCCATGTGCTTTCAATACTCAATTTATAATCTTAAATTCCGAATTAAATTTGTTTTCTATGTGCATTTAGAACCCTTTATTGCTCTTTAAAGCTTATGTTAAGCACACAAAAGTAAGGTATAAGCTTTCTTGTGCTTTAAAAGCTCGTTTTATCGTCTTAAATTCAGAATTAATTTCGTTAGCTAAGATCTAAAGCGTCACAAACGTATTTAGTAAGCTTTAATGTGCTTTCAAAGCTTATTTTATAGATAGAGCTTATATACAAGAGCTTTCATATGCTTGTTAAACTTTTTTACTGGAATATTAAAAAGCTCCTTCCACAGCTTAAGCCACAAAGGCACCAAAAATAGTGCAGCTTTCAGCTTTTTTCTAACACAAATGATATTCTGTTTTAATACTTAAGCTCTTTGTGCTCTCACAGCTAAATATTGGCAACGTGAAGCTCCAGCTACAACTTAGTTGCTTAACTGTACTTGCGGTAAGTTTTCGCTGTACATAATTGCGCTTTGAGTGCACTCGAAAGAAAACTACTTTGGAGAATTGCCGACATACGCTGGCGCCTTGAACCACTGTGCACGCTGGCTATATATAAATAGCCACGAGCTGTGGAATTGTAACGCCCAGCAAGTGGCCCCTATAATGGCTTAAGGCGTAAGTCCATAGCCTGTCCGCCTATGCGCCTGACTGCCAAACCACCTGGCAACCCTTTGCCACCATGCAGAACATTTTGCTCTTTTGCTCATTTACACCTTTTATTACGTATGCGTGCGTCGTTGGCAGCAGCAAAGTTTGCAGTTTAGTTTGCCATTAACGTGGCCATAAGCGTTGGCCACACGACACAACGAGCCGAGCTGCCAACCTGTCCGCCCGCCCGCCCGCCTCCCTCCCTCCCTGCTTGCTATTCATATGCAAAACAGTGCAGCGAGGGCTGCCACAAAAGTTGCTGTTGCATGTAGAGAACCTTGCTGTAGAAGTTGTGTGGCAGCACGCGTTGAATCAAAGTCATGCATTTATGGCTCAATGCATTGTGTGTGTGTGTGTGTGTGTATGAGCTGTGTATACGTGTGTGTGAGCTGTGAGAGAGTGTGTTTGTGTGTGTGCGTGCTGTCAAAACCGAAGTTCAGCTGCCAGCAGTTGCTAGCTGTGTTTCTTAGCCGGCTGCTTGCGGGCAAAACTTTTTAATGCGAAAAGTGCAAAGAAAGTGCACACACACACACCCTCACACACACACACACCCGCACATACATGTCATTTGGCTGGCCCGTGTCCTGTGGCCCGCCTGCTCGCTGAAATGTCACTGCATTTTAATTTACTGCATACCTTGAGGCGACTCGGGCGTCTCGGGCTGCGCGCATGTGGCAAGTGGCAAAGTCCAATGTACGCTGACTTGTTGCCTGCCACACACACACACTCGCACACACACGCGTGGCTGGCACACTCATGTGCGTTTTGCATTTTACTGCAAATTAAAGGATTTCTTTTGCCTTTTGCCAAGCTGACAACTTAAGATACTTAGGCATAAAAAGCCTGTCATACCATGTCTGCCACAACAGCGCGACATGTGTGTGCGTGTGTGTGTGTGTGTGTGTGTGCGTAAAGAGAATTAAGTGCGCTGCGCTTTGTTGAGAATCACTCGAAACAAAGCCAAGTGCTGCGGGCGGGCAGCTGCCCCCCCCCCCTTCGCCCCGACTGCCCCTAAAAGCTGCCACAGCTCGCTGCACCCTGCTGCTGCGGGGTCGCCCTTATATACAGTGCGTTGCCACGCCCACACTCTACTTATATATACATATTTGTTTGTTTTTTTTGTTTGTTAGACCGTGCCAACACCTTTTTCGCCTGCGTCCATTTTATTATTTGTCTTGATTATTATTTTCCATTTGCGCAAAATTAAAATACAACAAAAATTGTGTAAAAAACAACAACAACAACAACAACAGCAACAACAGCAAATGCAAACGCCATTCAGCCGCAAAGCCGCCACAAACAACAACAGTGAGGGCAGGGGCGGGGGCGGGGGAGGCGTGTCGCCGCCTCTGTATTAGTGCGCTTGAATAATGTGAAACTGAAAACTTTTCATCAAAAATCAGCCAAGGGCTAAACTGGACGTGAAACAGGCAGAGTCACCCAGCCAGCCAGCCAGCCAGTCGGACAGCCAGTCGGACCGGCAGCTAACCCGCCTCCTGCTGCCGCCCTGCTACCCGACCCGCCCCCTGAACAACATACACCATCTTGGCAGCTAGAAAAACAAGAAACTCTGACAGGCTGCCATGAAAAGCAACGCTTTGGTGTGACAAATCAAAGACTAAAACATTCGCTTTGGTTAGAGAGCACACAAAATGCAGCGACTGCTCCAGACCAGAAACTGGGAGCAAGTCACAAGGAAATGCGAATAGTATGAACTGAAAAATTGAATATGGTATATAACATGGTATATGATGAGGCTGTCCAGCAGAAAAAAAAAACAAATGCAAAAGTAAAGGAAATTGGAATATGTACTATATCATATTGCAGAAATGATAAAGGTATTTGGGTTTTTTAAGGAAATAAAACGATCTAAATTATATTCAATGAAGATATGCCTAGAATTTTGATAAGCTAACTAGACAGAGCTATTGTTGTATTATAATAATATAAAAACATAATAATATAATATAAAATATTTTAACATGAACAAAAAACTAACTGCGGCGGCTTTTTCGGCTAAGTCGATCCTTTCAAAATATAACCTCGATAATAGAGAACTGAGCGCTTTGAAGCGAGGGATTATTATTATTTATTATTTATTAATATAGAAAAGACTGGAAAAAGAATTGTAAAGTTAGGTAAACGCAGCGCACTTGACTCTATAAATTAATAATATTAATAAAAATATAAGAAATATATATAAAATAACATTTTTGAAAAATAAAGTAGCAAATTAAAATACTCAAATGCATTGTAAAATAATTATAAATAAATATAAATATATTTTTTGTATATGCCAACTAAACAGTTTGTACAAAATGTTCCCTAGTTTAAAAAGTATTTGAAAAAAAGTATTTTTTCCTAATATCAGAAGTTTAAGAACGACAATTATCTGAATGTACATATATCACTAATTTACTGGGTTTACAAAATCCTATCAACATGAAGCACACTTTTATATGGGAAAAATAACAGAATATATTTAAATATATATATTTGCGACCTCTGATATATATATATATGCATTTAATTAAAGCTTACCTAAATGAAATCTCCACTAATAAATATAAGGAAAGTCTAATCAATATTCGATTTTTACATCATAAAGCTTTTGCAGGCATAAACTGATCCGTTTTTTTTATATCTCAGATCAGTACAGTTCGGAAAGGGTATTTCCTATTCGACTCCACTGAATAAATTGTCTTCCGTTTTTTATTTATTTGATAATTGTGCATATATTGAACATTAAATAAAATAATTGACACAAAAAAAGGCAGTTACGTATAAACAGAAATTGTTATTCATAAATTCTCATATTGAATGTATAATTTATGTATCAAAAAAGTAACCCCCCCAGTCCCCTTCCCCCCCCCCCCCTCAGCAGACACCTGCTAGCATTACAATCTATTTGCTTTCTGGCAACATTTCATAAAATTAATTTCACTTAAAAATGCATAAAAATAACGTGTTATTTTTACGGATTTGCTGTTGTTGTTTCCCGAGCTTATGAATAGTAATTTTTTAGTCTTTAAAAAATATATTTCACTTTATGCATTTGCAGTTACCAGTAAAAAAAATAAAAAATGGTAAAACAACAACAACAACAAGCTGCATACCTTTTTGAATGGGACTCGTCTCTAATCAGAGCGCGCAACAATGAGAACAGCAACAGCAGCAGCAGCCACACCCCCAGCCGCCCAGCTCTTACCCTTAGCTGTGCTGCCCCCTGCCCCACGCCCCTCTCCACCCTCCACACCCACACCGCTGCGCCTTTGCTTTTAGGGCTGTGCGGGCGTGCGGCTGCGGTATTGTAATGAAAAAAGGGGACAGCTTTGTATGGAAGCAGGGGCAGGCAGTAGCAGGGCCTGGCAGAGGCAGGAGCTGGCTGTGGCAGGGGCAGGTTGCAGCGGGGCTAGGCTGCCGCTGCTTGTTGCTTTTGGCATTGTTCCTGCTGTTGCACATGCGATGCTTTATATATATTTTTGCCATATATTTTACTCAGCACAAATTTATTTGCGGCTGCAATTCCAATTCCCAGCCCCAGCCCCAGCCGCACTCCCGCATCCCTCAGCAACCCTCCCTCCCCCCTAGTTGCATTTGTTATTGTTGCAACTGTAGCTTTGGTTAATGCTTTGCATTTTGTGGCCACACAGCGGCAAAAAGGCTGCGGCTGCGGCTGCTTTTCGGGTGCGCTGCCTTTAAGTGAATCCTTGAGCAATTTGTCAGGCGCTTTAAAGAGCTGTCCAACCCCAACCCCCCCCCCCCCCCGGCCACACCCCTCCTTTAAAAAGCTGCCAGTGACTGTGTTAATTGTTTTTGTTAAGTTTTTAATAACTGCAGGCAGGCCGACGCTCGCAAAGACGAGCTGCCCGTCAACACAGTTTGGCCTGCCATCAGTCTCATTATTTATTTGTAATTTAATAAACCAAACGGCAGAGGCTTGGCTGTGTGTGTGTGTGTGTGTGTGTGTGTTGGGGGCAACCCTTCCGTGCCTCGGGTCAAACTGATTTCAACCCTGCCACGCCCACAGAGTGTTGCGACTTCTTGGTAGAGCAATTGATTTTATGCGAAAACTTTAGATTTTTATGACTTTTTTGAGTGCCGCAGGTCGCATCAAGAGATGAAAATATACTAATACATATAAGTACAGTGAAAACTCGCATGGACGGACAGCGCAGGATAAGTTTTGTCCGTTCAAGAGGAGTGTGGGCCGTCTTAGAGCGGACATGCTGTGGGCTCATTTATAATGGCGCGTGCCGGAGGAAGAGACGTGTCCTTTTAGCGGGTTTTCACTGTAGAACATATTTAACAGGCCAGGCGTCAGCTGGAATTTATATGCCCCTGCGCATATTTTAATGAGGCATTAAAGCGTGATGCTGATTCTCACACACACACACACACACACACACTTACGTAATTTATGAGCAACTAAATATTTGCACAGGCTGTGGTGTGTGTGTGTGTGCGTGTGGGCGGGGCACAGCCCCCTTTTTAGCCTGGCCAAATGTTTGCCTGCGTTTGCCGTTTTTAACACTCGATTACTTTAAATGCTTTGCTGCCTGCTACGCATTTGACTTTGCCTGTCAATATTTGACTTTGGCTTAACTAGCACACACACACGCGCACACACAAACACACACTCGCACACACGTGCATACACACTCTAGTTGTTACGCAAAATTTGCCTCGGCTTGCATCAGCATATTTTTGCTTGGCATTCTGTTTGCCCAGCTACCCCATCGGGCTTATGTAATGAGTATTTGGTTACACAAATCTCTGACAGCCACCACCCCAACATCAACAATTTACCAGCCACCGTTTACCAGCTAACAACATTTACAACCAGCTGCCAGCTGACCCCGCACAGCTTATTGAAATGCTGCTTAAATTACTGAGCAAATGACTCATTTATCAAGTGGCATTCGCCGCGGTTCGATCCACTGACAACTTGGCCAACAAACCAATTATGCGCTTACAACGCGACCTGTCACACGCTGACAACAACAACAACAACAACAATGGCAACTAACCACACACTCACACACACACACACACACATGTGTGCCACGGGGAAGCGCATGCAGATTAGCTCGCGTTGACTGTTGCCCGTCTCGGCCATTGGAAATTTCATTAAAAATGATTTAAGGCAATTTACGTTAGCCAGCAGCCCCCCCCCCTCCCACCCTCTCAATCATTCACAGCCTGCCACATGCCACGCCCCGCTCTGCCGCCATCACCTCTTTGGTATCGGTCGCTTTCAATGCCGGCGGGCGCATAAATTAAAACGTTTGCGCCTGAGGGATAACGGACGTTGATTGCGCTCTTGCAACATGAGGCACTGCATCATGCATCGTGACCATGTTTATGGCTTGCTCTTGCTCCCTCTCTCTCCTCCGTTTCCCCAATTTTCGCTTATTATTTTTGCCGACAGTTTTGATGAAAGAATTTTGTCCAATTTCCTGGTTGATTTCAGCTTTTAGGCTAAATAAATCGTAATTTGAAAGTTTGGCAAATATTCCAGACTGTATTGAATTTCTCTAAAAGCTGTCTAAATAGACATTCCTATTAGGCGTACACTCTTCTAAGTTTGACATTTTCTCATAACATAATAGGCTACACAATTTCCTCTTTCTATTAAGCGGACACTTGTCCCCATTGCCCCTCTGTGAGACGGACCCTCCTTCTGGGCGAACAAAAGTTACCCGATGATCGTTGTCCGCCCAAGAGAGTTGTCTGGCGAAGCGAGTCAAAGAAACACTGAACTGAAACCCTCAAGATCAGTTTCTTTTGTTGTTATACAACACTGATCAAGTCTTGCGTTATTCACATCCACAAAAAATCGATAACAGATAACTTACAAAAAGATTCCCTTAAACGATTAACAAAGATATAAATATATTTAAGATGAATCAAAGATTAAGCTCAGATATTTTATGTTTTTCTAGTTTTTTATTTGTTTGTATATATATATATATATTTTTTTTTTTCTAACTCAACTAGATCTTGCAACTCTTTTATAACATTAAAATTTATTGCATGGACTTTTTAGTTTGCCACAAAAGCTCTCAGAACTATAAAAAGTGAATTGAAACTAACAAATGCTGCGCTCAGCAAATCCGAGTCATAAGAAAACTGATTTAGCATTTTGCATGCAACACGCGCCCGCCTCAACGGGGCATCCAGACCGAGTGCAACCCGAGCCCAGTTTCCTATGCCGCAGTTCCTGCCACACAGCCTGCTTGACTTTATGCGCAGCTGCAACGGCGACAAATATTAATATTATGATTATTTTTTCTACTTAAAACACGGCAACAAGGACACAATCTCGCTCTCTCCTTCTCTCTCTCTCTCTCTTTCTATCTCTGTGTGCTTAAAATAAATCGCTGCTATTGCTCCTTGGGCTGATCCTGCGTGGGTATATCCTAGTCGCTGCTGTCATGTATTTATTGTTGTGTGCGTTTAATGTCGCTTGATTTACATTAGCTTGAGGAAAAACAAAGGAAACCGCAAAAACAGCAAATTGAATTTGCCGCACTTAAAAAAATTATAAAAAAAAAACGTGAAAGAAAGTAAACAAGAGTTCGCAGCTGTTAGATACTCTATTCTGGTCATAAAAATAAGTGAGTATGCTTGGAAGATATATTAATATATATAAAAAAAAAGTGTGACCTAGCTTGAGCTTTTCTATGCTTTGAACTTAAAAACGACAAGTCACCGGTTCGAAATATGTATCAATATATAATATATATAAAGAGTTTGTCCTGAGTGACGTCATGAGGCGCGTTGAACTAACAAGCAACAAGTCGCCGGTTCAAAATAATATGAATATATATGTATATATATAAAGAGTTTATGCTGAGTGTGCTTTGAAAGCGTAAGCCAGTGAAGTTTGGGGTTTCTGAGCGTTGAACTAGCACGCGACAGGTCGCCGGTTCAAATTCAAATTTTTAATAGAGCAGCCCGCTGGGCTAAGCGTCGAGCACTAAGTTAAAGCATCAAACGCTCGTGAAGACAACCTTTTTCTTTAACAAAATATTTTGCTTTTATTGATGGATATTTCCTAAATTAATTTATCATTTAGCTAGCTATAATATAGTAGATACATAAATATATATTGTCTGCGCAGAAACAAGGAATAATAAAAAAGAAAATATCATAGACCTTTGGATAGACCACAGAATCCACATACACCTCTTCCACAGAGGGCACAGCGTATACAAAAAATGACACCCAGCAAATGCGCCGCACAATATGCAAATAATCTAAAAATTTATAGGCTTTTGTTGAACTCCCACTGCGACTGCTACTGCTACTGCTACTGCTACTGCTGCTGCTGCTGCTTGGGCTGTGGGCATCAGCTGTTGTTGCCTTAAGTTTGAGTGGCATGCGGTTAAGCTTAAGGCTTATTATCTTTTATGAACTGAACTTCATATTTGGATTGGCTAAGGTTTTTGGCTACAGCCTGTAGATTGTCGCGGCGGGTGTCTTACGCATGATTGATGCGCTGCATGTGTAGATAACCACAGGCAAAAACTTGACATTTCTTCAATTTTGTGGGCTAAAGTTCAAGGCGTGGCACTGCTGCGGAGAGGAAGGAGCAAAACGGCGGCTGGCTAAATGAACAACAGCTTCTATGCATGCAGAAAATCCATTAAAACACTTGAGTTCCTGGCAGACGCGACGCGACGCGACGCCAATGCCCTTCAAACAGGCAACAGCAACAACAACAAGAAGAAGAACAGCAGGAACAACAAATGCATTTCCGTTTATAGTGAAGGCTGCTTTGAAGGCTGCAACACTTAGACACAACAGCACTTTTCGCCCACACCCCAAAAAGCAGCAGTAAAAAAAAAAAAAAAAAAAAAAAATACGAGCACATTAAATGTTATTGATATTGCAATTTTTAGCATTTTGTAATTGAGGCAAGCGCAAAAAAAATGCAGCTAGCTTTATCAAACAGCCATCAATTGTCTGGCCAAAACGTTGAGGCTGATTCCTTTGCTGCCGTTGCTGCTGCGGCTGCTGCCAGGCGGATAACTGTCTAAATGACACTTAAGCATGTGTTTAAACATGCCAAGCACTTGCCTCACTCAAACTATGCAACAAGCTGCGGCAGGCAACAGTCGCAACAGGGTTGACAACATCACCAAAGTTCAGGCTGATGCTGCTGTCGATGCGCTGATAAGTCTTTAGTCTGTGCCCCCTCGCAACAACTATATACATACATATATATATATATGTGTGTGTGCGTGTGTGTGTGTGTGTGTGTGTGTGTGTTGTCGTCTCGAGTTCAGTGCGAAGGCAAGTGCCAATGTTGCCAATGTTGTTGGGTAAACTCATAATTGGAATTAATTATGCATTCGCACTTTGCGGACAACTTTTCGAGTGGTTTGAGTGGTTACTAGGCTACGTCTAAGTGTGTGTGTGCGCGAGCGGGTGTGTGAGTGTGTGCGAGCTGGTGTGTGAGTGTGTGTGAGTGTGTTTGTCTGTATGTGGCTTTAATTGTCCAGGGGTGAGAAACGCTCAATGCCTAGAGAGAAGCCACAAGCAGTTTGGCCAGCAAGGGTTAAGTGCAAATTGCAGTTATCGTAAGTATTGCTCAACACTGGCTTCAAGTTTTCAAGTTTCTGCCGTTTAGCCCTAAAAGAGTACCGCATCATATCAAGAGGCATGGATTTTAGACGCAGTTTAAGCTTGAAGTTAACTTGATTTTATTCTACATGCATT
This sequence comes from Drosophila borealis, assembly GCA_035045885.1. Classification (NCBI taxonomy): domain Eukaryota; kingdom Metazoa; phylum Arthropoda; class Insecta; order Diptera; family Drosophilidae; genus Drosophila; species Drosophila borealis. The sequence continues at coordinate 1,660,791 of JAWNOR010000122.1, read as the reverse complement.
TATTTACCCTAAGGTTTTCAAGCTTTCGCTTTTAATTAACTGTTGTATTGAGTATTGCATTGTATAACACTGTTTTCTGTGCATTGCAAGCTAAATAAAAGCTTCAAGCCTTAAGGCACTGCAATTAAGCGAAAACGTTCTGAGAAACTTTTTCCACACAAGTTCATTAAGATTTTCCTTAGAAAAAAAATCGTATATTTTCGAATAAGTATTACCAACTTTAACAATAACTGTTTTACAACACTGCTCGCTAACAATATCTTAATTTTTAAAGCTTATCGCAGAGATCCTTTCCCTTTTTAGTTAAAAGAATTTGACTAAATAATCCTTTGAGTTTGAAAAGCTTTTAAATTATGTGAAAATAAAGCTTGTTTGAAAATGTTATGCAACACTATAATAGGTAGATCTTTTCGCTCATTCAAGCCAAATCTAGCTGTTTTTTATGATTGAAAGTTGTCTTAGAAAAAATGCTAAGAGAACATTTTGCCATAAACTCGACATGCATATTAAATCAATAACTCCACCTCACTTTTCCTATATCCACCAAAAAATACGACAGGCAAAATTTATTTATTTGTATTCTTTAAATGAAAAATGTGCCTTGTTGAAAATGTAGCCAACATTTTGTCAAAATTAAAATCAAAAGCAATTTAGAGGCCACTTTATTCAATTAGTTGGACGCATTGTAAGCCCAGCCAGGCACATTTATCTTTTTGTTTTTCGACTACCTTTTCCTCTTTATTTTTTCTGTGCCATATTCTAAGCTGTGTAATTTGTAGCCGCTTTGTGGCCAGATACTTGGTCTGAGCACCGCCCACACCTGAGTCCAATAATAATAGAGGTATTCCCTTCATGCACGTATATGTGGCAGAGAGAGAGAGAGAGAAAGAATTCTTTCTATTATTTTGTGTGTTTGCGTTTTGCATGCTTTGTTATGAATTCTTGTGAGATATGTTTGTCGAGGCTTTATTAAGCAGCTACTTACACGTGTTGCGCAGCACGACAAGCCCCTGAGGATGGGCGGGGGGTGGTTGAATTGGGCATGAATGGAAATTAATTAAATTTCGACTGCAACATGACAATGCGTTTGACAATGGCTGTCAACGATAAGCGATAAACGCTAATAAAATGCAATTACCCGGATTCCAAATGCGCATAGAACATGGCAGCAGAATGCCTGCTGGCTGCTGCTGCTGCTCCAGCTTCCTCTTCCTCCCCTTCTTGCTCTTCCTCCCCTTCTTCCTCTTCATCTAGCAGTTATTGTAGCTGTAGAAGCCCATTGGCCAGCTCCGACTGTCAGTTATTTCAACGCTCCATTTCATTTGTTTTGACAAGCCAAAGACTTAAATCACAAATGACTTATGGAAAAAAAATCACAAAAAAAAAAACGAAAATAGCAAGGAAAAGTGCGAAGAAAAATGACAAAAGCCGCAGCCGAGTGAAATGAGCGAAATGCCAAAGCCGGACAATGCCAAAGCAGCTGCAAACATGCCACCAGCTCCGCACTCGCAAGCCGGAGTCTCGCTCCCGGACTCGATGCGTCTGCGGCGCGTGTCGTGGGCAAACAAGATAATGTTACAGCCAGTCAACGCAAATTGAGCAGCATGACGCTGGGCATGGGCAAGCGCATTCCCCATTTTAGATACCCTCTAAAAGAAAATACCAAAAAAAAAGAAAGTTGCTTAATTGCAGGGTACATCCACCAAAGGCAATATAAAACAAATAAGATAATAATGAACCCTCTTCTTTCGACAGGCGATACGAATAAAAAGAAAAATACTTGATATATATACTTTTCTAGAACTAGACTCTAGCTCATATTATTTGCCGAAATTGCTCAACAGACAGGATTTCGATATCTAGATTTTTAGCGATTGCTTGCGGAGTAAGTTATCGATTATCGGAAACAAACTTGATCTGCGCGGGGACTAGAAGGGCCTACAGCTAAAATTTCTCTAGCTCTTATAGGCTCTGAGATCCTTGCGTTATACATACGGACGGAGGGACGGACGGAAAGACAAACAGACAGACATGGCTAGATCGACTCGGCTATTGATGCTGATCAAGAATCTATATACTTGATGGGGTCGGAGATGCATCCTTCTGCCAGTTGCATACATTTGCACAAATACATAATACCCTTTTTACCCATTTTCAATGGGTTCAGGGTATAATAAAAACACTTAATACTATTTACATTGTCTTAGCATCTACTAAACGATAAGTTTAGCAAAATTGTATTATATTATTTTCCTTAGTTTTGCTTGTTTTCTTTTAATAATTTCTTTTAATAATATCCAAGATTTTTGATTTATAAAAACTTTGCATTTTAATAAATTTTACATTTTTGGAAGAAAAATGAATAGATTAAAAAATGATTTAAATTTAAAAGAATATAAGATTTAAAAATTTTTGAAAATTAATCGAGCTATAACAAATGGAGCGCAATCCCAAAATCTGAAAACTGTTTTCTAAATTTTATTGTAGTCGAGTTAAGGGAATAAAACTCTTATTGTAGCTAGCAACAGCCTTTTTATAGAATAGTTCTTTGATAGAGGTTCCTTAATAAAATTATAGACTTCCCAAAAAAATTCTACTTGCTTGAATAAGAATCAGAACAAACTACACATAAAATTTGTATATAGTAAACAGATCGGAAATGTCAAGTTAAGAGATGCCATAAATATCTCGCATTTGGATTATGCTTCCCTTTTGGTTCTCTTCCAGACTAGCAAATATGTAAATATTATGCATAATATCAGAACCTGATATTAGACATATATAACATATATATATTTTATCTATATATATATAGAAAATCAACTGATCTGAAACGTGTGTAGACTTAAGCTATATGCTATCTTTTAATTAGCACTAGCTGTCGAGTATGACTGAAGCGTTTACTATATATTTATTTTCTGTATATTTAGGGTATCTAGCAGTCCAGCGCCTGTAAGTCACTTGGATTTAAGTTCCTTTTTGGCACAAAATGCAAATGAAAACGTCTCAACTTACGCGCTGACTGGCCGCAGCAATATGCGGCTTGTGGGTGGGTTTTGGCCCTCCTTGGCTGACTAGCTGCTGGCCAAAATGAAAGTGCCGCCACATTCTGGCCAAATGCGCTGGCAAACTAAATGATTGATCACGGGCATCAATTTACGGCCTTATTGCATTTGGCCTTCGACAAGTTGTCGGTCGAACTTTAAGCGAGCATAAAAGGCAAGAACTTAAAGTCGAAAACTTGAGCAAATCTTGGCGAGGTATTTTCCTATGATTTTTATTTTTTTATTTTTGGCTTTTGGTTCGAAACGTTTATGAAAATGTCTGGTACATGTTTCGCCTGCGCAAACAGAATGCGAGTGCTGCAATAAAATTCCATTACAGCCGCTTGACTTAAGAAGTTGGCCAAAAAAAAAAACAAAAAAACAGCCAAAATTCGCTGCGAAGGCGAGTGTATTAAAAGGCAGGCGCTACGTGAGTGCATGCCCCGTATGTGTGTGTGTGTGTGTGTGTGTGTGTTGGCGTTTTGCATATTTTATGAAACTTGGCGAGCATTTAACGTCCCGCCCAGCGCTGCGTGTGTGTGTGTGTGTGTGTGCAACATACTCAACTCTGCTGCAAACTCATTACTTGAATTTATTTAGCACTTAAACAAAATGTTTCATTTGCCACCGAATGTGGCAGCAGCAGCGGCAGCGGCAGTTGCAGCTGTGTTGCGGCATAAAGTGTTGCCAGCTCAGCCATGCAATATGGCTGGACCTGCAACACCTCATGCCACACACGCCTCGCCGGCCGATGCACAACTCCGAACCGCCACCAGCCAAATGCTGTCCGCATTCTGGCCGAGCTGCTGCTGCTGCTGCTGCTGCTGCTGTTGGACACAGAGCGCATACTGCTTGATCCGTCGCAGCTGCTGCAAGGCGCCATCGGTAGGAACATCTCCGTCCAGCATGGGGCAGCGCACTTGCGGCTCGTGCACAAAGCCGCACACATGGCAGATACCGGTTGCGGCCTGCAACATCTGCGGATTGTGCACGCAGGCGGCCAGCGTGTGCGTGGACAGGCACAGATCAATGCTGCTCGGCTCCGGGCTGGTTGCCAAATGCGGCAGCTCAATGCCACAGCGTATGCACTTCTCCAGCTGTTCCGCATCGCATTCGCACGGGGCGCACTTCTCATCCGCCTGTCGCTGGCGGCAGGTGCGACGCGGCTCATAATACAAACGCTGAAGGCAAACTTTGCGCTTCCCTTGTTCCCTTCCCATTGTGCCCTTGTTGCGTTTGCCCCGGCGCGATCTATTACGCTCGCTGAACGTATCGTCGACCGACGCCGTCGATGAGCTCTTTTCCTGACGAAAGTATCTGGCGTGAGCCGCCAATATGCTCTGTATATAGCGCGTCGAGTACCGTTCATCCATGCGCTTCAGCTGCCTGTAGGCAATGGAATCCAATGAGGTTTGGCTCCAATGAGTCTCATCCGTGAACACCGATTCGATTTTATTTTTGCGCGCCATCGTCTCGCCAATAATATGCTCATTTACCGCGGAACGCTCCGCTATCGTATCGTCTAGATATTGATCGAAGGAATCGCTGCTGTCCTGTTGCGGCAAGGGGCTGCCCTGGAGTTTTTGCTCGCTCAACGATAGTTTGGCGCCCTTTTGTATGGCCTCGCTGACAATTTCATTGATATATTTCAGATAATGTTCGCGCAACATTTTAAATATGGCCGCCCTGGGTATGCCCACACTCTTTAGATCCTGATAGACGCTGGCCAGATTTTTCCACATATAATGCTTGCGCACGGCGGTGACAATTTGGTTCTCGTCGTCCAATATGTCCATCATGCTGGGTCCCAGTATCACGTCCTTCAGCAGCTCTTGAATTGGGCGATATTTTGCAATGGCTTCCGTTTCCAATATACTCATTAACTCCTGTCCGGCACGCCGTTTCTTTCTGGACGCATTCGGCAAAAAGAGACGCCATTGGGCAACATTCCTTTGTTCCTGCCTAATGCCGGCGGGCACAGATTTATTGCGCAACAGCTCATTAACATCGTCGGTAACACGTTCCCTGGGTGTTATAGCAATGCTCGACTCTAACGTAATCAGATCTCTCAGCAACTTATCGCTAGCCGTGGAAGACCGACTCTCCACGCTTGTCCTGGCTGGTTTGGCTTTTGGTTTCGGCGGCGGTTTTAACGGCGTGCGGAAGTTGCGGAAGTTGCGTCTGCTCGACGAACTCTGACGGTATTGCCCTGAAGCGCGGCCGAGATCGCTTAATAATGTTGCCGATTTGCGTATCTCGTCGATTTCCTGTTGAAATTTCATCAACTGATCTCTGCCATAGACTGGCTTCATGCTTTTTCTCGGCGGCAGTTTTTGCTTCAGATCCACATCCAAGTCCAGCATCTCCTTGACTGTTATATTCAGTCCCGGCTTGGATCTGTGACGTCTTAATGCCATATGATGATGCGCCCAACGTGTGGGCTTTTTCGGTTTCTCGATGCCCGATTTTTTAACTTTATTGATCTTCTTTTTAAAGTGCAGCAATTGCTTGAACGAGAACATTTTATTCTGAGAGTTGATTTTAACGTGCTTGGCACGAACACTCGACCCCCGGGGCTTAGCTTTATGCTTGTGCTTTGCGTGCCCCTTGCGCAACACCTCGGTATCCCAAAAGGTGCTAAACTCACTGATATTATCGTTATTCGAATGCCATTGCCTATCGGCCTTCCGTACTCCGCCCATCAGATATTTGCGTATCTGCTCAGCTTCCGCTTTGCAGTAATCCAAATGGGCCGAGCTCATGGCCCAGACACCATATCGTTTATAATGCTCGCGGAAGGCCCTTTGGAACATGCGAACGGCGTGTGCGAGTATCCGCTCTCGTTTGGGCAATACTCTAAGTTGTTTGCGCAATTCACGCAGATGTTCGTTCAATATGCGCTCCTGTTTGCGCAAACTCTTAACTTTCAGCAGCTCCCTTCTGTGCCTTCTCTGCCACTTGCGCAACCCTTTTGTGTACATCTGCCACATGCGGCTGAACTGCGCCTTCGTATGGGCCATGGCCAACATTTTGGTGTCCCTCGCCTTCATGTCGATCAGTGCGCGTAGCTTGTCCAACAGCTCTTGGCGTATGCGGCGCATCGAGCTCAGGCGCTGACGTGCCAGCCATTTGTATCTCAACAGCTTTTTGTTCTTGCGGCTGATCTGTTTCCGGAGCAACAGCATATGAAGCCAACGATCGGACAGCGGATACATTTTGTCGCAGTTGCTCGATTAACTCTGTTTATTTATTTCTTTTCTGTCACGTTTTTTGAGTTAATCAAATCAGAGTTTTTCACATTTGTTACATACACAAACAATTTTGAATATATTTTCAGTACACCAATTGATTTGCCAAAAGATTTTAAAGCTAATTCCCTTCAAGTGTCTCATAGCCTGAAACCGTTGAGGCCCAGATTAGAGGCATTGATAATTATACCCTGCCCACTTTGAATTAGGGATAGTAGGGTATATAGGCTATGTGCAAATGTTTGCAGCAGATAGAATGAACCTGCTCAAACCACATTAAGAATTATGGATTTTAAATTATATTTAATTATACCCATTGTTATGTGTAAATGGGGTATATTGATTTTGTGAAAATTATGCAGCAGGCAGAATGAACCAGTTCCGACTTCATAAGTTATTATGGATTAACATTATTTTTAATTATACCCTGTAACAGTTAAATATACGTGAATATGGTATATTGATTTTGTGCAAATTGGCCAAATTAAGTAGATTCGACTTATAGCATAAGGTAGTATGAATATAAAATAAGTTTTTATAATACCCTGTACAATTTGAAAGTGTCTAAATGGGGTATATTGGTCTTGTGCGCAGAAAGAACGAGCTCCGACTCCAGAAAGTATGATGGATTATAGTGATATTTTATTATACAGTGTACCTATGGAATGGGGATAAATAGGGTATATTGTATGAGTTTTGACTGAAAATAATGTTGCCAGGCTTAGATGCAAAATTGATCTAGAGGCCAAGCCATGAAGAGATAGCTAAATCGGACGAGATTTGACCGAGTTATGGGGGAGGGAATTTTTGAACTATGTCTATATAGGATATTTGAGGTTACCATATTCACTTGAATTTTGACCAAAAATAATGTTCCCAGATTTAGATGCAAAATTTATCTAGAGGCCAAACCATGATCAAAAAGCCAAACCTGATGAAAATCGGTTAAGTTTTTACCGAGTTATAAGGGGAGAAATTTCGACCCTCTTAACAAACAGTTTGGGCTGTGCGTTGATCAGTCAATCTGTCTGTCAGTCAGTCTGTCTGTCAGTACAAACTGTTCTATATATAGAGATAGGCCAGAAATTAGGTTATTATATAGAAAACGTTTTTGTTTATCGAGATATCTTGGTTCAACCAGCCATTTACTAGTTAAGCTATGCTGCTTATATATGAGCCAAATCTTATTAATATATCGCACTACTTTACCCTATATTATATTCAATCTATAGGAGGAATCGGTTGAAAAATAAGTTTTTTTATGGCAAAGTATTCTATTTTCCAAGATATTTTCATTAAACGAGCTTCACTTTACTCAGATATCTGCAAAGCCGTAAGGCAAATGTCTACAAGGGTATTAAGACTTCGGGGTGCAGACACACTTTTAAGTTATTTTATGAGTTAACCATAATTGATCTTAACGATCTGGCTTATGGTGGGCTGCGTCATGAGTTCAAGCAACAAGCGGGGCTTTTCTTTTACCTTTGTGGCAATGTAAATCCTAGTCGGTGAAACACGACTAACTCAAACATAGCGCAAGCCGCGGCGCCTTATCAGCAACGGGGTGGCCCCCAAACAAGTTCAAACAAATGTAAATCACAGCGTGATAGGGAAGCACAGCAGCAGCCGCAGCAGCCGCAGCATCGGCAGCAAACTAGGCAGCTGGTATAAAAGCCAAGTGGACTCCAACAGAGCATCAATCAAATCAATAATCAAATCAAACCGAATCAAATCGAATCAAAAAGATGACTCAAATGTTTGTCACCTGCATCGTTGTCAGCTGCATTGGGCTGCTGGGCGTTAATGCCGCACCGATGCAGCCACAGCCAGCGCACCTGGTCGACTATCCGACGGTACGTGTGCGCCGTCAGGTGTTGGGCGGCGCGCTTGCCTCCAATCCAGCGGGCGGCGCTGATGCACGCCTGGATCTGACCAAGGCCATGGGCACGCCGGACCACAATGTAATTGCCCAGGTGTTTGCTGCGGGCAATACAGAAGCCAGAGGACCCGTCACCAGCGGCGCCACTGTGGCCTACAACAAGTAAGTTTTCTGAACGGCTTCTGGGTCAAACAGCTCAACTAATCTCTATTGAACACAGTCAGGGACTGGGCGCGGAGCTGACCAAGACGCACACGCCGGGCGTGCGGGACAGCTTGCAGCAGACGGCAATTGCGAATCTGTTCAACGATGGCGTTCACAATGTGGATGCCAAGGCATTTGCCTCACAGAATCAGCTGGCCAACGGCTACAAGTTCGATCGCAATGGCGCCGCCCTCGACTATTCCCATATCAATGGGCATGGCGCCAGTGTAACGCACAGCAATATACCCGGCTTTGGCAAACAGCTGGAGCTGGCCGGTCGTGCCAATCTCTGGCAGTCGCAGGATCGCAATACGCGCCTGGACTTGAGCAGCACCGCCTCCAAGTGGATGAGCGGTCCGCTCAACGGCAGATCCGACATTGGCGCTAACCTGGGTCTGACTCATTATATTGGCTAGGGAGGAGTTAACTATTTCTGTGCCACGAGCTGACTTTTTTTCTTAATTCAACAAGGGATTTATTAATTAAGCTTAATTTCATTACACAAAAATTTGTTGTTTGCTCTTAATTGGAATATATAAATAATCAAATTTTCTTTATTTTAAAAGATGTATATAAAACATTTAATTAGATTTTTGAGAGAAGAAATCCTCTTTCTTTGAACAGCTTTTAAGCTTTGCACAATGAATGATACGATTTCTCAGAGGTTCCACATCTAAAGGTGGAAAATTGGTGAAAAAAATTTGATCACGAACATCCAGAACTGGGCAATTACATACATTCACCTTTAAATCTTCACGCACAAAATTAAACATTTTTTTTTCTCAAGTATTCAAATAAATCACTTCCATTGGCGGAATATGGATGAAAAAAGTACGTTTTTGTATGGATTCAATTTGAAAATTCGCCGGTTTTGGCGGAATATGAATGGAAAATAAACAAACGCATTAGCTTACTTGCTTCCACTTTACTTTTGCATTTGTAAATTTTCCCACAAAGCATTTTTTTAATTCTTTTTCCACCAAAAGAGGTGAATTTCGAAATCGAATCATACAGAATATAACACGAGTGTAAATTAAAATTTGTCTTAAATTTTCAATAAATCCTTAGAAGACAAACCTCAATCTGGCATAAAAATATGAAGGTTATTCCTTAATTTCAAAAAATCTCACTTTCACAGTCGGAAAATAGGTGGAAAAGGTTTATTGAAAGACTAAATCCGTCTAATTTCCTCGAACGGCCTTAACATTATAAAAATAAAATAATTTTAATAATCAAATGAAGAGAAAAACAGAAAAGAAAATATTGCATTTAGAGACCAATAAAAGCCCTTGCCTGCTGCTCGCCCACCTCCTTGAAGATCTCCGCCGTTCTGAGCAGCTTGATAAAGCGTGGCGTATAATCCTGATAAGCCTGCTGATCATTGACGTCGTCACTGACGCTGCTCTTGAGCAGCACATTCCGCAGCTGGGCATCGCGCTGTCCGCGCTCCAGCGTATCCGACATTTTGCGCAAATAGATCAGATCCATGAGCAGCTCGTCCCGCACAGTGGCCGCATGCTGTTGCTCCTCCAGCGGCAATTCCTCGTACTGGCGCAACAGCTTCTTGACAATGCGTGACTTTTGCTCAATGTTCGCCGGCTCCAGGATGCGCACCTGTTGATTGTAATCATCGGCGAGCACACGCAAATTGGCATCACGTTTGTCCCGCGACTTCTGCTGCTCGGCCATCGTTTTCATGATGATGTTGTAGAACTCGACCAGATCGGGACGCAAGGGTATGCAATTGCGCTGTTGCATCTGCTTATCGATAATATCGCTAATGGACGCCATGGTGCGACGCAGCATTTCCTCCTTCTCCTGCAGCTCGTTCTCGTTCTTATTGTTGCGTATCTGATAGAAGTTCTTGGGATGCTTCATGGCGCACTTGTTGTTACGCGCCAGCACCGTGACCATCGGATCCAGGCTGGGATCATTGCCGACCATATCGAAGACAGCAGTAACAATATCCTGGGACAGCCGACCCGTTATTAGCTTGTTATAATTCTCGGAATACGGTTCGTTTAGATCCCATTTCCGAGGTCCCCCAGAGCAGTCGGCGCTGGACTTGGCATCTGCATTGCCGGTGCTGTTGCTGCAGCTGCTGCTGTTGTTGTGGCTGTTGTTGTTGCTGCTGTTGCTGCTGTTGCTGCTGGGCATTGGCTTTAGTTGCGGGCCAACTGTTTACCCCCACCCCGGCACTTACCTCTTGGCCTGCTTAGCTTTAGATTTTTTGGCGGCAGACGACTTTTTCTTTTCGGCCCGCTTGCCGCCCGACAACTTACTCTTTTTGGCCTTCGTCTTGGGCTTATCCTTGCACTCGTCCTCGCTGCGCTGCCTGGCCTGCCGCGAGTAACGCTCCTCGCTGTCCAAATCCTCATCGTTGTCATCGACCAGTGCATCCTGCAGCGTATAGTATGCATCCGCATTCAATCGCTGCTGGCTTGGCTGCACACAAATCGAGCCGTTGCCATAGATCTGCTTGGTCCGCGGATCGGAGCAGACGCGCGCATTTAGGGACACATTCAGCTTGACTGCATCGGGACTGTTGCAGGCATTCGATGAATGTTGCTCTTCCGATCCTGGCATTGCGCTCGTTGCCGTTGAGATGGGCACACAGTCCGGATTCAAGGTGCTGCCGCCGACTGCAGCAATTGTTGCTCCCGCTCCCGCTCCCGCTCCCGCTGCTGTTGTTATTGTTACGCAAGGATCATTCACGACATTCAGCTTGTTGCCCTTGTTGAAGAGCGGCCCAAAATAACGATGCACGCCATACAACGGCTTCAGCTGATTGGTTTCCAGACTTGCCGCCGCCTGCGCCTGCTGCTGCTGCTGCTGCTGTGGCAAAAACTGTTGCTGCTGCTGATGCAACTGTGGCTGTTGCTGCTGCTGTTGTTGCTGCTGTTGTGGCTGCTGCTGCTGCTGCTGCTGCTCTTGCTGCTGCTGCTGCGCCACTGTCGGCTTCTGCAGCTTGGCCAGCTCATTGAACAGGTGCGTCAAATTAAAGTTGGCCTTCAAACTGTTAGCCTGCTGCTGCATCTGCTGCTGCTGCTGTTGCGGCTGTTGTCGTTGCAGCACTTGCGGCTGGCATGGCTGCAGCTGCTGTGGCAGCAACTGTTGCTGCTGTACACTAGGCTGCTGCTGCTGCTGCTGCGGCTGCGGCAGCTGTTGCAGCTGCTGATAGGGCAAGTTATTGTTGCGCTGATTCATCATGGGCACCTGATAGCGCGAATTGGAGAACGTATTGCTGTCAAGGGTGCCCACTTCCTGTGCTGCTTCCTCTTTCTTAAAGCCCGAGCGCCGATGTCGCGGATAGGGCAGGCCGTCGCCCTCGTTATCCTGCTCTGTTTCCAGCGTCAACATGCCGTTGCCCAGGTTGCCAAAACGCACGCGATTGCCATTATGATCCTCAAAGGAATCCAACAGCTTTGAGCTGCGCTTGGTGACGTCCTGTAGATCTGACTGGGACAGCGGCGAGAGCTGCGGTTCCAACTGCGCCTCAGTTTGTGGTTCCAGTTGTGGATAGGACTGCGCGTCTAACTTTGGATATCTTTTGCACCTCGGCTGTTGCTCTAATTGTGGATTCAACTGTGCCTCCGACTGTGCCTCCGACTGTGCCTCCGACTGCGACTCTGGTTCTGCCTGGGATTGTGGCTGTCTATTCAACTGCCCTTCCGACTGTTCCTCCGGCAGGACCTCCGACTGTGATCGTGCTTGTGGTTCCAGCTGCGCATTGGCCTGGGCGTCTGCCTGTTGCTTCAACTGTGCCTCGGATTGTGGCTCCAACTTTGGATGTCTTTTAGATCTTGGCTCTGGTTCCATATGTAGCGCCGATTGACCCTCCGACTGAGCCTCCGACTGACCCTCCGAGTGCGACTCGGACTGCGCCTCCGACTGTCCCGCCAACTGTGGCTCCGACAGACCCTCCGACTGTCCTTCCGAGTGGGACTCGGACTGCGCCTCCGACTGCCTATCCGACTGTCTATCCGACTGTCCCTCTGACTGTGTTTGTGGCTCCACCAACTGTGGCACAGTCTGTATCTCTGCTTGTGCCTCTGGCCCTGCCGACTCATCCGACTGTGCTGATGACTGTGGCTCCGCTTGTGTCTCCACTGGCGGCTGGTCCACAGAGCGCTTGCTGCGTCGCTTATGATGTGGCGTCTCATTGGCCACGTTAGCATTGCGGCTGGCCTTCTGGCGATGCACTCTGTGCCAGCTCCAGCGTTTGATGTGACGCTTATCGCGATCCTTGTCGCTGGAATGCTGCGAGATCTTATTGGCCAGCAGCTTGACTACGGCATCCGGATGACTCTTGCAGATGCCGCTGCGTGGCACCAGCTCCGCCACGTTACGCAGCTCCTCTCGCTTCAGTTTGCCACTGCTGGTCTTCTGTAGACCATCGTCCTTTTGCTTGGCCGCCAGCTGACCCATCGGCTGCGCCTTGTCCACCACCTGCGATTTGGCTTCAGTCTGGTCCACATTCGTCATCTGCATCTGCGGCTGTGCCTGCAGCTGTTTGGGCTCATTAACATTGACCGGCTGCAGTTGCTTTTCCGCTGACTGGACATCCGTTGCGGTCTCCTTGACTTGTGTGTGACCCTGCGGCTTGGGCTCCACAATCGGATCGACGGCTTCGGCCTTGACAGCTGCTGTTTGTTGCTCCACTTTGGCCTCAGTGCCTGTTGCCAAGTCCAGCTTGGCGTGCACTTTGTCTTCGCCTGCTGCTGCCGCAGGAGTCAGCTTGGCCATCAGATCCTCCGCCTCATGCAGTTTGTCCTTACTCTGCTCTGCATTAGCCAAGGCAGCTTCAGCCTGCTCCAGCCGGGCATCAGTCTCTAGCAGCTGCTCCGGATGACGCTTGTAGCGATCGCGCTCCACCTTCAGCTTGGCATTCGCATGCGCATAGTCCCGCAGATTGGGCAAGCTGCGCTGCTGGCTAAGCGCGGGGAACTGCTCAAAGTGTGGCAAACGATAATCGTAGCTTTGGGGCGTGTCCATCAAATGGACATTCGGGGCATCCAGACTGGAGCCGTCACTGCCATCGAGAGCGTTGAGCGTATCATATGATGGTACCAGGGAATTCTTCTCCTCCTCGCCATCCAGCTGCTGCTGCTGCAGCTGCTGCTGCTGTGCCTTCTGACGCTCCCGCTCCAGCTTTCGCTCGCGTCGCATGATTATATCGTCCACATAATGGGCACGCAGCGTATCGGTTAGCGCATTGCTGGGCAGCGAGGGTCCCATGCCCTTGCGCATCAGCCTGTTGCTCGTCTTCAGCTTGATCTCGTTCATCGGATTGAAGCCGGTGGCGGTGTTGCGCTTCTTTAGGATGCCGGTGGGATAGCGCGTTTTGGCCGATTGTTCGGCTGCCTCTTGCTCGATCTTGGACAGCTTGTAGTTGGCCTCGTGCGACAGATTGTTGGGATTGGGCAAGCGCGAGACTTGAAGGCGTGCCAGCGTCTGTTCGTAGACACCATCTGGCACTGGCTCATTGCCGTACTGTTGCAGCTGGCCGGGCTCCTTGTTTGGCTTGCCATTCTTTTTGTCATCGGCTCGACTCTGCTCCATTTCCTGATTGTGCAGCAGCCGCTGCACATGCTTCAGCTTAATATCCAGCTCGGTGGCGCCACCGCGTATCACCTCGTACGGCTGCTTCTCGGGCAAATGTTTAACGGGCAGATTCATATCGGTTAGGTCCTTGTACTTTTTCTTAACCTTGCCCACCTCGGTTTGCTCCATGGCTTTGCCATAGCTGTCCCCATATACCCTGGACTTGAGCTTATCCGAGCCGCGTAAGTATTTGCCAGAGGAATCAACCAGCGCTGAGGTTTCCTCTGCAGCGCCAGCAGCCGCTGCTACTGCATCCTCAACTGCTGCTGGTGCTGCTCCTCCGGCTTCTCCGGCTCCTCCGGCTCCTCTGGCTACTTCCCCGACATGCACGACGCCCGCTTGAATATCACGAAACCAATCATCCGCCGCCTGCTGCACCTCCTCATCATCCTTATCCGGAGCCGTCTCCCTATCGCCGGCCTGCGCAAAACTGGCCAACAGATCGTCTATGCTGTTGCGTCTATGCCTGTATAGCTCGGCGCCCTGCACATCGCCGTAATTCGAGCGAATCTCGTGCAGCTGCTCATGCGCCTCCTTCACCGAATTGTGAAAGCTGCGCAATTGTTCGCTGCCCGCCTGCGGCTCCGCCTGCGGCTCGGCCTGCGGTGCCAGGCTATTGGTGGTGCCTGTAAGCACCATTAGGGTCCACCAGAGCTGTAGAAAGATCATGTTCACCAGCTGAGACGCGTTTCAATTGACTTACAAAATATATATTTATACATATGTATATGTATACAAAGCAGACAGCAAAACGAATTCAATTGAAAAGTTTTGCGCCAACTGCCTGCGATTGAGTTTTCATTAACTTGGCAACAGGTTGTCGTTGTCTCAATGCGCTGCAGCAGGCCTGCTCCGAGCGGGGCGGGGGGGGTTGGGTTGGGTTGGGGGGTAAGCCAACTTTTTGACAAGCACTGATAAGAGGCAAAGAGTCGTGAGTCGAGTGCAGCATCCATGTGTGGCATTGTGTGCAAGTTTTTGCACGGCGGCGGCTTCCGACAGCCGCTGCCAGCTGTTTAACATGAAATGTTCTTTGTTGCCAATACACAACACACTCACACACACACACACACACAGACAAACACACCCACGCACACACATGGCAGTCGCATTGTTAGCTGCGTTTCCCCATGTAAATCACATTTTTGTTTTATGCCAAAACTTTTGCCCAGCAAGCAAATGGAGCTGGTTGGGGACGCGGACATGGGGGCGTATGCGCAACGACAATAACATTTCCTATTTCCGCCTGGCTGTCTGTTTGTCTGCATGTGTGTGTGTGTGTGCGCGTGTATCAATGCCAAAGTCAGCACAATGCACGCCTCGAAATAATTGAATATTATCAAATGTGCTGGCAACAACACGAATCTCTCGTGCAACCGCTTTCGCAGTGAACCACAGCTAAAACTAATGTAATTAGCGGCTTGATTAAAAGTTTTGCGGCTTGACTGAAGCGCCAATCCAGCCAAACAAAGCTATCCAAATTAAATAAATTGCCAGCACTTGCAGCGCATCAGCCCCAAGAGACACACACTTAAAGGCTGCTGCCAAGGACAATCAAGCCTTTGAGCATAAAGGAAACATTATAATTGGAATATATGAAAACAAACTATAAATGATGCCTTCACTTTAAATGGAAATACACTTAACAATATTTGGAAGTAGACTGTTAACTGGCTTTAATTAAATCATACGCCATGAGCCCCATTCATTTGGTTACTTAACATTAACTCCCTCGATAGAAAGGTAAAGGCTTTGCGAACATATTAGAAACAAAGTAAAGCTCGTTGTTGCTGAATGTGGTCAAAGTATCTTATTAAATATACATGTTTTCATACAAAAACTTAATTTTCGACCGATTATGCCAATAGCAGTTATATGCTATAGATGATCCAGTCGATTCACACTGAGTATTTACTGCCAGCAACAGAAAAATGAACATGGCTATATCATCTCGACTGTTAATACTAATCAACAATACATGTACCTTATGAGGTCGCAAATGTCGGCATCTCAAATTATAATTATAAATATATAATAGTTAAATCGTAATATTATATTTTGTGTCCTAATATTTTTATTCAATAATCGTTATTATATAAAATTTTTTTGAAAACATAAGAAAGATCTTGTAGGAAATTATATTCCCGAAGCTACCCTGAACCAACATATAGAAGAAACACACTTTTTTCCCATTAATGGGTATAGAATAAAACTTGCATTATAAGAAATTAAATAAACATGATCTGTATATACTCTACCATAGGAAAACATACCATATTTGGTAACTTTAGCTCTTAAAACCTAAGAAATATGCTCAAAAAAACTTATTTCGATATCAATTGTTATCGATGGCTTGGATGCGAAGTAAGTTCTCGATAATCGGAAATCGTACTGTTTGTTCAAAATATCAAGGCTTCAGCTCTTATAGGTTGGATGGACAGACTAACGGAAAGAGGGACGAACAGATGAACGGACGAACGGACAGATGGATGGACAGACGGACGGACGGACAGATAGTCGGACGGACGGACAGACGGACATGGGTATATCGTCTGGGCTATTGTTGCTGACCAAGAAGATAGATTCTTTATATTCGGATCTGCTTCCTTCTGCTTGTTACATACCTTTGCACAAAACAAATATACCCTTTTTACACGTTTTCAATGATTGCAGGGTATAAAAATAGATATCAACATATATTATTAATTTAATATAATTATTATAATAAAAGAAATAACCAAAGCAACTTTCATATCGAGTTTTGTTAATTGCTTTTATCACTCCGCTGACTTAATTTACACGTGCCACACACTGTGGCATGCCAGCAACATATTTCTTCCTCTTTTTTTCCTGGCTGCATTATTTTGGGCCATTGTCTTAACTTAAAGCTGAGCGCGTTCATTTGGCTGCTGCTGCTGCTGCTTCCACATCGACGATTCGGGCAGCAGTTTTTGAGCAAATGGTACAGCAATTTTTACTTATGCCTCAATACTTTTGCCTTGTCCGCGGCCAGTGGAAATGCCAGCCGGAGGAGGCTGGGGAAAAAACACTGAGCGACATGACAAAATGAAAAAAGGATACTTGGGAAACAGGATACTTCATGCCGGACCGTTGGCAGCGCGGGCGTGCATCAAAAAACATGACATGGCACGAGCCATTTCGTTTGTTTTTTCTATTCTTACTTCAGCGGCCCCCTCTTTCCCTCCCTCCCCCCCCCCTCTCTCTCTCTCTCTCTGCGACTATCTATTGCGCTTCTTTTTTTTTTTTTTGGGCTGCGTCCAAAACATATTTTTTATATTCTTGTGCGCTTTGAGTAAAATATTATGTTACAGCCAAACAAAAACTTTTGTGTTGCACTTTCAGCTGCGGGCGTTGGGAAAAATTCCAAAAAAATGAAACAAAAAAAAAAACTAAAAAACAATAAAATTAAAAAAAAAAGAACAACACCAAAAAGTGTAAGAAAAAATGTTCAAAAATATTGTAAACTTAGTTAAACGCATTGTCCAAGTGTTGTGCTTATGCATATTCAAAATGCTTTGAGATCCGCTGCAAACCGCACACAAGCAATTCATTAAGCGCAATAGAAAATGGAAAATGGAAAACGGAAAATTATGGGGCAGCCAAAGGGTGCTTGGTTCTTGTTGCAAATGCCTCGGACAGTTTACGAGCCGCAGACGCAGACAACACGGGTCCAAAATGTCGATGGGTTGCATATTTACTACTTAGAAATGTTTCATTTTATTGGTCTCGAAATGAACAAATGGAGCATACGCCGCACACACACACACCAGCACACACACCAACACACACCAGCACACACCAGCACACACACATGTGCACTATGTGCTGTTGACTCCAAAAAATTTTGCATAATTTATGAGCGCAGCGCAAACGGCGGCAACACACGAAAGGACTTCAGCCCACACACACGCACACACACACACACACACACACCTTTGCTTTGCCCCCCTCTCCCCCCACCCCACCCTCCCCGTCTCTCTACCCACTTGCCTCACACACAACCAACAGATTTAAATGCAATTGCATTGAAGTATGTTGTCAGTTGAAGGCTGTGGCCCAGCATGTGGATGCCGCTCACGTGCCGCAAGCGCACAACAGGGAAATTGTTGCATATAAGAAAAACAAAAAAATATATATATACATAAGGTTGAGAAATATAAAAGAAGAAAAGCTGCCCGTTTGGGCAGATGCATTCCATACAATACCTATCGATGTCGGCAATTTCTTTTCATTTGCCAAGGTGTTGAGACGTATGTGCTACGTGGCCAGGTCAAGGAGCTTGCACGCCCCCCCCCCCCCCCCTACTACTTCAACCACCCCCCCCCCCCCTCCCTGGTCAACACAAGTGTCGTCTGGTGGCGGCTGCCGTCGGCCATTTGTGTCCGACTGCCTTGGCAAACAACCGACAAATTTAGTGTGTTTTGTGCATTTTTAAAATGGACAAATTTATGTGACACGCTGCGCCAATTGATCAAATTAAATAAACATGAGACCTGGCAAACGTATCTGCATCCATCGAGAATTTGAGAAGTAAGCGAAGAGCACTGAGAACTGAGCACTGAGTGCCGAGTGCTGAGTGCCGAGCTGTGCAGGCTGCACTGCATCACCAAAGCCGAGAACAAAGCCAAGAAATTTCATTTTCCGCAAACGACAAACTGAATTTAGATTCAATCATTCATTTTTAAGCACAATTTTGAATTCTCTCAGAATTCATATGAGTTTCAATTCAGATTCTGTTGCGTTCTTCTAGTTTCTTCACCTCTCCCTAGTCTGCTGTACTCCCTTCTGTTCTTCTCTTCCCTTTTCTTCTGTCATTTTTCTGGGTCTCTTCTGTATGTAATTGTCCATTTTTAGGATTTCTCCAATAATTTTCCTGACATTCTCCTGAAATTCTTCTAGGTTTCTTCTGCTTTTCTTCTGTATTTCTTTTATATTACTTCTTCTAGCATTTTTTTTGGTAATTCTTCTATCATACACATGTATTTCTTCTAGATTTCTTCTGTTATTCTTCTGGCATATTTCAGAAATTTTCTTATTATTCTCCTGACATTCTTTAGTCTTCAAGGGTTTTTTCTGGGGTTCTTCTGTATTTTGTCCAATTCTTCTGGCATTTTTCAGAAATTCTTTTACCATTCTCTTGGCATTCGTCTGGGTTTCTTTAAGATATGTTCTGTAATTTTTTATACATTTTTAAGAAATTTATTATCCTTACAGTCTAGGCTAGGCTTCTTCTAGATTACTACTGTAATTCTTCTGGCTTCATTCGGAAAATCTTCTATCATTCTTTTGACAAGCTTTTGGCGTACCTCTGAATCTTTTATAGAATTCTTTTGGCACCAAGTCCCAAAACGGATTCATTCAAATTTTCCTCAGACATTCTTCTGAAATTCTTTTAGTATTTTATTTTCTCTAATATTCTTTTAGATTTCTACAGAAGTTTCTTTTGGCATTCTTTCAGCTCACTTGTGGCATTCTTCTGAGCTTATTATCACATTCTTCCGTCATTCTTCTATACTAATCTAGCCTAGCAGTCGTCTCCTATTGTCTATCATTTTGCACGCATTCTTCACCAATTCTTCCTGCATTCTCCTGCTAATCTTTCGACATACCTTGGAAAATATTCTACCGATATCCGCAGGCAATCTTCATCTTTGGTAACTATTTAAAGTACTTTTGCAATTAATGTTTTTCTTGCCAAATTGGAATACTTAAGCAGGCCGGCAATCAATTTGTGCCGCAATGGCTGGCTAATTTGCGATAATTAACTAAATGCCAAGCGGCACGTGCCGCCAAGTTCATCCAAATCCCATAAAGCAATCACATGCACTTGCACAACTATTAAAACTCCCAGGCGGACGGGCAACAGAATTTTCGTTTTCTTCCTTTCTTTATTTTTTTATTTTATTTTATTTTATTTTTTTTTCTTGTATTTTTTTATGCCTGTGTTTGGGCGCTGTCAGGACCATTACGACTTGCTACATTTCCGTTTGCAACTTCTTTTGGGGCAGTCGCCGCTGCTTGAAGTGCCTGCCCTTGCCCGCCTTTTTGGCAATTTTCCATATGCAACACGCAACAGACGTTTTTATGTTTTTCTGTGCGGCATCGCACACATAAAAAATAAACGAGCCAAGCACTGGAGATGACCATGGAACCGGGTGGAAGCCCGAGCGACAAGCCCAGCTCAGGGAAATAGCAAAAACCAAAAAAAAAACGAAACGTGTAACTGACCGGACGAGCAGTCAAAAGAGTGGAAGTCAATTATCGAATTAATTTAGTTGCCACTGACCTGACTATAAGTGGGGCTGCTGCTTCTTTCTCTGCTTTTTATCGGTGCCCCAAACGCATCATAAATGTAAATGGGCTTAGGGCAACGTCGGCTGCCCGAAATGGAATTCAAATTGTTTTATTTAAATTTTTCGGTCTACTCCGGGGGCCGGCAGCCTGATTGCACATTTTGCAATTAATTAAATTATTGCGCAAATGACATTTTTGCCGGCTGACGCGTCACGCATGCAACAGTCTGCATTATTTTTGTATTTTTTTTTAACGCACACACACACACACTCACACGCGCGCGCGCGCGTCAATTTAATAAACACGATATCCTGCTCGAGGCCTGCAACTGCGGACCGTGCCTGGTCATGTAATTGATGCGTTAATCCGCATATTGACAGCGGTTATTGCGGTGGCTTTGCCTGGAAATATGCCCAGCGGCCCATGAGAGGGGGCGTGGCGGGGTGGTGGGGTGGAGGGGGACACAAATACTCGCCCCGGCACGAACGCGCTGTTGCTGATATTGCGCATTTATGGCCTTTTAAAAGGGATTTGCACACTGCATTTTGTACTCGCCGTGTGCTCGGGCTAAGTAATTTAATTACATTGCGGCGTTAAAATTATTCCAATATGGTTTATTCCATGTAACTTTGTGTGATTTTATTGGTTTTGCATTTTGCCTACATGAGATGCGTAAAACATTTTCGCTGTGCACCTGTAGCTAGATTATTGCGTGGGTTACGCACTCTTGTTATTTTAATATATTCGTATTTGGTCTGTTCCTTGGTTACTTTTCATTGCACTTTCATGTTGTTTTAGATAACATAAATATTACAAAAACGTTTGCGACGAAATTATAATACCCTTTGCAAGGGTATAAAAAGGGAGATAGAAACCTAACTGTATTCTACTCAATTGATGCAAATAAATATATACATACATAAACATATATGTAAAAGCACGCTTACCAAATTGAGTGCACTTTTTTCTCACTCTCTCTCCCTCTCTCTTCATGTGAATTGCGCGCCAAATTTGCTCCAAGAAAAAAGCTGCACACCAAAAATTACACCAGTCGCATTTTATTGATTTATAGATATCTATTTAAAGGTAACGCACAACTAAAACACTGGTCAGCATAGAAACACAAACAACACAACACATTAAAAAACCTTTAAAATAATTGAACTCTGTTAGCAAACGACTTTATGCACACGCGCAGTGGACTCAACCGATCGACAGGACAGACGCGCACTGACTAAATTGCCTCATTAGGCTAGCGCCTACGCTCACACTAATACAACAACAACTGTCAGAGCATACAACAATTAAAACTCCCACGCTTCACACCATTCGCAGTGCGCTCTTCGTGTGCAAGCGCTTTCTAGAAAGATAACGGGATCAAAAGCATATTATCTCTCCCGCTCATACAACCATTCATAATGTTCGCTCCCTGCTGCGTCTGCATTCTGCCTGCAATGAAATGGGATCAACGGTCAGTGAATAAATTATCTTCTATGCTCAAAGCATCCACTCTCCGGATAATTGCTCTCTGCTAATGCGTTTATCCGCTGCCGATACACAGCTTATCTTATTAGCTGGTCCTCCTCATAAAACATATATAACTAATTATGTGTATTGTTTTTAGTTGCAGCCTGAAAGTAAATCAGCTGTCGCTTTTGCAAGCGTTGCAAATTATTGCATACTCTTGGGCAGCAGTAAAAAAGAGTTCGATTACAATTATGTCAGATGCGTTTGCCTGCATTTACATGTGCCACGGCTAAGGCTGTGTCAGCAGATGCGCAACAGTTGAGCACGACTGTGCATACATGTGTGTGTGTGAGTATGTGTAGCTGTGCTGTTGCGCGCACTATTTTTCAATTTATTACGCGCACATAACAAAACTTTATTGCTAAGCTTTAGCAGCGACTGCTCCAGCTCCAGCTCCAACTTCAGTTCCAGCTCTCGCTCCCGCTCTAGTTCCTGCTTCTGTATGCTGTTCCTGCCAACTGTTCAATGCTCATGGGGAATTTGCCAATGTGACGTGCCAATGTGTGCGTGCCAAGGAAAATTAGCCCAAACAGTGGCTGCCGCCGCGCCGCACCACAGTGGGTATCAGGTGCTTTGGGCTTTGTTAACGGATTTATGCGGCAATCATAAAACTTGCCAACTAACCGGCGAGAAATGTCGCGCAAGCCAAATTGATTTATGTGTGGCAACAACAATAAGAGGCAACAATCGAACGAGTGCAGCAAATACACACCCCCTACCCCCCCCCCCCCCCTGGGTGTCAAGCGCGTATTAGCCAAGTTAACAGGCTAGAAAACTTTTAATTTACCAAATGTACTTTTGGCCAACTTGATGACTTCAATACGCACATAAACAACGCCGCCCAACTCTCAGGTTCCTAAAAAAAAAAAGGAAGAGATGGCAAAAGAGAATGCGAGAGAGAGAGTGCGAGTGGGAGCGCGAGCGAGAGAGCGCATGATGGCGGTGTTGGAAAAGTTGCAATTTAATGCCAAGGCAAACGTAAAAACGGCAAAATTATGACCAAAATGAGAATTTAATCGAAATACGTGAGCGGAAAAATGAAAATTTGACTGCAACTTGGGAACGTCTGCAGCAACGGGCCAAGTGCTGCTGCAGCCGCCCAGCATAAAATGCCAAGTGCAAGCTCATGCAATTTTTATCATGGCCACAAAAGCAAACGTAGACGCAACTGCGACTCTCTGTACATGCCCCCCGACCGACCGACCGCCCCGCTCATCATCAGCACAGCCTGCCTCCTGCAGCGTGTGCGTTACCTTGACGGCCGCGTGCGACGGAGTGAGCAGTCGAGGCAATTGCACAAATTAATGCCACCGGGCGCTGACTGTTGCTTTCTGCTGCTCTCTGCCGCAGCTCAGCTGGCGTCTCGCTGCGGCACGTTCCTCATGCGCTGCCCTGGCCAAAACAGACAGACAGACAAACAGACAGACAATTCTCAAATGAGTCAACAGCACTAAAATTGTTTATTTTATTATCCAGGCAATACTTTGAGCGCAGCAAGTGGTTCGTACTTATCTGGGAGACTGTGACAGTAACAGAAGCCGGCTGGAAGTCTGTAAAGAATATTTACTATGGATTTGCTTGACAGCTAAAAATACAAAGTCGTTTATACGTAACATTTTCAATTATTTTAGCTAAAAAAAAGTGCAAACAGGAGCAGCTCATGCAAAGAAATCGGTCTAGTCCAGGCCAAATAATGATGGTAAAAAGTTATTTCAACAATTCCCAATACTTATTCGGCTGATCTGGCAACGCCGTTCGTTTGCTTGACCAACTTTAAGAGCTGGCCAAAGAGCTTAAGCCGAGCCATGCGAAATATCGTCGCAGCTGGCGATCGAGCCGCGAGTCACGTCACGTTCCCGGTATAAAACCAAATGCGGAGCAGCTAATGCAATCAGTCGCCAGTCGCCAGGTGAAGAGCCAACAACAACGTGTACGCAAGTCAGTCTAAAGCAGAGCAAAAGCAAAGCCCCCGCGTCGCAACGTGTCCAAGTGCAAAGTGTTCGAACCGCAGCCAGAATATGTGTGCCCCAAGCCAATTGAGATTAATCGGAGCATTGCTCGTGCCGCTCCTCGTGCTGCTGTTGGTGGCAGGCAGGTTGGAGGCGCGTCCCATGGATCTGTACGATGATGTTAGCGATTTCTTCGATGCCATCTCGCTGGACGATGTCGCCAATACCGGTCGCAACACGCATCCGGAACAGTTCTGCATGATGCCGGCACGCAAAGGTGTCTGTCGGGCATTAATACCGCGTTGGCGCTACGATCCGGAGCAGAAAAAGTGTGTGGAATTCAAGTTTGGTGGCTGCGATGGCAACGAGAACAATTTCCCCAGCTACAAGACCTGCATGGCCACCTGTGAGGGCATGTAAGGGGTACGGGAGGGGTGGGGAGGGGAGGAGTACTCTGCTGATCGGCATTTCCGTATCCGATTGGCTGGCGTTGCCAAAGGCGCATGCTTTTTTTTTCGTCCTCTATCAAGTAGCGAATCAAGGGCAGCATTTACTTATAAAACACACACACACACTCGCACACACACCTGCACACCCATTAAGCAACTGTCTTTCAATAATTGTCTTTAATATTTATACAGTTTCTTTCTTTTTTATATTTAAGTAAATTCATGCATCATTCCTTGAGACAAATCCCATTGTACTTGTTAAAAAAAAGGTGTTAAACACTTTTCTAGCTCTTAAGTTATTGTGATAAATATTCATGATGGAATAAAGAATAAAAGAAGAAAACTGAAAAATATATAAAAATTAGTTTTATTTTGTTGAGTTGCTTTTGCTAATCTATAAAATCATATAAATATGCTCTAAATTTATTTATTTATATTTATAAAGATATACTTATATTCAAATTTATCAATAGTTTAAAAAAAGCAACAAAGTCCAGACTTCATCTGGAACTATTCTATGGTAGAAATACAGCCCAAACTTCCTCTTGGAGTATTTTATGGCAGAAAAAGGTCACAGCAGAGGCTTTATCTACATTTATTTTATAGTATACAAAAAAGAGACCTAATCTTGGAGTATTTTATAGTAGGAAAAAAGCCAAGAATTAATCTTGAATTATTTTATAGTATAAGAAAAATGAGTCGCAACCAAGACATCATATTGGAATATTATAGAAGAACAAAAGGGGACACAACCAAGAATATTTTAAGGCAGAAAAAAAGAGACTTCTTTTTCAAGTATTTTATAGTAGAAATAAGACAGAAGCAAGACTTAATCTTGGCGCAATTTATAGAAGAATAAATATAGGACAAAACCAAGGCTTTATCTTGAATTATTTATAGTTGGAAAAAGAGACAATCAAGACATAAGCTTTTTATAGTTGAAAAAAGAGACAACCAAGACTTTAGCTTGAATTATCTTATAGCAGAAGGAAAAGAGACATAGTCAAGTCTTCATATTGGAGGATAATAGAAACAAAATAGAGTAATTTATGGTAAAAAAAAGAGACTTCGTCTTGAAGTATTTTATAGTAGAAAAGAGAGAACCAAGACTACAGCTTGGAGTACTTTATAGCAGAAGGACAAGAGACATAGCCAAGTCTTCAAATTGGAGGATAATAGATACAGCAAAAGACTTTATCTTAGAGTAATTTATAGCACAATAAAAGAGACTTCGTCTTGAAGTATTTTATAGAAGAAAAGAGAGAACCAAGACTACAGCTTGGAGTACTTTATAGCAGAAGGAAAAAGAGTCACAACCGAATCTTCATATTCAGTAGTAGAAATCATGACTAAGTCTTCATATTGGATTAGCTTATAGCAAAAGAGTTAATCGATCAAAGCATCATAGAATTTTCTAGAATTCGAATTTTCTAGCTAGCAAAACCAGTCGCAATTTAAAAACAAAAAAAGAAGCCGAAACAAATCATACAAGCAGAATAGCGAGGGCAAACCGCAGAGCAGCAAACGGGTCTACCTAAGCCCCTAAGCTACGGGCCAAGCAACTCATTTCAAGCCCAATCTGCGGGCCAGTTAGCCATATTTGTGTATTTACTGTAGGTTTTTTTTCCTATTTACAACTATTGGATCAATGACCTATAGATGGCGGCTATTAATTAAGTTACAGCTAACGGCACAGGGCTGAGCAGAAAAAAAAGCTGTTAATTAAAGCTAAATTCAAACTTTTGCTGAGCCTTATAAGAGGGCCAGGCAAATGCGAATAGCTAAATTCCCACTAAGCTGTTTAAAGGGGCCAAAAATAATGGGTAAATAGCTAAATTGGCAGCACTGGCCCAGACAAAAAGGGGCCGGCGGCGTCTTTGGATGATGCTCATACATATATGTAAATAATGATAAAAATTGATATTTAAAAATGGAATTTATTTAAATGCCAATTATAAAGGTTGCCAGACAATTAAAATCGAGGAAGTAAAACCTAAGATAAGTGTTGAGTAACTCCCTGTTGGGTAATTTTACCTCAGTCACATGAGTTATCGAACTTCTTAGGCTGGCAGTAAAAAAGTCCCTTTAAATATCCTTATTGAGGAAGCATTACTACAACATGTGTTGAGTGAAGCCTTGTTGGGGAATTTTACCTTAGACACAAAAATCAATGAACTTCTTACGCTGGCAGTAAAAGTCCCTTAAAATACCTTTATTGGGGAAACATTACCTACGACAAGTGTTGGGCAACGAGTTGTTTGGTAACTCAACTTAACTAAACTCAACGAACTTTTTAAGCTGACAGTAAAATTCCCTTCCTTTAGAAAATATTGCCTATAAGTGTTGGGTTAATTGGTAAAATAACAAAATGGGCAGCACTGGCCGCGACACAAATTTTCAAACAGCAACCTTCTATGATGTTCACATATATGAACAAATACTTTTAGTTTTTTTAAATCTATATTTAGTTCAAATAAAGTGTTATTAAGCTATATTATCTTTTTTGTGCCTAGTTGAAGAGTAGCAAATTTTATTTGCCTGGATAAATGGGAATTTTAAAGCCGTTATAGCCAGTGCAAGTTTTCCCACTATTATACATTTTGATTGACGAATAAATGGCGGAACTGGCAGCACTGGCTCAAAAAAACAAAAGCGGGCAAAATGCGGGCCAGCGGCATCTATATGGATTATGTTTATGATTACATATGTATATATACGTATATATACACACACAACACACACACTTACAGTTATTATGCTCTTGTTTTCATTTCGTTTTGCCAATATTTATGTCATAATATTGTTGTTGGTTTTATTAATTCACAATGGTGCGGACTTTGCACAATTATTTGTAATTTAGTGCCGACTAAAGCGTAGTGGACCCAGGCGGGGTTGGAAGGGGGGGCAAGCATATTTGGCGTGCTCACGTTTTATGCCCCGTTTCAGTCGTCCAGTCGCCAGCTCGAATCCAATCAAGCTCAGCTCAGACTCAATAACCGTTTCCATTTTGTTTTTTTTTCTTCTTCGATTTTTTTTCGCTTTTAGCTTTTGTCCAATGGTTGTGTTTTTTGTTTTTTTGTTTACGCGCCTGCGCAACGATATTTGCGCGGCTTTTCGCAATCGGGTTGCGAACTTTGCTAAGCTTCTGGAAAATTCTATGCGGCCAATTGGGCAAGAAGCCGCTCGCTCGCATTTGCAGTTGCTGCCAATTGAAATTGGCTCGAAACAAAAGACAAAATGCGGGCGACAGAAGTCAATAAACTGTTTTAACCTGCATATTAACTGAAAACTAGCAACAATTGCGGCACGCTAGGAAATTTGAAAAATGTAGAAAAATTAATTATAATTCAACAAGCGCACCAGCGCCAGCCTATGAAAATGCACAATAACAAATTTTCCGCCTTGTACAACAACAACAGCACGCGAACGGCAAATAAATTGTGTTTAATGTTTTATTTTGTTTGCTGCTTGCGTTTTTAATGCTTTTGCTGTTGAAATTTATTTATTGAAGGCACGTAGCGCGCACAAAACTGCAAAAAGCAAACAATATGCAACAAATAAGCCAACAACAACAACAACAACTAATGTCAGCCGACCACAATGCGCGCCGCCCCCTTGCGGGTTTGTGTCTATGTTAAAGTGACGAAGACGACGACTACGACTTAAGCGACAAAAGTCAACGAACTTTTAACGCTGGCAAAAAAAAGTCCCTTAAAATACCCTTATTGAGGTAACATTATCTACGATAAGTGCTGGGTAACGCCCTGTTGGGGAGTTTTAGTTTAGCCACAAAAGTCAACGAACTTTTAACGCTGGCAAAAAAAGTCCCTTCAAATACCCTTATTAAGGTAACATTATCTACGATAAGTGTTGGGTAACGCCCTATTGGGGAATTTACTTTAGCCACAAAAGTCAACGAACTTTTAACGCTGGCAAACAAAATTCCCTTAAATAATCTTATTGAGGTAACATTAACTACGATAAGTGTTGGGTAACGCGCTGTTGAGGAATTCTACTTTAGCCAGAAGAGATAATGAGCTTTTAAAGCTGGCAGTAAAAAGCCCCTAAAATATCCTTCTTAATTAAACATTGCCTATGATAAGTGTTGGGTAACGTCATGTAGGGTAATTCACATTAGCTACAAACGTCAACGAACTGACAGTAAAAGTCTCTTCAAATACCCTTATTAAGAAAACATTGCGTAAGACAAGTGTTGGGTAAAGTTGTTAGGAAATTTTACTTGAACCACAAAAGTCAACGAACGTTTAATAAAATACTCTATTGTAGAAACATTACCTACGACAAGTGTTGGGAAATGGCCTGTTAGCGTATTCCGCTTTGCTTTTTGAAACATTTACGGTTTTTCTTTTAATATTATTTACCCTACCCTATTTTCCAGCTAGAGTATTTCAGCTTCTTCACAATCAAATTGCAGCAGCTGCTGCTTTGTTGTTTACATTGTTGTTGATAGTGGGAAAAATACATGGCAATATAAACATGAGGAATCCATTGCAATTGTTGTTGTTGTTGTTGTTGTGACAGCTGATAGTGCAAATATGCATAATAATGCGTAAATGGACACACACATTATTGGAAGTAATTTCCTGTATGCTTAAGTGGCCCTTAAATAAACAGATAAACCTGCACCTTCCGTGCACAAAGTGGAAATATATCTTTCCGCCAAAAGGCCCAAGCTATAGGAAATGTTAAATGGGTAGGGTATTTATCGTAGATAAGAATGCTTCAATTTAACGCTTGTCACATGCTCAAACTTATCTAATAACAGATAAAACTGGGGAATTTCATCAACTTTAGTTAGTGTTTAATTTAGCTTTAGCTACCAATTGCTAAATACAATATTATATAATTATTGTAACTAACAGACGCAATGTAAATATATACATATATGTATATACTCAATTTTTCTTTAATATATATGTATATATATTTCTATTATCGGTTTGTTGTCTTTGTGGATTAGTAGAATCGTTTGATAGGCGTTCGGAGCTTAACTTTTATCTCAACTATGATTCCTTACTTAGCGGTAGCAAAAAATATGTTTCACATTCTTAAGATCTTCGTATTTCGTTTTTGTTTGTTTGTTTGTTATTTGAAATTATGCTTTTTCGCTTTGCAGCCTAGTTCTACATTTTAACATTAGTTCATGGGTTTTTGTTAGCTTCTCACTTTAACGTCAACGTATGCTATAATTTGTTTGGCTTGAATTCGAATCGAGTTGGGTTGTTTACACAGCTGGGGTTGGGACAAAGAGACTGAAGGTAGAAAAACAATAGAAAAAAACAATTGTGCTCCAGCGGCGAGCAAAGCATATCAAAGCGAAACGGCGAGTGTTAAAAGGAAGTGGCGCAGACATAGGTAGGATCTAATATTAGCACGCGATATCCGTGGTGACGCTCTTGATGCTCTCGGAGCTGAAGTGAACGCAACCGTATTTGCAGACGAGCGTCCAGACATATGGAATGAAGAACTCCTCGGGCGCATCCTCCTCAACATATTTAAACTTAAGATCCGGGAATTTCTGAATGCAAATAAACATTTGTTATATGGGACTAGAATCGTTTGAGTTGTGACTTACCCTCAGGCGATCGCTGGACCATTGGCTGGCGCCTTTTGATATCACCTCGAGCACTTCGTTGACGCCCAGCTCGCCGCGCTGCTCCTGCACACGCTGCAGGCGCGAGGAGAAGAAGCCAACCACCTGCAAAATGAGTATGATTAAAAAGAATATCGTACATATTACAGGGCTTATAGCTGGACGCACCATATCGATGTTTTGTATGACATCTTGGAACGCATGATGACTGCGGAAGCCCTCGAAGACGCTGCGCTTGTAGAGCAGCGTATAAACCAAATTGGGACAGTAGACGAGCTGATTTGTAAGGCAGGAGTTTAAGATTTCCAATACCATGCGCAGCACCTCCTCCAGCACACTCAAATCCTGCATCATGTCCTCGGGCGTTGTTGCCACATTCACAAACACAGCACTATCGGCCGGCTCCTTCAGCTGGGCATCCAAACGTGTATGCTTGCGCGCCAGCGTCTCGAATAGCGATACCAAACGCTGTGCCACATACGGATGCAGGGCACGAAAATGGCCAGACATGTTGGCCAGCGCGGCCAGGCAATTGGTGTGCAAATACTTGTCCCGCATCTTCAGCATATTGTACTGAATGGTGCGTATGACAATCAGGATGAGAATGCCGCCCAGCGATATCTCCGATATCGTGCGCTCCGTATACCAGCTGATGTTCTTCAGCAGCTGCAAATGGAATACGAGGCTTAGCTAAAGGGATGGGTAAAAGAGACACGACTCCACTTACAATTGTGTGCACGTTCTTGTTGAAGCCCTCGTCCTCGCTGAGTATGAGCAGCACGATGAGCGACATGTAGATGTGATGTGAATTGCTGTCGGGCGCATTGTACAGCGTTTGCAGTATGGGTATGACCAGCTGCTCCAGATCCTGCTGTTGCATGACAAACCTGTAGAATCGCTCGTTGCGATGCAGCAGCAAATAAAGCAACAGCGTCGCCTGATCGATGGTCACAATGCGGCACAGGGTCTCGTAAACAGCCGAGAAGTCAATTTGAAAGGAAACCGCGCCGCTGCCCTGCTTGGGCGAATCCTTCGAATCGGCGCAGCCAAACAGGCTCGTGCGATAGGCATTGTCCTGGGCGGTACAGTGATTAGTCAATATCAGTATGAGCAACAGGCTCTGGTTAGCCAGGGGATAATGCGTGCGGAATTGCTGTGAAAGCTCCTCGCCGGTGGCGTTGCTCGTCTTGAGCACATCTTGTTGCTTGCGAAACGTGAAAATGGACAGCAGCGACTCGGCAATGCCAAAGACAAACGAACCAGCCGAACTGGAGCCGAACATGGTGTGCGGCACCTCCACCATGCGTGCCACAAAATGCAGCAGCGCCGACATCAGCACATTCGCATGCTGGCACTTGTAAATGGTGCGAAAGACAATGGATTTATCTGTGGGCTGCTGCTGCTGCTGGGCAAACAGATGCACCGCCAGCAGCGTGATCAGCGTGTTGACAGACTCGAGATGCAGATGATAGGTGAACTCCTTGACGGGTATGACAACAATCAGATTGAACAGCGCATCGATGAACGTCTCGAACTTGGCGCCGTCCACAATGAGCGCTGCCAGCGGCGCCTGTTCCGTAACCTCAATGGCAATGCTAGCCGCTGCCTGTTGCTGCTGTTGCTCCTCGGCGGCTTTTTGCTGCTCGGCGCTGGGCATGGCCTCGAAGTGCTGCAGCAGCTGAAACTCGGAGCCCGTCTCGTTGATATACTTGATCAGTGTGCGTATGATAAAGAGCGCATTGAACGTTTGCCACACATGCATGTTGCTCTCCTGATCCGAGAGCGACAACAGCTCCGAGGCCTTCTCCAGAAAGACGGTGATCAGCGACCCGAAATTGCCCGTCTTCAGATTATTGCCTATAAACGACTGACACAATGTCTCCAGGCGCGAGTCCAAGCTCAGCTGATCCTGGCTGCAAGCAAAAAGTTTCATGTTAGCCGCCGCCAACTTGCCGACGTGTTGCCCAACCTACCTGTTCTCTGGCATAACTATATTGTAGTTGAGCAGCCCATTCCAGAAGGCCTCGTCGTCGTGGGCTATGTGCTGGCGCCCCACAAACCGCTGAAGCCATTCATTCGACGCCAAGTCGGCATTTCTGCTGACGTTAATGCCCATCTTTTTTGGTTCTTGCTCTGACTGCTCACTGCTGCTGCTGCCGCTGCTGCTACTGCTGCTGCTCTCCTGTTAGCTCGTAGGTGTTTAGCGCATTTGATGCCACTCGCCAGGGCTCTGAGCCTTTTTTCAATTTACAAATAATAACAATTCTCCGTGTTGGCACTAGGCACGTCACCCATTTATTTGTATGTGTTGTTTTTTTTCATATGTTTTTGATGTGCCACATACGCGTCCTTTGCAACACTGCGCACAGCGCTGCAAGTGCTGGCTGGTTCCGGTTCAGAAGTTGAGCAGCTGCACTTTTAGCAAACTTGAATTTTAATAAAAAAAATAAGGGTTTTATTTTTTATATACATAAATGTTTTAACATTTTATTATTAATATAATATACTTTTTATAATAAGCATATAAATTTAATCGAATTTCACTGTAGTTCCTGCCCAAGAAACAAGTGACATTGAACTAGTTTCACGCGGAACTGCCATTGACTTTGGACATTGTACAACACTCTTTGCTTCGCGTGACGTCAATTTTGCTCCGTTTAAGTTAATTTTGAAATTTTAAAAAACTTCATTTTGCCAACAGATGTTTTGTGCTGTAGAAGATTGCGCAAACCCAAAATCGAAAAATCGTTACTTTTCGTTTCCAAAAGATGCCAAGCTATGTGAAAAGTGGGCGCTTTTCTGCCGGCGCACGGATGAGATAAATACCAAGCTCGAGAAGATCTGTGTGAAGCACTTCCGGGCCGACGACTTTGAAAGAGATTTGCCCTACGAGCTGGGCGTGTACAGCAAGCCACGCCCATTAAAACTAAAGCTGGACGCGGTGCCCAGCGTACATAACAAGCAGGGGGAGGAGGAGGAGGAGGCGGAGGAGGAGTACCTCGAGATCGGTTACGTTGAGGAGCAGAAAGCGTTTAGCTATGGGCTGGAATCGAAGAAATCGCGCCAAGCGAGGGCTGTGGCACAGCGAAAACAAGTTGTGGATGCGCTCATAACGGAATATGATGAGCAGCAGCACCAGCTGGAGAATGATTCCATTAACAGCGATGTGGATGAGGAGGATGATCTGGAAGAGCTGCCGGCCGAGGAAGTTGTGCAGGTGGTGGTCGATGCCGAGGCCTATCTCACAGCTCTAGAGCGAGAAAAGTCTGTAACGTAGATCTCTCAAAGAAATCTCCAAATTAATTGCATTTCTTGCAGCACGGATCTGAGGCGTGAGAACTTTAAAATGAAGCTTGCCGCGGAGAAAGATGCGGCAACAATAGAGAAGCTGCAAAAGCAAGTGGACAAATGCAGGGAGCGCTACGATGAATTGTATGACAATCTGAGTAGAACCTTCTCCAAGGCACAAATCCAAAAACTGCAAAGCGGCAAACGTGTCGTCTGGCTAAAGCGAGATCTGCGCGAGTCGTGTGTGCTCTATGCAACCAGTCCAAGTGCCTACAATATGCTGCTCCAAAAGGGCTATCCCTTGCCATCCAAGAGAACGCTTCAGCATTGGGAGGCCACGGAGCGGGCTCAGCGCCTTGAGCAGGACGACGATCAGATCCAGAGCTGCGGCACGCTAGATCAAATCGAGGAGCAGCTGGAACAGGAGAGCTGCCAGCTGATAGAAGTTGTGGACATAACGCATGTAGATCATAATTATGTTAACAATATAATAGCAGAGCTTTAATTATGTGTGTGATTATTATAGAAGCATATATTTATATAACTAAAACATTTGATTAGCAATACTATTTATGAGAAATCTATGCACTTAGGTGCTTATGACAATGATTTAAAATATGAATTAGTTTTTAACAAATAAAAACATTTGATTTGGATAATAATGCAATTATTTTAAAAAAAAGTTTGAGCGCATTGATAAACTTGGCAATCGATTTAAAATATGAAATAGTTTTTAAAAAAATAATAATAAGAACATTTGATTTGGATAATAATGCATTTATTTGAAAAATATTAATTTCAACTAAAACTAAAATTTGATACTGCTCCGCACAATTGCAGCCCATATATATAAACTTGGCAATTGGACTATTCCCACGTTTTCAATTGTTTATAAACTTTCACTTAGTCGTTTCATATTTGTTACAATTTAGAATTTGCATAACTAAGAATATAAATAGATATATGTATATATGCATATATTGCGACTTGTTTACACATACATATATACAGACTATATATAAGAACTAAAGGAGGCAAATCAGGATCGCAAAGGAGGCCGCACAACTAACACTTAGAACATCTTCATTATCATCATCACGATCATCATTATTAGTACACAATTAACTATCACAAGTTTTATTCAAATTTTTGTTGGCATTGTGCAACCGTTGCAAGCGTCTCTCCGTCTGTGTCTGTGTTTCTCTGCGTGTGTGTGTGTGTGTTTGTGTGCGAACAAGAAAATATATATACATATACTAATCGGTGCATCTCAAAAAATATATATATACGTGTGACTGCCTTCCAACGAATAATGTTATTAACTGAACACTCCGAGCTATTTTGGCCATGTCGCTGCCTTCTGTCTGTGTGTGTGATTTTTTGTATGGCTGGCGACTTAAACTTAAAGAAATATACACTACATATGAGCATGGGAACTGAGTAATGTGGTATGTGACGCCTCTGGTCAGGACATGGCTAAGGGACTCGGTTTAACGCTCGCTTCTCATCCGATCTGTGTTTCCGTT
Source organism: Drosophila borealis (assembly GCA_035045885.1). Taxonomy (NCBI): domain Eukaryota; kingdom Metazoa; phylum Arthropoda; class Insecta; order Diptera; family Drosophilidae; genus Drosophila; species Drosophila borealis. The sequence goes on along the minus strand of JAWNOR010000122.1, from coordinate 1,626,147 downwards.
CTTTGGCTTAAAGCTTGCGCAGCGCATTGTGCTTGCTGTGCTTCTTGGCCAGCAGCTGCTTCAGGCTGAACGAGGACAGCGCTATGCCAAAGAGGGCCAACATGGTGGCAGAGCGGGTCACCACGCGGTTCGGCGACGAGGAGCTGGTGGTGAACGCATGACTGCTGTGCGTCGAGGCCTGCGCGGAGAGCGGTGGTGCCTGCAAAAGAGATAAAAAAAAAAAAAACAAAGCAAACAAACGCATTAAAACAAGTCTGATAAAAACAGGTATAAAAGCATTTCAACTCTTATCATTTGCATAAGGCTATATATTGTTTATATGCTCAGCACTTTGGCTATTTTTAACAAAACAAAACCTGTCAAACTCAGCCAAATTGGCCAATTGCCCAAATGTCTGGTGCCGGCTTCTGGTTTCTACTGCGCAGCGTTTAATTGCAGTTGGCAACAACGGGCAAATGTCTGATTAACCCCACAACGATTCATTTCCCACGTTCATTGAACTGATTAAGGAATTATCGCTGTAAGGCCTAATCGGCATGTTGATGAACTTGTAACACCTGTGCGACTATCTATATAAATATATACATATAAATTAACCCCCAGCAACGTCATTTATCTATGTACTCGACTGTACTAGTTTTTTTTATGGTTGCAATTAGCGCAGCTTGTGCATTCAATGAAACTAGCCAAAGACGCAAAAAGCTGGAAACGCGTGGCTTGTGACGTCAGCAGAACACAGCACAGTGGGCGAAGGTTGGTTGAAAAAGTGATCAAATCAATTTTTAGTCTGCACAATATATAATATATATAAAGAGCATAAAGCGAGAAATTTAAATTCAAAATTAAATGTGAATTTTTTACAGCGTTATTTGACTGCAAATTGTTTATAAATTGTGTTTAAAGCAAAATATAATTGCTTAATTTAAATATAAATTATAGCTAATGTAGCAAATAACTAAGTTTAGTTAATTAGATAATTTTAAAAATTACCAACAAATTAATAAGAATAAAATGTACAAAGTATTGGTATAATACAAAATAAATGCATGCAAAGTTTTGTTGTGTAATTTGTTTGTTTGTACTATATTCGTAGATTTAACGTCTCTTAATTATTTATAGATTCTTTAATTATTTTTAGAATTGCCGCCACTGTGTCAAGTGTTGAAAATGTGCGCAAATTTTTATTTGGCAATTTGTTGCCATTTCGGCAGACTTGGCACCACTGTGCGCAGCCGACGTTCACGTTTGAAACTTATCAGCGGCTCGCCTCGCTGCGACTCTCAGCGCCTTGCATCTTGTGACGCACTTGATTTGACCTGCTTTCCTGCTCTTTTTCCTTCTTGATTCGCAGCATTTCTCTGGGCGCTATCTCCAAATCTGGCGACCATTGATCAACATGCGCTGGACGCGTGCCGTGCATAAATAAAGCAGTGACCGTCAAAATTCTCAATGTTTATAAATAATCCGAATTTGTTTGTAAATTTCGCACACACACACACACACACACGCATACACATGCAAATTTTGGTGGGCGAATTTATTTCGAAAGACAACAAAAATGCCAAATTTGTTTTTTGTTTTTTTTCGCTCAATAAATTTGCTTTGCGTTTGCTTTTGCTTCCTGCTCCAGTTCCGGTTCCGATTCACTTTCTGTTTTGCTCTCCTTCTGCCTGCTGACCGCCTCGATGCGCTCCAGCGTCTGCTTCACATCTTGTATGCGCAATCGTGCGCCTCCAGAGGGCGCATTTTCGCGTCGCTTTGGATTCCTGCCGCGTGGTGGACGCCTCGTTGCCATCGTCGTTGGACGCTTCAGTGCATCCAGAAACAGACTCGCGGTCTGGGTGGGCGCCGTTGCAGCCGAGCTGGACGTGGCCTGCGGCTGTTGCTCCTGGTTTTTGCGCACCAGCGTGGATGCCTTTCTGGGCGGCGTCTGGAAGAAACTCCGCTTGGGCGTGTCTTTAATCGTTGGACTCTTGGGTTTGGGCATGGACTGTTTCTGCACCGATTGCGGTATGGAGATGGTGTAGACAATGTTGCCAGCTTTGGCACTCAGTTCAAAAGCTGGTTCGGGTTTGGAGCTGGCAGCTGGAGCAGGCTCATTGGAAGGCGAGCTTATTAGTTCCGTTATGCAAACAGGTTCCGTTAGCAAATCAGGCATAGACTTTTCCGTTGTTGTTTTTGTGGCTGCTGCAACAGGTGAAAGCTTATCGCATTGCTCGAGATTGAACGTCGTTGGACTATTGGCATTTGCACTGCAGAGCAGTTGCTGCGCACTTTCCCAGTGATTAGGCATGGAGAGAATATCCTCAATGTTGTAGTCGATGCTGGTCGAGGGTGCGTTTGTTGTCAAACTGGAATCATCACAGCTGTATGTGGCGGAATTCGGATTGGTTTCCACTGTGGAATCATCGCCCGTTGCCAGCTGTTCGAGCAGCTGCTTAATAAATTCATCATCATCCACATGCGTGGATTGCGATTGGGTCTCGCCCTCCTCTTCGGAGGAGGAGGAGGAGACGGCATCGTTGTGCGGCCAAAGGCAGGTGCGGGATTCACATTTAAGCAGCTGCTCCTCGAGATTCAGGTAAAAGTAGCGCAGCTTGTGATTCAGGCCCTGACTCAGGCATTCCACACATGCATCGCCCGCTTGCAGGCCGTCCATTGTGCGTGAGGGTGTGTGTGTGTAGGTGTGCGAGGAAATACTCCGAACGTGTTTGGGAAATTTCATTTATGCGTAATTTCCCCTTTAATTTGCATACATTTTTTGCATTTGCGAATACTTTGTTTTATGCGCTATTTAGCGTATGCTCACCTGTCCGAAGGTTAAACGAAATGCGTACAATCCGATATTAGTTGTTTTCATGGTCCGTACAAGCAATTATTATCTGCAACATGCATAAACAAAATTTTGGTTTTGAGCACAAGCCAGCTTACATAATACGAAATTGATTTTTCACTCTATTTTTTTTTGTCTGCTTCATTGTGTTGGAAAATGTCAATGTGAAAGTCGTCGACACTTGCTTATCACTTACATTATATGTGTGAGTAAAATTAATGCGCTGCTCTCGATTGACGTCTCCTCTATTATGCAGTTCCGAGCGTTCTGCGTTGATTATTTAAATGTATTAATAAATAAAATGCAAATAAAATGCTCTAGCGGGCATGCCACACCATCTGACAGGGCTGCTATGGAAAAGAACTAGTGCTGGACTCGTGTACATATCATACAACTACTGAGGCACGAGTCGGCACGATTCAGCACAAATTGCATATCTAACTAGCAATTATCAACATAAGAAAATTGATTTGATTATCTTGGTTACAAACAGCATTAATTGATTGGTTTTTGTATTAAAATATTGTGTTATGTTTGTGATCTTAATGCAAATTTCTGCACGAGCTCAGCTCTAGCAAGAACCTGCCATTTTCCAGCATGCGTTTTTATTGCCAGATCAGGTAACGCTATCGTTTTGTTTACATTTTGTATTGTCTCCTAATGCGATATGGCAATGTCAAAGTACTGTTTTTCTCATTTATAGCGTAAATTTTTCAGAGTAGTAGACCTTGCATGAGTTATAACAAGCAAGTAAATTATTATAAATCGATGTTTCATATTTAGCATTCCACTTTTTTGAGCAGCTTTGTAAGCGTCATTTATATACTTGTAACAAAAAGAAAAAGTTAACGCGCTTACCAACACTTTCTTTTACAGTCGGTGACTCGCTGCAAAGCCATTTCATAATACAAGCGTGTGCGTTAAACTCTTGCATTTTACTAGTAAGAAATCAAAATGGTTCTTTCTGATGGTGCTAAGGAACGTCTAGGCGTTGTTGTGGATGTCATTCAGACCACATTCCACTGGGGATTTGTGCCAATGGTCCTTTATTTGGGTAAGTGCCTACAGCACGTGCGATAAGAAGCAGCGGTGCAAATGTTATCTATTGATTTTGTATTGACGCTCATGTTTTCTATCTTTCTATAATGTAGGATTCTCGAAAGGTGCAGAGCCTGGCATGCCACCACTGTCGCTTCTAAGTCTCTTGTGGCAATAACTATTTCATAAGGAAACCAGCAACGGCAGCGTCCTCATCGTTAAATTATCAAAATGTTCTTGTTGACTGCTTGGCATTTGCACAGTACTAGTACCTGTAAGAACAGCTGGCGGAAATAAATTTCTGTTATAACAATTGAAAAATGCTTCGTGATTCAAGCGGTGGTAATTGCTGTAAATATATTTAAATAAATTCGAGAACAGAATCAAAATTGTATATTAATTTTAAATTTGTGGGATCACTGGTTGCGCTGCAAGTGGCAGCGCCGTACAGTCGCCTTAGTATTTTTTCTTTACAGAAATATTGTATTTTCGCTCTAACTCGAAACGGTCACACTGTTCACATCGTTCGCAAAACCATTCGCACTCAGACGGGTTTTCCGCTGATTTCGTTTAACAAAAATTCATATATAACAAATAAATAATACAATTCAACGCAAACATAACCCTGCACTATACAATTTAAAGTGCTGGCCACAAGTGTAAATAAGTTTCAGTTGCTAAACAAGCCGCTAAAGTGCCAAACTCACGTGATGAAAATACGGCTGAAAACTACAACGTAAAAGTGGGAGGGGATACGAATTTTTCTAATTGGATTTGCAAGAAGTGAACGAATTTGTCAGATCCATCGGGTTAACCGTGTTTAATGCGTGCCAGGTGCACCAAAGAAAATGCCAAAATTGCCAAATAAGAATACAAATAGTGGCTACTTGTTAAACGAATGCACAAACAAAATGTAAGCTCGCCGCGGGTGCAAGCAGAGCGCGAGGCCGACTTTGAGTCCCCCTTACCCCCACACACGCCCACCGCCCCCGTGTCCTACACAATAAATGCGCAATACAAAGCAAATTAGTTGCCGCCGTCTGCAGTCGACGTTGACGGCGCTGCCGTCTCCTTTACATAGTTTTGTTTGTGTCGTTGTTGTCGTCAACAAGGAGTGAAAAATAAGTTTGCTGCGGCTGCTCCCCTCCCCCCTCCCCACACAGACTTTGAGCTAGCGCGCGCTTGTCTACGTACGTGTGTGTGCGTGTTCGTGTGTGTGAGTGCGTGCATTTGTGTGTGCGCGGGGAAAACAAAAGAAAAGCACAAAAACGAAAACAATAACAAGCGCCAGGCGCACGGACAGCGCGTTTATCAAAAAAGCAAATACAAACAAAATGTGGACGCAGCTGCTCTGCCTGCTGGCGCTGCTCAACGCCAGCTGCGGTAAGTGCCAGGACACAACTCGTGTTTCTTTTTTTTTTTTTTTAGTTCGTTTTCTTTTTTGGAGGTGCGAAACTAACCTATATTTGTATTTTCTCTTCCCTCTCTCTCTCTCTCTCTCTCTTTGCCTGCAGCTTCGCCCGTTGAGATTGTCGCACAACCAACTGAAGCTGGCCACAAATTGGCAGCAACAACAACAACAACAAATGAAACAGCTGGCGCTTATCTAACGAAATCGTCGCTGCCTGTCGCTGATAACAGCGGCCATGGCAACAACAACTATAGCAACAACAACAACTCAGTGCCCATACAATTGCCCGCAACAGACGCTGCCTCAGGCTCTGCCGCCGCCGCTGCTGCTGCCCCTCAGCTGCGAATGTCGGTGCCGACTTACCCGCCGCTGCAGAACAAGAAGCACGAGAGTAAGTCCAAAACGCAAAACAGAAGCAGGCCTCGCGTGACTTTAACACCTCGCAAGAGCAGCTACGTCTGCCCGTCCACCCGTCCCCCTGTCCGTCTGTCTGTCTGTCTCTGACATGTCTCGCCGCCTCTTGTCGTCTCGTGACGTCAGCGCGCGGCGTCGATGTCAATGCGCTGCGGCGCAGACAAAGCTCACCAAGTCGTCCCCTCCCCCACTCTCTCCCTCAGCCCGACTGACTGCAGCAGACACTTGCACTGCAGTTCACCCACCCCCGCAGCTCGAATTGCAAATGCAACTGCTGCAACAGCAGCAGCTCAACAAAACTGGCGCGCAACGTCAGCAGCGACGCCAGCGGCGACGTCGACTTCGTCTGGGTTCTTTATGCTTTCCGCTTTGCACTTGTCTTCTCGGCGCGTCGCGGCTTTTGTTGTTGTTGTTTTTTTTTTTATTATGCTAAATGCCTTTTGTTTTTCTTGTTTTTTTTTCTTTTTTTGTTTCCTTTATTATTTATTTTTTTCTTGTAACCCGAGTCCGCCCACTTGAGGGGAGTTGGGGGGGCAATGTCTGCGATCGCTTAAGAAAATCAATACGAGACCAAATTACGAATTATGATTAATGAATCTTTAAACGGGGGGCTACCTGCGACTTGCTAATTGGCATCAAGCAACGCGTGTCCACGGGGCTTTACAGTTTGAGGTGACAACAACAGTTGTTGTTGTTGTTTTTGTTGTTGTTGGGATTAGATAAGGTAAAGACATAATAGAAAACATAGCTGAAATAGGCTTTGAGTAACGAATCTTGTTGGGATCGTATCCTGGAATGCTAACTGGAAGCTTGTCTTTTATCTTATACCCTGAAAATGGCTAAAAAGGGTATATTGGGTATACTAATATATTGTGTAATAGGTGTTAAGTGCTGGAACATTATAGGTTTCCACCCATTTAGGTGAAATGGAAGTGAAAGTCTGTTGAGTGTATATAATCTAGGGAGTTCGTTTATTAGATGGATATTTTTATTGAGACAGATTCGTGTGGACTCGGGAATACACTTTTCAAAAGTAAACTTTAAAATCAAATAGTTCCATACTCAGCTCGCTGGTTCGGCTCGATTCGAACCATCTATTCCATGTTTAGCATTATTTTCTTTAAACTTTTTAATTTTCTACTTTTCAGAAACGATCAAGTGTCATTGCGATATCTGCAAGGAGACGAATCACATATGCGAAACGGATGGATATTGTTTCACCTCCGTGGAAAAGGACACTGATGGCAAAATAATCTTCAGTTTTCGGTAAGTTTTAAGCTGCCATTTTCATAGGCAAAGATCGAAACAACAAACGACAACAACAGAGGAAAAACTGTTCATTTTGTGCCTGTTGTCTGTGTCTGTTGCAAATCCGTTGCGTAGCTGCCTCAACATGTCGCAGAGCTTCCCGCCGGGCCGTTTCATTTGGTGCAACGATGGCCGCCAAGGTGGGCCCACGGCACGTCCAGCCGCACGCCGGGGCGGTCATGCCTGTTGCAATGATCGTGACTTTTGCAATCGCCAACTTCGTCCCGTTATCAAATACTATGCGCTGTCCACGGCCACGCCAGGTGGTGGTCAGGAGTCGGTGTCGCTGGCGCCGTCGGTTATCTACGAAGGTGCGCTATGCTGTGCACGTGTTTAACGCCTACTCCCCCCCTAGCCTCCGTTCCGTATCCTCAATTGCTCTTCTAACTGCAAAGAATATTAAACAAAAAACGCACGTCGTTCCAGTTGCTTTGTTCCAATTTGTTTGTTCTTTTGAACTAGTTCGTTCTCTTCTATATGCTCGTGTTGAGTTCGACTTGAAAGTGAACATAACCCAAAAACAAAATCAAATGCAGCGCACACTACTAAAACCCAGCAACAGCAGCAACAACAACTACAACAACTACAACAACTACAACAACAAAAGCCAGCTTAGCTCCTGGCAACTAGAGTTATTTTTTTTTTACTGTTTTTTTTTCTTGCTTTTGTTTTGATTGCTACTAACCAGACTGAGTTCTAATTAGCAACTGGCCCAAAGACAGCGGCGACTACAACAACAACAACAAGAGCAACAAAGCAGAAAAAAAGTATTACTAATTCGTTTTCTTTCTCTTTCTCTGTTTCTCTTACTGTCTTTCACTTGACCGCTCGTGTACACCCGACGAAAAAAATCAAATCAATTAACTAAAAAATACCAAAAAAAAATATATACGCCACGCGCGCGCGCGCTCTGCTCAACGCGCTGCATTGTCTCTCTGTTTCCCCACGTTATATTCTATTCGCTCGCTCGCCTTGCCACAATGCTCTTTGCCTCTCTCTCTCACTTTATCTCTTTAATACAAAACGCAACATACTTACCAAATAACTGTATATTGGTCTACCATTGCTGTACAGTTGCCTCGATAAGCGTTACGAGCTGTATCGTGAGCCGCTGGAATGCCTCTCGAGTCGCAGTAAACAAGATACGTTTAAAATTAGCTGTTGTAATAAGGATTTCTGCAATAAAGAAGAGCTTATGAAAAGGATATTTGAAACAGGTACAGCAAACAGATAAACAACTTTAAACAAAACAAAATATATAAATAACAAATACAGACAAACAAAAAAAAAAAAAAACAACTACAGGAAACCAAACAATAAACTACTTATTTTCTCTCTCTCTCTCTCTTTTTATAAAAAGCTTTTTGGTTTGCACTTCTTTTGTACTCTGCGCTAATTATGCACTGCAACAACAACAACAAAAAATAAACACTTTTTTTTGTATGCACTACAATAATAATAGTAATTATAATATTAATAATTTTATTTCGATTTGCACAAGAATTTAGTAGGCGCCTTATAATTGACCATAAATTCGTATTTATTTCGGTATATTTACTTTTCTTTTTTTTTTTTTTTTGATTTAGTAAATATTTAACTTTTCTATTTGCACTTTGTTCGCTTTTTGCTCGTCCTCTGTTTAGTAGATTCTTCTTCTTTATTTGTTTGTTTTTTTTTTTTTGCACGTTACCTGCCTCGGCTGTTGCTCTGCTCTATCTATTTATTGTATCTCTTTGACTAAACTTAACGGCACACCAACAACAACTACACCTTTACCTATCTACATAAAGAAAAAAACCAAATTATAATAAAAATGTAGTTTTTCAATCAACTTTTGCATGCCAAATAATTTTGTATACTTTTCGATTGTAGACGCTTTTTAGAAGAAGAAAAAAAAAACTTCATTGTGCAGATATTGTAGTAAGTAGCCATTATTATCGTATAAGGTGTGGCATATGCATACTTTTTGCAGTAGGTGTTAGATCAGTCAGTTTTTGATTATTGTACATTTTTCAGTGTTAGTAAATATTTACTGTACAAATCGCGCTGCAGACGGAACTGGCTTGAAAGTTCCATAAATATATCGATTTTTAATGATTTCGATTTTCCTTTAACTCTTCGTTGTAACTCTCTTTGGCCAAATGTTGGGTATACTATTCTTCTAGATTCTCTCATCTGGTACTTTGATTGTGGTTTCTTACACTTTTTCAGAGTTGTAGTATTTTCGTGTATAACTGATCTCGAGAACTTTATGACTGATTCAAATGTAGCCCTTTAAAAAAGCTAAATATGAACCCGCTTTGAAGAAAACGCCCTCTTTAAACTAAAAGCTACCTTCCATATCCTCAAACACGCTTCTCAAACTCACCTCGTTCCACTTGGTTCGTTCTTTTGAGCTAGCTCGTTCTCTTCTACATCTCGTGTTGAATTCGACGCAAAAGTGAACATACACAAAAGAAAAGTGTATAATAAATAAATAAATAAATGCAGCGCTCAGCAACAACAACTACAACAACAGCCAGCTAAGCTCCTGGCAACTAGAAGTATTTTTTACAGTTTTTTTTCTCCTCATGCTTTTGTTTTGATTGCTACTAACCAGACTGAGCTCTAATTAGCAACTGGCCCAAAGACAGCGGCGACTACAACAACAAAAGCAACAAAAAAAAAAAGTATTACTAATTCGTTAAATCTCTTTTGCTCTCTGTTTCTCTTATTGTCGCTCGTGTACACTGGAAGAACCAATTCGAACTTTCTTTAAAAATACTAAAAACAAAAACACGCGCTCGCTCCGCTCTCTTCTGCGTTGGCTCTCTCTCTCTCTCTGTTTCACCTCACTCCTGACGATCGCGTGTTATGCCATTGCTCTCTGTTCCCCACTTTTATTCGCCCTTTAATTTTAAACACAACATACCTAGCAAATAACTGTATATTGGTTTACCATTGCTGTGCAGTTGCCAAGATAACCGTTACGAGTGGTACCGCAAACCGCTCGAATGCCTCACGAGTCTCGTTAAACAAGATACTTTTCGAATTAGCTGTTGTGATAAGGATTTCTGCAATAAAGATGTGCTCATGAAGAGGATATTTGAAACAGGTACATCAAACAGACACAAACACTTTAAAATATAAGTAACAAGTAAATAAATAAAAATCGATAGAAAGCAAAACAACAAACTATTTATTTTCTCTGTCTTTATAAAAAGCTTTTTGGTTTGCACTTCTTTTGCTCTCTGTGCTAATTAAGCACCTTCTTTTTATGCACTACATTAGTAAAAATAATAATCTTATTACTTTTATTTTGTAAAGTAAAAGGACCTTTTATTCGAACACAAATTCTTATTTATTTAGTTTCTCATTCGTTAGTAGTAAATACATAAGTTTTTTTTTTCGTCCTCTTCCGATAAGTCCATTGTTTTTAATTGCCCCTGTTCTATCTATTATATCCCTCTGACTATCTTAACAACTACACTTAACCTATTCAAATTGTGCATGCCCAATAATTTTGTACACTTTTCGATAGTAGATGCTTATAAGAAAAAAAACCCAACTGTGCAGATATTTTTGTGTGAGGTGTATCATATATTTTGCTATGGATATGCAGTAGGTGTAATCATGAGTCAGTTGTAGATTTTTGTAAATTTTTCAGTGTTGGTAAACATTTATACTACGCATTTGAGCTACTGGTGAAACTGGTTCCATGCATTTTCTGTTCGTTGTGATTTTCTTGGGTGAAATTCGATTTTTTGTAGAGATTCTCTCACCTGGTGCTTTGATTGTGCTGTCTTGTACTTTTCAGAGGTATATTTTTTTTTTGTATATAACCGAATTTGGGGCCTTTTTGACTGCTTTAAACATGAAACCCGCTGCTGCTCTACAAAACCCCCTTAAACAAACCCCCCCCCCCCCCTAGACCACGCCTCTGCTGCACGCTCGCTGCGCTACAGCTGAAAGCTGATGCAATATTTAGTTCTTAAGTAGAAAACAACAGCAACAAACAACAACTGCAATTGCAACTATAACAACAGCTGCTTATCAACTGCACACGCATCAACAACAACAACAACAACAACAACCAATGCAACAGCAACAACAACAACCTTAAACAACAACTACCCCACTTTTTTGCTATTTGTGAAAAACTATTTACAAAATAAACAATTTTTGCCTAACTTAGTAGTAACTAAAATTTTAGCATTTAGTATTAAACTCTACTACTCGAAAAAAAAGAAAGAAAAAACAACAAACAAAAAACTACTCTGTATATGTATGTATGTATGTAGATGCCTGCCCCTTGCAAACCACTTACCACCCGAAGATCCCGCCTGGTGTCATGATAATACACCCATCTCCTCCACAAAATGTTGTCAAGATGATTTTTGCAATACGCGTGAAAATTACAATGGTGTTATACCAGGTGAGAGTTGCTTATACCCCCACCCCCCACCACCACCACCACCAAAACCCACCGAACCATTCCACCAAATACCATACCCATTCATCATACATCATACATACAGCACACCACAATATCAGCGGGCACATTTTTTAACCACACTCGCAACACGCGTCGTGTCCACCTTTCCCCCCCTTTTGTCGTTTTGCCATTAGAGCCACGCCCATGTCATTGCACCGCCACATTTGCGTTTTTTAAGACAGACATTTTTGTAGCACACGCAGAAAAACACAAAAACACACATACATACACACACCTGTCACACTGTCGCTAGCCCCTTTCCACGCAGCCTCTGCTCCACATTTACATGCGTCTTGAAAAAAAAACGTTTTGGTTTGTTGGGTTTTCTCCTTCCTTTTCCATTTCACACACACACACATACACGCGCGCACACTGGATGCACCATTTTATTGTTGTTGTTGCGTATTTCACCTTGTCTCGCGTGTTGTTCTGCGGCCTCGTCGTTACTCCCTCTCCATAAGCTAACCCGCCCACTTGTCGCTTGCTGTGTTTTCGAGTTGTCTGCTAACCTTTCGCATCATTCATATTGACTTGTTAAAAACACGACGCATACAAAAGCCAAACAACTGTAAAAAAAAGGAAGTATGCAAAAAAAAAGGAGAATTAAAATCAACAACAACAACAACTGTCTCAAGGGGGCCACCAGCCAGTAACAACAACAACAACAAGAACCGCATCGAGCATAAAGAGGCAGAAGAAGCAGCAGCAGACGTCGCTTTTTTTTGCTGTCGCTCTCCCGCTCTCCCTCTCACTCGCCGCCTGCTTGTCTGCGGAAATTCTGTCTGCGTCCTCCGTTTCTGTTTCTGTTTGCTGTTTATGCAAGTCGCTGCTGCATTCATATTCATTCATGTGCTGCGACTGCATTGCAATGTTAGCGTCGCCGTCGACGTCGCTCTGCCTAACGGCATCATTCCATTCATTTATGGCCGCATTTTTGTGTGTTTTGCTGTCTGCAGCCTATTTTTTTCCCCACTGCGCTCATCTAAATATTATTGTTAGTTGTGTTTGCTCATTTCTATGTATGTATGTGTATGTGTGTGTGTGTGTGTGTGGGTTCGTCTAAATATGTGCGTGCTTGTTTACAGTTTATTGCTCTGTAGCTTTTAAGTTTGCGCCGTCAAGTATGCAAAGGTTTGTAAATATGTAACTACCAAAAGTCATAAACAGGTTAGTGCCAAATTACAACTACTTACACATATACAGGCACACATACAGAAACTAACAACTAACGGTTAATAGTTTTAAGTGCACCTTGGGTTTTTTTATATTAATTATTTGTTTTGTTATTGGTTTTTGTTTAAATCTAATCAACGGCTTATTTTGGTGCATGTTGTCTTCTCACTTATTCACTAACTTTCTGGCATTTAATTTTCCATTAATTCTCACGCTCAGCTTTTTTGCAGCTTTCCGTTTGAAGTTGAATTGAGAATTAATAAGCGTTATATTCCAATTAGATTTTATGCCTAATAAGACACTGACTAGCTGGCAACTCGTGGTCATCATTGTGGGCGTCACGGTGATTATCTGCTTTTCCGGCACCATGGCCTGGTATTATTGTCAGCGCCGCAAGCGTTTGGCCAATGGACGACCCTTCGCCAAGGAGGACTCTGTCTACGATCCCATACTGAATGGTAACACTACGCTACATGATATTATTGAGATGACCACCTCGGGCTCAGGATCCGGTGAGTGTGATTGGACATTTTGTTAGACCTGCAGTTCGCCCACGAAGTGGTTGGGAGTCAAGAGGAGTCACTGCCTTTGTCAGGATCGAGTCCAAATATCTGACAATCATTATGTGGCTTGGCAGCATGCTACTCAAGGGCTCCTTAAACAATCTTTAATCCTCTCCCCACTCGCTGTCTCTTTCCAGCTGGTCTGCCGCTGCTCGTGCAGCGCTCCATTGCACGCCAGGTGCAGCTGTGCCATGTCATTGGCAAGGGGCGTTTCGGTGAGGTATGGCGCGGTCGCTGGCGTGGCGAGAATGTCGCCGTCAAGATCTTCTCCAGTCGCGAGGAGTGCTCCTGGTTCCGCGAGGCGGAGATTTATCAAACAGTCATGTTGCGTCACGAGAATATCTTGGGTTTCATTGCAGCGGACAACAAGGGTGAGTGGCTGCACTATGCACTAAAACTATTCCTTAACATTTGCTAATCCTGTGTGCTTCGCTCTGTTCACAGACAACGGCACCTGGACACAGCTCTGGCTGGTCACGGACTACCATGAGAATGGCTCGCTGTTTGATTATTTGACCACACACTGTGTGGACACCAATGTCATGCTGAATATGGCGCTGAGCATTGCCACGGGACTGGCGCATCTGCATATGGATATTGTGGGTACGCGGGGCAAGCCCGCAATTGCGCATCGTGATCTCAAGTCAAAGAACATACTGGTCAAGTCGAATTTGAGCTGTGCCATTGGTGATCTGGGTCTGGCGGTCAGGCATGTGGAGAAGGACGACTCAGTGGATATACCCTCCACGCATCGTGTCGGCACCAAGCGCTATATGGCGCCCGAGGTGCTGGACGAGAGCATGAATGCCCAGCACTTTGACTCGTACAAGCGTGCGGATGTCTACGCCTTTGGCTTGATACTCTGGGAGATAGCGCGTCGCTGCAACATGGGCATGATCTATGAGGAATATCAATTACCCTACTGGGATGTCGTGCAGCCCGATCCAAGCATCGAGGAGATGAAGAAGGTCAGCCCAGAAACTATATAACCATATATAAGTTTATTATTAAACGATTTGCCTTGTGCCTTGCAGGTGGTTTGCATTGAGAAGAGCCGGCCGAATATACCCAATCGCTGGCACGGCTCCGATGTGCTGCACAACATGGCCAAGGTCATGAAGGAGTGCTGGTATCCCAATCCTGTGGCGCGACTCACTGCGCTGCGCATCAAAAAGACGCTAGCCAGCATACGTGTCGAGGACAAGGTCAAGAACTGATTGTGGCTCTAGTGCGTTGACCAAGAGTGGAATGCGTTTTATTTTCCGTTTTATTGTTTTCGCGTTTTATCGAAAAAAGCGTTGTGTGCATTGCAACTCGTGTAACCTGTAACCTGGCCCCGTGTTACCTTCAAGCGACAACAAAGCAGCAAAAGAAAACTAAACTAACTAACTACCCGAAACTAACAAATACATTGTAAATACTTAGGTCTAACAAATACCAAACGCCCCCCTCGCCCGCCCCGCTCCCAGATTCATATATGCCAACCCACATGCTTTGCATATGTATATGAACTGTGCTCGTTTTAATATTTTCGTTTGCATTTCGCATTGACTTTATACTTTTGTACATATATACACACACACATATATATATATTTCGTTGACATTTTCCGCTGAGATTCGCTTAGTTTTCCCGGCCGTGAAGGCAGCGGCGCGCCACAAAACCGCCGCACTGCCAAATGTGCTAAAAGAAAAACACAATTAGGGCCTAAATATGTATACACCTAATAGAAAGCATGCATATATTTTTTATAGCCACTGTTCACAAAAATATATATACAAAGAAAAACAAAAACAACAAAAAATACATACAGTTAAAAGACTTTGCCAAGACTGAGCAGCAGTGAGAACAGCAAAAAAAACACATAAAATACAAAAAATACAACAAAAAAAAAATAATAAATCCCCCAGAGAAATCAATCGCAAGTTACAAATTACGAAATTCCAGCTGGCAGGCAACTTTTGTGCTGCATTAAATATCCATATTGTAATCGTATATAGAAATCTTAGCAATATACACACACATCTAGAAATACGAAAGCAATTTTTTAGGCGTTTATCGTTGACAAAAATTTAAACAAATAAAACTCAGGAACAACAAAAATAAAAATAAAATTAATAAAAGCAGGATAAACATATAAAAGTAAATAACAAAAAAAAAAAGGAAATTCTATGGCGCGCCGCCTGCTGCATGCCACGCCCACACCCATGCCTACCTAAAGCTGTTGCTGCTGTGTGTGTGTGTGTGTGTGCGTCTCCTAAGCTAATTATACATACACACATCTATAAACATATGCATAAATCGCTTTAAGTTCTTCTATACGTAGGTTTCTCCAACTTTCATGCATCCAAACATTTTGTTCCCCATTTTCGCATTATATGATTTTTGATTTTCTTTTTAGTTCTGTTATAACCAAAGCTTGTTCTTCCTATTTTTACTGTAGTCATAAAACAACAACTAAACAAGTTGAGTTGAGGAAAAGAATAGATATATATATATAAACGATTATTATATATATATAAATATATTTATATTTATGTAAATGTATATTTGCTTGCATTGTAAGAAACTTGATGTTTCATGAACAAAACATATTCATAAACATAAAAAAGCATAAAGCCGATAATTAGAAACTTTAAGTCATTTTGCAACACTGTAAACCTATATTAATTGTGTTGTCTGTCGTGTCATGAATCATTTTCAAAGTTGCAACTAAATGTTTTACATGTCTGCACCACACTCACAAACACACACACATTCACACACACTCCCACAACAAGCCAGAAATAGCCAAGCAAATGTAACAAACCCAAACACACACACAAAAACCTGCAATAGTAGTTTCTATAGAACATCAAATGTTTCCCCAACATAACACACAAACGCCAAGAGATTAAAGTACACTAAAAATTATAAAAGAGAAGAGAAAAAACATTAATTTAACATATACATCAAGCTACAATTAAGCATCATATATTATAATTATTATGTATAACAATTCGATTTGATATGCGTATAACGAAAAAGAAAACAAAAATATATATAAAAAAAAATTATATATATATATATAAACCTAAACTAGATTGTTATAACTTTCGGCCTGCGAAATTTGATTTCCTATTAATTTAGGCAACTGAAAAGAATTATGAAATACGTTTACATTAAGTTCAACTAATTTCCTGTAATTTGTAATTTTGCTGAATTCAAAACCCTTTTCAGTAAAAAAAAAATAAGAAAGCAAGTAAAATGTAATTTAAGTTTTTACAAAAGAATATTCCTGTAATTGTAAAATGTGTAAATAATAACTGAAAGTGAAAACAATTTGTAATATTGTTAAAATGATAAATGTTTAACTATGCCAGAATTACCGCGACTTCCCCCCTAATCCAGATAGGCTCTCCCCACCCCCCCGATAAATATTGCTTAGAAAACTAACGTAATGTTGTTTCGTTTGCGAAAATCCATTTTAAAAGTTTAACAGAACCGAACGTAATCAGAGATTCCATTATAAAATATCGCTCGATAGAGGCAAAACTTGAACAGTACTGAGTTTAATATTGAAACAAACCGAAGAAAAACTTTAAAAGACTTGAACAACAAATGCGCAACAGAAAATTTGTTTAAATAATATCAATTTCCTTTTGCCAGCTAAGAAAACTTTTTTATTTTTGAGAAAATTGAAAATATGATTAAACTCTGATTTAAGTGTTAGGCTCAAGCGTAAAAGGTTTTTTGGTTTTTGTTTTTTTTTCGACAGCAAATGTGTTTAATCGTAATTGGAGGCCAGAGAGAAAGTCGAGAGAAAGTCGAGAGTTGGAGAGAAAGTGACCAGGATGTGAATTGGAATTTGGATATGTGTATGTGAAGCATTTACGGTGTACTGTTAAAAACAAGAAACAAAACAAGAAAAAAAAAACAAAACAATGAAAAGAAACAAAACAAAAAGCGTTGAAAGTGTAAACAGAGTCTAACTTTTAGCTTTAAGCTGCGTTTTTACTGGCACTTTAAATAAAACAAAAAAAAAACCCAAAATATTTTACAAACACTGTACAAACAGTGGCACAACTGTTGAGCTCAACAGTTGGTTGACTTTCATTTGTGGGCTTTTCTTCTTTGGGCTCCTCTGGCACTTTGCAAAGGTCAAGAGTTCAAAGTCTTTTATTTATTCCTTTTGCCATCGGGCCCGAAATGAGTTTTAATTCAAATTTTAATAGCATTTGCTCAGCAAAGTGTTTTGTCCTTGTGGGATTTCAGCTTGGCAACCGCAAAAATGTTCTCATTTCCTTTTTTTATTTTTGATCGATTTTTACAGGTTCGCCGCGAGGTCATTTGCATTTACACATTAATCTCAATTGCCCTAAATTGAAGGTCCCAGCCACAGGCACACATATGACGTTTCACAGGTGAGGGTCACAATTCCATATATATTATATATATACATATGTATATACATATATAAGACTTGCTGTAAGATAATTGTGGGCCGCCAGGCAAGCTTTGTAAGCGAATTTGCAGAGAGTTTTTGTTGTCTTTTTGCATACTCTTGCAGTGGGTATTTTAATTTCGTCATGAAGTGTGTGAGGCATAGAAAAAGATATCTCCGAATTTATAAAGTATATATGCTCTTGATCAGCATGAATAGACACGTTGATATCGTCTGTCCGACTGTCCGTCCTTCCGACTGTCCTTCCGTCTGTCCGTCCGTTCTTCCGTCTGTCCGTCCTTCCGTCTGTCTGTCCATCCTTCGGTCTGTCCTTCCGTCTGTCCGTCCGTCCTTCCGTATGTCCATCCGTCCGTCCTTCCGACTGTCCGTTCGCCCGTTCGTCTTTCCATCTGACTGTCCGTCCTTTCATCTGTCCTTCCGACTGTCCTTCCATTTGTCTGTCCGTCCTTCCATTTGTCCGTCCGCCTACCCTTATGCCTGTTTCTATGCGCACTAGTCTCTCAGTTTTAAGGGTTTCGCCTTGAAACCTTGCACAGGTCCGTCTTTCTGTTGTCAGCCAGTACAAATGTCGGAAACTGGCCGGATCGAAGCACTATAACATATAGCTGCCATTGGCAGGATCGGTCAAAAAGTAGGTTCTGGTTTGGAAAACTAATTTGTTTAACAAGATATCTTGACCAAACTCCGAATTATAAATTTAACTATGCTATCTACATATGTATATGCAAAATGTTATCAACATCGGATCACTTTATCATATAGTTGCAATTGGTCGAAAAGGTTCTTATATGCAAAATAGTCTGTATTCCACGATACTTTAATCAAACTCTGCATGTTAGAGCTTCACTTTACTCACATATCTGCAAAGGGGAAATGTCTGCAAGGGTATTTACTCTGCGGCGTGTCGAAGATATGCTTATTTTCTCGTTTTTTTTTTTACTGCTAGAAAATGGGAATTTGATGTGCTTAAGTATGAAATGTAACAGAGTGTGGCTAAAAATAGGATGCCATTAAAAGTAAAGTACAAATAAAAATAACAATTTGATGTTCAAAAGCTCTATGAATAATAATAAACCTTTTTAAGATGTTTGGATCTAATCTTTTTTGTAAGTAAACTCTAGCGTGAAGCTAAAATACGGTCAGGACTTTTTCTATATATAGTTCATCTGAAAATAAACCTCAATTTATTTTAAACCTAATTCCATTAACTTAACTTTAAAATGAAGTTTGCAACAATCGCCGGGAACTTGAATCTCGAAGTTAACCTGTTTAGCTGGGCAACTAAACCAGCTCAACTTGCAATACCCAGCTGTAAAACAGGGAACAATTGTTCAAAATAATAATTCCCTATATTAAATAAAATTCAGTGGCTCTTTGTTTTGGGAATTTGAACCGAGGCTTTAACCCTCGACTCTTCCTGCTTAACTGGCCTACTAGGGCAGCTCATTTTCTTATACCCTGCTGTTATACAGGGAACAATTGTTCAAACTAATAATTCCCTATATATAATTAGATTTGAACCGGGGCTTTGCACCCTGAATTAAGCCTAATTAACTGGCCCACTAGGATAGCACATCTTACCTGTAATACAGGGAACAATTGTTCGAAACAATAATTCCCTATATTAAATAAAATTCAGTGGCTCTTTTCTTTGGGGATTTGAACCGGGGCTTTGCACCCTGAAGCTAGCCTAATTAACTGGCCCACTAGCACATTTTACCTGTAATACAGGGAACAATTGTTAAAAATAATAATTCCCTTCATTACATTTAATTCCCCCCCCCCCCCCCCCCACACACACACACACACAATTGAAATGCAAATTTTGCGACCCTTTGACGCCCGAAGCAAATGCAAAATAAATAATTAAAATTCATTTGTCGGTATTTTTTTTTTTGGTTTTGTGGGCGTTGCGCCCTTTGCACTTTAAGCGTGCCTTACACTTGTTGTCTTTATTTGTTGACTTTAATTCTTCATTAACATTTTTGCATTTGTTTTTATAAAATACATTTACATAGGCTTCATATTAAATGTAGTATATATATGGATACATATATTTTGTTAGACTTGACTTGATGCGAATGGGGAACGCAAAGTGCTTGAAAAGATACAGTTCACAAATCGGTTATGGTCTTTGGCTATATAATTAATTAATTTATTAATTTCAATATTCATTTTTAATTAATTTTTAATTGAGTATATTTTTGTTGGATAACATTAATAGTTTTGCGAATAAAATTGTTGTGTTTAATACTTGCTGTAATAACATTGAATGCCTCAGTCAGTATTTAATTTTTTATTTATTTTTTTCTAATTTCATATTTATTTTGTTGTCTGATTAATATAAATATTTCTACGACAAAACACACTGAAAATCTCGTTTGATTATTATAATTGTGTTGAATATAATTTACTTTAGTTCATTTTCGATATTTATATATATATTTGTATATTCGTTTATGCAAACAACAAGAGTGATATGCATTTGTTGAATATTTGATATGTTAACGAATTTGAATTTCCTTATAATAATATAATTTAATAATAATTTAATCGTTTGCCGTTGCCTTTAAGTTGTCTTCAGTAAAAGATTGTTGAATTCTTGTTTCTTTATGCTCCTTCAATTTTCCGCCTGCCGCTCAGTTGTGGCGCTGCTGAAAAACGCTGGCCATATGCTAGATAGATAATAATTTATCTAGATGTTATCTTTGGGTCAATTGTATGCCGCATTTTTGGCTGCTTACCTCTTGGGTCACATCCACGCAGTCGAAGGCATCGCGAAAGTAGCCGCAGCTCAGCTTCGACGAGCCGCGATGATGCAAACGCTGTCGCTGGCAACACATACCGCTAAATGCAACAAATATGAGTGTGTACATAAACAGTGATCGACTTGGAAATACCCTATAATTTGCTTCGCTACACCAGCTCTTAGCAGTAAGATAACGCTCAATCGTAGTGATAAATCTTAGCTCAATTAGTTGACTTGCCGAATATATATACTATTTTATATGCATATATATATACATATATATATATATATATATATATATATATATATATATATATATATATATATATATATATATATATATATATATTTTAATATATACCAAAAATCAGCGTGTCAGTATGTTCAAAATGTATCTAGAATTCGGCTTGCCATCTTTGACTCTTATTAACTCTGTTAAAAGCAGACGGCTAGATTGACATTATGTTGACAGACGCTTTGACAGTTGGATAAGCTGAGATATTAACAGCTAAACTGACAGTAGAAGAGTAGCTAGTCGGAAAGAATTACAAATTAAGGAAAGAGAGAACAAGTCTGACAGACAGATACGCTAACAGACAGACAGTTTAACAGTCTGATAAATTGAGTGACAGACATACACGCTGAAAAATTTATTTATATATATAGTATCTAGGCTCTTAGCAGCCCAAACTGTCTTACTTAGCCAAAACTATCAGCTAGACTAGGAGTTAAGCTGACAGTCAGTTTAACTGACTGACAGTCAAAGTGATAGACGGGCGAACTGCATGATAAATATAGTTTCTAAGTTCTAAGTTACCTGCTCTGCCCAGTCTTTAGCTAGAGCAGACCTACAGAATGTCTAGTATTTAAACTGACCGTAAGTTTAACAGTCTGTCAATAATAGTTATCTGATTTTAATCAGACTGACTGACAGAAACTGAAAAATATAAACTTATAGTTTCTAACCTCTTAGCAGGCCGTTTAATTTATCCCTTAGTTAGGCTCAACTAATAGATAGACTAGTAGTTAAACTGACAGTCAATTTAACTAGCTGAAAAACAGTGAACGGACTGACGAATAAATATTGTATCTATGCTTTAAGCAGACCGCTCTGCTTTACCTACACCTAGTCTAGATAAACAGACAGACTAGTTGTTAAACTAACAGTGAGTTTAATAGGCTGATAGTCAGACTGACAAACACATGCTCTGAAGAATATATGTACATATATGTACATATAGTTTCTATGCTCTTGCTAACCTGATTTTGTGTATCTCTAGCTAGGTAAGTCTAACAGACAGACTAGTAGTTAAACTGACAGTCAGTTTAACAGGCTGCTAATCATACCATATAGTTGAGTATGTATACCTAGTTAGACTTAATTAACAGTTGTTAAATTGAGTTAGTTAGACTTAATTAACAGTTGTTAAATTGACAGTCAGTTTAACTGGCTGCTAATTAGACAGATATATTTACATATATTTTGGGCTATTGTAGGCCGCTCTCCTTGGTACTTTAAGCTCTATTTCGGCACTTACTTGATTACTTGACAGTCGCTGGTGCTGCTGCATTCGCTGCCCAGCGGCTGCTTGGGCCGCACATGCAGCACGTCCGGCATTAGGGGCGCCTCCGCCTCGCAGCGCCAAATGCCCTCCTGGGTGGCCAGCATGCAGGCGCTGCCCGGCGCGCAGTCCGCGTGCCGTTGGCACAGATTCCGCTGGTGGCCAAACACGTAAACGCATTTGCCCTCTGTCAAATTTTGTAATTAGATTGCTGAGACCTCAACCCTGCTCCGCGACACTTACCGTCATATGTGTGAACGCAGACCCCAGTGGGACAGCAATCATCGTTAAGCAGGCAGGCGCGATTCGCGCAGGGCGTGTCCTCAATCAGGGGCTCCACAATCCCATAGACCTCGGCCTGTGGCTGACGCAGTTGCGCGGACAGCGGCGGCTGCGGCTGTGGCAATTAGGGAAAACATTTTTGTGGCTTACAAAGTGTTTGTGTGTGTGTGTGTGTGTGTGTGTGTGGCACATATTTGGTATGTTCTTATTGAGGCGCTGTCCATTCAAATTTCATGCCTCACTGCAGCCTGAGTTTTATTTAGCTGAGTTCTATTTGGGGCCTTCTGTTCTGTGCGTCGCATTCTATTTTGAACTTTGCACTTTGATGCGGCTGCCACATGGCTACGTTCATGCCACCTGACATGTAGGCAGCTGATATTAATTAACAGTCGCTGCAGCTGCACATGCCACGTGTGTCGCGTCGCGGCCCACGCTGCGTATGAGTGATGAAAATTGAAAATATTTGCAACACGTGCGCGAAAATAATCTCGGATTTAACTTTTCAGCGGCTTAAAAATTCAATTGGTTTATCCTTTAAGAGGGTATTATAATTTTGCCATGAGGTGTGTAGCGTATAGAAGGAGAAAACTCCAATTCTATAAATTCATAGGAAGAATCCATGGCAAAATATTCTGTTGTTCAAGTTTTGTTGTCTTGTTATCTGAACAACAGTTAAGTCCCTCAATAAATATGAATTAATCTGTGCCAGATTGTTAAATTTAAGTCCACTTTAATTAAAGCTGCTGCGGCTGCGACTTTTAATTGCCTGTGCAAGCGGCCACACTCACCTGTTGTTTTTCCGGCTGACTTTGCTGCTGCTGCTGCTGCGGCTGCGGCTGCTCCCGGTCCATGGCAAACAATTGGCCGTATTCGTTATTGTAGCCCGCATTGTTCAGATTGCCGGTAATCATATCAAATGTGCCAACGCCGCCCACATCGGGCGCCGCGCTGCGATGCAACAAATTGCGCGAATTGCGTCCAAAGAGCGAACGCGACCAGGCGCCGGCTGGCGGCGACGAGGATGCGCTGGCGCCCAGCTGCATGGCCAGGCCGAGCAGCAGGAGTTGGGCCATGGCGGCCCACACCGGAATGCGTCTCATTTTACGTTATGCTAGTACCACATCGCCAGCGGCTGCAACAGTTCGTTTCGTTTTCGCAAATTGGAGCTGCGAAAATGTCAGAAAAGAAAAACCAGAGCCAAATATGGCCTTAATTAAAATCCAACAGCAAATGGCCAAAAGGCACTGGCAAATTTGCCTTCGACAGGCATTTGCATTAAACGTCCGGACATAAGGAAGCCGCTGCCTATGCCTGTGCCTGTGCCTGGGTCCGTGTCAGAGCCTTTGCTCAATGGCATAAACGAGCCGCAGACTTATTATCCCGGCCCAGGTCATTAAAATGTTGTGTGCATGTGTGTGTGGGGTGTGTGTGGGGGGTGTGTGTAAGGCTTGCTTTTAGTGTTATTACCGGCACTGACTTAATTTATGCGTCCCATACTCATTTAGCGCTTTTTATTGCCACGGATGTCAGTTGTATATCAACATATATATACCACATGTATGTGCTGCATAAATGTTTGTTCTCTATTCATTAGAATTCCGCTTAACAGCTTATTTATAGAAAAAATAATAAATCAAGTAACTGGAAAGGGAAAGAGGAAAGGGATATATACATACATATATATATATATACTATTCAGTTAATGATGCTTATCGAGAATAAAAGACTAAGAATAACTGAGGTCCATCGGCAATTTAAACTGAATTTTTGTATTTTCAAAGCAGTTCTTTAAATGTATTCTCGATGTATACATATATATTGATAGGAGGTATTTTTTTTTATTTTATTCAAATATTTAAAGATTAAATCGTTTCGCTTAAGAAGTGAGAAATAACTTTGTCTATATCATCTTACAGTGTTTTTTGAGCGATAATTTATGAATATCTAGGCATGTATGCATGCATGTAGACATGTACGCATGCATGCATGTAGACATGTATTTATGCATGTAGACATGTACGCATGCATGCATGTAGACATGTACGCATGCATGCATGTAGACATACATATATGTATGCATGCAAATATACATGTATGCAAGTATGTGCTTTTGTGCTTATATATATATACACGTGCATGTGCATATATATATGTATGTATTTTTTTAATGAGCATGTATGCATTTACTTATGCAAGTAAGCATGTATCTATATATGCATATATACATGCACTTATTTGTGCATGCCTGTAAGCAGGTATGCATGTATGTTTATACATATACACGTATACATGCCTGTGCTTACGTGTTTATATATGAATAGTTGTGTATATGAATATAGGTATGTCTGTATGCAGGCATGCATGCATACATATATTTATGGATGCATGCATACATGTTTATATGTATGCATGCAAATATATACGCATGCATGCATGTGCTTGTGTGTATATATGTATGTATCTATATATGTATGAATAAAATAAAAAGGTATGCTTGTATGCGTATGGGTGTAATTATTTATGTGTATTAGTATGCACATATGTATGCACGCAGGAATGGCTGTATTTAAAGGAGTTTTTCTTTAAAAAATACCTTAAGATCCATGTAAGCAACTATAAATGTTTTTAAAGTTCAGTCTTATCTCTCTAAACACACACTCACTTATACACACATATATGTAAATCTATAAAATATTTAGCCAAATTGGCAGCCATCAAAAGTGTTGCATACTACTTGGGGCACATGTGTTTCTAGTTGCATGCAACGTTTAAATATTTTAGCCAAACAAACTTTTTCCAGCTATTCATAAATGATGCATCCAAATATACCCTAGATTCGAATAGCTGCGTGCACTTGACTGCCCCCCCCCCCCCTCTTTCAACCGTGTCTTCTTTGAACATTTACTGTCAGTCGGCGGAAAAGGCTGTGGGTGTGACCAGCAGGGTTTACTTGTTTTAAATATAGATACCAGGCGAGCTCGTCATAAGCTGTCCCACGCAATGTCAAATACATTGCACGGCCCGTACCCACACATGTTGACCCGGGATACGCCTTCAATCAATTTCATTAATGGAGCCCGGCCAGGACCCAGGTTAGAACTTGGGTTAAAAAGCAAACCTTTTCACATGGCGCTAATTACATTTCTTTTTCCCTACCAGTTATTTCTCGCAACATTTTTAACAGCGCTTGTAAAAGTTTTGAGTGAAAACTTTTCGCCAGCTGCAAATTTTCATTTGTAATCGAGCTAGAAAGCGAGAGAAAGACGGAGAAAGGGAGGGAGCGGGGGAGAGTGAGGGAGAAAGTTGTGCGTAACAGCAGACTCATCAAAATAAATTGTAGACCTGTGCCTAATTAAATCTGCACTAATTATATTTCAACATCAAAGTCAAACACAAAGTCTGGCAATTACGCGTTTTAATTGACTGTCCCCTGGCTAAAAATATGAACTGTTGCCAACTAAATGTTAACGGTTGATTAAGCTTGACAAGTGGCATAAATTTAGTTGCAATTGATAGCTGCCTAAAGGCAGGAATAATTAAGTCATTGTTGGGCTTATTGTTGGGTTATCTACATATTTGCTTAAGGGCAGCAGATGAAATTCTTTGCTATACCAAGGTCAAGACCAAGGCCCCAAATAAGGCTGGAATGATGCACTATATAGACTATCCGGCATATATAGTCTACCTATTTTTATGGTCTGTATAGTACATGTAGTCTATATAGAGTATTTAGTCTGTCAGTATATAGAGTCTATCTAGTCTATCAGGATATGTACTAAAAAGACTGTCTAGTCTGTCAGAAAATATATATACTTTAAGGTATATCTGGTCTGTCGGTACAGTCTATATAGTCAATCAGTATATATGATCTATCTGTCTATCATTTTATATATATATACTATGTAGTTTGTCATTATTATATATGGTATATCTAGTATATATATATATATGCCTTATAGTCTATCTAGCTTGTCAGTATATACAGTCTATGTAGTATATACAGTATCTAGTCTGCCAGTATATGTATATCCTGTCTGGTCTGAGAGTATATATAGTCCATCTAGTCTGTTAGTATATATAGTATATCTAGCCTGTATATAGTGTACCCAATCTTTCGGCATATTTAGTCTATATAGAGTTCCTAGTATATATGCATAGTCCATCTAGTATAAATATATATCTAGTCTATAAACTCTATCTGGCTTGTATAGTTCACTTTTAACTTCTATACGGTCTCTATAGTTGGTCTATTTTAAATAGTATATTTAGTCTATCTCTTTATTTTTCATATAATTAAAATATTTATTTTTATATATAGTATATATTTATATACAGTATAAATATTGATTTTCAAGTAAATCCTGTGTATGGAAAGAAGCCCAGCCAGATACAGAAATGGAAAATTGAATCTTTTTAACTTACAAAAAAATTAAAAATAAATATTATAAAAGCAGTTAAGCTGAATTTAACCAGCAACTAGCAATGGGACATGGCCAACGAGAGCTGCTATAGAATACGCATGAAAACACGAGTTACGAAACATTGGCGGACTTATATTTCCTGGTAATCTTTGGGACAATGCGTCAATACACAATGCCTCGCCCATGCATAAATATAATTCCTTGAATTTGCTTCACACTGTGTGTAACATAATCTCTGTGCATAACAGTGTGTGGGAGTTAAAGAAGACAGGTTGCAAATCAGAAAAAAATTGAGGGGTTGCTGGTTATTCAAGCTGAGTTATGAGTTCCCCTTCCAGTAGCCCAAAGCTGGCTAGGGTCAGGTCGCCAGGACACAAACTTAATCCCATTCCACTTTTAACCTAGTTAGGAAAATAAATGACATTTTGTAGGTTAGTTTTTAACTATTTTCTTAAACCACATTCTAAAATATTCCACGCTGTCAAGAATCTATTAGCCAACTGTTCGATTGGTCTAAGTTAAAGTAATATTTAGCATTAAATGACTTCTAAATATTGAAAAGTAAAGTTTTCTACGATTCAAAC
Organism: Drosophila borealis; assembly: GCA_035045885.1. Lineage (NCBI taxonomy): Eukaryota > Metazoa > Arthropoda > Insecta > Diptera > Drosophilidae > Drosophila > Drosophila borealis. Next base: position 1,598,891 of record JAWNOR010000122.1, on the reverse strand, counting down.
TAACTGAAAACTCAACTTCTTGTCAAATATAAGTTCGCGTTGAACTTCGAGTTTACGCTTGCAATGAAAGCAAGTGTCAGAGCTATAATGACATTCAACAACAAGTTGTTCAAACTTGTTAAGTTTTGTTGCATTTCAATAACTTGTAGTTAAGTGCCATTTTGTTGCGAAACTTTTAACAGCCAGTTGACAGCAGCATATTTTATTTAACAAGGGGATGGGACAGGAACTGTCAAAGCACAGTTAAGCGGACAATTTGATGAGTTACTTAAGGCCCAAAAATAAACGGTAAATGCTCATTAAGTGTTTTTTTTTTGTTAGTTAAGAAATGTTGGCTGTGCGTGTGTGTGTGTGTGTGAGAGTGGGCGTGCGTGTGGGCGTGTCGCACTCATGCCGACAACTTAATTATTGTTGACCACAAATAAGTTTTGAGTTTGAAGTTTTGCCAAAGTTAATTATGTCAGCGCATTAATTAAAACACACGCACACACACTACACACACACACTACACACACACGGACACACACTACACACACCTGTGTCTGATTAGTTAATGCGACAAGCGGCTAACTTGTGCTGCCTATTGCAGCAAGTGGCAGCAACGCGTAACTTGATGCCACAATTTCACTTACATGTCTTTAAGGCACAATTGCGACTGCAAACAAAACACTCTCACACTCACACGCACACTAACACCAACACACACACACATACACTAGTTATTTGCTTGGAGCTTGGAGCTGCTGCGTACCTGCTGCTTGTGTGTCCTTTCAGCGACTGGCGGCCAACACCTGTCGGCTGTCGGCAGCTGCCTGCTGCCTGCCACAAGGCGCAAGCTTTTCGACGCAAGCTTTTTGCCACCGTGCTCTGTGTGCATTTTTATGAATTAAAAGGCGAAAAGCTCTCGCGCTGCGCCCGTCTGTGTGTGTGTCTGTGTGTGTGTCGATTGCCTTTGAGGCCTATGGAATCAATGAAAGGCTACAATCTAATATGTAGCCCGCCTTTGTTTTTTTTTTTGGCCTCGTGACGTCACAGCAAGCAGTTGCCTGCTTGAGCCTTGCCCGCCGTGCTTCCTCTTGCTCTTCGGCTGGCATGTCCTTTGGCAGGCCGCGGCAATTTTGGCTGCAAATTTGATATGCCTGCCAAATTGTCTGCCAGCTGACAAGAAATCGCCACGGGCTGCCATTCGGACCGTGTTGAAATTGCTTTACAATTTACGCTTTGCAAGCGCCTGCAGCTTTTCATTACATTCAAGTTCAACTGTGAAAATACAGTGCAATTTTCTCGCTTTGTATTTTCTTAGCTGGCTGTGGAAAGTTTGAGCTGAGCTCTGCGCAAGTTTAATTGCATTTTCTTATTTTGGCACAAGTGTGTAAATAAAAGATTAAACATAAGGGATAAGAACTACGTTCAAATCTTAGAAATACTTCTCTGCTTAAAATTGCTTAAATACAAATATTCTCAGCCATTAAAATAACCATGAAGTATTTTTTGAAGTAAGCAAAAGTATTTGATGTATAGTACTTAACTTTACAAAAAGTATAATCCCTAAAATGTTAAGGTTTGGAGATCATAAACTGAATTCTTGATATAAACATTTCTCAAATTAATTTTCACAAAGATTTTGAATCTTGGATGGTAAATAAAAAAGTTTTTATAAAAACGTTTTTGGACATTTTTTCATGCTTTCGATCAGTCAGTCAGTCAGTCAATCTGTCAGTAAGTCTGTCAGTCATTCATTCAGTCAGTTAGTCATTCACTCAGTCAGTCAGTCACTCAGTCATTCATTCAGTCAGTCAGTCAGTCAGTCAGTCAGTCATTCAATCATTCAATCACATATAAGCTGATGGTAGATGAAAAGTTTCATACAAATGTTTTTCGCAATTTTTCCATGCTTTCGGTCAGTCAGTCAGTCAATCTGTCAATAAGTCTATCAGTCATTCATTCAGTCAGTTGGCTATTCACTCAGTCAGTCAGGCATTCATTCAGTTAGTCAGTCAGTCAATCTGTCAGTAAGTCTGTCAGTCATTCATTCAGTCAGTTGGTTATTCACTCAGTCAGTCAGGCATTCATTCAGTTAGTCAGTCAGTCAGTCAGTCAGTCAGTCAGTCAATCTGTCAGTAAGTCTGTCAGTCATTCATTCAGTCAGTTGGTCATTCACTCAGTCAGTCAGTCACTCAGTCATTCAGTCATTCATTCAGTCAATCAGTCATTCAATCATATATAAGCGGATGGTAGATAAAAAAATTTCATAAAAACCTTTTTCCATGCTTTCGGTCAGTCAGTCAGTCAATTAGTCAATCTAACAGTAAGTCTGTCAGTCATTCATTCAGCCAGTCAGTCACTCACTCATTCATTCATTCAATCAGTCAGTCAGTCACTCAGTCATTCAATCATATATAAGTAGATATACTTACATTCAAACACACAGCTGAGACACCCTGTATGCAGCTTTGACAATCACTCAACCGCGCTAACAATTTTATTTTTATGTGTCTACCCTTTTATATACATACATATATAAAAGAAAATAAAAAGTGGTCAACCTTGTTTATGTTAGCTTAATCCGTCCGTGAAAGTAAGTTCAAAGTCAGATCGATTAAGGGAGAAGCTTTTGAGCATTTTGCACGTGACGCATACGCAACGTGGCACATAAAATTCTCATCCGAATTGCCACTAAAAATGTTTTTGGCCTTGTTTTATTTTTTCTTTTCCACTGCTGCTGCCGAGCTCTGCCACTGTAATGACAGCCGTGCGCCACAGAGAGTTGCCGGCAGTTTGGTATCCAGGTAGACTTAATGCACCAGCTCGCAGGTAATATGGAAAGCAACCAGCTCTCTCTGTGCAACTGGAGTATCGTGGCAGCCTGCCAGTTGCCTGCCAATTGCAGTTGCCTCTGCAGCAAGCGGAAATTGCGGCAAGTAGCAGGTGCTGGCAGAAATTCTGTATCTGTATCCTGTTGCCCGCATCCTGGCTGCAGTTTGATTATCTGCTTTTGATTTTATAAGTTTTATGCGCCTGTGCTGGGCATTTCGTAAAATCCAATTTCGCTTGACATGATTCGATTCTCAGTGGCATAAAGCTGCTGTACTTTTTCTACTGCTTCATCTTCTTCTTCTTGTGATTAGTTTTTCTGTGTTGCTGCAAATAGATTTGCTTTGTTTTTTTTTTTTCTTTTGCATTGGGGAATATTTTCAGGTAGCAACGCGAAAAAATTGAGGGAAGAATTTAAATGTCCGTAGGAACATAAGAGCTTGTCATAAAAGAATACAAATATTGATCCAATTTTTAGTCCAAATTTCGAACGAGTTATGGGAATTTTGGACCTAAGTCTATATAGAATATTTGAGAGTAACATTTTCACATAAATTTTGACTAGGAAAAATGTTGCTAGATTTTGATGACAAATTGATCTAGAGGTCAAACAATGAACAAAAAGCGACAGCTTATGAAAATTGGTTGATCCGAGGGGATTTTTGACCTATGTCTATATAGGATTTTCATTTCATGAATTTTCACATGATTTTTGATCAAGAATATTGTTTCCAGAGTTGAATTGATCTAGAGGCTAAATCATGACGAAAGAGCCAATCCTCGTGAAGATCTGATGAGATTTGGCCAAGTTATGGGGGAGGGAAATTTTTACCTATGTCTATATAGGATTTTCGAGGATATTTGGGAGTACCATTTTCAAATGAATTTTGGCGAAGAATAATGTCGTCAGATTTAGATGCCAAATTGATTTAGAGGCCTAAATAATTGTCAACCTTGAAAAAAAATAACATTTTTTGTACTAATTTACTCTCGTTTATTTTTTGTCGATATTTTTCTTGTGTTTGTGTTTTTCGCTTTGTTCGTTTTGTACGCTTAAGTTGCTAACAAATTGTATGTAGAAATACATAGATATAAGTTAAATATATCGTATAGATATATCGTATATCATAGGCATAAATTAATTAATTAATAAATTCAATTGAACTAAAAACATATGCTCTCTCGCTCGCGCATATTTGCATTTTAACATAACAACAATTTGCCTATGAAAATTAACAATTGATTATATTAAAATTATTATTTTCTCTTTTTTGTGTTTTTCGTATGTAAAAAAATAAAAACGCATGCTACAGTTCTTAGTTGAATCAAAATAAATAGCAAAAAAACGGCAGCTCAATAGTTAATAAATAAATAAATAAATAAATAAGCTTAGCAATTAAAATAAATATGTCTTAAACTTATTATTGCGCATATGTGGGAGTGTGAGGGGGAGGGGAACGTTGCTCGCTCTTAAATTGGTTTAATTTTTAAACATTTAACACACATTTCGAAAACGCCGCAAAGTAGGCAATGGGAAATGTTGCCAGTTTGAAAGCCACAGTGCTTGCCAAACTGTTAGCGCAATTCTCCAATTAAACTAATGCAAGGGATGGAAAGGGTAGTGAAATGAGTTTTGTGAATGCGACGCTCGTCTTTTAAGTTAAATAAAAGTTTTTTGTTTGTTTCATCTCGCTTTGCCACGCTTAAATGTCCTCTAAACCTACTTTTCTATTTACAGTTGCGCTCTGGATGCCGTGGGCGTGGCGTCTATTTAACGCCCGTTATGCTGCGCAGCCAGGGCTTGTAGAATGTGGTGCGCATATAGACGCCCGGCAGATACGGCGCCGCACACTTGATGCCATGCGACACGGTGCCGGCCAGCTCGTAGCGTCCGTCGGGACGCTGCAGTACCAAGGGACCGCCGCTGTCGCCCTGCGGAAGGACAATGAAGCATATAAATACATATACATGATTAAAAGTTTCTGTCCTAATTGCAACATTAAGTGCAGCTCACCTCGCACGAGTCCTTCTGCCCGTTGGCATAGCCCGCACACAGAAACGAGCCGAGAATCTTCTTGTTATGCCCGGCGGTGTGGAACATCTCCTGGCAGACGCTGTTCTCAATTATTGGCACCTGTTGCGTGCGAAATAGCAATTAAAAGTTTTATTCGGTTAAATGTCAAGCCAAGCTGGCTGCCACCAGCTGACCACCAGCAACCGCACGCACCTGCACCTCCTGCAGCACCGAGGGCACACCGCCTCCGTACTTGAGACGCCCCCAGCCGGTCACCGTTGCCATGCGACCGGTGAAGTCAGCCAGATCGTTGGGCATGCAAATTGGCACTGCAAGGAAGAAGTTGGACGGTTTGTTAACTTAAATGTGAGCAGGAATTGCTTTAAATATGACCTGGCGGATTGTTAACTTTAATGTGAGTAGGAATTGCTTTAAATATGACCAACAGGAAGAAATAACTAATAATTCATTTAGACATAAGACTAACTCTCGCTTTGGAGTTAAAAAAGCGATAGTAACAAAAATTTATAAGTTACTTTTCTCGCGCAAAGGTTCATTTGGTGCATTTGGAGAGTATATGTGGTCTATCGCCAAACTATCGCTTGGGCGATAAAAAAGCGATAGCTAACTTTTATGCTTTTGCACACAATGATAAAGTATTGCCACAAAGTCTAGCTTTGCCATAGCTCCAAAAAGCCACCTACCCATATTTGTGTGCTATCGCCAAAAAATCGCTTGGGCGATAAAAAAGCGATAGCTAACGCTTATGCTTTTGCACACAATTATAAGGCATCCAAAATCTAACGAGTTACCTATAAACATATGTTTATATATAAGCGTTATCGCCAAAGTATCGCTATGGTGATAAAATAGCGATATCTAACGTTTTTGAAAGAAAGTCTGGCTTTACTATAGCTCCCATAACCTACCTACTTATCCTTAAACATTTATTAAATATATGTGTGATATTGCCAAAGTATCGCTTGGACGATAAAAAAGCGATAAGCTAACGTTTACACTTTTGCACACAATTACAATATATTTCCACATATTCTAGCTTTACTATAGCTCCCAAAATCCAAATACTTAGCTATATGCATTTAGGGAATATATGTGTGCTATCGCCAAAGTGTCGCTTGGGCGATAAAAAAGCGATAGCTAATATTTTTGCTTTTACACACAATTATAAAGTATAGCCAGTAATCGAACTTTGCTGTGGCACCCAACGACTTACCTATATGCGTATCGAACTGCACGGGACTGTCCATTTCCAGCAGCGCCAGATCGTTCTCGAACGTGGCCGGATCGTATTGGCGATGAACTATGACGCGTTTGACATTCTTGGTAACGGGACGTTTGCTCTCCAGATCACCGGAGATATCAAACTCGCCCATGACGGCGACCAAGGAGGCCAAGAAACTAACGAAATGATTGGAATATTAGCGAAAAGGATTTGGTTAGGATTGGCTTAAGACTTACCCGGGCTGACAATGTGCGGCGGTGATGACATAGCGACTGGTGATTAGAACGCCGCCGCATTTGTTCTTGGTGAAGAGGCCCAGCCAGGTGGACTCGCGGACCAGGACCTGCCAGGGAAAGGCGCCGAATGTGGAGCCTTTGCCGCCGACAATGCGACCCGACTTCACATGTGGACGTACGCCGCATTCTGTTGATGGGGAGTGAAATGTGAGGTTAGGAGTAGGGAGTGTTCACAAAGCGAGAGAGTGAGAGCGAATGAACGGGTGACCGAGCGAGCGAGCGAGCGAGCGAGCGTCCAGACTGACAGCCAAGTGAGATACAGCGAAGAAAAAATATTGGGAATAGAACTGCGAATATTTGCGGGACGAGGCTAGAATTGGATGAACTGAATTGGATTGGTTGTGGGATACTGGGACTGGGAACTAGAACTAGCTATGTGACTATGGAGGGATAGCGATTGGGTTGATCAATGATGGCGTTGCCTGTGGCCAGGCCGTTTCAGGCGGCGACGTGCTATAATTTTGGATGGATTAAAATGCAAGTGTCAGGTTAGGGACGATCGATTCGGATGGATTTTTTGGGGGTTAGGGGTTATCGAACATAATGCGCATGAATCATATTAGGAACAAGAGAGAAAACAGAGAAGAGAGAGAGAGAGAGAGACAGTTTGTTGTTGGGGTCCATGCTACAAACACTCAACACTTACGTATTTTGCGTCCGTTTGCACCCCCGTAAGAGCTCAGCGTCTCCTGCTCGATTTCGTTCTCGTGCGGACTCGGATTGACATCCTCCTCATCCTCCTCGTCGACAATTTCATCGTTCTCGGGCCGCGCCGTGGTCTTGGCCGTGGTGCTCACGCGCTTCGTTGGCTTCTTCGAGCTGGGACGACGCGTTGTGCTGCTGGCCGCCGAGGTGGGTCGACGTGTGGCCGGTTTGCGTGTGCTGCTGGCCGAGGTCTTCTTGTTGGGCGCCTTGGTGGAGACACGTGTCACCGGCTTCTTTGTGGTCGACCTGGGCTTCGAGGTGGTCGCGACGCGCACCGGTTTTCGTGTGGTCTTGCGGTTGACATTGTTGGTGCTGGCGACGCCCGATGAATAGGTGGAGGCCGTATTGTTCGACTCATCGATCATGTCGGCGAGCGCCTCAAAGTTGCCCTGCAATGAGGCCACCAGTTTGTGCACGAGCGTGTGCATCTTGTCCTTCAGCACAATATCCTCGACAAAAGCGGGCGTGGATAGCTCCAGATCGCTGGTCACAGCGCTCGAGGCTGCGGACATGTTCAGATTTGGATTGCGCACCGGCGGGAAGTTGACAAAATCATTCGGTGAGGTATAGGTTTCCTCGACAATCTGGCCAACCTTCTCGCCGGGTACCGAGAATGCCGGATATGTGGGCGTCGGACCATAATAGCCCGGAAAAGCGGGCTTATCATCCGATGGCACACCGTACAACGCTTCTGTGGTCGATTGTGTGAAGGTCAAGTGCACCGGACTGCTGCCGACACCACCGGCTGGCATGCCAAAATAACCGGGATCCTCAAAATCGTTGGAGCTTACCACAGACGGCGTATTGCCGGGACGTCGCGTCCCAATCGGTCCATAGACATTGGAATTTGTGTTGTCACCCAATTTCGTGTTATCCCAGTTGCTCGACGTGGCCACATTTATGTTCGAGGGCTTCGGCGTGATCAGCACAGTGGGCTTCGATGGCTTGGGCGTAATGTTGATCTGCACAAAGCCCGGTTTCTTATGGCCAACATAGCTGCTGCTCGTCGCCTGCTGGATGTGTATGGGCGTGGAGGCGGTCGCATAGAGGGGCGGCTGATAGTTGCCCGGCGTGGAGCCCAATATATTCTCAGCGGTGCTCTGTATAAACGCATCCAGCTTGTCGTCGGCCATAAACAGCGGCGGCACCTTATCGTAGTGATAGTCCACGGTCGCTGGCGGACGCGGCGTAGTCGGACCCGTCACATAGCTGGTGGCAATCGGCTTGGCGGAGATGGGCTTGCGCGTGGGCGAGCTGGCCGCCGGCTCATGGTAGCTGAGCACGGATGGAGCGGCCTGCTCATATGTGGCTGGTGCGGGCGCGGGCGCAGGTGCTGGCGCCGACTGCTCGTAGCTGGGACTGGGCTGGGCGGGTTTGCCATGACCGTAGCTGACAGCTGGCGAGGATGGCTCATTATAGCTGGCCGTAGGCGTGGCGGGCTGTTCATAGCCCGCGCCGGAAGCAGCCGAGGAGAATTCCTCATAGCTGGAAGTAGCTGCCGCCGGCTGATCATAGCCCGAGCTCGGAGCGTGGCCGTAGCCGGAGTCCAACTGTTGCGGCTCACTGTTGTAGTTGCCCGCCGGCTGCTTAATCTGGATGTGGGTGACAGGTGACTCCGACGCCTCTGTGTGGTAGCTGCTGCTGCTCGGGGGCTGCTGCTGCTGGACGGGTCTTCTTGTGTTCTGCTCGCTCTGTGGAGGCTTCTTCTTAATGCTGGTCAGCGGACGCCTTGTCGTGGGCTTGGGTCGCGGCCTGGGACTGGCCGTAATCAAAACGGGACGCAGTGAGGAGCTCTCTGCAGGCGTGTCGTATTGCGGGCGCTGCGCTTGCGTTGTTGTTGTGGCCGCCAGGTAGCTGCTGGTGGGCGCCGGACTGGCTGTGGCTAGCTTCTCGGTCTGCTGCTGCTGATAGCCAGCAGAGGTTTCATCGTACTGCTCCTGCACCTTGGTGGTGTGCGAGGAGACAGACACCTCGGCGGGCAAGGGGTCATTGTAGTGCTGCATGGTCACCATGCCAATGTAGGAGGCCACGGGACGATTGGGCGTCGAGGGACGCACATAGGCGGGCGATGGAGACTGCGGCGCTTCCGTGTAGCTGTTCGTGATCTTCTCGAAGTTGACTTCAGTGTTGCCCTCCAGCGAGCCGCTGCTGAGCTGACCATAGCCCGAGGGCTCATCACCCTCCATGTAGGACATGTCCACCGGATAGGCTATGCCCATGACGGGCATTTTATTGAACTCGGAAGTCTGCGGTGCCTGCGGCGAGATGGCATCATGATAAGTAGTCGCTGGCATTGTGTGCTCGTCCAGCACCTGAGACTGATCCTCATTGTAGTTGGGACGCGGCGTGGACAGCTCCATGGACTGACTGTTCGTGGCGCCCGCATCCTGTTCAGCGGACACCTTGTCATAGCTGGGCTCATCATAGGCGGTGGTCGTATAGCCATAATCCTGCTGCTGCTGCTGCTGCTGTTGCTGCTGCTCCAGCTCCTGTGCCTTGGTAGCCTCGTTGTTCTGCTCCTGGCTACCCTGGTCATAGTAGCTGGGCGACTGTGCGGTAGCAGAGGTCTCGCTGTGCTCCGACTGTGGTGCATAGCCGTACGAGGGCGTCTGCTGGCTGACCACATTGTAGCTGGGGCCATGGCTGCTGTTGTTGAGCTGCAATATAATCGACTCGATGGAGTCCACGTGCGTGGTTATCGAGGAGACTGTGGTGGGATTGCTCTGTGCCGCAGCGGGTCGCTTCTCGTTGTTGTAGGTGGGCACCAGAATATATTTATCTTCCGACGCGGCGCTGGGCTGCGTGCTGCTCGAAGAGGAGGAGGAGGAGGAGATGTAGCTCTGGGATGAGGGCTGCTGCTGTTGATGATGCTGCTGTTGCTCTGGAGGCTGCACATAGACCGGCTGTGGGCCGTAGCCGGTGGAGAACTGCAAATCCTCAACCAGATCCGCATCGGCGCCGGGATGTGTGATGTCGCTGTGCGTAAACTCGCCGCCATCCAGTATCAGATGATTGTGATGATGCATATTCGATTGCTGGGCAGGCTTAGGCTTGGGCTTCAGCTGCTGCACTGGTCGCTTCATCACCTCGGCCAGCTGGGGCACAGGCTTGGACTGTGCCGCGGTCTTTAGCGGCGGCTTGGCTTGCGGTTTGGGCTGCGGTTTCGGCTGCGGCTTCGGCTTGGGTTTGGGCGTGGTTATACTAGCTGGCGCCTTGGTGGCGGGCGTCTCCTCAAAGCTGCTGGACTCGGAGCTGCTGTGCTCCGAATGCCCGTTGACTATCTTGTTGGGCACTTCGGTGGTGAATGTCAGAATGTCATCCGAATGCTCGGGCGGCAGCGTTGCCAGCACTTGCATCACGAAATCATCATTGCCCGGCGGCGAGGAGAACGTGCTTATCTTCACGGAATGCTTGTTCACATGTATGGCTGGCGGCAGTTCCGTCGGCTTCAGCTCATTCGTGCTGATCACCTCATTGTTCGGCTGCAGCTCCGCCTCCTGCTCGAACTCCACGCTGGCGGATTGCGAGTGTGTCGACTCCGTGGAGCTGCTGGCAAAGCTCAGCTCATCCTGTGTCTGGCCATGACCGGCCGTGCTGCCCAGCTGCTGATACACCTTATCCAGATTCTGTTGATCGTAAATTCCCTGCGCCGGCTGCTCATCACTGAGCTGCTGCTGCTCCTGCTGCTGCTGCTGCTGTTGCTGCTGCTGCTCGCCATAGTTCTCATAGGAGGATTGGGCCGCAGCCTGCTGCTGCTGTTGCTGCTGCTGCTGCAGCTTTTGCTGCTGCTGCTGGAAGTAGGCATTCTGTGCATCGTTGATCAGCGTGCTGGCCAGCTCGTGCGTCTGCGGTATCTGACAGCAGGCGCCGAACAGGAAGCCATCCATGCAAGCGCCAACCACCTCGCCGCCCCGCTGCGCGCACTCGTGATTGAACATGCATATGGTGGGGCCATTGGAGCGCGGATCCGAGCTGGGCAGCGTTTTGGTGGCGCGACAGTGCTTTGGCGTTATGCGATAGCCGCCAAACAATTTGCGACCAGCTGCAGGAGAGAGAGGGAGAGAGAGAGCAAAAGAAGTTGAATTAATATTTTGGAATATTTAGAAAATGATTCAATTTTTAAGAAAGCCTCTTCTTTGTTTTTTCCATGCTTAAGAGTTACGATTCCTGGTTTAATTGGGTATGGCTCTTAGAGCTCCAATATTCTCAATAAATCGATATTTATCTATTTATCGATACAAATTAAATCGACAATCAACGAACTGATCAAGTATATGTATACATAGAGAAAATGGGCTCAAGATGCTTTTCTCTTTGTGCAGGGTATACTACATTTTAATTCAATTCCTTTTCTTCTGCAATTTCTTTAAGTCTGCAATTTAGATCATTGAATAAACATATTCTTCATATATTATCTAATATATACTATCTATTATCCATTAACTATTGTGTATTGTCTATTATCTACTATCAACTATCGAATATCTTTTATTTATTTTCAACTATCAATTATCTATTTTATATTATCTAAAATCTACTAACTACATATGAACAATTTTCCTTTTATAAGCAAATTTTGTAAGGAAGCTTGTGTGTTTGTGCTTATACCCTGTACCTATGTAAAAGAGGGTATAATAGTTTTGTGCAAATGATTCTAGAAGGCAAGAGGAGGCTTTTCTCTGGCTTCACCTTAAAGCAGCATCAAGAGCCAAGTCGAACTAGTCAATTTCGTCTGCTTCGGAGATATGAAACCCAATTGGTTTTTTTCTTCTACACAAAAGTCGGAGTTGCTTAGCATTCTAATTGAGTTGCGAGCAATTTCCGCTTCAGCCTAATGCTTGGGGGCAATTAATTAGGCAGCCAACTGCAGAAATCAAAGCCAGGCAACTGTACATAATTGGATTAGCCTGGTGAAAATTAAGTAGTTTCTATGAAATTCTTGAAATGAAAGTGACATTTTTTTTTTTGGTTTTTTGGGTTTTTGCCCATAAAGTTGGCCATTAAATGGCGTTTTGCAGTGCTAATTATGAGCCAAAGAAAAAACAAAAGACCAGAAAAAACCGCCAAAACAATAAACTCAATTAACATGAGGAGCAACATTTGCCGTGTGCTGCAAGCGGCTGCTAATGGGGCCAGTTGAAAGGCAGTTGCCAAGTGAAAGTGCCGCTTGCCGCGCTTGCTGCAGCAAGGTCAAAGTTCAAAGCTGGCTTTTTATGGACTCGCTGCTGCTGCTGCAGTTGCTGCTGTCAAGTTAAATGCACCTTGATTGCATTTTGGGCTGCTTTGGCAAATGATGTCGCGCCGCAAAAGCTTTGCTCATTAGCAAATTACATGCGACTGGCAACTTGACATTTTAGACATTTATCGATCTTGTTTTTTTTTGTGGAACTGCAGGTGCTAGGGTTGAGGGAGGAGGGGGGGAGCTTAGCCGACAATTAGCACCTCAAGCGCTGGCGCTTGCTCCACTTGGTGCCGGCTGCGGCTGCTCCCATTTCCAGTTTGGCCGCAGAGACTATGTCAATGTTTGTGTGAAATTGGAGCACAGTCGAAATTCACGTTGAGTGCCAGATTCTAAGCCAACAGAAAAAAAAATTTATATATAAAATCGTTATTCTGTGGTCGCAATCAATTAACAATCAAGTTGCTAATTAAATGAAAAACAAGCACAATTACATTTACAGCTAGGCCCATAAAATGCGGCAGCCATAAAAAAAAACATGCGCCTGGAGTTTCCCTCAACAACTCCTGCACCTATAAAGCGGAGAGAAAAACGGTGCTCTCAGTGAAAGTAAACACGGCGCGAAAAGTGAATAACTTATCAGCGGCGCCCAAAAACTCCAATTAGAATGTTCGGTACGTAGCGCCCGTAACCTCAGCTCCAACTCCAACCACAAATAATAAAAAAAAAGCATAATTGCGAAAAGTGATAGTGTTTTGTTTGCCTTTTTCATTTCATTTCATTTATTTATTTAATTTTTTTTCTTCTTATATATTTCTTCATTTCATTTGTAGTTTTGTAAATGATTTCGTTTTTCTGCTCTGTGGCTTTGCTGCTTTTTTATTATTTAGTTGTTTTTTTTTTGTTACTATAAATGTGCTCACTTTTTGTGGCTTTATTATTTGCAGACATTTCGCATTTTATGATTAGACACTCAAGTGCGCCGAAGTATTCTTCCGACAATCGTTAAAAGTTGGTAAACCCACAAACGCTGGGAAATTGCCGCAGGCCCCACGCGCTGTTAACTTAACAGCGCACGCTTAACAGTGCTGCTTGTAGTTAACATAATTATAGTTTCTGGCAGCGCTCTCTTGCTCTGCTAGCGAACTTTCAATGGACGTGTGAGCTTGTGTGTGTGTGTGTGTGGTTGATTGTGTGTTAATTATGCAGCTTAACATAATTTGTTTGATTTAAGCCAAGCAAAATGTTAATGGCACATGCAAGGGCTACATTTAGCTAAGATAATGCTTATGTTGAGTGTGTGGCAGCTAATTGAATAATCAAAATGTTAGCTAAGAGCTTTAGAAGCTGGGAAATTAAGTTATTAGGTGTATAACTAGATGCTATTCTTATAAACAGAAACTATGTGAGAATTTAAGAACTAGATTAGCTTTTATTATTAGGGATATGCCAAATGTTAAACAATTGAGGTAAGGTGTTATTATCGCATGTTAGGCCATTGAGGTTAGGTTAATACATATATGTTATCACTGCTGAGCAGCTGTTCCATTAAAATCAAACGCATTTCTCAATTGACAAGCCCTTCAAAGAACACAATCCCAACTCTACCCAGTCATGCGCTCTATTCTCCCAATTCGTGACCTTCACAAAAGTCTATGGTTCTGGGTGTGTCTGCTAAAAGAGTGAGGAATTCAATAAACAAAACACTCGGCTCGTTGCGGCATTGCCCATTAAATATGCAAAGAATGTTTCAACGCGTCGCTGCATGAACATTAGATATTTTGTTTTATTTTTTTTTTTTTATAAATTCTTTTCTTTTTTTTCTTTTTTTTGCGCCCCACCTGCTCTTAAGAGCGAAAACGTAGTTGTAACTGAGCGCGCGTGACTCTTATAAATGATTTGTGATTTGGTTGGGTTTAATTCGATTTGACAGGCATTGCGGAGACGACTTATAGCCAGCCTCTGACCCTAATTGGCGCAACAAGAAATTCGAGTCAATGTATCAGCGTAATCAACGCGATTTGGCATGCAAAATAGGTTACAGCATCGCAACAGCAACAGCAACAACAACAACAACTGAGAGCAGCCAAAAAGCCGGCTCACACACACACACACGCAGGCAGCGCGCTGCTCTCTTGACTTTGGGTGGAACGAAAGTGTGTCAAACGCCTGAATAATTTTGCGTTGCTTTTTTTTTTATTTAAACATTTTTCGGTGTTTATCATACAAATGGCAAAGAATAAGCAGCAGAGCGCAGTCAGGAAGCAGCCGAAAATGAGATAACAGGTTGCCCAATCAAACAAAACAACGGCAAACTTGTTGCGCAGCAGCATTAACAATGCCAAAAGAAAAAAGAGTGGCAACCTCTGTCCCTTGCCTTGTCGCTCTTCCATTCGAATTGGAATTGGAATTCTTTTGGCTGCAGTCTTGAGACAGTTATCAAGTGCAGTGAAACTTAAACGCACAAACGAAATGATTTGTTTTGGCAAAAAGAGAAAAAAGCGACAATCTCAGTGGGTCACACTGGGCCCTTGCCAGACCGAGCTCCACAATTCGAGTTCGAATTCCAATTGGAATGGGCTTTGGTATGCTTTTGCTGCAGTCTGGAAACAGTTAGCGACTGCATTTCATTTATGTATATCGCATGCAGTGAAATTTACACACACATGCGCACACACGCACACACAGGTGGGCAAACGAAAAATTAATTAAATCATGAAATATGCTGCACGGCAAGCAACGCAGAGCCATTCAGCAGATCGAATTCGTAGAACTTGTTTTCTTCCCAAGCATCCGACTGCCGCGGAGTGTTGCCAGACGGTGCGCAGCGTCGCGCTCAAAGAATGTAAACAAACGAGGCGCTTTAACGGTAAAATGGAAAATTATTATCGATCAATTAGCTCAACGTTGCAAAAAAAGTAACTACATATATAGTCGCATATGGAAGTATATGCAAACATGCGATACCACGTGTCGGATCGGTTTCAGGCAAGGCATCAATTTGCATACATATGTAGATGTTGTGCTCCCGACCAGTTTTGCATTCAACAATTCTTGCTCTGATTGTATTGTGAAAGTGTTGAAATGTTCTTGGACTACATTAATGGTAATTATAGTTGCATTAATGGAACAAACATTTCTTAAAGTTTATATGAAAATAAACTGCATACCCATTTAATTATCAAGTAATCATTTGCTGAAAGCTTGCTTAAACAGTTAAAAAACATATGTAAATGTTTATTAGATATCAGACAAGTTTCCCTAACGACATATTGATTGCAAAAATTATAATAACTAGATAAAGCAGAGGCCAAACATTTGTCACTTTTCACGTAATTATCATAAAAAGTTGTAACATTTGTCTCGAGGTTAATTTCACTTTTCATAGACAAAAGGAAAACTGTTTACTGTTGGTTTTTGTTTTTTATATAAATCTCTATCGCTTGATTCGGGCTACGACTAATTATGACTGGCCCAACAACGAAAACAAATCTAACAACAACAACAACAATAAAGGCAATAATCATCCGAGCTAAAGCGAGAGTGCCTGGCCATGTGTTTTTTGTTGCTGTTGTTTTCGTGCTAGTTAAATTGAATTTGTTTTGTGATTTGTAGCTGTTGTTTATGATTGTATTTTTCTTGTTTTCATCTTCGTCTTTTTATTAATTTTAATGGGCTTTACGTGCGACGCTGCGCTAATACAAACATCTATGTATAATCTCTCTAATCTGGCATCTCTTTCTACGCCATTCTGCGATGTCACGCAAGAAGTTTTTCCGTTTTGCGTGTTGGAAAATGAAAGTTTTAGTTTTGTTGTTGCTTGCCTTTAAGCATTTGTGTAATAAAGCTCAAGCTTTTGGCCCTTGAGCAACACTGCACTTGCAGATCGCAATGCTTGTCAGCGATATTATATGATGGTCAGGGTCACACTGGCAGCAAATAGAGTGGCAACACTGTGTGGCAGCTGAGCCGGAACAAAACATTTCTATTAATCACATTTTAATTGAATTGTTTAACAACAGCAACAACAACAACAACAATACGAGCAATAACTACAGCTGGAGTAACATATTAAGCATAACTTGTTGCATGCTCTGGTAGGCGCTTTGTGAATTGGACTGTGGCATGCAGCATATAACCGATTTGCACGCAAAGCCGCGCCAAACGGGAAGGCAGCGCCTTGAATTACATAAAATTGCATTTGAAAGTCGCGGCATAAATACACATACATACACACAAACACACTCACTCACTCACACATATGCATACAGCTTTGCAGATGCTTGCATTTGATCCCGGCTGTGGGTCGCGGCGTCGGGTGTCGCTGCTCGAATTGGCACAGCATCCGAATCGGCATCGGCTTCGTCGCCTTCACCTGCCAGCGTCAACGCCCCCTTCTCCTACTGCGGCGTAAATTGTAACAGTGACCCAAATAAAATGCGGCGACCGAAAAGACCGGTAATGTAACAGTGAATGTGCAAGTGCTTCCACTGCTGACAGTTGCTCTGTACATGCCTTACATTCATACACATGTATACATGTATGTATATATTCCTCTGCACATATGTACATAGTTGTACGTATTTTACGCATGCAATTCTAATGGGAAATTGTTTTTATTGTTGTTGTTGTTTTTTTTGCAAAACCAGTATTAAAACAGGCGAGCAAAGCGCGTGACAGTGATGCGCCCACTGTATATCGTGTCACGACAATCGCCTGATGCGTGCGCTATCGCATTGGCAATCAAATAGTAAAGCTGCGTATGCAGTTCACGCATGTGCAGCAGCAGAATTCTTACATATAGTATTTGTTACATAACTGCTTGCGATTTATTGCAAAGTGTGGCAAAAATAATTGCCAAGAATATGAGCAAATCAAAGATAATGTCCTTTGCGTTGCTTTGCCTTAAATTAATTACTTCTATGTGTGCGAACTAGTTCAGTGGCCATTTATGTAAACTGCATACCAAGCACTTGTGCGTGCAGCTCTGTAAGCAATTGCACCATCGAGATTGTTATCGCTTATCGATAGTCTAAGGCCGGCTTTTGCACGCAAGAAAAGTTGACAATTTTGGCGCTTTGGCAGGGAAATATTAAGAAAAATAAACATTTTAATTAGTTTAAACGTGTAAAAATTGCAGTAGTGTGTACTTTATGAGGCTGCAATGTGCGCAGTGCAGTTAAATATGGCTGGTGGGTGTATTTTGTTGTATTTCCTGCTGACATAGTGCCGTGGCTATAAGCTGCAGGCTAGTGCTTGCGATATACTGTATTTATTATTGAATTAATATCTGGAATCTCTCTTTCTATCTCACGCAGCCATCTCTCTGCTCGTATCGCAACAAGAAAGGTAATCACAGTGTCAACCACGAGCCGAGTGCGTTCTGCGACGAACAGGTTGCTGAGCAGCGACACCAAAAGCGGGGCTCCAGCCGTTGGTCAAGCAGCACACACACACACACACAGATGTAGTTATTAAAAGATATCATCGTATGGGACATGGCTGTGGTGGTGTTTGCGCCAGTTTCGTTTCTGGCCTGCTCCGCTCTGCTTTATTGTTCATGCATTGTAGGTAAGTACATTATTCCGTTTTGTTTTCATTACAACTCTTATTATTATTATTATCTTACGCTTTTTGTGTGGCACTTTTCTGCCAGGTCATTCAAATTCGTTGGGGCCTTGGGGCATGATAAGAACTTTGCTTTGTGCCCATGTAAATGATTATTATTTGTATTGTTTCTGCACAATGAAACGGTTTTGGTTAAGTGAAAAAATTTGTGTGGAACAGTAGGGGAACTGATGGGACGGGGGCTTAGCAAACCGCTTTTCTCTGGTTTCCGAAATGACTAAGTGCAATCGATATAGCATGTGAATCTGCATCTACCCTAACTTTTATGTCAATACAAATGTGGCAAAAAAATATGTTTGAACATCAAATCAAATATGCCAGATGATCGCAAATCTATAACTAAATAAAACAGAAGAGTATATTTGTGTGTGAGTGTGTGTGTTGAGTGTGTGAACGAGCAGTGAAAGTTGTCGGCCGCAATAAATGACATCATTTTGGCAAAAGCCTCATTTCCAATCGATAAGCAAAGCATTGAGAATGCGACTTGCCGACTGCACAACCAAAAAACCAATCTTAACAAAAGACAAACAAAAGTTTTTTGTTATACTCTTTAATGGATGCACACGAAAGAGTTCGTAACGACAGACATTTAATGCCAATGCTGAATTCGTGCGAAAATAAAAGAATATGTGGTGTCATACAACGGAAGTAGTAGCTGGCAACAGTTCCCAACAAAAGCAACGGCAGCCAATCGTCAGCGAGGCGCATTTCACTTTCACCGCCAAACATGTCAAAACAAATTGAATGTTTGCTATGTATTTCCTGTTAGACGCATCCATAACAAAAGTCGCGGACTCGCCAAACTGTGTTGACGAGTCGATAATTTGTAACTGCTGCTTTGTCAATAAAAGGAAAACATGGCCAAGACATGGCCACAGAGCTGGAGCACTTGAACAATTGTTGATGAGCTTAAAAGATAAACTAAGTAGCAAACAACAAACGAGTCTGAGTACGAATGAGTATACTCATAAATACTCACACACACACTCGAATGAGTCTGTAAGTACGAATGAGTACTCATTTAAGCTATGCACTAATAGTTCCGCGCTACTCTTTAACGTAGGAAGTGCAACTAAATTGCCATCATATGATATTTATGAGTACGGTTTTAATGTGTGTCTCTCTCTTGGGTGAAATGCTCGCACTCGGGCACTTGATGTTGATGATGTGTCACAGTTTTTAATGCGATTGAGTTTAAGTTTTATGATGTGGTAAACGTCTGTGGGAAAATTTGTGCCCCCCTGCTGCCCCCCGCTGCCCAAACACAATGTTGGAAGAAAGTCAAAAATGTCGCTTTCACATTAATTGCAAGCAAGGGAAATATGAAATGAAATGAAACCGCGTTGCGTATGCGCAATTTGCATAAATTGATTACAAATTAAAAATAGCGCTCAAGTGCCTGGTCAAGAGCTCCCTTTAAACAATTAGCCTAGTGCGCCTAAAAGCCAAACAAAAGACTCTTATGAATTGCTTTTTAAGCGCAATAATTTGCCAAGAGAGAGAGAGAGAGAGAGAGAGAGAGACGCTTATGTGGAGCATTTGACCGCACAGCGGTAAAACGTGATCTCGAAATTATATCGATGCCAAAGCGACACGGAAAATTGAACGACGAGCAGCTGAGCTGAACTAAACAACTGACTGACTGACTGCTGCTGCTGCTGCCGCAAGTTGTGCTGTCTTCAGACTGCAGTCTGCAAGTCTTCCAAGTGTTCAACTCTACAGCTTCCTGCCCCTAGGCTGGCTAGCTGAGTGGAGTGAGCCGCAAATTACCGCAAACTCAACGTCAACTGCAGGCCGACAAGTGCACAGACGCTAACTGGCACACGCGGCGATCAGAACCTGTATACGATTTGCTATTGTTGTTGTTGCTGTTGCTGCTGCTGCTGTTGTTGTTGTTGTTGTGGCTACTGGCCAAGACATTTTCATTTCGCACGCGCAATCAGCTCGGCCGCGGGTTTTTCTTTGGTGTACAAATAAAAATTGAATAGAAATTGAAAATTGTTTTATGCTTGTAACTTTGCTGCAAGAGTCACACACACACACACACTCAAACACACACACACACACATCTGCTGGTAATGATATATTGTGTGCATGATTGGCATTTGCTGTCTCTGACCTGACGCAGCAAAGTTGTCCGCAAAACGGAAGCACTGCGTTTTCTTTTCTACCTGAGCCAACCTACAAAAGTGTTTGTTCAATGATTTGATGATTTGATTATGTGTGTGTGTGTGTGTGTGGCAAGAAGTTTTCACAGCGTTTGCTGCACAAACAAACTGCAACTGCTCTTAAACTCTGCCATGGGGCAACTTGAGCTTGGAGTTTAATAACCCGAGCATTGCAAAATATGTATATTTTATTTTGTTCTAATTGCAATTTATACTTAACTATAAATTTTATTCTATGGATAAGTGTTCTGAATTCGTTGTGAAATTTCGCATATTCATAAATTGATTATCTTGAGCTGTTTATTTCGAGTTGATAACGTTTTTTAAACACTCGTGCTGTTAAAAACTTTGCTTTAGTTGTGTGTGTTTTCGCTTGTGACTCAATTCTTGTATTCAAAATTTTTGTTTTCCCCTAGTTTTAGTTATTATTTTTCTCGTTTTTGATTGCAATTATTTTGTAGGCTAAATATTTTATATATTTCTGGCTCTTTGTTTTATTTATTTTGTTTTCTACTGATACTATTTTACATCCGAAATGTTTTCTACGTTTCCTGTTCGCCTTAACCTATTTAACTTATTAACTTCATATAATTATATTTCATTAATGTATACCAAAATAAGTTTGACCTTTAGTAAAATGTATAAATGTCATGATAAATAACGTAATCTATAGGGAAAAATTTAGAAGAAACCTGCCTAAATATTTTATATAATATCAAAATTAATTGCTGCTGCTCAAGGGAACTCTTCGAACTTAACACTCTTTGCTATAACTCAACAATCCATAAATGCCCATTATCACGCTTTATCTAAAGTCTAACTCACAAATTGCTGCTCGACTCAGGAAGTCTTTCGCTACATTAAAACAATTTTAATATGCTCTTTAAGCTACAGTTCGCTGTGCTCGCAATCGATTTGTAATTAAACGTGCTACATAAATAATAAGCGTGCAAATGAATTATTTGCTTTTTTTATGATACTCGTACAGAGCTTGTTCAAGTTTGCCGCTTAAGTCTTTTGTTTGTTAATGTCGCTTTGAACTAATTCAGCACACATAAAACCTCAACCTCAACTTCGACGCAAACTCAATAGCTGTGCCAGTGCCTTCGATTCCAGCTAATAGCCTGACACATTAGAAATTTGTTTCACTTTTTAAATCGGCAACAATTAACACGAAAGCAGCTTGCAGAAACGTTAAAAACTGTCATAAGAAAGTGTGTGCAGGTATTTGTGCGCATGTGTGCGCATGTGTGTGTGACAGAAAGATGAGCCTCATGTGCTCATCCTCAGCGCTTGTTTGAATAGCTAAAAATGGCAAATATTATTGTGCGTGTGTGTGTGTGTGTGTTTGTGGCCGTAATGTAGCATAAAATGAACCAAAAAATTGTCAAGTGCGTTGCGCTTCTGCTTGTGGTGTGCATGTGTGTGTGTGTGTGTGTTTGTATGGAAAGTCATTTTCTGTGCCAAAGTTTTTCATGTGGAATTGTTATTGACACAAAGGCACAGTTTATGTTGGCTTTTATATTTTTTTACCACTTTTTTGCGCTTTTCGTTATTTTTATTTTTTTGGCCATTGTCAAAGACCAGCAGCAGAGGCTTTCACTCGCAGTGGCAGCAAAGTGTCGAAGTGACACGCTTCTTCGATTTGTCTCAATGAGAACGGGCCGCAAACATGAGCTAGCAATTTGCCAAATTGATTTTCATTCAATTGTTCAGTTTATAATTCTTGCACAGTTTTCTATTAACAGCAGCTTTCTATGCAATCGTACTATATATCATATATGTATATACATATATACATATGTATATCTGTGGAATGGTCTGTCACTTACCGCCGTTCGTTTCAATTGATGATCTAAATCCACTTGTTGTCTGCACAAATAATGCGCCTATTATTATTAATGTTGTTAAAGCGTTGGAAAGTAGTTGCCGTTTTGTTGTTGTTCTTGTTGTTGCTGTCGTCGTTTTGGCTGCTGCTGCTGTTGGTGTTGTTCTTGTTGCCGCTATTGTTGTCGCGTTTGTGCGCGACGCTAACGCTGACGCCGGCATAACCCACTTAAACATGTTTGCGCTGCTCTGCGGCGGTCGTCGGTCGTTGGTCGTCGGTCGTTGATCGTCACTGGACACTATTCCGGCTAGACGGTTCGTCTCGGCTGCAATTTCCACTTAGTTGAGGGTTTTAATGTGGGGACAGTGCGAAAAACAATTACCAACTGTTGATGTTGTAATTGGAAACTGAGACGCGAGTCGAGCGCGCGCACGCCACACCACAAAATGTACCGCTACAGGCAAAACAAAAGACTTAGGCAACGAACGCGTTTCATGCACGACTCTTGAAGATCTTTTTTTCTCTCTTATTTTTATTTTAATTGAATCGAAAGAATTCTCCGCTCAACAACAAATGAAACACACGAATTGATAAAATTTTTGTTGGTTAACATTCGTTTTAGACGGCGCACTGTTTTTGATGTTTGATGTTTTATCATTTATTTATTGGCGAATTTAATATAGTTCAGCACTTCAAGAGTTGCTACTTGACCATGTCAAGCGCCATGCGTCCGGTCAACTGAACGTTCCGCGTGTGTCTGATTGTCAGCGTTGCCCGTTTGCCAGCGCTGGCCGAGCAGATAACGGACCTTTGCCACTTTTGTGTGGCAGAACTTTCACTTTAGCGCGCGAGAGCAATGCCACGAGCGAGCGAGCGAGCGAGAGAGAGAGAGAGAGCGAGCGAATGTGAGAGAACTGTTGAGTGAGAGAGCGCACGCTTGTACGTGCGAGTATTTGTATGAGGCGCGAGCCGCTTAAATGGTAAACATTTCTAATTCGGCATCTACTTGGCTATATTACTGTTAACATCTTGTGCTTTCTCTGTATGTGTGTGAGTGTGTGTGTGCCTGCTGTGTGTGTGCGCTCCCAACGTCCGCACGCGTGCGCGTTTCAAACTCAACTGAAACGGTTTACAGCCTCAACTTGCGGTTAAGAGCTGCACAGCGTCTGTCAGTTAACAGACATGTAACATATAACAGGCTGTTAAGCGCATGTTATGCGGCCGCACATAATTGCAATTTGACAGCGTTGACAGCAATAGATTTTTCCAGGCCCAGCTTTCGCCTACTGGGCACACGATTTACGTGCCGCGATATTTGCATTCGATATTCAGCAAGGTTATCGGCCCGCTGCTGCAGATCCGTTCGCAGCCAATAACAAAAGACTGCAAGACACAAACTTGGCAATTAGTGCACTCAAAATTGCTAACAAGCGCAGCAATAACTGTCATCTGCGCACGTATGTGTGTGTGTGTGTGGCTTTGTGGGCCTCTAACCTGTCGTTTGGCATTTCCTTGACCCAAATTTCACTGACTTTAGTTTGTCAACGTCTTTGGACACGCCGCTGCAGCCGCTGCCGCTGCAATTGCCGGGGCTTGGCCTAGCAAAAAAAAAAACATTAGCATAGTCGGAGTTCCAGCTCGAGCCGCGCTGAGCCGGTGCCAGGGCCGGGCACTTGGCTGGTCAAGCGTGCAGCTCCACCAACACGATCTTTGTGTAGAATTTCACTTTCGTTATTGTCGTTGTTGCTGTTGTTGTTGTTGCTTTTTTGTGATTGTTTTCTTTTCGTGTTTGGCTTTTTGGTTGGCTCTTGCGGTCTGCCCAGCCAGCGGCCGCAGCATAGCCATTGAAATGGAAAACGTTGCGGCTTATGGCTTGCCATTTGGCTATGCCGGGCACGTGGGTGGCGCATAGCCGTTTATCTTAATGGCCAGAACCACAGCTCGGTGTACTTTCACGCCTCTTCGTTGTTGGGCAAATTCTGCGTTCCCAGGCGCATCATTAGCCTCTGCTCGGCTGAGATATTACGACATTCGACCAACGTAAATGACTCGATTATAATTTAAATGATTTTAGCCAAGGTAAATTAAAACACAGACAACTTCCAAACGAATCGCTTTCACCTGGACAAAAGCCCAGAAGGTGCCAAAATACAATAACTAAAAACACAAAACCCGGTCTATAACGAATGAGCCACAATTTAGACAAAAATAAAGCGAATGATTAAGTTAGTTGCAGCGATTCTGCGCTCGACTTTGTAGTAGCCGCTAGCTGCGGAATTATATAATCGAAAGCAGATGGGCTGCTCGATACAAGCACAGGAAATAAATAAATGTCCATTGATAAGCGTTTGAAAAGACATTTGAATCAATGAATGCGCCACAATTTTGATTTAAAACAAATCCAAATGCATAAATTCAGGTATTTGAGATTTAATTAAGCAGAAATCCCCCACCCCCTCTTTGTTAGTGAATGCAGTTTGTTAAAATGAAAAATGGGAATTTGCTGTTATTAATGTAATATAGTTAGATTTATAAGCTGAGCTTTTAAATGTAAAGTTATTTAAATAAATATAGTGAAACAAAGCTGAGCTTTTAAAGTGAAACGTCATTAAAAAAATACCGCTCCAAAGAAAGAGTGTGAAATATCTAAAACAATAATTTTCTCAATATTGTCTACATTCACATCTTGAATCAAATCTGATTTTATTGAATTCAAGTTTAATTAAGTTCTCTAGAAATATTTGCAAATTAAGATCGACTCGGCTATTGATGCTGCTCAAGAATAGATATACTTTACGGGGTCGGAGGTGCTCTCTTCTGCCTGGTACATACATTTACACAAAGCCAATATACCCTCTTTAGCAATTTTCAACCCATTGTATACAAATTTTTGAAAAATTAATCACAGATTGATAATTTATTGTGATTAAGTATGCTGTGCCTAAACTGAAATATAATCAAAAGCAAATGTGCTTAAAATTTATGTAATTCCTCCAAACTTTTCAGCTTTTTAGAATCTTATATTATGGAAATTATATTAAATTTCTATATTTAACTAAATTTACTCCAAGCGCTTAATTAACAACAGTTTACATGGTCTGGTCAATCGATTATCGATCCTCAACATTAATAAACACATTAAGTGGCATTTTTCATGCTTTCTTCTGCTTAATTCTCATTTATTTTATTTTAAAAATAGACAATGGAAAATTCCAGCGCTTAAATCTTTTATTTATTTTTGGCATCTTGGGTTCACATATCGCTCGAGCTGCTGATGATCCATCATCGCGATGAAATTTCGTTTTATTTTTTATTTATTATATTTTTTTTTGCACACTTTTTTGACGACCGCTGTGCAAATATTGTGCAGCCGGGCAGCTACTACACGATAGATCGCTAATAACAACGGCATAATTAGTGACAAGTGTGTGAATTTGTATTTCTCAGATAATGCCAATCAACGCCGGCTAGCCGCGTAAAAGGCGATGCCGTCGTAGGCGTGGCATTGTCAAAATTGTCAGACAATCAATTGAAGGCAAACAAAAAAAAAACAAGAAGAAAAAGCAAGAAGTCAATATTTTTTTGGCATGTGAATTTTGTTGCGAATCTGCAGGTGTAAAACGTGGGATACAAGATATAAAATCTCTGGCCAGGGGCAAAATCGAAACATTTGTTAACAGCCAAAAGAAACAACGCCTGCCGTATGCTCAGCACTTTTTTTTTGAACTGTGGGTATTCCTTGTTTCTTGTCTGGTTTTGGAGTTGATTAGGTCTGTCAAATTTTGTTTTCATCGCCGTCGCCGCCGCCGCCGTTGAAAACGAAAGTTCAAACGAGTTGAATGAATGTGTCTGAAAAATATTTGGAATCTTTGGCAATGCTGAAATCTAATTAATCACTTTGGAGCTGACGACGCCCTTGTGATTAATTGCCAGCTAAATTAAGTTAACATATTTTGCCAACCAATTTCATGATCTGACAGTCAAATCATCATCATTATCCGACTCTGAACTCTACTTTCTACATTTTATTCAGCAAGTAGCTTAACAGCCGAGTTCAACACACTAACCCGGCCGAGAGATTCAATGGAATTCGATTCCCAGTCAGCAGGTTCGCAGCTACCGTAGCTACTAAGAGATATGCAACAATACAATACATAAAACAACAATAATTTCACTTTTAGCATGTGGCAGTTATGTTTATTTTCAACACAAACGAAAACTAAATCAACAAAATACTAGAAGTAAAATATATTAAAAGAAACACGACGTGTCTTATACTCTTTAGCTCGATTTAAATTAAACAAAATTTTCTCATGTTTGCTGAAAATTTATGTTATTTATTTATTATATATATTTAAACAGAATATATATAAATATATTTTTTTTAATTTTACATATATTTATATATGGTCAGCTTAAGCTATTTCTACTATATCATATGATATAAATATATTCTTTTGATCACGTCTGGTTATTGGCCCTTGCTACATTCTAAGCATACGGGAATGTCTCTCTTTTTACTTCTCTTTCCCTCTTGTTTTCTTTTTGTTTTGTTTTACTATTAATCATATTAAACAAATTATTTTGGGATACCTATTTATACTATTAATCATATAAAGTTTAGATAAATGTTTATTTATTTTTTTGTCTTAACATATTCTTTTTTAATGTCAATCTGCTTCGCATAGGCTTTCACTTCTTTAAGATTAGTTGAATTGTCCTTAGTCCTTAGTTCCAATTGGCAGTCAGTCTCAAAAGGCAGGTTCGCGGCTCGAATCTTTGGCTTTTGGAATAAGAGTTGAAGTCTTAATATCGAGCCAGGCCGCTTTAAGACTTGGGATGAAAACATAATCTGTATTCGGGATGATAGTAATAACATTATTACGAATAATAATTTTTAAAAAAAATATTTACAATTCTTAAAAAACATTGGTAATAATATTTTAATTTAATTTTATTATTTAGTTTTTTTTTTAATATTTTATTAAAAATAATTGCAAATTCTTTTGTTGTCTGTTTGTGGCAAACATCATGTGAAAGTTGTGATAACCTAAGGCAAGGGCATAACAAGAAAAGAAACTACAGCAACGGCGCATTAGAAATGAAAGTGAGCAGCAACAAGTACAAATACCACGCACACACACACACACACACTCGGCACACACACACACAGCCACAATATCATAGTTAACTAACTAATGTATGACATGTTAACAAAATGCAAACATAACGAGCTTCGAATTGAGCAGCGACCACCGTCCTCCGCGGTGGCTGTTAGAAAAAGCCGCAAACAACAAATCGCCGACAATTTCGGTTAGCACGTGTCAATGGCCCGGAAAGGGTCCGTCTCCGGCGGCGCTTGCGGCTACGGTTAGAGCCGCCGTTGATCCCCTTGCCTCTGACCGACCGCAACACATATGATTTAATTTGCTTTGCAGCGCACTTAAAATTAATTACGCAAATGTTATTCAATTGGGTCCGCGGGGCAATAGTCGAAGAAATGGGCGAAACTTTTGCACGAGCTTCGCTCTTCTTCTTCTTGTTGTTGTTGTTGTGTGTTATTGCTGTTGTCGTGCCTTTAACAAATTGCACTATTATTTCATTTGTATTTGGCAATTTATTTTAATTTCATTTGCGCAACAACTTTCGTCTTCATTGCCTTTTCCAATGTTATTTGCGCTTTTCCCCCTCCTTCGAATCTCGCGCATATTTTTGCACCTTTCACAGAATCTTTTTTCTCGGCTCATTTTGTTTACTTCCGTCTCGGACAGAGCGTTATTTCTTTGGCTCTTACAATGTAATCATCTCCTATATATATATTTACAATTTTTTGTATTATTATTTGTTTATATTGTGCGGCAATTTAATTGGCGAAAATTAAAAAGGGAAAATATTTGTCTGTACGCTTGGTGTAGGTGTCTCGGCTCAGGCAATTAATTAGAAAGCGAAACTTTTAATTTATTTAACACACAAAAAAACTGCACAAAACACTCGTTAGTGTCCAAAAGAAAATGCATAAATACTTGTCCAAGTTTTTTCTTTCTACTTTGATTACATCCATTTCTATGTGATAAATGTTGGGCGGGAAAACATTTGCGGCTGCCTTCACTTCACTTTTGAGTGGGTCACAAGTTTTTATTGAACAAATATAAAGCCAT
Source organism: Drosophila borealis (assembly GCA_035045885.1). Classification (NCBI taxonomy): domain Eukaryota; kingdom Metazoa; phylum Arthropoda; class Insecta; order Diptera; family Drosophilidae; genus Drosophila; species Drosophila borealis. The sequence continues at coordinate 1,570,858 of JAWNOR010000122.1, read as the reverse complement.
CTCTTTAGAGATCTTACGAGCTTTTTATTATCTTAAGACTGAACTGATTAACGTTTTTTTTTAATCCTGACCCGTTTTCTATATTGATTCGGCATTAAGGTTATATTTATTTTAGTATTTTTATATCTTGTTATTTTTTACTCGTATTACATATTATTTGGAATAATTAAATTGTTAAATTTAATTTTAAATTGTTTGTTGGCTTGATGTGAACATACTTTATTTTGAGTTGGTTAATTTATTTTAATTTTCTCCAATATCTAGCCAAAAAGGACAAACATTTTGACTTGTGAAGCGTCGTCATGCTTAATGATTCTCTTAGCCAAAAACCTTATCGATTATCATAAAGCATAGCTTTAGAATCAAGATGATTGATTGGAAAGCTGCCTTCCATTCTTTTGCTTCACTGAATTTATTTTCCAAATCTTTTATACGACTTCCTTCCAAGATTTTGTGGTAGAGTCTTTCGGATAGAGTCATTTGTTATTGAAGATCAAAGCTTGTTGGCTTTCTAAATCTGCTGTCATTTGGTAATGTCTCAACACTTGATCATCTTAGCTAAATTACAATTATGACGCCCATATTGTGAGCTGAAGGGAAACATTAGATACACCTGTAGACAAGCCGTTGGAAAATCGTATCGCAGCGAATGCATTTGAGCTGGCGGCGCTCAGAAAATGCGGGCTACCTTTGCGTGTGTTCGATTGTGTGTGTGTGTGTGTGTGGACTTAAGTACTCACACATGTCGAAGATCTATCTATCAAGATTTAAGGGCCTGGCAAACCAATAATTACCGGATGAGGCGTAATTTCCTATGGGCTGCATTTTCAAAATGATGCGATCAAATTAATGAACAGTTTCGGGGCAAGCGTTAAAGAAGTTTTCAAGTTTTCTGTGTGTGTGTGTGTGTGTTGTTTTTCTTCTGTCCATCTGTCTGTCTGTCTTGTGTATTTTGTGCGATTGCAGTAGTTGATATTGACAGGCCCATTGTCTGGGGATGGTTTGCCTGAGCCCAGAACAGGGCAGCAATTGGGGCAACGGTGGCAACTCAGCATGCAGCAGCATGAGGCGCTGTTTACCTTACCAAGTACCTTTCAATTGTTTTTTTTTTTGGTTTTGGAGAAAGAAAATTCAGTTGCCTTTTGGGCACTTGCAGCGTGGAACTTTCGTTTTTTGTTTGCTTCTCGAGTGGCTGGCGCGGCACTGGGCACTGCTTCCTATAAATCTTTGCGGCCAGCAATAAAATTATAAGAAAAAAAAAATTATTACAAGAGCAAGAGCCATTTCCATTGTACAGCTTGTCCAGAAGTTTGGGAAAGTTCAAAACGTCGCTTAAAGTCATTGTGCATGCGGGACACAGAGCAGCAGCGGCAACTGGAACTTGGTCATCTTTCAAAAAACGGCTCTTGCCAACTGACACTCGCCCACTCTCCTGTGCGCAGTGCGCGGCATTTAATGATATGATGTCTCTGTGTACCCAAATGTGCTTCAAGCTGCTTAATTGTGCAACTTTTCTATGGAAATTAAGTGCAAGATCTGCCCGCAACGGAGTTGACTTCAGTTTCAGTTTCAGTTACTTCATCGCTTTCGTTTTTCATTGTGTGCGGCTTTAGCTGTGGGAAATTTTCATGTTACCCTCTCGTTTTCTATGACCAAACGGTGTTACCCATTTACCTTTTAGTTAAAAGTCTTTGTTATTAATTTAAATAGGATACCGTTGAACGCAAATTTTGAATAATTTGCATTTTGTAATTAATTTTAATGTAATCAATTTAGTTTAACGTAAATTTTGCATGATTTGCCGCGGTGCCAGAGTAAAAAACACTTGTTAAATATCATTATTAGGCAATGATAGCAATAAAAAACATAAGCACTTGTAAACCTGACTTGATGTGGTCTTTGAGGTATTACTTGAATTCCTGAGAATCGCATAGAAAGGCTACCTGAACTTCTGTCAGCTATTCATATTAAATGGGCACTTTTTCACTTTTGTTTATGGATCAATTTGGCATCTTTAACCTGACAACATGAATCTCGGTCAAAATTCATGTGAAAATAGTACCTTCAAATATGCTATACAGAAAATAGTACCTTCAAGTATCCTATATAGACATACATAGGTCAAAATTTCCCAACCCCATAACTCGGTCAAAACTCAACCGATTTTCATAAGGTTTCACTTTTCGTGAATGGTTTGTTCTCTAGATCAATTTGGCATCTAAACCTCGCAACATGAATCTTAGTCAAAATTCATGTGAAAATAGTACCTTCAAATATGCTATACAGTAAATAGTACCTTCAAGTATCCTATATAGACATAGGCCACAATTTCCCAACCCCATAACTCTGTCAAAACTCAACCGATTTTCATAAGGTTTCACTTTTTGTTTATGGTTTGACTTCTAGATCAATTTGGCATCTAAACCTGGCAACATGATTCTTGGTCAATATTCATGTGAAAATAGTACCTTCAAATATCCTTTATAGACATAAGTCAAAATTTCCCTCTTCCATAAATCGGTCGAAACTCAACCGATTTTCATAAGGATTGCCTTTTTGTTTATGGTTTGACCTCTAGATCAATTTGTCATCTAAACCTGGCAACATGAATCTTGGTCAAAATTCATGTGAAAATAGTACCTTCAAATATGCTATACAGTAAATAGTACCTTCAAGTATCCTATATAGACATAGGTCAAAATTTCCCACCCCCATAAGTCGGTCAAATCTCATCCATTTTTAATAAGGTTTAGCTATTTGTTTATGGTTTGACCTCTAGATTAATTTGGCATCTAAACCTGGCAACATGATTCTTGGTCAAAATTCATGTGAAAATGGTACCCTCAAATATCCTATATAGAAAATTGTACCCTCAAACATCCTATATAGACATAAGTCAAAATTTTCCACACCCGTTACTCGGTCAACTCTTACTCTTGCTTATGGCTTGGCCCCTAGATTAATTTATCGCCTGTATCTGGCAACATTATTCTTGTATATGTATGTATATTTTTTTATTATTGGTCCACAGAAATGTCTGTCAAACCACATTTAACAGCTCGAAATATTTTCGTTGACATCAAATAATTAAACTATATGAGGCATATGCTTGAAAATCTTTGAAATGATCTACAACTTATGCAAGCGAATGCTACACAAATTTCACCAGTTTTTTTTATATAAATTGCCGGCCTATCACAAGAGTGTTAACAATATCATAAATAGCCAAATCAGGCGCTTGGCCGATGACAAAAAGTGAGGCATCAAACAAGCCAAAATTTGAAGCAGATTCACATCAATAAATACGTATTTAAACAAAACCTCATAAAAAACTCACATGACAAATGATTATATTTTGAATGCCAAAATAAAAGTGAATGCGCCCGATCAGCAAATTTGCACTTTCGCCATAAATTATAAAGTCTGAGCTTGGTTGGGCGATTATCTAATCAGCGATCGGCAGGATCAATGTCCGCCAATTTCTGGGCACGTTTCAATTTTTGGCCAAATCGCATAATCTGTACACGCCCAGCGCATTTACTAAAGAGCGTTTATTAGTGGCACGAATGGCCGGGCAGCTGGCATGCCATGCCATGCCATACCACTGCCAATTGCATGTGAAAGTTCATGCAATAGTCAGGTACAAATCGTATGCAGCCGGTCAAGGAGCAGCACTTGAAGTTGGAGCTGTGATTGCAGCCGTTGATAATCGGCACACATGAGCGCAGGCTCGTGATGCCTGCACAAATTATGATATGTTGGTCTGTGAGATCGCCTGAGATGATCTCAAGTTGTTGCAGGTGATTCGAGTGGCCCCAAATTTGGCTCCCACACGCCATAAACAAACTCAGCTGCCGCCAACGCTCTGTCTGTCTGTCATATGCAAATGGCCGACATTGTCCGAAAGCGAAAGTTCCATGACGAACGAACTCATCGCAATGACGTCGACAACCGTAATTGCGGGGCGTTGATCATCGTGCTGACCAAAAACGTTTTGTCTTTTAGCCCTTGATGAGACCACAGATAACTTTCCTATGCGAGACATTCAACTTAGGAGCAATATAGCATAGTGATCGCTTCATTGTGCTATATTTATCTTCAAATGAAAGACTTTAACGATTTTTGTTTCGGTTAATATTCAATCTAGAAATTTAAATGTTTGTCTACAAATTTGTATTGATTATTCGAAATATGTTTCGGCTTCTATTTCATAACTTAGAAATTCTTTAAGTTCTTCAATTTCGTATAATTATTTTATATATGAAGCTTTTACGCTTTTCCCATGCAATTGTAGATTGTAAGCTTTTTATTAACTACTCGCAAAACATTTAAAAGAGTCCAAAAAACACGTCGATAGTTCGGGACTTTATTTCTGCAGCGCATTGCTCGTTTGTCGCATGCCTCGCATATAAAATATATTTTCATTTTTTTTTTCATTTAACATATGCAAAATACATTTGGAAATTTGTCACTTGCCCAACTTGTAAAGAAAGTTTTTTGTACTTTGAAATATTGGGCAATGTTTTTGTTTTTATTTTGTCGGTTGGTTTTTCGTGTTTATTTTCGGTCGATCATATGCGGCGTCTGCCAAATAATGCTGAATTGTTGCCAAGCTCTCGTTGCATGCAGCCGGAATATAAATGCTCCACTTAATGAATAATGTGTGAAGTTTGCTTGGCCTGCTGTGCGGCTGTGTCCATGCAGCTGGATGGGGCTACAGTTTTATAGCTTTTGTTGAATAGATCTCGCATTTTTCAATGACTAATGGTGGGACATTAGGAGCCGTAGGTAAACAAATAGAATTCAAATCAAATAATTGTCTAAATTAATTTCTTTTTAATCAGTCCTTTTACTCCATTTACCACTGTACATAATTAATACAAAAGAACTGTAACAAAAACGAGCAGAAACTACCTTTTGGTTGAATATAGACTAAATATGTGTTCACTCGACTTTAAAACGAACTCTAGATGGCGCTAGTAATTTCTTGGTCAGCCTGAAAGTATGCACTGCGTTAAAGGCTGTAAAAATCTTGGTTCCAAATAAAATTGTACTTGTTTTATAATTGAAACTAATTTTTAATTCATTTATAAAATAATGTCTTATGCTTAGTTTTCATAGCAGATCACATTTTTCATGTATAGTGCTGTGGAAATTTAAATGAAAATTCAAACAATTTTCTTTCAAAGAATTTATCTTTTCGCAAGACATATAAATTCTTCATATTATTAAAAGCCAACATTCTTAGAAGTTTTATTAAAAAAAACTCCCAATGCCAATATTCCATTTTAGCTAAAATAAAAACAGCAGCAATTGTAAATTTGTTTTAAACATTTTAATTGAATTAATTTGTTGTGCTTTTAAATAAATAATTACAATACGCGTATTAAATTAAATTACAATAGCTTCTTCTATGTATTCGTAAAATAACTTCGTGCAAAGAGAAGCGCCTTATCAAATGCCCTACATCGAGTAGAGCTATTTGCCGAATTTCTATTAAATAAGCTTAAAGCTAAATAAATGTTATGCAATAATTTAGAAAATTATATACAGAGCAAATGTGGGGGGAAAATAAATTAAGAGTCAAATCATCATCATCATCATTATCATGAATAGGGGTTTCTTTTCTTTCTTTCGTTAATTATGATTTAAACTAAGCATTTCTTTAAAATTAACATAATGACAATGGAATTTCTTGTGATTTTTGTTGTTCTCATTGCTGTGCTGTGTGTGCAGGTGGATTTTGGGGAAGGGGTCGGTAGGAGTAGGAGTTGTGGGTAAATGTTAACTGAAATCGTTGCTTGGGTTATGCGCAAAAACTCCATTAATTGTGTGTGAGCGTGTGGCCATAACCAAAGCACGAGTTCTAGTTTTTAAGTTTTCGGATTCGTCTACGATTTCCATATCGTATGCGGTTGCTGGGCATTCACTAAGGATTAGGCATAATACACAGGCGAAGACTACGATGCGACTAAAACTGTAAAATCTGATTGATCCAGTCTCGGAACTCGGAAATGCGCGTATAGACGCCCGGCTGATTGGCCTCCGCACAGCCAATGCCCCAGGATATGACGCCGCCCAGTTGAAAGCGTTTATCCGACTCGCGCTGCAGCACCATGGGCCCGCCGGAATCACCTGTGAATCGGTTAAATGCAATTAGCCCGCGTCATAAATCAAATATGAATTACAAAGCGCACCTTCACACGAATCGTAGCCGCCCTTCTTCCAGCCGGCACAGATGAATATGTGCGGTATGTGCTCAATGTAGCCCGCGGAGCGGTACATCGATTCGCAGATGGTGTTGTTGATGACAGGCACAGCGACCTCCTGCAGCACGCTGGGCAGCGGTCCATCCTCATAAAGACGACCCCAGCCGGTGACAAAGGCTGTCTGCCCAATAAAGTTCTCATCGTTGTCGGGCACGCAAACGGGTATGATATTCGGCTGGAATACCACGGGCTCATAGAATCTGCAAGAGAGCAAGGAGTTATATATATATATATATATGTGTGTGTGTGTGTGCACACTCACCTGAGCAGCGCCAAGTCGTATTCGAAGGTGCGCGGATCGAACTGCGGATGTGAGGCCACAATTTGCACGCGTCGCTCCTGGAAGCCATAGGGCTCCTCTTCTTCGGCCAGATCGTATTCGCCCAGCCGCAACAGCAGATCGGAGGGCGGCACACTGTAAGACATGAGAGCGGGTGTTAGGCAACAGTTCGCTTTTGGCCAGCTCTCTGGCGAGCCACTTACTTGTCAACACAATGCGCTGCGGTGATTGCCCAGTTCTCGTTCAACAGCGCCGCGCCGCACTTGTGCAGATAGGTGGAGGTGCGCCATTGACGCAGCGATATCTGCCAGGGCCAGCGTCCAAAGGCAGCGTTTGCGCCGCCAACGATGCGCGGCTCGGGGAACATGCGACGGCCGCAGACTGCAGAAAACAAAACGGAAAAAAAAGGGCAGAAGGGCGGCATTTAATAGGCGAGCAGGTCACAATTAAAGTAATGGCCACAAAAGCCTTTTAAACATTTTAATCACTACAACAGGCACTCAGTCATCCCAAGAGTCCAGCCAAGAAATGTAATATGCTTTGGCCATGTCTTCGTCTTGGTCTTGGCCAGGCCTTGACTTTGGCCAGCAGTCAACGGCCTACTTTATGGCTGCGTCGTACGTTTCGTGCATCAAGATATTGCAGTTGCTCGCAAATCGGTCAACGGACCTCGGCAACAACTCCCTGACTCATTTTGCCCACAGGCCACAGGAGGAGGTGTGGCGGGGTGTGGGGCAAAAGATCGGACAATCGACTAAGCAAGCACGATAAGCGCAGACAACGTGACCCAGGCGGCACAATGACCGCAACGCCAGTCATTATTGTAAATTATTGCTGTAAAAATTGCCATGGACATGAGTTCTTCTTCTACTTGTTGTTGCTGTCTTTGTGGCAGTAAAAGCCGCGCTTAGCTTTCTAGACACACGATGATGCTGCTGCTCCTGTGCAGCATCCATCGGAGGCAGCACAAGAGGAGTCGAGCATCATTCGGTATCATTCGCGCTCTGCACAGACAGTCAGACACAAAGTTCTTGCTCAAGGCCAATGTTCAGCCTTCAAATTGAATTTAATGGCCACGCATCTTTGTCTTATGGCCAAAGTCTGGTATATTAATAGATTTCTTCGCTCTGCAGCAAACAAGTTTCTTTTTTTTTCATCCATCCTTTTTTTTCTTGTATGCAACCTAAACACTTGCATTGGCTATATCAGCTGTGTAAGCGGGAAGGTTACGTTTTCTACTATAAAGGTCTTTTTAGATTTTTTACAATTTATCCAATCTACACTATTCTGTTTTGTTTTTTTGGTAAAAAATACTACTCTGCCTTTTGAAATACAACATATATAAAATGTTCTGAATATTTGAATGAAAATTTACACTTTTCTGCTATTCAGTTTAATATTATTAAATATAATATTTTTACATATACGTATAGTAAGTATTATAACTACTTCGACTTTGAGTCAAAATATCTGTTCAAAAACTTCAGTTCCTGATAGATGAGCTATCGCATGGAGCCAGCCATACAGGTAAATAAAGTACGTGGTTCAGCGTTCGAATCTCAGTCTAGATTTTGGATTCAAAGCTCAGGCTAGTTTTTGAATTCTGCGAAGTCTTTGGCATAGAATCTGTTTAAAGATTATATTGTATATTTTATAATAACTTCAAACCTGTTATAATTGGGAAAATCTTTCCATGAACTTTTATTATTAGAACTATTAAGAACTGCATACTATATCGTCTATATCTGGGTTTCTAAGAACGGATTTCATCTTGCATTTATGCCGCTTAGCATTTAAATGTTCAATTCAATTTTTAACCTTAGCATCAACATTTAGAATCATTTTTTGAGCCTGACTGATAAATAGGAACTATCGAAGCTCTTGAAAAAAACGTGCTATTTGCAGCTTAAATAAAGCAATAATAATATTAAATGTAATATTAATATTAATTTCAAAAAAGTGATTTAAGCTTTTGCTTAGGAACAGTTTTTCATAAGCTCAAAGAGCTGTCTGTCTTTAAGGAAAGGGCATACAATCTTCGACTAGCTACTGAGCTATTCTCAGTTCGTTTCTTAATGTTTTATTTTGCGTTCTGCATCAATGAAGAAGCAACGCGTTGCACTCACCTTCCCTGTAATCGACGCCCTCCAAGCCAGTCGCAGGCGCTACGGTTGTATTTCCAGCTGCATCGATTGTTGTTGTTGTTGTTTGGTTCAGATCCTCACCGCTGTAATCCGTTGTGGTGCTGGTGGTGTTGGTGGTGGTGCTGCTGCTGCCGCTGCCACCGCTCGACTCGGTGCTTGAATCTGTGTAAGACGACGTTGAGGATGCTAATTCCAAGCGTTCAGTTGTGCTTGTTGTTTTTGCTGTTGTTGCTGTTGTTTTTGTTGGTGGTGCCTCTGTGGTTTTGCTTGTTACAGTTGTTCTCATGGTTGTTGTTGTTGTTGTGGCTGCTGTGCTGCTGCTGCTGCTCGCTGCAGTTGTTGCTGTTGGCCTGCTGCTGCTGCTGGTGGTGGGGTTTATGGGCGGCTTTGTGGTTCTATGCGGCTTGCTGGTTACCATTGTCTCCTCATGCATTTGACTCTGACCCGGCTTCGAATCGCCGCTGCTGGTGCTGACGCTGGTGGCCACCGAGATAACCACCTTGTCTGTGGTGCTGGGCGTTGCTGCAATTAGAGTTCGAATCATGTTTATCTTGCAGCTAGCCGCATTGCTTATACGTTTGCTTGTGCAACAACACGGAACAACAACCACTTACCTGTCGTCTTGTTGTACAACTCCGGCAACAAAGTGGGCAATGGCACCCAATCTGCCGATTGTCCTGGCTGCCAATCGCTGCTAATGGTTGCATTTGTAATGGGCTCCGCTTCCACGTCTGTCCAGGTGATCAGGCCAGGTTTTTTGGTGCTGCCAACAACTGTTGCTGTTGCTGCTGCTGTTGTTGCTGCTGCTGTTGGTCTTGTCTGCAATTTGGGCGCTTCGGTTGTGAGCAGCGTTGCAGCGGTGGTTGTTGTTGTTGGTGGTGCTGCTGTGGTGCTTGTTGTTTTCGTTGTATGGCGGCGCGTGGGCTTCGGCGTGCTTGTTGTGGTGCTTGTTGTTGTTGTTGTGGTGCTGCTGCTGTGGGTTTGCTTTTTGGGCGCCGTTGTTGTTGCTGTGCTGCTGCTGCTGCTTGTTGTTGGTCTGCGCGTGACTTTTGTGCTAGTTGGCACGCTGCTTGTTGCTGTGGTTGTTGTGCTGCCGGCGTCCGCCAGCAATGCTGGCACCTTGACAATCTCGCCCGTTGGCTGCGGCTTTGGTCTGGGCGCCAGTGTTGTTCTTTCCGGCAGCTTGCTGCTCGTTGTTCCTGTTGTCGGAGTTTTATGGCTCTGGCTAGCTGCTGTGGTTGTTGTTGTGCTGGTGGTGCTATTAGCTGGCTTGCGAGCGGGCAATGTTGTTGCTGTGCTGCTGCTGCTGTCGCTGGGCTTACGCGTTGAAGTTGCCGTTGTTGTTGTTGTGTTTGTTGCTGCTGCTGGCTTCTTGACAGGCGCTGGCCGTCTGCTAGACTGCGGCTTGTGTGGCTTTGGCGTGGTGGTGCGCAGCGGTGGCGTTGGACGCGGCGTTGTCGTCGTCGTTGTCGTCCTTGTTGTTGTTGTCGGGGTTGTGGTTGTTGGCGCTTTGGTGGTTGTTGTTGTTCTGCTTGTTGTCTTAGCAGCTGCTGAGCTACTGCTGCTGCTGCTGCTAGCGGTGGGCCTGGTGTGCCGCCTGGTGGTTGTCTCGGGCAAGCGATTGGTGGGTTCGGTGGCTGTTGGCGTGGTTGTCTCCACAATCTGGAAAGTGACAAACTTGCTGGGCACCGTCGTGGTCTCGATGCGCTGCTCAAGCGCTGGCGCGGTGGTTAGCACTGGACGCGTTGTGGTGGTGCGACGACGCGGCGGCTTAACGGTGGTTGTCAGCGTTGGTGCTGCGCTGGGTTTGACTGTGGTGCGCACCACAAATTGTGAGTGCTTGTGGGTGGTGTGCGCGGTGGTGGGGCGACGCGTCGGGCTAGGCGAGTGGCTTGTTGCTGTACTGCCGCCGCTGCTGCTGCTGCTGGTGGTGCGCATCGGCTTCATGCTGCTCAAATAGCTTTGGGTCACATTTTTGAGCAGCTCGCTGGCGGTGTTTTGCTGCTGCTGCTGCTGCTGATAATTGTGGTTATGCGTGGTGCTGCTCTCGGTGGTGAGCTTGAAGAGTGCGCTCGTAGGCAACGTGGTGGATTCGTGAGAGAAATGTGAAATCGTATTTTGATCGATGCTATTGTCGCTTATCTCCGGCGCAAACAGCGAAGCCTCCTCCTGCGGATAGAGATTGGTTTATAATTAGTACACAAAATATTATAAAACCGGTTGCAGCTGGGAGCTTACCTTGGGCGCACAGCACGAGCCAAAATAGAAGCGATCGATGCAGGTGCCCAAATGGGTGCCATTCTGCTTGATGCAGTCGATGGCAAACATGCAGACACCCGAGCGTCCCGACTTGCGCACTATGCAGGGCAGGTGGCGTATGTTGCGACCGGATTGAACTGCGAATAAACAAACGAACATTTTGATTAAGAAAGGCTAGCTGGAATGTGAAAGACGTGTGAAAGTGCGAGGTAAAAGAGGAGCAGACAGAAGGGAATATAAATTAAGTTCTAAGAACTAAGAAAGTGTATTCATATTAATTTGATTTATGACATACACATATATCATTAATATTTTGAAGATTTTTTGCTTTTACGGCTTTAGGTACTTTATTTTGTTTTTTACTTTAATTACACTTAAATACACAAATTATCTCAACAATATTTCGTCTCTTCACGAGGTTCGAGTTAGGGTTATATTCAGCTGTGGATTAATTAATCTGATTTATAAGAATCCATTTCTTTATTCTCACTATGTTTGGTTTTACTTGTTCAATTGAATTTAATTTGAATGAAGTTTACGATTTGCCGTTTTTTTCATACTATTAATTATTGAATTACTGAATTATTTATCGTAATATATATTTGTAATAGTTACATTTTTCTCTCTGTGTACGCTTTACACTACGACAATTGCTTTGTGCTCCGTATTCTTATTGCTATTCTGATGCTCCACACCATTTCCGTTTGTTGGGGCGATTAACGCCTTCAATTTGTACGCCAATTTGAGGCAGACGTTTACCGTTAGGCAAACAGTTAACACAAGTGAAAATGAAGTGGCAACAACAACAACAACAGCAGCAACAAGCGGCAGCCGCTTCAACAGGCCATAAAAAGCAGCGGCATGAAGCTTGCTGAAGGGCGTCCGCTTGAGCCCGATGAGGCAACACGGCAACAACAACAACAACAACAGCAGCAACAACAACATTGGCAACAGTAGCATTATTATTATTATTATTCTTTTTATTTATTTATGAATTGCCTCTTTAAGCATCAACAACGTGTGCGCTGTGGCCATATTTTGTAATGGAGCCCAGTTTGTCGTGCGTTCAGTCTTTGAACTTATGTAATTGCAGGCGACACGTAGAGAGAGAGAGAGAGAGAGAGCGAGGAGGAGAGAGTAAGTGAGTGCGTCGCCCCAAACGAAAGACTTAAGCAACAAACTCGGCGCCGCCTGTAAAGAACCTTTTGTATGTTTGCACTTCGCGCGATCATAAATAAACCTCGCAGCGGCAGCTGCCGTGTCACAGGCAACACGTTAAGCGCAAGTTGCATGGCGTATAAATTTCGTGCGATTTACTCGTAATTCAATGTTAAATCAGAAGCATTGCAGCAGCACGCCTCATCTGAGTGTGTGCGTGTGTGTGTGTGCTTTGCGTTTATTGAACTTTAACTGTAAAGTTGATGTATACAAGAGTTTATTGGTTATGCAATTAACACGAAATGCTGATATATTGTAGGAGCCAGCGCAAAACAAATGACTTAAGACACGAACCGTGGCCAAGAACCCAACGTAAAGCACAGACAGCACCGAAAATCGAATGCCGGCACACACACACACACGCACACACTTTTGATTAAATTTCTGTAGTCAAAACTTTGTCACGTTTCATAGACACAGCGCAGCGTCAGCGTCTGGCGTTGGCGTCAACGTCTCAGCGTTTTCTTCGGGCTGGCTTCTTCATTTTCTTCCTCTTGCTCTTCGCCTGGTTCTGTGTTTGCATTTCGTTTTGTGGCTTTTTGGGTCAACAGCTTAGCATATGTTTCGCTAGCCACTCGCCAAGCACACTGACAGCCTACCAAACAGCCAGCCAGAGCAGCGTGGCCCAGCGTGGTCCGAGACCCGCATTGCAATGTCGGATATTCGTTTTTGGCATGCGAATGCGACGCTGCTGCGCGCCAACACTTTTGTGGGCGACTTGATCGTGGCGTCTATATATTGGAAATTGGGTCAGGCGCGTCATGACCTCAAGCCAGGGCGTGGCCGGCGTGGGGCGTTAGTGTTAGAGTGCTGACCAGAGCGCTGAGAATGAGTTCATGGGCTGGCATTGTTTTTTATATTTATTTCCCTTTCACTTGGCGTCAATTTACTTTCCGCTTTCTGCGCGGCATCTTGCTGTCTATATAGGCAAGTACAAAATATATATTCTTTTTTATTATTATTGTTCGTGTTGTTGTTGTTCTTGTTGTTATGGCCTGTTGGTCAGCTCTGGTCCAGACGCAAGTCATAAAAATGAAATGCTTGCCACCTTAGCGCAGCCACTACCAATGGCTGGTTGCTGCCTTTGTTGTTGTCGTTGTTGTTGTTGTTGTCTGGCACACGCTTTCTTGCGGCTGCGCTGGTGGCTCATTTTTATGGCAACATTCTTTGATGGTTGACCTCAATTGCTTTTGCTCGCTGACGTTTGGCCGTTTGCCGGCATTGCCAGTTTTGGCTCAATGTTTGCTTTTCAGCCAAGAAAGTTGTGTAGTTTTGTTGCCCAACAAAACTCTCGCGAGCTCTGAGCTGCGGATGCTGCGACTGTGACTGTGACGGCGACTGCCACAGCGACAGCGATTGTAACTGCCTCAAGCGCTGCTCATTGTTGTCGACAAATTGGCAGCTGTTGCTGCTAACACATGTCTTATGGCATCCCCGGCCAGAGGAAGTGCTAATCGCGTCCAAATTTGATTCTTAATGGCTGTGACCCAATTAAACCATGCTCAATGCGCAACGCCTGTCGCTGTCGCTTTGCATCATTAATTTTGATTACTTTCATTTGAGACGCCACATGAGAGCAGCTTCAGCTCGCAACTTCTGGCCATTCAAGCCAAAAACAAAAAAAACGAGTTTGTGTCTTGAGTCTTTCGTTTTATATTTTGGCAATCAAATTTGATGGACTTTTAGTTTAGCTAGCTACCGATGCTGGTTCTTTGAGCGAGCCGAGCACAAATTACATGGCCATCAACAGTTTTAGAGTTTTAGTTCTAGTTTTCCTTAAGTGCTGAGAGGGTAATAAATTTGTATGCCATTAAACTGAAATTTGGATGCTGCTCGTAAGCTGCTTTCTACACAGCAATTGTACGTGATATATATTTAGATGTTTTTCTTATTGAGTTTAACTCTAAATCGATAAACTTCTTATGTTCTCGATCAGGACAACAAATTGAGTTGTCTGTCTGCTTGTCTTTATGTAAATTAGTCTCTCTGCTTTTGGTTATCTTTAAAAAAAAAACACTAAAAGTTTCAAAACATATCAAAATCTTCTCAAAAACAATATCTTATCAACGCAAAGATAATTTTCATTATCTGCCAGTCCACATCAAATGTTTTAAATAAAATTTCCGTTCCATTTCCTTTCGTACCCCCCGCCGTAGAATTTTCACAACTTGCATTCGCTTTTATTCAATTTCATTGTTATCATGGTTCACGCCCCAAAAAAAAAAGAGAAGAGAAAAAATATCAAGTAAAAAGCATTTTAATAGCCTACGTGAGAGAAAGTGCTGGAGTTCTGTGGAAAACCCGTCAACAGGGGCTCAGCTGCGTGATGTCTTTATAAGTATCTTGAGTGATGCCAGAGAAATGCCCGCCAAGAGCAGTCAGGTGGCTGCTGCGCCCAATTTGACAGCTTCATAAAGCTAGCTACTTACACTGCGCTAAGCTGGGATTATCCACAAAGATGGGACTGGCTTCCAGTGCGGGCAGCAGCAACAGCAGCAGACTGCCCAGCGCCAGGATGAAGATGCTGCTCATGGTGTTCGGGCTGCTGCTGCTTGATCTGGCGTTGATCGATGCGGTCTGTGTTGCGCTGTCTGCTCTACTTTTGCTCGACGCAGTCGTTGCCGCTGCCGTATCTGTGGCTGCGTATCTGTATCTGTAAGTTTGCTGGTGCTGCTGCAACGCGCCCATCTGCAAATGGAAAATAAACATTTTTATTTATGAGTCATTGCGTCGAATGTGAAACGTTTTACGGGCCTTATCCGTATTCAAATTAAAACTAAACACGGAATTTCTACCACACAAGCCATGGGCACGGCAAATATAACAACAAAAGCAACAGCACAAAAACATTCAGACAGCAAGTGCGTAGAAGCATTGGGTGACTCAAGCTCTTCAAGTAGGTGAAAGTCGTTCGTTTCGAGTGACTTGCATATGCAAAAAAAAAAAAAAATAATTGTTTAAAAATACATAAAATAATAACAAAACTCTAGAAGGCGAGAAAGACTTTCTACAGCACAACGAACTCAGGCTACGCTTCAGAGGTTACCTAACAATTGTGCGGAAAACTTGCCGAGAATTTATCCGAGCTTGTGAAGGCTTTGAAGATAAGAAAAGTCTTTAGCCATGCATAGGGGAGCGATTCATTAGAGTGACTACTGTAGATGGAATTTTGGCATTTGTTTAAGTAATGTGTTCCTTAATGTTTTCTGCATGGGCAAATTTTAAATATATTCTTTGAAAGCAAAATCTTATCAACATTCGATCTGTTTCAAGACAGCTTTGTCTCATTTTCTAACTCTCTATATAGAAAAAAGAAGAAATACAATAAGTATGTAAAACGCAAGCTAAATAGTTTTAAAATTTAAATTTCCAACGCAGAACATTGTACTTTCTACATACACATCATCTATAGCACAAGCAGAAACTGAACAAAGCAAAGTCAGCTATGCTGTGAGTGTTAACAGCATGACGAATTGATTATACCCAATGCAAAAGTGTATAGAAACTAAGCAAGAAGAAATTTGAAATTGCAAATAAATGTAGGGAGAACTGGGCGTATGTGTAATTTAGCCACCTGCTGGCGGCATTGTTGTTGTTGTTGTTGTTGTTGTTGTTGCTGCTGCCAATGCGCCTGCTGCTGTCGTTGTTATCGAGTGTTTAGTCATGCCCAAAGCGCCCAATGGAAAGCAAAAGTGTGCGTGTGTGTGTGTGTGCGTAGAAAGCGCACAACAACGTGCTAATGGGTGCCCGCAGTATCCCATCAGAGCGGGAACTATGGATTGTATAAGCGTTTATATAACTGTACAAAGTGCAAACGAGTGGACACAAGTGTTGCAGCATTTGCAACTGGTTCTCAGTGCGATAAAGTTCAAGAGACGCCTAATTGATGGGCGGCTGCGGCTGCTGCTGCTGCTGCTTCGGCTGAAGAAAGTTTCAGCCCATGACAAATGTACAGATATGATGACATAAACTGTAACAATCAAAGAAAGCGCAACAAAAGAAATGCCCAGCGGCGTGCGGGGGGAAACGACAGCGATGAGTCGTCTGAATCTAACTGGAACTGGAACCGAACCGAACCGAGACCCAACCTGCTGATGATGAGCACCATTTGGCTCACACGCTGTGCTCTGGCTTTGGCGACGATGTTTTCATTGATTCGTAAGCAGCAGTATTAGAAGTTAGCTGTGTGCTCCCCCTCTCTCTCTCTCTCTCCCTTTCTCTCACTTGCTCTGCTCACACGCTCGTCACGATCTGCAGCGTTGAGCAATTTGCTGTCGCGCTGCGTTTGTTTGGAGCGTTTTCTTAGGCCAACAACAAAAACAACAACAACAACAGCTGCTGCTGCTGCTGCGGCTGCGGCTGTTGTTCGTGTTCTGAGGGGCTGCGTTGCGTAATACGGTCATTGACATTGGGCCAGAACCGTTGCCTGAAGCTTACAGGCATTTATAACCGCATGCGGCTGCGTGTGCAAAAAAGAAAATAATGCTATAAAACGTTGTAAGCTAAAGTCTAGCAACAGTCATTAAAATAAACTCCAATTAATTTCAAGTGCGTTATAAACTTAGCTATGTTGAATACCCTGTAGTCGTAAAACAATCGGAAGTAGTCAGAAAATATAGTATGCGGCTAACTATTTATTGATAATTATCGAAAATCAAACACATTTTTATAGTTTGTCACCAATAATATAAGAGAGACTTTAAGCATTTAAATCAGATATTAGAAGTTAAAATTTTCATAAAATTTAATTAAAACATTTATGAATCGATAATTATCGATGACAAACACATTTTGATATTTTGGTAGTTAACTTTAAGAAGACTTTAAACATTTTAATTTTATTAAAAAGTTGAATTTTAATCAAATTTAATATAAAAAAATGTTGTAAAAATCGAAATTTTCTCGATAAGCGAGCACATTTTTATGGGTTAGCTTAAAATAATGAGCATATTTTAAGTATTTGAATTTTGTATGCATAATTTATATCCCCAATTTGGCTATGCCGCAAAAATCGAAAATAATCGTATTCCTATCATATTCTATGAAGTAGATCTATAAATTGTAAGCAGCTAAAGATATCAAATGCGAAAGGCAAGTTTCTACTTTCTGGTACATAGACAGATCTCGGACAACTTTCTAAGCTTCTTCTGATATCTTTACATGTCAATTTCAAGTGGAATTTTCGGAGTTAATGCCTTGATTTCTGCCAATTGCTTCAACTCGAGTGTCATTTACTTATTCTAATCACTTTAAAACTTTAAGAACTCTTTAGAACTTGATCCAGGGCAACAGCTAGTTGCGCACGCTCCACTACAGCATTCTTGTTCTTTATTGTAGCATCGTCGTTGTCTAATGGGCGTTGACTTAGGCGCAATTAAATGTAATTGAAGCGGTCGCGTAAAAAAAAAATTCAACTTAAACCAGAACGGAAGCTATAAAATATATCCGCATGAAACGCAACGATGATTGCTTTTAATTAGGTGCCAGAATCGGCAGCTAATTGCAGCTCAGCATCAAAATTTGTGGGATTTGTAGATTGAAGATTGAAGCTATCTACAAAGCACACAAATATCGCCGCGCATACAACAGCCATTGTGTGTGTGTGTGTGTGCTTGGCCGGACGGCTATTTGTGTATTTGGGTCACGTTCTTGACTCGCCATATAAATATCAGATGCGTGTAATTGTATTCGCGTTCCATTTCGAGAAATGTGCAAATTAACATGAATTTTGTGGCTACCGCCGATAAACCAGTCGCCGGGACAGACGCACGTGAGTCGCAGAATATCTTTAAACTGGGTCACACACAGATGATTTGCATGAATTTTTTTTCTTTGGCTGTCGAGTGGAGGCGTTGCCTGAAAACAATTAAGTAATTTCCACTTGGGCAAATAAAAATTTGATGTTTATTTCCACTCGACTTGTTAAAAGTGAAATTACAAGTTTTTTCTTCTGAGGGAACTTTTATTTGGTGTGTTTGTTTTTTATTAAAATGGCATTTGTGTGTGTGTGTGTGTGTGTATAACACTTGCCTTAAATAAAAGCGAAAGCCACACAAATGGTACTTTTTATATGGCAGCTCTTCTCACACACTCTCCGGGGCCATATGAATATATGTATACATGTTTATTTATTTAAAAGAAAAGTGAAATGCATGCAGAAAGCATAATATTGTCACATCAAATTAGCCAAATAAAACGAGAAGAGGAAGCAGCGGCAGACGAACAAAAGAATTATGCCATTTGATATTTGGTAGCGCACATAATCAAAACCAGAAGTGCGTCCACTTTTGCTGCCTCAACTTGGCTTTCATTTCTGTTTGCTGCTAACCAAAAACGGCTTTGGAGAAATTCGAACGTGTTGGCACTGTGCGTGTCTATGTGTGTGTGTGTGTGTGTGTGTGTTTGTGTGCTGTCTATTGCTAGCTGCGGGATGCGGGAGTTCATTAGTTCAGTTAGCTCTAGAAAGCCAAGTTAAGGTACGCCACGCCACACGCACACACACACACACACACACACTTGTTAAATGGCAAGCCAAACAAAAGACTTAGGGCACAAACTTGCTACGACAAAATTTCTCAATTGCTTTTGCCGCACGCAAATTATTATAATTAACATGGACTTAAACGGAGCAACTGGGGGGCGTATAATCACAGCAGCAGCATCAGCAGCAGCAGCAGCATCAACATCTCCTGCTGCAGCTCCAGTTACAGCTTCTGGTGCAGCTTTTGAGCCTCTCGTCATCTCTGGCAAAACCAGAATAAGCAGAAATGCAAATAATGCCAAAGGCGCGCCGCTGCCTGCTGCCAATGGGGGGAGTTCGCTCAGTGGCAGCCGTTGGAGCCTCTGCATTTTAGACCAAAGTCAAAGCCAAGCGACAGCAACAACAACAACAACAACAAGAACAGCTAGCAGACCAGTTCCAAAAAGAAGTTTTTGCTCTTGTGTCTCGTTGGCTGCTGCGGCAATTGAAACACTTGCCTCTTGTAGCTGCCGCTTGTTGTTGTTCTTGTTGTTCTTGTTGCTGTTGTTGCTTTTAACAGGAATTTCAATAAAAATTTTGCAGCACAAGGCAACTTTTGCTTTGGACTCGTTTGGCTTTGGCCGTTGATCAAAATCAAGGCGCTTGAACTTGTTGTTGCGCCTGCTCTTGTTTTGCAGCAACTTGATGCCTGCTGCTGCTGCTGCTTCTGCTGCTGTTGCAGTTAGTTGCAGTTATGCGCAACTATTGTGTATGTGTGTGTGTGTGTGTGCCTCTAATTGACTTGTACGTGGTAGAAAGTGCGCTTCAGCTACTTAAGCGCTCGCACACACACACGCACACACACACACAGTCGCACACACAGCATCGGTGCGCGCGCATCTAAAGATTTTTGGGCTCTGTATCTTTTGCATTTACTTGCGTGTATCTTTTTTTTGTCGCTTGCTTTTTGTTTATTTGGGTTTTTACTGTAGACAAACTTCACTGTCAACTATTTTGGGGTCATTTCGTTTAATTTGCTGCCAGCACTGTTATTATTGTATTTTATTTTTGTTGGAATTATGTGTCTGCTGTTAAGTTCTTGCGGCATATTTTTTTAGTTTCTTATATATTTTTTATGAGTTTTTTCACATTTGGCTTTTGTTTGACACTCACGCTGTATGTTGTATTGTGTGCTGTTGCTGATTGCGCTCTCTCTTCCTCTCTCGCGTTCTTTCTCCCAGACTGCCTTTTGTTTTAGGCCCAAAAAATATGTGTATATATATAGCTAGTATATATATAACCAAAATAAATCAAAGAACTGTTAAAATTATTGCGTCGGCCTTTGTGTTTCAGGATTATAATTTGTTTACTTTGCGGCAAAACTTTTTAACTTTTTGCTATGCAGCTACGCACTGGCCAAGCCAATTTGAGGCCAATAACTCAAGTTCTATAGGCACACTAACACGCACACACACGCGCGCTCACACACACACACACACACGCGACGGCGCACAGACGGAATCGACGTAACCGTAAGGCAAAGCAAGTCGTTGCCGGAGCACGAAGAGGAGCCAAAGACCGCGTTGAGTTGCGCACGTCTGGAGAGAAGCGCGCATACAAAAGATCCACACGCCAGTTGAAGCCAGCCAAAGCCAAAGACAAACTCCGACGCGAACGTTGGCGTCGCAGTCGCCGTTAACGTCGCGGCTGCGGCTGTTTGCTGAGATTTTGCGACTGCGCAGCGCAGAGCGCTGAAGAACGACAAAGCTAAATTGGTAGTAGCTGTAGAGGCAACAAACACACAAACACACACACGCACACAGGCACGCACGCACACACATATGGAGAGCCGCAACATGTGCGCATGCGTAGCCGGGCGATGCTGACGGCGACGCGAGCAGCGACTGCGGCAGCGACGCTAGTTGAAGCTTGGCGCATAACGGTTTCCATTAAGGCCAGTTCACAAAATGGTGAGAACAACAAATGCTAGGCGGCTGTTGTTGTTGTTGTTGTTGTTGTTGTTCTTGCTGTTGCTTATTCAAATGAACAGCCACACACACACGTACACACAGGCACACACAGACACACTTGCTGGCACACTCTCTCGCTGCTCTCTTGTTGTCACAGCCACAGCTGATTGGCGGCATTTGTATGCTAGCAGCGGCTGTGGCGGGCTCGGGCTGCGGGGCCATACAGCTGAAGTTTGGGGTTAACAGCGCTTTCACATTAAAATAGCAAGAAGCGGCTACAACAACAACAACAACAACAACAGCGAAGCGCAGTTGTTAACTTGGGAGTCTCTCGGTGGCTTTTTCTTTAATATATATTTCTTTTTTTTTTGTTTTTTTCATATTTTTTTTTTTTGGTGTGTGGTGCAAATGAGTGTTGCTCACAGAGCCTGTCGCCATTCTTTGTTCAACTAACTGACGCTGTATGCGCTTGTGTGTGTGTGTGTGTGCGCGTGTGAACGAGTGTGTGTGTGTGTGTCGCAGTTTGTTTGTGTTATAATTTATGCACGTCTTCAGGTTAAGAAAGTCAAACTTTATTAACGCTGCTGTTAGCTTGCCTTTCTGTATACCTGTTTATGCTGACCGCTGATAAGAATTGCCTGCAATTGTTGCTAATTAAGCTGCCAGGCTTAAACCCAAACCTTTTATAAACAGCCCATTAAGCTGTGCTGTGCAGTTCTCGGAAAACACAAGCTTGATTATGTTAATGCACTTTTTAAGCAGCTTAAAAAACGTTTTGTTTTTGTTTACGCTTAGCTCACTTGCAATCAATGAATAACAAAAACAACAAAAGCAACGCACACACGCATAAATCACGCTCAATCACGCTCAATCAATCAATCAATCAAACAATTAATCAATTTGGCTTAATGGCACAGCATTTGGCACACACAGCTACTTAGCGGCAGAGTTGTGGCTTATATTATTAAAACGCGGCTCCTAACATTTTCTTTTGTTTAGTGTGTGTGTATATATATATTTTTTTTTTTAATTTTAAGTTAAGCAATCAACGCACAACAAACGCTTTGAACTTGAGAGACCTTGACACTGGCGCTGCTCCACAGCAACTGAGGCCGGGCCCAGCCAAAAGCAGGCAACAAGTTGCGGCCAGTTGCGGCCAGTGCTTTGGACAAGAGGAGCAAACAGCAGGCTGCGCCGCAACAAAGAAGTGGAATTTATTTGCTGTGGATGCCAAGAGCATAACAGAGCCAAAAAGTGAAAGAGAGCGTCTTGTGATGAGAGAGAGAGAGAGAGAGCGCGCAACAATCAATGAAGCTGCGACTGTGCCTGATAAGGCAGCTGACTCAAGCCGCTTAATTAGCTAATCTTGTGTTGATTATGTTATTTGTTGTGATTTCGTGTAGCCACTTACCAAAACACACATGTCCACACACTTTCCAACCGTTGTTGCTCATGTTGTTAGTTTTTTGTGGCTGCCACAACGGAAGTTGCATCATTAGAAATTCTGTGCATGCCGCGTGTGGCTCACCTGTTTGTTGACCAGACTGCGCCACAGTCAGCCTGTGTGGCACTTGCGCTTCTTGGAAGATGTGCTGCCTGCTGCCTGCTGTTGCTGCTGCCAATGTTTGTTTTCATTTAACTGCTTTTATTTACCTCTTCTCCCTTTCGTTCTTATCAGGTTTTTGTTTTCTTTGTTTTTTCAAATATTTGATTTGAATCGGCGGCACAACCTGTTGTAACTGTGTGTATATTGTGGCTGTCAGTGCTGCCAACTTGCTGCCAAGTGTTTTTTGTGTTGGGCAGCACCATTTTTATAGGCACGCAAAAGTATGCTACGCTTTTTGTTGAAAATAGCTGCGAGTTGTGTCCTTTACTTAGCTAAAACAAACGAAAATCTTTTAAAAATACTTTAAAAATTCAGTTTGAAATATTTTCATTTCATATAAAATTTATTTAATTTCCATATATTTTCCCAGACCATAAAAAATCGCGCAATTGCACATTTTATAAAAATTGCTGGTCATAGGAAAATTTTCATTTAAAAAATGTATTAATCAAGACAAAAGTTAAATTTTTGGTTTTTAAATACATTTTTTATTTGGTTTTTAAATATTAATTTAAATTAAAATACATTTAGGTTAAAATTCATGAAACTCTATGCGAATAATTGTAATAAATATGTTAATGTTTAGTGCTTAACATTAAAGTGGAGCCGCATTGAGTGGAATATCTTGAATGGGTTAAATCCAACCAAAAATAAAAAAAATAAATAAATTGCAGCTGCGTACTGATTGAGAGCTTAAACTTAAACACTAGCAACCCCGAGTCGTAGAGGAATCACATGGCCAGACAAACGGGTGACTGCAAGCGGTTGACTGCAGTCTTCCAATTGATTAAGTGATAGCCGCATGTGGCATATACAAACTGTATTCACGCATTGTTGTCATTGGCCATAACCTTGTTGATCCACGGTACAAAGTGCTGTATATTGGTATAAACGCCCGGCAGATGCTCCCTGCCGCAGCCAATGCCCCAGGAGACGAGGCCAATGAGAGTCTTGCGGCCATCCATTGTAAGCGTGAGCGGCCCGCCGCTATCGCCCTGGCAGGAATCCCGGCCGCCCTCCTTATAGCCAGCGCACAGAAATACCTGGCCAGAAGAGAATCAGAGCATAAGGAATTGCTTATGTGAACTTCATTCAAAGTAATTGCTTAAACTCACATCGTGTATGGCCTCGCGTCGTCCGGCTGCGCGGAACCAGCGCTGGCAGCGATCATTCGAGATGACCTCCACATCCACCTCCTGCAGCACCGAGGGCACCGTGCTCTGACCATGCCGCGTGCGTCCCCAGCCCGCCACAGTTGCCATTTTACCGGTCAACTTTGTCGTGGGCGGCGGCAGACAAACGGGTATAATGTGCTGCTTGTAAACCACATTGCGATCGAGCCGTATCAGCGCCACATCGTTCTTGAAATCGGCGGGATTATAGTGTGGATGCACCTCCTTGCGCTCAATGCCATATTCCTCGTGATTGAGACGCTCCTCCTGGCCGCGCACATCCCACTCGCCCAGGCGTATCTTCATGTTCGAATTGGTGGTGCTGTCATATGATGGTGATGGTGATTAGATCATGGCTAGAGTTCAGCTCGGCGTCTACTTACGTGGCCACACAGTGAGCGGCAGTAACCACCCAGCGATTGGATATCAGAGCACCGCCACAGCTAAGTTTGCGCGTGAGAAAACCGCTCTTGATGAGCGCCACCTGCCAGGGATGCGAGCCAAAGCCTGTGGAGTGGCCGCCCACGATGCGATTGGTGCGTGAAAAAACCTCACCGCAGCCTGTGGAGAGTCAAGTAGCATGGGATTAGTTAAAGAAAATGCAAAGATCAAAGTGCGTGCAAAAAACAACTACATAAAATGGTGATTCAGAGTGGTGTTGTGTGGTGCATACTAAGGAAAACTTGCAGTGGTGCTCAAAAGAGAGAAAGACAGAGAGAGACAGTGTGTAACAAACAAAGAGAGTAAGAGAGACAGAGTGATAACTAATAGATAATATAGAGGTTTTGGTACAGTTGAATTGATTTTAGTACCCGGCACTGGACGATAGCTGCCGTCATTGTAGCCACCACCACTCTCGTATTCATCCGCCGCCTCGCCCGCATTCAGATCGAGCACATTGCCCACAGCAAAGGGCTGGGCCTGCGGCACATGTCCTGCCGTTGGACGCGTCGCGGCGGCACCATCTGGCGGCGCATCTGCATCAAAGAAACTATCCAGATGATTGGTGATGCCCAAGTGATTCGCGTCATGCTCCCAGCTGTTCAGGCTGGAGGCGCTGGGACGATGTATCGATGAGCTGGAGCTGGAGCCGGAGCCGGAGCTGGAGCTGGGCTTGTAGGGATTGCCGCTATAAAGCGATGGCCGTTTTGTGCTGTAGTAGGCGTGGCTGGGATAGGCGGGTCGTGCTGACGAGGCCGCTGACAGGCCGTTATTATTATTGTTGTTGTTGTTGCTGTGGTGCTGCTGTTGCGTCTGGTGATGTGGTTGATGATGTGCCGGCTTGTTGGCAGTTGGCGACAAGTCGGGATATATGTCGTGCAAGTGTATTATGTCACCTGTGTGTAAGAATCATGATGATGTTGCAGTTTTCCTCTATGCACAACCAGGTGTTTAAGTACGTGTGTGTGTGTTGAGCGGGTGGGGTCGGGGAAGGGGGTCTATTTAATTCGAGTTCAACTTTCGCTGTGATTCGTTTTAAGTAGTGAAAGACTTGAGCAAAAGTAATAATAATAAAAACACTGGGCCACCAATTACCGCTAGCGCCCTGCACGACTTTATTATGTCACCAAAACCAATGAAGTTGAAATTAAATTCACAACTAACACACACACACACACGCACACACACAGCCAGTTGACCAAAGCCCATGACAGAAACAAAAGACAAACGTATGAGATAATTTTTCGCACGTAATTCAAAAATAAAAAATAAAAGAAAAGCCAAAGAAAAAAAAACGAACTGCAAGCGCCACAGAACGGCGCAACTTGATTAACACTCTGCCTTTTTTTTTTTATCCCCCATTTTTTGGCCGAGTTTTGTCTTGGACTTGAACGTATAAAACGAAATGCCGTAACTCTGGGCGCTGTGTATTTTCCCACATTTTAAAACAAACAAATAAATAAAAAAAAAAAACAACAAGCTGAATTAAAGCTTGATGCAGGCTCTGGCAAAAGGCGCAGCAACGTGAAATTTCACTTTTAAAATGCAAAAAACGTTCACCTTCGTTTATTTCCGCAACCGTTTTTAGTTTTACTTTTATTTTTTCTTAGTTTTTTGGGTCTTTTCATTGTCGCGTCTGTGGCTTGGCTTTTGGAAAATTTTACACTTGAGCAACACGCAGACAGACAAAAAAAAAAAAAATAACAAAAATAAAAATTCCCAGAAAAACTATGAGCCACATTTTCCCTTAAAGAAAGTGAGTAGACAAAACAGAACGCGTTACTTTATGAGCTTTACGAAAATTGCCTCCAAAAAAAAAAGAGAAAAACATATAAAAAAAAAATGAGGCCAAAATTGGGCTGCCGAAAAAATTTCCACTAAGAATTATTTACAACATGTTGTAATGTGTTTTTGTTTTAGTTGTTGTTGCACATTTCTTGGCCAGCAGAAGCCTAGAAAATTAAACAGAGCACAACAAAATGGCAGCAAGCTGCTTGCCAAGCGCGCTGCTCTGTGTGTATGTGTGCGCGATGTGTGTGGCATAATATGTTGTTGTTATTGCTTATAGTTTAGCTCATCGCATTGCTGGCTGAGATTACGTTATAACAAATGCACTTCAGGGTAATTGAATTTGTTCAAAATCAATTTTAGCCGAGAATGTGAAGTGCAAAAAAAAAAAGAATATTAAATGTAGACTTGTGGCAGACAAGGTGTTAAACAAAAAAATTAGCCAAATAATGGCAACGGACGGGTTTTGACGGTTCAGGGAATATTTTGTTTTAAATATTTAATATACAATTTTATAAAATAAATAATTATAACTATTTACATATTTTTTTCTTTAGCACACATCTAAGCAATTTTAATTTTTTGACAATTCTTTGCCCGTTTAAAGAGCTATTATTTCTTATGCATTTTTGTTTTTGTAAGCAAGATTTGTTATTCAGACAGACTTCTCACGCGTCTGTCTTCTATTTATCTATAAAATATTAGCACACAGGCATATTGGCATCTCATCAATATATCGCTTGAACACTTAAAAACTTTCGTAATTTAAGAAGCACAAGGAACAGCTTTCAAATTTTATATTCCGTTTTGCAGATAACAAACAAACGATTTTATATTCTCACGTTTAAAGTACACAACATATAAATATGAACTGTTAGCATAATATAAGGCGCGATATAAGAAATAAGTCTACAGTAATAACTCAAAAATAGTTTTTTTTTAACTTTTTTCTAATGACAGTCTTACAGAAACGAGAAAGTAGGGATATCTTCGGCAAGCCGAAGATTTAATGCCCTTATAGACATTTACCTTACGGTTCTACAGATATGTGATATAGTGAAGCTCGTAAGAGCTGAGTTTGATAAAAAAAAATACCCTGCAAAACAGAAAATTTTGCAATACAATAACAATTTCGAACGATTTATTCTTTATGAGGTCGGACACGTCAACTTCTATGCGATACACATTTAATGACATAATTATCATAGCATCTACATGGTCATAAAAAGAAATCTACTTAAAACTATTAATGTTCAGCAACTAGAACTCTTGTAATATTTAAGTCTAATGCTCGGCAGCTACACAGATAATAAATAGCTTCTTTTCTGACAGTCATAAATTCAAACACATATATATATATTTTCCTATAGATTATAGTTATATCAACAAAATCAAAGCTCAACTCTGCAATATAGTTAAATTCAATTTTAAATTGATGTTTTGTTAGTTTGTTTTGCTTGAGTATATAGCGTGAACGACCCATTTAATGGTCTACCATTGACACCTTCCACTCCAGCGCCCACTGCCTGAGAGTGCATTAAATGGAATTTGGTAATGCATTTCTTGTGCTTCTTCCTCGACTGCCCTAGGGGCCGTATGTGTGTGTGTGTTTTTGCAGGCAGAGTCGAGCAATTTGTTGTCATTTTCGAAATGCGAACTAATTTATTGCGCTATTATACAGGGCATTGCATAAGTCGAAGCGCAGCAATTTGCAATTTGTGCTCGTAAGGCAAAAGAGCAGCAAATGCTACATTTAACTAAGCATGGCAAATTTGGTTTGTTGGGACGAGGTTTGCGAGGCATTGGTAAAGCAGCTGGGCGAAATGGGCGCCTATTAGAACTTGGTTACTGTTACTCACTTGTATTGTTGACCGGCGCCGCATGTGGACTCTCCTCGGCATCGAGATCTTTGTCCACGCAGCATGACCAGATCATGCCGCCCGAGCATAGATCCAGCGGCTTGCCGCCGCCTAAGACGCACGAGATGGACAGGCCGCATTCGAATTTGTGGCCACGGAAGCGGCACGATTGCGGTATCACTGCAAAGACACCAAAATAATGGGTATTAGTTAAGTTAACACGCACACACAAACACACACATTAACATTAAAGCACAACAAGTCAAAAGTCAATTGGTGTAGTTTAGGAGCGTGTACTTCGGGATAGCATCTCCATGACGCTGTTCTCGCCATAATAGCCGGTGCCGCTGCGTCGTGAGAGCGCATCCAGTATGAGCATATCGTGCTCCTGCTGTGCGCTCGGATAGCCCAGGGCGCAGACATTGCGGCCGCTCGGCGCTAGCGCATAGATGAGCAGCAGGCCCAGCCATTTATCCTTTATGTGGCAGTGCGTGTGTGTTCGGGCGCGTGACATGTCTGGCTCCTGGCGAGGAGCGCAACGCAACAAGCGCGTACTTTCACTTTCGGAAAAACACACTTGCTATTAGCTAG
This sequence comes from Drosophila borealis, assembly GCA_035045885.1. Taxonomy (NCBI): domain Eukaryota; kingdom Metazoa; phylum Arthropoda; class Insecta; order Diptera; family Drosophilidae; genus Drosophila; species Drosophila borealis. The sequence continues at coordinate 1,542,801 of JAWNOR010000122.1, read as the reverse complement.
CAGCTGTTCACGTTCACTTTCTTTTCGACTGCGTCGCAATCCTGGACCACATTTATTTGTATATTTGGTAATTTGAGTATTTAAAACTTGAGCAGGATTTCACTTTTATTTTCGTTCAGCGGCCCAGCGACTTTCTTGCCGAGCTACGCATGCGCAACGACAGTTTTTCCACGCACGAAAACAAAATTGTTATACAAAACGTAGCTGGGAAACAGCTGCAGCAGCGCAAATCAAATATCGACCGCACGTCGGGAAATTCAGCTCAGAACTAAGCCAATGTTTTGTGTTTGCGCTGCGTTAAAGCTGCCGAAGACGCTTGCTCGCATTTCGCCATTTCACTAGCGGAGCCGAAGACGTCGTGTGCGCGCGTGTGTGTATGTAAGTGTGTGTGAGAGAGTTGAAGAGAAAGAGCGACAGCAACAAGTTGCCAGCGACTGTGCTGTTGCTCGGCAATCGCAGCAACATGTTGCCAAGCGACCGAGTCTTGACTTTGATTTGGGTTTTTTTCTTTCGTATTTTTTCATTTTCTGGTCAAGGTTTTTTGGTAGCTGCTCTGATCACAAATAATCTATAATCTATAGCATATAACATGTTGTTGTTTAACACTTTCGAATGTCGGCGCAATCGATGCAATTGTCGTTAATTGCAGTTGATTTTCCTGCTCTTGAGTAGTATATAAAAAAAATGACTTTTGCTTTTTCTATATTACATGGCGGAATGCCATTGAACTTGTGCTGCAATTTGCGCATGATTTTATGCCCGTGTGTTTTAGCTATCTTTTTCTTTAATATGCAGCTCTAGCTGGCCGGTCATTCTTTTTTTCATTTATTTTTTTTTAATAATTTGTTAATTGTTTTAATGGAGCATAATGCGCTTTCGTTGGGGCGCAGAATGGGCCATATGTTAATGTCGGCTCGGCGTGTAAATAATGACCGCTCAACATTTTTTTGTTTTTAACTTTAAACTCTGGACCTGCGTTTCTCGAGCTAATTGGTTTTTGTGTTGTTTGTTTTGGAAAGTCCAATTAAAGCTGTGCGCATTTACAAGATGAATGAAGTCTGCTTGCTGCTGGGGCGCGCCAAGAATATGATACTAAGTAGTATACCCAGTGAAGTTTTGGTTTACTTTCGCTGGCTTAATTCGCATTTGGGTAGGTAGAAATCGTGGCGTGAATCATGTGAACTTGACATCGTATCGATAGCTCGGCTCAAGGTTAATTAATATGCAAATTATGTAATTGAAATATGTTGATCATGTCAAGTCACTATCCGCAAAACGAAAGACTTAGGCAACGAACTTGCTGGCAATTAAGTGGTCTGATAAAGCAAATTCGTAGGTGCTACCCTATAGAATGACTTTATTCACTATTGCGCATGGCAAAAACTAAAGACTTAGGCAGCAAACTTGCGTGATGGCTAGTAAACGCGAATTATTCGGGCGACAAAGTATTACAGTGTAGCATATTTTCTAGCATGTTCTTCCATTTATATTACACAAGTGACGCAACAGACTGGGAAATGAGCTGAAATAAAGTTTGTGACAACAATTTGTACAATGAGCACAGAAAACAAAAGACTTGGGGACAAACTTGCACAGTGCCTGGTCAATTTCCAATTTAAACAAAACAAAAGATTTTGGCAACGAACTTGTCTACTTTTGGTCAAACCAGCAACCAAACGAAAGACTTAGGCAACAAACTTGCATACTTACAATCGAGCTCATCGAAGAACTTGGCCTGTTTGGGCAGATCCTTGTCAATAGCCTGCTTCAGCTCCGGCGTGACCACCGCATTGTACACGGAGTTATAGCCGCCGTGGGCGGCGACAAGGCAGCGACACAGACACAGCCATTGGCCAAGCAGCAGGAGCAGCGGCAGCGACGTTGGCAGCGGCGGCAGCCATGCAACTGCGCGCATTTTGCAATACTTTCGTTGTCGTTGTTGAGGTTGTCGTTGTTGCCGCTGTTGTCGTTGTGATTGTTGTTGTTGTTGTCTTGTTGTCTGCTGATTTTGTGCAATTGTGTGTTTCACTTAATTCACGTAGCGGCGCGAGTTTTTGATTGAATAATCGCGCGTTTGCATAGCAGGCGGCAGTTAAGATTGAATTAAGTAAAATTCACAGCAGACAATTAGCTTAATATTTGGCAATAATTCCCGGTGCATATTTTGCGGCCATTTTTAATATTGTATTTAACTTTTTGTGAAGTGCAGACGACGCGTCACGCACTTTTTCTTTAACCCCTTTCAATTTGGGCTTTTGTTTGGCATTTACACGTTGTTGTTGCACTTGTTGTTGTAGTTTTGAGCTGAAACCGAAACTGTTTTAACTGCGCTGCGGCGGATTTTGCGTTTGCGAACAGTTTGCGGTAACGTCAAAACACTTAATAAACAGTTGGCTGACAAATTCAAAATCAAAAAGGCCATCAACACGCTCACCAACACGCAGCACGCAGCGCCGCAGCAGCAGAGACGTCGCAACGTTGACTATTGAGTAATATGCGCCAAAGAGTGTGAAACAGAGACTCTCGACTGTACGTGTGTGTGTGTGTGTGTGTGTGTGTGTGTGTGAGAGTCACACTCGCATCGAAATCGAAAGTGAAAAGAAACAGACAGAAACAAGACGTGGCCTCTGAGCAGGGACGAAAACTTTTGTCGCTCACTTGGCAATTGCATGTCGCCTGTCGCTTAGCTGTTGTTGCTGCCGCTGCCGCTGCCGCTGCTGCTGCCATGACTAATGTCAAATTTAGAGCTGTACACTAAAAGAAAAATTAAAAGAGGAAGTCGAATTGTTTTACTCGCGCCTCACATGTTGCCATCAATTTGGCTTTTGTGGACTGCCGAATGTAATTTTAGCCAAGAGCCGTCGAAAAATCAACAAATTGTACAAATTGCAACAGGAAAAACCAGCAGACACGACTGGCGGCAGTCAGGCAGCCAAGCGAAAGCCAAACGCGCTTAACATCTTATTTCCAGTTTATCTCATGCGTGAAAAATCAACAGCAGCAACAAATGTGATTTTCTTCCATTGAAAATTGAAAAGCCATCAAAACGAACAAAGCCCAAATAATTGATGGCTAAGTCTGCCTGATGATGGGGTTCATCGAAAACTATTCGATGATTATTGGCCGCAAAATTGATGACACACTTGAGACTCAATTAAATTGATAAACAAAGAAAACAATTATAAAACTAAGCAAGAATGGTCGAATAGCAGATACCCTGTAAAAGTGCTAAAAAAAAAGATTTAATTTCCTGAAGAAGATGTCTGTAAAATGAAAATGTTTGATTATAATCGTATGGGAAAGGGGAAATTAAAATCTAAAAAAAAAGAAAGTTGCTCTTAGAATATCTTTGAATCAAATTCTATACTAAAATATGTAACTAGCTTTTAAAATCCATTATGCACCTTAAAAACCAGATTTCGATATCGATATTTATCATATTTTGTATATAAAAATACACAACTAAGCTTCAAATACATTTAAGAAGCTTCGATTTGTTGACAAACTTTTGTCACGTGCACATTAATCATACCCTCGCTCACAAGTTTGTGCCTACAGGGTATACAAAGCGAACGTAACAATTTAAGTACTAGTATTGGGCAATTGGCAGATGACACTCGTCGAGTCTTTGACTTGGCCCAGTCTTAATGTGTTTAATGTACAAATTATGATTATTATTTGCTGCTCGTTGTTGTTTTTTTTTTGTCGCTGGCTGCCTGTTGAGTTGAAAGCGGTTGATTGTGCCATTTATGGCAGCACCAACGAACACTAAATGGGAAATGGGCCAGCGCCAGCGCCAGCGAATGCCAAATGACATAACAAAGCAAATTTTGTTGTACGTGTTGCAAAAGTGCGTAATTCAATTGAAAATTCCAAATGCACAGTTGCAGCCATCGTTCAAGGTCGTTCATTGTGCCACACACCCAACCGAACACCCAAAAAAGGCAACTACACCCACTTACATTAGCTACATAATAATATTTAATAAATCTAATAAATTGTAATTTGTAATTTTGCTTTCATGCTGATGATTGTTGTTGCTGCTGCCGTTGTTGTCATTGCACAGGCCATTGCTTAATGCTAGACGCCATAAACTAATGAGATTGCGCTGCCACATCCCCGGGGAGCCGTCACTTCAGTCTGCCATTTGTCTGGCTATAGCTCATTGTGCGCCACGACGTCTTCCACCCAGCGCAGACTCTTCTGCAAATTGTGATAGATGCCCGGCTGATGATCCACGCCGCAGCCAAAACCGGCGCTGGTTATGCCCACGAGCACAAAGCGACCCCGTTCTTTGATGACCAACGGACCGCCAGAGTCACCTGTAAGTAATGCAATCAGATAATCAGATTATATAAATTTCGTATATATCTCAAGTTGACATTTATTAGTTTGGCGAAAAATGCTTTCAAGAGCTAGCGAATACGATTAAATTTAGTTTCTGGCAAGTTACAGATCTGTAGAACATACATTAAAGTTAGTTGAGAAACTGTCTAGGAATTAGCCCAGGATTAAGCGTGTGTCTTCTGAATTTATTCATCCTAGAACTGTTTTCAGCGCTTAGGAGAGATAATAAGAAACTGATCCTTAAAATTCCCAAAGCATTTCCCACCAACAAACCTTTCGAAATTCCCTAAAATTTCGGCTAGTTTCGGCTCTGTTAACATCGCATTTCACGCGTCTTAACAGCGCGCTGTTATTCGACAGCCTAAAAATGTGCAACACATTTTCTGTCGCTCACCTAAACACGCATCCATATGCCCGTCGGAATGGCCGGCGCAGAACATTTCCGATTTGATTTCCACACTGATCTGTTTGCTCTCATGCCATCGAATGCACTCCAAGGTGGCTGTGGTGTAGATTTAATAATATCAGATCTGGCTTATTCAGATGGAGTATTCACTGTACTTACAAATGATGGGCACACTGGCCACCTGCAGCATGTTGGTGCCGGCATGACCCATATGCGCCTCTGTCTTGCCCCAGCCGGCGATCAATCCCTTGCGTCCCACCAACCGTATGGGATACTGTGGCAGGCATATGGGCAAGATGTGCTCGCTGAAACCCGTCGGGCGGGCCAGCTTAAGCAGCGCCAGGTCGTAGCGGTCCGGCTGTGTGATGCGAAAGTTGAAGCGCGGATGTATTATCTTTTGCAGCACACTGTGCTTCTCCACGGGCAGCGGCTCTTGTATGTGGCCCAGATTCTGTGTGTCCAGCTCACCCAGATACACGGTTATATCTGGCAGCTGTGCCTGCTGTATGCAATGCGCTGCCGTCGCCACCATATTAGCCGAGATCAGCACTCCGCCGCATTGATACTCCGCAATGCGTATATGCGCCAGCCACGGATACTCTGCAAATTGTGCCGGCCGTCCGCCAATGATGCGCTTCTGCAGCGTATTCTGTGATATGCGCGGCAGTCCACATTCCGGCTAGAACAGACAGACCAATAGATTAGTCAATACTCTGCAGCATAATTAATGATGGCATTGGGCACACCGTTTTAACAGAGAGTGCAACAAAACAAAAATTCATAAAACTAGTTTTTCCATAATAAATTACCTCAATTGTCTTATTGTTAACATAGCTCACACGCTGTGCACTTGATGACTTTTGAAATTAACTCTTTAAAACTACAACAGGATAATTACGGTGTTTCTTGCTAACAATGCTTAAAGAACGCTTACACAATCTGCAATTATAGCTTGTGCGGGTAAAGTTATGATATGCTATAAATAATATGAAGAACATATTTTTGTTGCCATAGATGCATGGAATATGGCATTTAGAAGAGAATTTCGCTTAGTTTTGCGGCCAGGAAACGGCTAGAAAAGTTATGTTTACAGTTTTGAAGATACAAAATTGAACCTGGCCTCTTCCTACTAAAACCCGCTCTCTATTTCTCTTATTATGCTATTGATGTGTATAAATAAATGTCTGTCCCAATAATGGATGGTAATCATGGATATGTTGCTTGTGCTGCTGTAACTTTTTGTACCCATGTTGTCCAGTGTAATTGCTCAATTGGAGCCGCCCAAAGCACTTACCTTGAGATTGAGCAGCTCGTTATCGTCGCGTCGCCGCAACATAATGCGTTTGGGCAGACTATTCAGACCTAACTTGAGCTTGCCATAGTCCACCAGATTCTCCAGCGGCGACTGATGCGTATGCTGATGCTGATGCGGCTCCGCGATGCAGCAGCTAAATAGCCACTTGTTGCTGCCACAGCCCTTGGCATGCTTGCCACCCTGCAGCCAGCAGGAGAAGCTCAGCTTGCAGGGCCAGACGCCGCTCTGATGCACACACTCGGCGGGCACGCCCAGCAGCGTATTGAGTATACCTGTTGCGTATGAAGCATTAGATTCTGGAGAGGATTGGCTTAAGAGCGGACTTTACTTACTGGCATGCAGCGGCGCTAGTTGGCAGAGCAGCAGGCACAACCACAACAGTAACATTTGGCCACACGAATGCCGCATTTCGAGTCACAGTTTTTCTGTACACAGAGTCACAGTCACAGTCACTGTATTGTTTTGTGGGCGTTTAACACAATTTGCTGACAGCTAAATTTATTTTTCGCTTAATTGTTGTTGATGTTGTCGTTGTTATTGCTATTGTTGCTGTTAATGAAAGCATGACAATTTCTTATTCACTTTTATGTCGTCTATTTTGTGGTGTCTGCTACTGCTGCTCTTGTTGTTGTTGCTGTCATCTTCTGCTTTACCATTTCGAGCTGCCAGCGCGCTCTTATTTCTACTTAGATTTCTTATTATTGCTGCTCTACTTTTGCAGTTGTTGTTGTTGTTGCTGTTGTTCTTGGGTGATTCTTCTGGCTGATTCACACACACACACAGCTGGCGGCTAGCTTCAAAGCTGTTTGTGTCCTTGTCGCAACGAGTTCTTGAGCCAAATGGGTTAAGAGACGCCTTTTTAAATAATAACTGTGTCAATGCATTAGCCGCTGGCACAATTTTCAATTGCAGCCACACGCAGCACACAGAGTTTCACACATGCTGCCAATTGTGGCATGTCTCAAACACAGAAAACGCGCCGCGAGAATTGGCTAAAAAGGCAACAGCAGCAGCAGCAGCAACAGCAGCAACGACAACCGCACGCAATGCTGGCCAGAATCAAACTGAAGTCTCAGCTTTGGCTACAGCTTGGCGCTTCGTGTGAGCTTCTGCTCGCCAACTGGTTGGCACATCTTGATCTTGGGCGCTAGTTCTCAAATGCAATGTCTGTCTAATTATTACGAAACGCAGGAAATGTTTGTATCAGGTCGACTTATAATTATTTTATGCGACATAATTGCAACAAGAAGAAGAAGAAGAAGAACAACAACAACAACAACGAAGCTGCTTGCATGCAACATATTTTGCTTTTCTATGGGAAATGGGAGCAGTTCTGCCCTGGCACAAGGTAGTAGCTGCTGTTTTTTGGGTTAACTGCGTGCCAGACGGTGGGCAGGTGAGGAGAATACATTCTTTTATGTAACTTTCTAAAAAGTAAACTCTTATTGATGATGCGGCCGCTGCTCTGGCGGATATTAGCATATCAAAAATGCTGCTGAAATATATTTCAACTTTTGTGCGCAGCAGGCAGCAGGCGTTTCGCTGGGCTGTCAACTTTAGTGCTTGTCACTAAACAAACACAAACTGAAAAACTACAAAAGCCACACAAAACTCAAAAACTTTAAAAACCCCAAAAACTCACAAACCCTCCATAAACTCTTTTGCTTCCGTTAAAACAAGTTCTATATACACCTAAAAAATATATATACATATATATTTTTCGTTTTTTTTTTTTAAATATAAATCAATTCGAAATTCAAATAGTTTATTTGCTCTGATTAAATAACGATGGCTTGCAACCCACAAGCAGCAAAAGCTGCCACCCAGGGAATTGCTGCTGCACATGCCAGCAGCATTGCGTATGTGCAGTGCCAGAATCTGAAGTATAATGCCATTATTATAGGCTGGCTGGGTGTCATCATATCAAGCGTGATGATCTTTAGCTCCATGATGATCATAAATATGCAACCAGATGTCGAATTGCTGATTAAACAATTGCTGCTGCATCAGGCCACAGACAAGGAAATGCAGCTCCTAATGAATCGTAACTATTCTATATGCTATTCTGAACTTTTTCTATATATGTCTTATATGCCTGTGCATCCCTAGTATTGGCTGCATTTAGTACAGTCGCCTATGGCATGTCTTTGATTAACTTGGGCGTCAGCCTGTTGCTGCTCATTGGCGTGGCTCGGGTGAGTACAGGAAAGAGCTTGGAAAAGCTAAAGATCTAGTTTGGTTGACGGACATGCTTTATTGAAGGGTATTTTTACGCAAGTTCATTGTAAATTTAACATGAACTTACAAACCATTTTATTTTCCAATTACGTTTTCATCTATATTTCTTAAATGATTCTGTTTAAAAACGCTTACCAGATAGGTTATCTTCATTGTAAATATTTACAATGCACTGTATTTCTAGTTGCAACTAGCATAAACCTTGGTAATCCCTTCTTAACCAATATTTCCTTGATTTAACAGGATTCGAGCAGCCTGCTGTATCCGTGGTTGATATTTCACGGAGTTGTTTTCGGATTTGGCCTGTATATGGGCATATTCTATGCCATGGCTGGCCTATTCATTGATCTGTCCAGTTTCTTGATGTGCTTGCTGGTCTTCGCCCTTGTGCTAGGTAAGTTCTCTTAAAAGTTATTTACATATATCCTTACTCCCAGTAATATGTGCGCCTGTGTGCAGTGATCTATTATAAAATCTATCATGAAGTCTTCACCCTATTTCGGGTCATGCAAGAGCAGGCTTTGCGTAGCGCACAATTTTGCCAGGATGCGGAGCATGCCTATGCCTCTGGCATGCCATATTCGCCGCTATATTTACCTCGTTTTCCCTTCAAGCAATGAACAGCAAGAACAATTCAAAAAGTCGATAAACGTTGAGTATATATAATAATTAAATAATATCCAACGAGATTTTTTCAAAATTTACATAATTTATTTACACACAATTAGTTCATAAATAGTTTAAAATTACGTAACAGCGCATATGACTAAGTAAATTAATTAATAATTAATTTAAAGTTTAATTTGAAAATCGCTTAACAGATATCCCAAATGATATCCCAATAGATATCCCAACCGATATCTTGTAGCTACTAAGTTCTAATATACGCAGTTTCCTCCTCTTCAATTATAATAGAATTTTTGTTTGTGGGGCGCTGCGCGAAATTTGTTGAAAATTATTAAAAGTATGCATAAATAAGATAAAAGGAATGCGAAAGTCTCGATAGAAGACGTAGCTGGGAAAGTGAATTATGTACAAAATGTTTGCGGGCTTGCTGCAAGCTGGGCTTAAGAATAAATAAGACACAAGCAACTTGTGCAACATAGCTTAAATATTGGCTGTCAGGCCAACCACATAGGATATCCAGTCCACCGTATAGGCCAGACGATGATAAATGCCCTGAAAAAGGAAAAGTTTTGATTAGGTTTGATACAGTTAGTTTGGAGTAGGTAAAGTTGGGTTGGGTTTGAAAAAGAAAGGTCAGGAAAAAGTTAGGCTTAGTTAAGATAGACAGCCTAAAGGCTACGTAGAACCTTTAGGTAGGAGTAGGGAGGGTTATCCGTTCCCTTTCCCCTCACAGGCTTTTTGCATTAGTTTGGGACTCTAGGATATAAAGACTTACTGGCTGACCACGCGAAGCGCAGGAGTAGCCTGCCGAAACGACACCTGCAAAGACCAAACACAGTTTAAATTCGAAGCTCATTTATAAGACCGGGCCCCGCACTCACCTATCAAATACCAGCGGCCATTTTTCTCATGCATCAGCGGACCGCCCGAGTCGCCCTGGCAGGAGTCCTTGCCGCCATTGCGATAGCCGGCACAGAGCATCTCCTGATAGATGACCACATTGATGCCGTTCTGGCGATGCCAGCGCTCGCAGATGCGATTCTCGATCACGGGCACATCAACCGCTTGAAGCGTCTTCGGACGCAGTCGCGAGCCGGGATTCAAGGCGCCCCAGCCGGCTGCCCAGCCAAACTTGCCCAGAAAGTCCTCGTTCTTCTCGGGCAGGCAAATGGGCGCTGTAAAGGCAATATGGAATTCAGTGAAGGTTGTCTAGAGAGGATTAGTCCAGTAGTCGCTCTACCTATATGCGGCATAAAGTGCACGGTGCGCTCCAGCGTCAGGACGGAGACATCAAAGCGATCCGCTTGCGGCGTAAACTTGAAATATGGATGCACATCGATGCGGCGCACGCCAAAGGTGTACGCTGGCAGCGGTTCAACGGCAGAGTTGATGACATAATCGCCCAGCGTGACGTGCACCTGACGGGGCGTGGCACGTGCCACACAATGACCGGCGGTGACCACATGACGACGCGAGATCAGCGAGCCGCCACATCTGCAAAACAGCCGCAAATTATGACCTGGCTGCGGGGCAGTCAATTATTATGCTTACCTGGAGGAGCCGATGCGTATGTAGGCTTGCCAGGGAAAGGAGCCAAAACCGGCATCATCGCCGCCCACAATGCGACGCTGTGCGGTCTGCTTAGCCAGCGAAATGCCGCAACCTGCGAGAGCAAGAGAGTGAGAAGGAGAGAGAGAGAGACAGAGATGCACAGTGTGTGGCGGGTTAGAGAGTTCAAAGGTTAACAAATAAAAACAGCACAAAGAGTTAGTGGTAGCAACTAGCAACAGGGTGAGAGCGCAGCGTTAAGGTGAGTGTAGCTTGAGGCAGGTGGAGCTCGCAAACCAAATGAAGCCAAACAACAACAAAAAATACGCCGCTTGGAACTGCCCGCAATTCGTTGTGGTTGCGTTGTGTGTGTGAGAGAGAGGGGGGGTGGTGGCGGCGGTGATGGGCTGGGTGGTGCGTGCGGGCTGGTGAAGCGTTAACTTTCTAGTCACTTTTTTTTTTTTTTTTTGGTTGGTTGGAACATGGAGCTCACTGGCCGCATGCCGTTAAATGATATTTAAATGTGGCTTAATTGTCATTAACTCTTGGTAATAAACATGCGCATGCTGGGCAAAAGGTTTTTCCTCTGCTGTTTTCCCCGCCACACTGCACTAGGCGGCATTTTCATTTGCCACCTTCAATAATTGTGCGAGGCGTTTGTTTTTAGTAGCGTGTTTTTTTTTTCAAGTTACAATTAATTTGCAGCTTAAGCACTCGAAACTAGACAATATAGCTACGAACATGGTGCGCAAATAACAAGACTAAGTAAATAAATCATAAACGAAATTAAAAACAAAAACAAAGCAAATAATAGGCATAACAAAACGCAGTTAATACAACAAATTATTTTTGTAAGGCATGCAAAAACATTCTTTAAATATTTCATCTAACAAATACCCTTGCAGAGGGACTTATATCTTTGTTATGGTCTATGGTTAACCATATAAATATATATATTTATATTCTTTTATCATAAAACTTGGTACATCTGATTTTCTTCTATCGATCGAGCACATATAATATAATAAAACTATATACAGCTACTTTTATTCTATGATCCAAGATATACTTATTTTCGATTTGAAAAAACCTTTTTTTTCTCCAAAAATATATGAGAATATCAGCTATGGTGTTGTTGCTTGAATCTGAGTGCTTTATTAAATAGCTCACTTCGAAATGCTCTATCATAAATATAAAAATCTTTTTGCTTCTAATAAATCGGGGAAAACCCATGTAAACTATTCTCTTTATAAAGCCGTATGAGCTATTAGTTTAAATATGACTGAAAAACTATGTTTTATAAATAAAAGTAAAATTATATCGAAATTGATTTGCTATAAATAGCATACATAAGAAAATCGGACAAATTCATAAAAATGTTCATAACTTCAAAGCCAACTATCTTACAGTTTAAGTACTAGCTCGGCTTTTGTTCAAATAAGTTCACTATGTAGACTTCTCCACTGCCAAGTTCTAAATATGTGCTTCTGCAAGGGTATTTAAGCTACGACAAACCGAAATGAACTCTTGTTTTTTTACATTTTGTTTAATGTTTTTCGATTTAGTCCATAGAGCAAGCTGGACCGTTGTGTAAACTAAATATTTGTTGTTGTTGTTGTTTTTAGTGTGCACGTGCATGGACTTGTAGTTGTTTTTTTTTTTGTATTTGTTGTTGTTGAGGCAGCCACACTCACTGGGTTCGTTGTTGACCGGTCCATAGTTCTTTTGCGGTAGATCGGTCAGATCGACCGTATTGCCCACATAGTCCGAGCTGCGCAAATTGGCCGATTTGGCCGTGCGATGGCAACAGCCGCGCAGCAATCCATTGCAGGTGCCCTGTATGAGGCCGCCGGATATCCAGCAGCCTAAAAAGAACTCGCAAGTACCGCCGCGATGCTGGCACTCCATGTCCGTTGTGGTGTCGACTGTCAAATGGTTGGGGAATTCATGTATGTAGATGAGCAACATGTGGTGGTGTGGTATACGTGTGTGTAGGTGTGTGTGTGTGATTGTGGTTGAGGGTAGTGTTCGTTTTGGGAGAATTAGGCCTAGTGCAAGCAGTTCCCAGCAGCGACACTAACTGAAGCTTAACTTAGCGAAAAAAGCAAATGGGCTCTGAGCTACAGACCCTGCCTGACGCTTACCTTTCTCCTTGAATGTGCTGGCCGATTGGGGGCTGCTGGTGGCTTCAGCGGCGCTGTCCAAATCTTGTAGATTAAAATCGTTGCGCACATCCTGAACGGCAGCCAGTTCGTTAATGCCAAAGTTTTGATCTCTGTGGGGAGAAACATAAATATATTGAGTTATTTGGTAAAAGGGGAAATTGGATTATTTCGTTCCTTTTGAGATCCCTTCTCTTTAGTTTTTAATAACGACAAATTATGCGGCTAACATCGTTTACTAACACTGAAAAGTTGAAACATGCATACAAATACTCTTGTATCTTATATATCATTAATTATTTTCAGCAAAATTTTGAAATAATGGCCCATTTTATAATCCATTGACAATCTTTTCCATATTTGTCAACTTTGCCCAGCTTTAGATCATTACTTCGCTTACCAACACTGAATAATCAAGAGCAACTTATCTCTCTCTCTTTGTCTCTCTCTCTCTCTTTATCTGTCTCTATCCCAGCGAAATTTTGAAAAGTTGAAACATTTTTACAAATACTCTTGTATCTCATACATTAATTATTTTCAGCAAAATTTTGATATAATGACCCATTTTATATTCTATTGACAATCTTTTCCATATTTTTCAACTTAGTCAAGCTTTAGATCATTACTTCGCTTACCAACACTGAATAATCAAGAGCAACTTATCTCTTTCTGTCTTTGTCTCTCTCTGTCTCTTTATCTGTCTCTATCCCATCGAAATTTTGATTTACTTTTAATTTTTCTCTGAACAATATTTCTGTTCTGGATCATAACTGCATTACACAACACTGAAAGCCAAAAGGCGATTAAAGCCTCTTCACTCTCCCTCCGTAAATGCCTCTTAATGATTTCTAATATAGTCCCACCTAAGATCTTATTAGTGCTTTGTCAACTCACCTGAAAGCAATATTGTCGCTAAAGTAGACTCCTGTGCCGGATGGTGCGCTGGAGCCGCTCGGTCCGGTGGTGCCGACATTGTCATTGCTGGGGAACACAACTCTGGGACTGCGTGATGATTTGTATGGGAAATAACGACTCTTGCGTGAGCTCTGATAGTCACCGGGTGCTACATACTCATTGAACGCCTTCTGCGGCCCAAACTGACGCATGGGACTGGGTCCGGTGCGGAAATCCGTATCGCCAAAGTAAAGGCCGCGCTGCAAACGCCCCGGCACTGCGGTGATTGGTCCATTGATATCGCCAAATTTGGTGACATCATCGCGATAATGCTTGCCCGCCGCCACAGCTGCATTCAGTGTGTGCGGCTTGGAGTTGGCCACCAAGCCGGGAAACTCGAAGCTGGATGGCGAGACATCCGAGTCGAAGTACAACTGACGCGTGTGGCGCGTCTCGTGCGTCTCGTATTGTGTGGGCGCGGCATCCTCGCTGTAGGGCTGCGGATCGTAGCCGCCGCCCCCAATGTTCTCCTCGAAAATGGGGCTGTCCTCGCGATAGGCCTGCGGATAGAACGGATTGGACGGCTTCAGGCTGTAGCTGGGAAACTGAAAGCCCACCCGCCGGCTGGTATGCTCCGGTTCCGCATACTCCAGCTTGTCCGTGGAGCTGGCCGCAGCCACCAGATCGCTGCGTTCGGTGCGTTCCGGTGCTGTTTGCTGTTGCTGCTGCTGCTCCGCCTGGTCAGCCTGGTCTGCCAGCTCGGCGCCAAATTCATGTGCCACTGCTGCAATGCCTTCGGCTGGCGGTCCCAGCGCGGACAGCGTGGCATTGCGACTGGGTCGCAGCTGGAGCAGGGATGCGGCAGCGCTTGTATCTGCCTCCGGCTGCAGGGGTATGTACATATAGTTGCGTCTGCGTCCCTGCCGCGTCACATTCTCCGGCAACGTGGGCACCAGCTGCTTGGGTATGGTTATCAGCTCGCTCTGGGGCAGCTCCACGCTGGGCGCCGGAATGATCTCAACATCGGAGCGACGCTGGGCGGCACCAGCCGTCGATTGACGCGCCGTGCGATAGGAACCAAAGGATTGCACTAGGCTGCCATCGTTGCGCTGGCGCACATCCTTAAAGCTGACATCATCCTGCTGGCTAAAGGTCTGATACGGCGCATACAGATTGCGCGCTGCGGGCGCCGCTGTGGCAGCTGCCGTCTGGGTGGCAAAGGCGGCGGTGGTTTGCCACGGCGCCAACTGTTGGCCCGTTAGCAGCGCTGACGATACCGTTGAGCTGGGCGCCAAGGCTTCGACTTGGCCATTATAGAGCAGGCAGCTAATGAGCAGCAGGCTGAGCTTCAGACGGGACCAATTGCAGTGGCAACTACTGCTCCTGTTGTTGTTGCTGTTGTTGCTGTTGTGGTGGCTCTTGTTGGTCACTAACATTTTACATTGAGCGGGGATGAGCGTGTGTGGTTGTGCTTGTGGATGTGGTGGTAATGACACTGCGCCCAATTAAGGTGCAGCTGTGCAACTTCCTGCTTGTTGCAGTTGCAATCGTTGCTTTTGTTGTTGTTGTTGTTGTTATGGCGATTTTGAACTTGAACGTTGCCAAGCCAATTGCTGGCCCGTTTCGCTTTTCTTCTGCTGTAGTTGTTGTTGTTGTTGTTGCTGGCAGCTGCTGCGTGCCGCGTTCATTGATCCCCACTCCACTGGTTTGCTGCTGCGTTTTTATTTCTATTTTATTTAATTTTTTGTTTGGCTTTGGGGATTTTCCGGCGCCCGACGCTCCACGCTTGACGCTGTTACAATTCGGTTGAAGGAGCCGCTGCTGCTGCTGCTGCTGGCAATTGGTTTTCGATTTTGTGCCTGCCGCGAATATCTCGTGTGGCGAGTTTCAGTTGGTGGTGCGGTTATTGGACTCCTTGCCTGCAGCTCTGGGATGTGTGTGAAGGTGTGTGCGAGCGAGTGAGCGTATGTGTGAGTGTGTGTGTGTGTTTGGTGTATGGTGTATGGTGTATGTTTTGCTGCTCCAATGGCAATTATGGCAATTGCTGTTGACGCTTCAACAGCCGACGTTTCATGTGGTTGCATTCATGACGGCTGCTGGCTGATGATCTTGCAACGACGACGACGACAACAGCAACAACAACTTTGGCCACAAATTACTTCCTTAATTGCCTGCAAGAAGAAGCAGAAAGAAGAAAAAATAAAGACAACACAAAAATAAATATAAAAGAAAACGGTTTGGCATTTTGGCCATTTAATGGCCGCAGGCATGACAATAAATGTGGGTGTGTTTTATCCTGTGCATAGATATTAGTGCTGCGGCTGCTGCCAGAGGCGGCATTTGTGGGCGTGCCAGACCATTAGCCACAGCTAAACGCTCAAATGAGCTTTCATCTGGCAGCTTTAATCAACGATTTGTGCATTAAATGCGCATTAAACCGACAACAAATTAATTGCAAATTACCAATTTACTCTGCTGCTGCTGCAGTTGATGCTGCATCTGTTGCTGCAGCAGCAGCGGCAGCAGCATCACGCGTTTCCTCGGTCACAAACCGCAGCAGCAGCTGACTTTTGGCAGCAGCTTCATGAAACCAGTTAACAAAATAAAAGTCGCTGCGCAACTGGAAAGCGTCAAATTTAGTTGCATTTGCTTTTATCTTGCTGCTGCAGCAAATTTTCGTGCATTTTTTTAAAAGTTATTTTTACGTTAAGCGATAGAAGGAAATGAATGACTGCAATGAAAAAGCGCAATAAAAGCAAAGCCAAGCAGCAATTGCAGCCAATGCGCTTTAATGGAAAGCGCAAGGCATTTACATTCATTTAAACAGCTTAACCACATGATCCCATCCATAAATAATTGCCGAATTTTAATTATGCTTGAATTTAATTTTACGATATTGTTAAATAAAATGCAATTTTCATGTGCAATAAATCAAATGTTACAAAAATACTCTTAGCGAATTTTGTAATTGATTTGAATTTTATAATTTTGCTTTTTCAATTTCTTTTTCACACGCTGCGAATGTATTTTAAACTATCGATATTACTGACTATCAGCTATCGAAATGTAGTTTGGATAGCTTTACAGCACTGGTTAAGTTGATTGTTGCAGCAGAGGCTTAATGGTAGATTTTTCTGGTAATAATTAAGCCAAATATATATACATATGTATATATAAAGATAAATGCTAGATATTAGAGATAGTATTATGATTAAATGCTATTGTCCACTATATAAATTCTTCTTAGATAGTTTGTTTGCACACATTTTTCTATTAAACTCATATTTGCTAAGTGCTGCAAAACGTTTCGCATTTCAGTTAAATCATTTCCGGTGAAGTACTTTAAATATTTTGATTTTAATTAATTTTTTTTTGGGTTTCAAATTTATTCCATATAATATTATTAATTTAGTGTATGGAAAAAATAGGCTGGCATTTTATACGAATTATACTTTATGTTTAAAGCGCTTCTTCCTTCTATTTGTTCTACCCCTCGTTGTTTAAGAAGCACATCATTTTAATAAGACATTTAACAGTACTTTAAAATGTTTAAACATTTTCAACAGTATTTTCTTTCACTTGCAAATTTTTAAAAAATTGTAAAAAGTTAACTCTAAAATCTATTAAGAAAAGGTGTAGTCTCAGCCTCGACTAATATCTAATTGTCAAATAAATATTTCAACTTAACAGGCAGAGTATCTCGCAGTCGCCTTGCCGCAACTGCGGCGTTCTTTGTTGTTGTTATTGTTGTTGTTGTGTGGTCAACGAAGCAGCAAAGACAAAGCAGCAGCAGCAGCAGAAAAAACAACAACAACAACAACAGCAGCAGCAGCTTTGAAAGTAAGAGTTGGCAACTTTTTGCGCTCAGCTGCGCTGCAGTCGTCGCTGCCGGCGTTGCCAGCGTATTTTCACTTTCATTTCGAGTTCAAGCACCACGCGGCCAGCTGGCGCTGCCTAAGCTCTTGTTGTTGTTGTTGTTGTTGTTGCAGCTCTGTTTGCTGTGCTTGAGCTTCCTCTAGCGGGGGCGTCGCCGCAGCCGCCGCTTGCAACTGCACAAACTTGACATTTTGAACTTGATTTGCCAAACCAAGAGATTTTCCATAGAGTCGTGTCTGTGTCGGCGAGGTTAGAGTGTTTGGGGCCGAGGGGGCAGCTAATGTCAACAGGAAGCATTGCACAAACGTGAGCAGACGTTTAGGTATTCACTTCCCTAGTGGACGTGCAGAGTTGCAGCCATGAAGATCGTTTTGCATAATGGTTAACACATTTGGCTGCGACTAATAGATTTATCTTCTTTTTTTTTTTTTTGGTTTTCGATTATGAAATCTGAAAACTGAAATCTGGCGTCCCAACTGGTTTGTCAACATGCCGCAAAATATACCAGTATATATATTTTTATATATATATATTATTTTTTACGAAATTGACACAGCTTGAGCTGCACGATATATGCGAATTATGTGTGATGCAATCAGGCAACGAAAAAAAAAAAAAAAACAGAGCATATAAAAACAACTTGTTCAGTGTTGGAAAAGCGTATGCAAAAATTGACACGCTTGGGCAATGCGAGTCGCCAAATTGATATAAGTTATATAAAAAATGGAGTTAAAAAATGCGTGCAAACTGCCCACAGCTGCTGCTGCACGATAATGAAGATGATCGTGATGATGATGATGATCGCGTTGTTGAAGTGCCTCATTATGAGCAACATGTGGCTGCCGCATCAGCAATTATTGCAACGGCCTTGTGAAGGACGCCGGAAACTGGCTTTACTTCTTTTATCAGTTTTGCCTTTCGCTGCGCTCTTTCTTTTTCATTTCTCTTTCTCTCTTTTCATTCGCTTTTTTTGCCTCTGCTTCACACTTCTGCTGCACGCATAATTCACATTCATTTTGGTTTATTTTTCGTTTTTTACTGTCAGTTTATTTGTTTTAATTAACAATTGTTGCGGCTGCTCTTCTTTTATTTTATTTTTTTTATATATTTTTGTTTTTTATTGCACCCTTTTTTGTGTGTGTGTGTGTGAGTGTGTGTGCCTGTTTTATCTGCATGTGCACTTTGTTTCAGTTTTGTGCGCTGCCTAGTGAAAGTTGCTCTTGTTGTTGTTGGTTTTGTTGCTTTTGCAAACAATGCGTCGTTCGTTTGCTATGTTTCGTTTATGCGTTGCAAACAAGCAATTTTTTGGTTTTGTTCGTAATTGAGATAAATGCATTTTAAATGCGCAACAACAACAGCAGACGCAGCAGCAACAGTTGAAGATGCGGATACAACGTATTGCGTATACGCAGCGTTGCGCACAGCTTCAAGCAGCTATTCGTGCGTGTGCTTTAGCGGGCGGTCGAACGGGGGCAGGGGCAGCTGCGTTTGTTCAACTCATTTGGTTTGTTGTGCCACGCATAATTTAAAGACAAATGAATTTCGTTTGCATAAAATATAAATAAAAGTAAAGATCAAGATAAAAACAATGCCTAATGCACAAAATCACAAAATGATGACAACAATGGCAACTGCTGGCGAATGTGTGCAGCCGAAAAGAGTTGCCGCGCTCATTTGTCGTTTGTTGTTTTTTCGTTGTTGTTGTTGTTGTTGTTGTTCGTTATCGTTGTTGTTGCATCTCGTTTGTGACGCTGACGAGCTGAGCTGCGCATAAATAAACGTCAGCCTATGAAATATTTAATGCCTGCATTTGCACAAAATGCTTAAATTACAGGATTGCACAAAAATAAATTTAAAAAATAAAAATAAAAGACCCACAATATGTAAAATTGCCAGCAAATTAAAGTTTTATCCACAACTTAATCAAAAAAAAGTTTTAAAAGACAGCTACAAAAACTAACAACTTTTTAGACTGTAAAAACAACTCTCTTGGAAGACATTTAATTTAAATAAAGCCAAATAAAGTCATGAAGAGAATAAAATATAGATAGACTTTAATTAATCTTAACTGGGCTACAAACCATTTTCAGTTTTTTCTTGCTAAATTTACACGCCGCAAACAAAACCTCTTTAAAGGAACAATCGAATTAAATAAAATTGTGCCAATTATGTGAATTGCTACCATTTTGTTCAATTGCAAATTGTTGCGGCCAGGCCAATGCAAAAAGGTCAAATCGTTTGACTTTCCCACACAGACGAAAACATAACACAAATAAAAAGCTCAAGTGGGTCAGCTGCAGGCTGAACTCCAAACAAAGGCGCACATCGTATGAAAATTGGTGTCATGCCATTGGCACATTTAGCCTGGCCAAAAGCAAACACACAACGCAATGGAAAGCCAAAACAAAAAATAAACCCTATTACCATGGGTATTGGGTAAGGTAAGTGCCGTTTGTCGGAGCAGCGAGCGCAATTTGGAACCGGGCCCAAAGTGTTGTTGCCACACGCCCAGAGACACATAATCCATAGAGATATGCTAGCTGGACAAGCGGGTCGTGTGCTGAGGGCTGAGGGAGAAGGGGGGCGGCGTTAATTAATATTCAATACACGCATGCCTGCTGCGCAATTGTTACGAATGTGTGAAGTCAACACCGGCAGCAAAAAGTGTTAAGAAGCGCTGGCAACAACAACAACAACAACAACTATGCGCAACATAAGCATTGCATGCAAATCGTAACAACAACGACTTTTATATTGATAATGATTATATAATTAGCGCTCGGCAACTTGGTGTATGAGCAATATTCATCAAAAAAACTCTGTTGCACATTCGATATATGGGCGCCATTTTTATGGCCTCCTTTTTGGTCAACTGGGCATTAGATAAGCGCTATTAAATTTTATAGCATTATTTTCTTCTATATTTATCAGTTTAGCTGTTGCTAATGAGTCGTGCAAAACGGGGCTATCGACTCTGCCCAGCCGGTCACTAACCGCTAAAAGCCGCTAAAAACTAGACCCAAAACTCAGATTGAGGGAATCTATAAAAAAAATATAAATGTGTAAAAAACAAATAACAGTAGCGCGCGTCCAATTAACAGTCGAAATGAATGCATAATCGAATGAGCTGCTCAAAGTGGATGCGTATTGAGAAATCATTTACATTTCTCGATTGCTTTACATAAGTCCAAAAAGCAGCAGAAAGCAAGACTGAGGCGCCAATCAAAATAAAATTGTATATATATATATACAATTTACATAAACAATAAGAAATAAAAGCAACGACTGGCAAGAAATCCATTGCCATGGTCACAATTTGGCGGAACTTGTTTCTCGCATGCATCCACAACGGCAGCAGCAGCAGCAACAACAATAATCACAATTTGGGTTTATTACCAGATGATTTTTGGAAAAGGGTCTCGGCCTGAAAAACCCAACCGGATTTTGGGCGCCACAAAACCGAAAGCAACTAGGTGGTTGAGTCTTTTATGCATTGCTCGACTTAAGCGATACCCTCTAAAATAGTTGTTCAGATTTACTCAGCTTTCAGTTAACACTTTTTTACACCTGCTTGTTTTTGTATTTGTTTTTGCATACTTTTATAAAAGATTTATAGATTTTATACGCTTTTTACATAAACTTTTGAGCTATTACCTAGCTAATATTTGGTTGGACGAAAATAATATTAAATATTATATTTTAATATTACTAAAATATATATTACTTGCAGGCGTAGGCTTATGCTATGCTATTAACACGCCCTTTCACATACAACTCACGTACGAGGTTTAAGAAAAATAAGCGCGTCTTAAATTAAGTAATTTGTGTCAGGCGTGCGTTCGACGGCAAAGAAAGTTCTCAAGTTTGTGTCTTAAGTCTTTCGTAATAAAGCCGCCGCAGCAGCAGCTGACGGCGACGCCGCAATTCAATATATAACATGCTCTAAAGAGCATGCAGAGCAATACGAGTTTCTCCGCTTACGCAATAAGCAAAGCCCTAAATAAAAAATAAAATAAAACCACTTGAGGAAAACAAAAGAAAAGAAAGAAAAAAGAGATGTTACCAAAAAAAAAAATACGAAAAAAAACGACTTCGATGGCGTTGGCGGCGCTTTGCTGATAATGAAGTTCATGTCATATATAAGTATGTAACACATGCATATACTATAACTATATACATATAAATATGTGTATATATACATATATGTATATGTATTTAGTGTGTTGTGCGTTCACAAACACAAAAGCTTCGACAGGGCTATAAAACGTTGCCAAATAATTTGTTTTTGGGGCCGTCTTGTGGTTAGAGTTAAAAATTTGGGTTAAACTTTTTGTCGCTTGCTTTTGTTGCTGCGTCTCGTTTGCCCTTTTTTCGACGCATTTTTATTTATGTTTTCCTGTCTTTGTTTTTGCATATACGTTTTTTTTTATAGACAACTTGACATGGTTTTTTTTTTGGGGGTTCGTTGTGTGCAGTCTGCTTTATTTGTTATTCAATGCGCGCGCTTCTTGCAAATGTTTATTATATAATAATTAACAAGTTGAGGAGCTGTTGAAATATTGTTTATTGAATAATATACGACAGGTGGTTTTGCTATATATATTTAATATGGCTACAAATTGAGGGTAACTGTGCTAACATATTTAAAAGCGGACAGGTATGGGGCACACAGGTTTGGCGCAAATTAAATCAATTTGTATTTATATAAATTCACATATAGAAAGATTTGTGCTACATTTTTGCCTGGGCATAAAAACAAATGAATATCTATATGATTAAATTAAGATGTATTGGATATTTTGTAAGTTTTCTACAAACAAACAAGCTCCTAAGTTTAAATGCGAAAATCGAAACATGCGACAAGTCAAAGCTTAAATTTATTTAGCTTCAAAATGGACTCTACTTGCTTTTCTTTACAACATTTTTAAATTTAATTAATTATTATTTTTTTCTGCAGCAACAAGCAATAAATACATAGCTTTAAAATAGACTGCTTTATTTTTTCCAAAAATTTTAGAAATGTTGTTAAATATTCTCTGCACCGACAAATCCAAGCCCAAATTTATTTAGCTCAAAAATAGACTACTTGATATTTGAAATTTATTTAAATATTTTCTACAGCGACAAATCAAAGCAAATATACTTTGCTTCAAATAGACTTTACTCGTTTGTTTCTACAAATTTCCGAAATTAATTAAATTTTTTCCTGCGTCTAATAGCTTTATTTCTCTCAAAGCACCAGCAATTGCTTAGCTGCTTTTATAACTAACGCCTAATCCGAGCAATTTTCACATGTTGCAAGATATCGCGCCATGTTTGGGCGCTGCATGTGGCAGCAGTCAGCCGCAAGAGTGTGTGTTCATGTACATATAATGCAAGATTTATTAGATAATGACGCTTTAGTTATTTCTTTTCTTGAATTTTCTTCATTTTTAGCTTTTTGCTTTTTGCGGTTCGTGCGCTGTTGCAATTTGAATGATTTAATCGTCGTCGCGGCGTTCGCTAATAAATGTTGATTGAATGTGAAATTTATGAACATTTCATTAGTTTCGCTCGCATTAATGTGTGTGTGGCAATACGTGAATACTCAGAAAAAAAAATGAACAAACAAATTTGCTTATGGCCTTACCCAAGTTGTTTGTTTATTATTTGCAGAATTAATCCAATTGTGTGTTTACTGCTTTTCGCTTGGTTGTTGTTGTTTATTTTATTTGGCTATAAAAATTAGAGCACAGTGGTTAAAAATCACGCTTTAGACATTTGTTTAAAAGTGTATATCAATATTGGAAATGCAATCGAAAAAAGCTTGCAATTTCATTTGTTTAAATATATTTTCGGGTTTACGTTTGGCTTGGCTGCACGTTGCGTTGCGTTTTGCTATGAATTAATAAACTGGCCATAAAGCTAGCTATACATAAATTTGTGGCTATAATCATAGCAAAAAGATCAAATCAAGCTGTAGCTGAGCTAAAAATATAGATATATTTATGTATTGTTTAGCAACAGCTAACGGCTACAGATTGCGATTGCGACTCCAGACTCCAATTGCAAAATCAAATCACTTTCACTGTCAGGCGCGCAGCCGCAACGAAACGAAATTGCAACTCACTAACAACACAACAACAACAACAGCAACAAAAATAGCAGTAAATATAGCTACAATCCAATACAATCCAATTTCCAATACGTAGCACTCGACTCCACTCGAATCCACTCTTATTGATAAACACACTCAATTTAGCAATTGTTGTTACGCTCTTTCTAGCTTTTATTATTTAGCTCTTTGTGTTAGCTTTAATTTGCAGTTGGCAGGTCCTTTTAGCTGCTTATCCTACACACTAAAATGCACATTAGCCAACACTTACGATTTGCGCGCGTGTTGCGAAACGTCGAACCGAACAAGCGTGCGATACGAAACGAGCTTTTTGATTAAGCTTTTTTTTTTTTTTGTTTGTTGTCGTTTACTTTTTCTCAGTGGCGAGCGCGCACACGACCTTCTTGAGCGAAGTCTCAAAGAAGTCTGAACGCAAGCGCGGCCGCTAAACCCGAGCGAAGCTGCAGGCAATGTTTTTCATACGAAGCCAACTGCGCAGTCGCGACTGCCGCTGCCGCTGCTGCTGCTGCTGGCGCCTCTTCCTACTCGGTTGTTTTTTTGGCTAAAGCAAAGCAGGGAAAAACAGCTGTCGCTGTCGTTCGGGCTGGCGCTGCGTTGGCGATGAGGCAACAATAAAATGCACAGACACAGCGTAAAAGCTATGGAAGGGGACGACGCTCATTGTAAGTGTGTGTGAGTGTGTGTGTGTGTGTGTGTGTGTGTGTGTGTGTGTGTGTGTGTGTGTGTGTGTGTGTGTGTGTGTGTGTGTGAGTGTGAGTGTGAGTGTGCGTGCAATAAATGCCAGTAACAGCCAGCGCATTGTACAAATACTTACAACAAAAATATATTTATAAATATACTTATTGCTTAATGCCGGCTCAGACAGCCGGCGGCGCCCTCGCCTTACCATCTTAAATCCCCACCCCCTCCCACCGCTTCTGCTAACGACAGGCGACCATTTCGTAAGCTGTAATTATGTTATGAAGTCCGTAAGGCATCATTGGCCGCCATGGTCAATAGTAAGTACGCAGACGAGCACAAATACTTACGATCGCATTCAGTATTTAAATAGCCGCCAGCTTTATATCATTTACAAAGCTAGCAACAGCAACAACAACAACTGTCCAGCCGTGACAAGCGACAATTAAACATTTTTAGCTCACATCAAACAGAACAACAAAAGCATCGACATGTTTAATGCCTTTTGACAGACTGTGACATGTCTGTGACTTGACTTTGACAGCTAATTGCAGTTAGGCGCGTCAATGCGATTGAAATGTAAACGGAGCACCTTGTCAACTACATAAACTCTGTGAATGTAGCGTCTCTTCCATAAAGTGGGGAGTATTTGACCACAGCGCAATAATAATACGAGCTAGGCAGCTTGTCAACAAAATTAGAGCAAAGTCTGCGAAATAAACAAAGGTGCAAGGGCAATTAGCATGGGCTCATGACGCGCACTTTTCGCATCGTTATCAATTATCGACTCTCAAAATTATCGATAACCTTGCAGCACCAGGAAATGATCTCTTGTCAAATGCGTCTATGGGTTTTTTCTTTAAAATTATCTAATATTTATTCTTGGTTTAGCATCGATAACTTTTACGATCTAGCAAATTATCTCTTGGCTGTCAACTACGGCTTTACTTCCTTTAAAAAATCTAAATTATTGATTTATATTTATAATAATTTCTATATGAAAATAATCGATAATTTTGCAGCACAAGAAAATTATCTTCTTAAAAAATAGCTTAGTTTTAATCTTGATTTTCGAATATCTACTGAACTGAAGATCGACAAATGATATAGCTTTTGTTTAGTTGGTTAAAACATACGATTTTTCATTATTTAATCGAAGGATTATTCACCTCAACTCTCTCAAATAAAAATCAAACTTGAACGACCTTTAACTTTTTGCCGCTCACAAATATATTTCTATCATCTCATGACCCTCGCTTAAGTCCAAGAACTCATCCCAAACTCAATACTTATCAGGTTAATAGCAAGTCAAATGAATAGCTACCCGGTAACTGTTCGTGTTTGAGCGCGAACACTTGAGCGTTCATTGTCGAAACGAAAGACTTAGGCAACGAACTTGTGCTGTATGTGCACCGATTCAACGTCAAGGCTGTGCCAAGGAGCCTTGATCTCAACAGCCAACGGGCCGAGGGAAACTCCCAAAAAGCAGTTGACAAAAAGAAAAAAATTAACGCACATGAGCACACACACACACACACACGCGCGCACACGCATGTGTGGAGTGGCCTTTGGAAAATCAATGCGAACGAAGTCAAAAGACGATGGCGACAGCAACGTTTCGCAGCATCCGCTGCCAACAGATTCAGATGAATCATCGCAGTGATTTCTTCTATTTTGATTGTTGTTATGTTTGTGCAGCTGAAGAGTGTTGTTGCTGTGTGTGTGCGTGTGTGTGTGTGTGTGCGTTTACTGGTTGTTGTTGTTGTTAGCTGCCTTGTTATTTGGCGCGCTAAAGTCCGTTTTGCTCTCATTTCAGCGCACTGGCGAATTGAAAGTGAAAGGAGCAGCAGCTCATTTCTACAACTGAAGTTGTAGCCGGGCAAATGTATCTGTATGTGTGCTAGTATCTGTATCTGTATCTTTAGCTGTAGCTGTAGCTGTGACTGGAAATACTCCAGCCTCAGCTTCAGCTGGCGGACATGGGCATTGGCATTGGCGCGGGTGCTGCTGTTGATGTTGCTGGCGGATGCTTGCGGCTGTTGGAAAGTGTTTTAAGTATGTGTGTGTGTGTGTTTGTTGTGACCTGGGCAAATATTTGCATACGGCAGGCAGCGCAATAAAAAAAAGCTTAACCGCAAACTCGAGTAGCAATTGCTCTTAATTTCGCCTAGCCTGGCACAATTTTTACAGCTGCTGCTGCGGCTGGCAATCATTCATTTGCCTCTGTTTTGTGTTTGTTTGCGCACAATTTATGAATATTCATTTGACTGACATTTTATTTAGATGTCTCTCGTTTTGTTTTTCTTGCTTTTTTTGGTGGCAGCATCTTTTGTTTTTTGCCGATTTCTCTGGCAGAGACAAAGCCGCGCTGTTTGCAGGCATTAAATGATGTAGCTGTCGTTTATTTTATTTTTTTTTTGTTTCTCCTTTTTGCTTTTTCCCACTGCTGCTGCAACTGCATAACAGGCAGCGTGTGCAATGAGGAAGTTTGCAAAGTCTGCGCTTCACAGCTCAACGTCAAAGGCAAATAAAAATCGATAATTGAAAAAATGGCAACACAAATATTTGCAAGAGGCACAACAAATGCAACACACAGAGTGTGAGAGACATGGGGAGAGGGGAACGATGCAATTGGATACCGAGATTAGCATACATTTGCTGTACGTTAAACAGCTGCATATACACCGCCACACACACACTCATACACACACACACATACACACACACAGATACACACACACACACACCCTGCTGCAGCGGTAAGCACCCAAAATGATGAGGCAGGAAAATGTTCGCACATGCTTCATTTACGTGTGTGTATCTGTACGCCGCTCTCTGGTGTGTGCGAATGCCATCATCACTTTCACCCAGAGGTGATATAATGAACTACCGGCCCGGCCCGGCTCGGCCTGGCCTGTAAGCTAAAACCCAGTGCGCAAAAATCGCATCTGCAGCTATATCCAACAGCTGCTACGAAATGCGCTATATAGTAGTAGTAGTTGTTGTTGTTGTTTTTTCGGATTGTTTTTGTCACATTGTTTACTTGACTGTTGCCCAGGTCCAACTCGTGATGCCATTTAGCGCAGCGCGCTGCAAAGATTCTAATAAAGAACTCACAATGAGTATGAGTTCTGTGTTTGGTGTTTCAATATTGAGTTCGTGCCTTCAGTCTTTTGTTTGTGTGCTGCGTTCAGTTCGCACTCGCTATAGTTATGCACCCAAACGTACTAATTCGATTAGCATCGCTTAACGAATTGCCTTTAATTGTTTATTAATTACATAAATATATAAAACTAAGCAAGAAAAAAAGGCAAGCACGAATAACGCCGGATATTCAGAGCGGATGTTTGTGCAGCGCCGTTAATGTGTGTATGTGCGCGTGTGTGTCTAGGATATTGAAAACTTTCCATATTTGTGAATGGATATTGAAAGAAATAAGCCATAATTGAATTAGAACGAGTTATTTTCATCTAAATAAATACACAAATATAAGAAATTTAATTTGAACTAATTTATTGAATAAAATACGCCGTTTAAATCATTCTTCTACACGAAGTTTTTAACAGCTTAGTCATGATGTGTAACTATTAGCAAAATAAATTCGTGCACTCTTAAAATATTAAATATAATAAAAACAGTTCAAGAAGGATCACACTTAGTGAGAAAAGTTTAAATACATGCCAAGAGTTTGGATCTTAATCGCATATTTCCACAATTTTGTGTTCAGTCAAACAAACTTTATTTTGAATTTTTACCATATGCTAAATAACTCGCATAACAAAGCAACAAAACAGCTGGTAGTTTTCTCTCAGTGTACTCGCATTGTCAATGGGCACGTGCCACAGGGCGAACTTACCAAGAAATTGTTCGTCCCAGCGGCAATTAGCAGACATTCGGTTGAAGACCAACAAATAAACAAAAAAAATCTCGGTGCTGGCCAAGATAGGAAGATACAAAATATGGGATCGTGATATACTATGGAAGCGCATATGACAGCTGGCAGTGAGGCAGTCATAAATCAATTTCGGTGCCGCCAGAGCAAAGGTGTCAACCAGTTTGAGGTCTCAGCTCTGAGCACTGATTGCCGGCTGTCGGGATTGCCAAATGGCAGCCAGACCACAGACAATCGAGCGGCGGCTTATGGAAATGAATATGTGAAAAGCTAAAAGCCGTTTAGATTTTTGTTACCACTGTCTTTTAGCTCTTTTATGTTGTGTGTGTTGCTTTTTTCTCTTTTTTTGGCTAATTACACAATTGTCTATGCAAGAGCTGCGGCTACAGCTCCAGCTCGCGACATATTTATGTGTCATGTGTGTGTGTGTGTGTGTGTGTGTGTGTGTGTGTGTGTGTGTGTGTGTGTGTGTGTGTGTGTGTGTGTGTGTGTGTGTGTGTGTGTGTGTGAGGGGGGAACTGATGGCTTATACAATCCGACAGACGGCAGATTCAACGGGGCATGCGTAACCGAGGGTGTTTTTTCTTTGTGTTCAGCGAAATGAGCTTTATGAGCGTCTTTTACAATACATGTACAAAAGTTGCATAGACCATAGACAACACGCGCGTAAAGTAAGAAAACTATTTCTTTGTGCACACGGCTTGGCTCCTCGGCTTGGCTGTTGCCTGCAGTTGATTACCTTTCGGGTCTTTAGCCAGGCAACTCGAGTTGCAATTTGAGAAAATTTGATTGCCCAAAATGAAAGATGACAGCCAGATTTGAAGCGAGGCGTATGAATAATTTGCACATTAGTGTGCAGCTGCCTGGCAGCAGGCGGGGCTAACATTTGGAAATGCTGTTTGGCAATTGCTGTTGGGTGCCGCAGTTGACCTAGAAAATTGCTTAAAACAGTTGACAGCGATGCGATGCATTTCATAAGCAGCTAAAGCAAATTTGTAAACAAATTGGCCCGCTTTTCGCAATGGGACTGTAACTGTGTCTGTGCCATCTGGCAACGAGCCAGGAAATATACGCTGTGGCCTATTAAAAGGTAATTTTTAAAGCTAAAACGCTTTTGACTTTCATTGCTTTTGTGCAGTAGGCGCAACAAATCAAATCAAATTGCGTGCTCGCAACGTTTTCATTATGATTAGGTTGCAAATTATAAGAAAAACATAAAAAGATTTCCTCATTGCGCACCGTTCACCTCATCAGTCCGTCAGTTAGACAAGAGATCTGCAGATTTAACAGCTCAGACCGTTACAAAAAGAAGTGTAAATAAATAGAAAATTGCAAAATACTACAACTTCCTCTCAAAGTAAATGTCAAAAATTACGGCTCTATTGTCAAACTGTATGTTATATCTGTCGAAATATGTTAAACAAGAATATTTTTTACAACTTTTTGCAGAGTTATAAGAAGAAATTATAAGGAATAGCGCAAATCTCCTGTCAAAGTAAATGTTAAATCAATTGAATTAGACAAGAATCTCATTTGAAACTGCCTGTCAAAGTGAATGTCAAGTCAATTGGGCTGGTAAACTCACCTCATTTGCTGAGATACTTTCAGATTATCTAAAAGTGAAAACATTCAAAATCAAATATTTAACAGCTAGTTTACCAACTGCCTGTCAGAGCGAGCATCTAAATCCCGGCACTTGCTTTGTGGCATTTGCAACATAATCAAAATGCAATCAGATTGAATAACTAACACCCAAAAATAGACAGCAGACGATTTGTTTTTGCGGTTATGCCCAAAATTTAATTCATTAAACCACAAATACAAATGCAAAAGCGCTAAAGTAAATGAAATGAGCTTCACCGAAAATGAAAGTAAAATTAATTTTATTTTGATATTTTTTCACCCAACGCTTTTTCTTCTTTTTTTTTGTTTTTGTTTTTGCTTTTGTTTTTTTGCAAGTATTGAACGAGCGCGCGTTGCTTGGCTTCTTGGCAATTTTTTGGCGATGATGTCAACATAATTTCTCCACCTACACAGCAGGCCAGAGCCGCAGGCCTCCCACTCCCCGCCTCGTTTACTCTCTTGCCCTCCCTCTCTCTCTCCCTCACTCTCTCTGTCTCACCTCTGACCCTTTTGGCGTGGCTTTTTGGTTGAGTTTAATTTAAGGCGAGCACGAGCTTATATAACACGGCCGCAAGCTGAGCTTAAAATCTTTGGCGCGTTCGTGTCTTCAGTCTTTTGTTTTATGCCTTCGCCATGGCAGGAAGCCGACATTGAGCGAAATAAATGCCATGATTTGCATTTAATGCGCATCAAAGAAGAACCCATAGCTGTTCGCTTTCCACTTAATAGAAGTGTAAAAGATTTACAACTAGTAAAAACTTCACACTAAAGCCATGATTTACACGCCTAATGCCATAAAAACCAGGGTCTGTGCGGCGGGGAGAAGACTCTGAAGACAATGCGACAGCCGAAAGTCGGGAGTGTTTGGCTCCCCAAAAAAAAAAAAAAAACAAACACACAGAGAAATGAAATGCAACAAATGATAATTATGGGCATTGCTGTATCATTGTGTATTTTGTTGCTGCTGCTGCTGCTGCTAATAATCATAAAGAAAGGTTAACAAAAAAGCGCCTGCAGTTATGTGTGTGCATGTGTGTGTGTGCATACAACATATTGGGGCAGCAGCTGTGTTGTGCGCCGTCCAGCGGTGCGTATACATAATCCTCCATTTCGAGCGTTGAGCGTCTGTTTCGCATTCCCCCATTTTTTTTTATTAATATATTTTTATTATTATTATTGCCTTTGTTGCCATCATCACAGCCCGCGTCATAATATACATAATTTCTTAATTGCTTGGGGTCAGCTGCGTGTTGATTTTGTTTTTT
Organism: Drosophila borealis; assembly: GCA_035045885.1. Lineage (NCBI taxonomy): Eukaryota > Metazoa > Arthropoda > Insecta > Diptera > Drosophilidae > Drosophila > Drosophila borealis. Next base: position 1,511,815 of record JAWNOR010000122.1, on the reverse strand, counting down.
TTTTTATTATTATTATTTTTTCTATTGCTATGCTGCGCGTTGACCGTGCGGCATGCGGCAAGCGACGGGGCGTCGCAGCAACTCCAGATTGGGTCTAATAAATACGTGTCTGCATGGCTTGAGCGCGATTTTAATGATATCTACTTGAATTTTGTGGCTGCCTCTGCGAATCGCCAAAAATTTGTTAAGTTTCATGTGAATAACTCTTGGCTGGAGATATGATAGTGGAGCACGTAAAGCACAAATTAATTTAATTAATTTACGATTCGTAAAGGAAACTTTTTATTTGTATCTATATCCATAAATATATCTATTATAAAGATTACGATAATAAAAAAAATTATCTCTTGAATAGTTAGTTAGATAGTTTAACCTGTCCATTATGCAGTCTCTCTGTTTTTTGTCTCCAATCTTTATTCCACACTCTATAAAAGTTTGGTCTAAACTTTATGGTAATTCCTTTCACAATTGTCTATGCCTGCGCCCATTTGTAAGATTCGCGGATTATTTAGCTCGTTTGGCGCGTTTCGTTTCATTTGGCTTCCTTTGTGCGAAACCAGTGAGAAAATATTTGCTTAAAACGCGCCAGTTGAATGTGTAAACAGAAAATTCGCCAAAGCGACAGAGCGAGGTGGGGCTAGAGCACAAAGAGGGAGAGGGAGGGAGACAGCGCAAGAGCGAGCCATACATGAGATAGTTAAGACGAATTTTTGGGTTAATGTTAATGCATTTGTTGATGGCCAGGCGGCAATTTAAAAAAGTTCAACCAAATTGGCTGACAGCCGCATGTAAATTTCATTTAACTTGTTTTCCCTTTTTGTTGTTTGCGGGCCATTTCGAGTATTTTGCATAAAGAGGCATTCAGCAAGCCGAATAAAGATTGCGCTGACGCTGACGATGGCGACGTCGACGGCGTGGGTGCCTTTCACTCAACTTCAGCTCCAACTTGGAAGTTCACGTCCGGCTCGCTCGCTGTTGCGGCAGCCGTGCCGTGTCAAAGTTGGAGCCGTCTGGCAATCTGTGGAGCAGCTGCTGCTGCCGCAATGGAAACTATTTCATTTCATGGCCATTCAGTGCGCGTTGCCCCCTGACTGCAATTTGGCGCAATTAGCAGCGGGCGGCACGCAATGCAATCATTTACACACACACACACACGCACAAAAAAAAGAAGAAAGAAACGGTCAAAAAAAACCGCCCACTAAACAATTGGAAATCGAATTGGTAGTGAAAGAGGCTAGGGCACGCCCCGCTGATTAGCTCAAAGCCCTGACCAAATCTTTGGCTGCAGCCACGCATATAAATGGACGCGGACGACCTTGCCACAGTTCGTTGCAGCTGCGACTTGGCTAATGACCATCAAGTACCAGAATCGCTGACCTTTCGCGAGGCATCGTGTGTGTGTGTGCGTCTGTGTGTGGCAAGTGAAGCGTCAAGCTGAAGTCCGGCTTGACAGAATGCCAACCAAAGGGGGCAGACACTAATCCCCGCTTGATACAAGCTACAAAAATGTTGCCTGTCATGTAGTCCAGACGTCGACGTCGACGACGTCTCGGATGTGGATGTGGCTTTTGGGTCTGTTGTTGCATGAACGCAATCAAGCGGCGAACGTGCCACGCACAAAGCTGCGCTTCGATGGGCTTCAACTGCGACAGCTGCGACTAAGCATTGCGACACTTTAGCGGACGCATGTTCAGCTTGGAGGTTGCCTCTTCCCTTGCCACTCGCCCGCCCACCACGGCAACTGAGTCGGCGGTCATTTGTGGCAAGCAAAAGGTAAAGTGCATCGAAAGCTGCGCTGCCAAATGGCCGGAACAGATTATTCGGCTGACTGGCAGCCGATTGGGAAATGCTGCAGCTAATCATAGCCAAAGCTAACAGCATTTATATTGCTGTGGCTAAAACGCTGCCAAAGTGGACAAATCTCTTGTGGCTGATGGTTCTTGGGCAAGCGCATAAATTTTTTATTCGCCAGGGCTGCTTAAAGAGAATATCCAAGATTGAGGCCAACTTATTTAACAATGCAAAAAAAAACTATACAAAATATCAAATTAAACAAAATAACTTCTGAATATCATCAACAATTCAATTATTTTGTTTAGTTTTATAGTAATGTATTTTTGTTGCAACCGTTAAATAAATTGGTTAAAATCTATCTTATTTTTTATATTTTCACTTTTTTCGCATATCTAAGTATTCTTTTTATTTATAGTTTTCGATATGTCAAGCACAAGTCGAGTTTTTCGCATTTTGAATATTTTGTTTTCCCGCCACATGTGTGTCTATATATTTGTCTCCCTCTCACGCTCAGCGCACACGCAGCTGCACTGCGCCAAACATTTGCTAAGGCGCGAGCGAGACAACAGCTGCAATCGGAACTAGCTCACGTAGTTCATTGCCGCAGTTCATTTGACTCGCTTGCAGTGCTGCCAAGCGCATGCCAACTGTCAGTTATAATTTGAAATTCGAATTTTAATATTTAGCAATAGTTTTTATTGAGTTTAACAAGCAAACGTTTGTAAATAACATAGAAAGCGCACTTAAACGACTTCTGCAAGACAAAAAAAACACGTTAGTGTCAAATTCTGTGTCTAACAAACTTCAACTTACTTTTTTGTGTAGAATTCCAGCCAATCTTAACTTTGGTCTGCTTATTGTGCGTCTTCAGCCAGTCCACAATGGGCTGATAGTATTCCAAGAGCGCCAAGCTGCTGAGTCCTGTATTTTTGGGCAAAACTTTGCCAACTACCTCACGCCAAGGTTTCGTTGAGCCCAGCGACATCATAGCTCTTAGTAAAGGAGTAGGTTTTTAATTAAACAAAGTAAATTATTAGCTTAACTTTCGAAACCCACTTGAGGCTGTTGCCCACAGCGAAATTGCCATAGAAATCACAGTTGTGCAGCAGACCGCGATGATTGGCCTGATGGCACAGCGCACGATAGAACTGATAGCCCAGAATTTCCGAAATGAATTTTCTGCAAGCAATTCCCAATTAACTTAACAAAAGATAGTTTTTTCATTTGGTGTAACTCACTTGGTTTGATAATTCTGCTCGATGTTCACATAGAACTTGTAGGGAAAGTCTATGGCGCCCTCGGTGCGATCCGTGGGCGGCTCAATGCCCGCATGCAGCTCCAAGAGGCGCCAATAGTGCCTGTTGACAGTGTCCATGTCCACGGTGCCGTTCAGCAGATCGTGCATCACCTTGGTGTGCACATAGTACAGCGGGATGTTGAGGACTGTGTGAATGCCCTGGAAGAGAGATTACTTTAGAGATTACTCCTGACTCCTGCCTGCCTGCTACCCACCATTCTAAAGAGTCGATTCATCAGCGTCTGCTCCGTGAATTGCACGTTTTTGGCCAGGCCACGCCCCGTCAGATGTGTGGGTGAGGAGGCGGATAGGACGACAGCTTCGCCCACGGGATACTCCAGGTTGTAGGCCTTGAAATAATACGAGGGCAGCTGCTTCTTCTGCTCGGCATAGTAGACGCGCGCCATGTGGGCGTGGTACTGCATCAGCTTCCTGAAGCTAACCTTCTCGCAGTACATCATGTAGACGTGGGGCGTTAGATCGAAGAGCGCGGGCCGGCAGTCGTCGTCGGGTCTGTCCTCGTTGGGTTCCTTCAGCTGATTCTTGTGGAAGTCGGCGCTGAGCGGCGCAAATCCCAGCGAGGTATAGAAGCTCTCGGACTCATTGATGAGCGCCTTGGCGCTCAGCTGCTTGACGAAGTCGTCGTATTGGGGCAGATCCTTGCGCGGAAAGTAGGCTTCAATGATGCTGCCCTCCTCCCAGGCCTGCTCGAGCACCTGCTGGAACAGGTGATCCGGTATCGGTCCGTTCGCATTGACCACCTCGCTGCCGTATTTCTTGTGCAGCTCGTGACGCACAAAGGCGTGCAGCTGCTGATAGGCGGGCTTCAGCTCGGCCATGGCCTGCTCCATTTGCTGCAGCATCTCCTGGCTGTCGTAGCGATACCAGAGCTGATGCACGGGTATCTCCAGTATCTTGGCGGCCTTCTGGTACGATTGCACAATTGTGTAAAAGTTAACCGAGGCCCAGATCTGGTTCTTATCGCGCCACGTCTCCCAGTAGTACTTCAGCTCGTCCACGTCGCTGCTGCGCTGCACAATCTTCTGTATGTCCGGATAGTAGGCCAGCGGGCTGTCGTCCTCGTTGGGCATCTTGGCGCCGCCCAGATATGGCTCGATGTCCTTGTCTGTGGACATTTTCTGCAATGCTGCCAGATTCATTTGCACCGACGAGAAATAATCCTCGCCCAGCACAAACAGATCGCCTACCTTGCGCAGCTCCTGCAGCGCCAGCTTCAGCTCCCCGTCGTGCACTTTGCTCAGATCAAAGCCGCTCGCCTCCCGCGAAATGCCAACCAGCTCGTCGGCAATGCGCTTCACATTGGTCAGCTTCGAGAAGAGCGCCTCGAAATCCTCCTCATTGTTCGCCGAGTATGTCTCCGCGGCGATCTGATTGTACAGCTTGAAGTAGCGCTCGCTCGACTGATCAATGAACGTCTTGGCCTGCCGATCGTAGCTCGAGCTGACGCCAGCTCTTGTCACCTAAGGTCAGACAAATGGCACAAAATGTATATCAATTGTTGTCTATGCGCATGTATACCCTGTGCACAAATTGATAAAGGGTATGTGGACTTTGTGAATTGACTTTAGGAGTGTGAACATCAGAACTAACAAGGGTTTCTTATATGAAAAGCAGTTCTTGCTTATGTTATTGAATTATTGTTTTTGAAAATCGATAAATATCGATTTTGAGAGACAAGTATATAGTTGGTTTTAACTAGATTCATTAGTTGTATGTCTCAGCTCTCACTTGAAATAAAAGTAAAAGTATAGAGTCTTAGTATAACTATGGGGAGATAATCATCTACTTGGCTGTATATAGTCTAAAGGTTTATATGCCATCTTAATGTTCCAAAGATTTTATAGCGATCGAATGAACAGAAGAGTTAAATAAATATTCTTTTTTTTTCAAAATGAGATGCTGAGGCTAGAAGAAGCACAGTTGTTGCCAAAGTGTGTGTGTTTATCTATATGCTGGGTATATAAGAAACATCTTCAGGCTAATCGGGTTTGGATATAGAATTTACTATATACACCAAGAACAAAGTAGAGTATTGCGCAGTCGGCAATCTCTGCAAGGTTTAGTTTTTTTTTTATATTAGAGTTTATTTATTAATTATGCTTACGCCAATGGCTGCTATCAGCAGCAGCAGCAGCAGCTGAGTTTGACACGCGTAGCGCATCTTTTCGCCTTGAAGAACTTTAGTTTGAATCGCTTTCACTTTTGCACCACACGGCGGTGCGTCCAGAACTGAGCCACTGTGGCGACAGCAGCGCGATTATAAGCAGCAGGCAGATCATATGAGAGAAGAGCGAAAGAGTGAGAGAGAGAGAGAGAGAGCTGATATCAATAGCTTCAGCGGCGCCTGATAAGCGCAATCTAAGGCCACGATCTTATAGTATAGAAATGAATGGACTCTATAGGAATTTGTATTGTTTTCTTTAAATGCCATGATGCGTTTTATTAAAAGCTCAATCAAGATGCAATATAGGCTATTGCCAAGTAGTATATTATTATTATGATTATATCTATGCGAAGGTCGTTGTCGTCATCATCATTGTCGTCGTCGTCAGCCAGAGTTGAGAGCACAAAGAACTGCAACTAGGCCTGGCGTTGGGTGGTGCGATTCTCGTGGCGTATGCTGACATCGACAATGCTCATGTTGGGCGTCAGGAAGTTGACCAGGCGATCGGCGCCAGTGCGCGGCAGCCGATCGAAGGGATAGCCCATCGACTGGCGATCGGGATAGAGACGATCCCGCACCCCGCAATAGCTGGCCGCATCGCTGCAGCGGCCCACCAGCTGCTGATCAATCTGTGTGTGGGAGTGGGTGAAGAGAGGGAGCAGATTAAATAAAGCTAAGAAACTGTTGTTAGCTAAGGATTGCTCACCCTGTCGTTCTCATAGTTGGAGACCATGACAAAGAGATCGCAGCGCAGACCCTCGGGCAGGCCCTTGGGTATGAGCATGTGATTTGGCCAGCCGCAGCCGCAGAAGTTGAACTCCAGCTCCTCGGCGCTGCCGGCGGCCGGGCGATTCGTCTCCAGATTGCGGAAGGTGCGCTCAAAGGGTATGGTCACACTGGACTCGGTGGAGCGACGGCGTATGGTATTCGGGCCGGGATTCAGCGAGACCACAAACTTGTCCAGCTCGACCATCATCAGGCGCTGCTCGCGCATCAACATGGGCTGGCCGCGCTCGTCATTCTTGGGCGCCAAAAAGATGCGCACATAGCCGAAACGCTGGGCGCCTCCGTCGTTGTTCACATTGATCGTGTAGGTGAAGGGCAAGTGGGTCAGATGGGTGAAGCGGGCGAAGACATTGCCGCGTGGCGTAAAGTCGAAGCCGCGGGACAAGTCCATGTCCGACTGCTGCCAGAAGGTGGTCAGCACATTTGGCTGGTTGCCATTGGCGGCCACCTGGACGCCCGTTATGGAGATGCCCGTATAGTTGAGCTGGGTGTCCGTGTAGGCGGGCAGACGGGTCTTGTGCTCCTGGAAAATGCGATCGACGTACGCGTGCCATCTGTAAAAGACCGGATCGCGCATCGCCGTCGAGGAGTCGCCCATCACGCCAAACGATTCCAAGTGTTTGTTGTTTGTGTCGTGCGAGTACGAGATGAAAACGTGCCCAAAGTTGTGCAGATCACCATACTGAAATTACAGGGTATACATTGAAATAAAACGTGGCCATTAAATCGTGCTCCTCGCCAGCTCACCAGGGTGCGATTGGGCGACAGAATGGAGGACTCCACAATATTGCCCAGAATATCAATGCCGCGTGCCTCGTCCAAGTCCATGCGTTGGCCACGCTCCTGTGAATTGAGATTAGTTAAAAGCGAATCAAAATTAATTGCCTCGCTTGCTACTCACGTCCAGGACAAAGCCCTGGTGGATGGCCTCGAAGATGCGATCGCGCCAGCGCTCCAAGTCGCCCAGCTCCACATTGATCTGATCCTGTTCGCGGTTCAGGTCGCCCAGACGCGTGTTATCGAAGCGCGGCGGCCACGCCCGACTGGCCACCAGGGAGTCCATCTTGGGGAAATAGCCCTCGGCAATGGGCTCGCGCAGATTGTTGAAGGGCAGGACGCGTGCCAGATTATTGCTGAACCGTTCCATGTTATAACGCGCCAGGACCTGCTCGTGCATGTAGTAGAAGAGCTCGCCGCGACGATCCTTGTCCACAATGCTGCGGTCGGAGGCCTCGAAGGGATACACCAAATGCCAATGCCAATGATGCAGATTAATGCCCAGATCCTCGCGGAAATACCACAGACGATGCTCCGGCTCCAGATCGGATGCCGTATAGTCACGTGGTATGACAATGGGCATGCGCGAGCCCGGCTGCACCACAAAGGATTCTTCGCGCAGCTCGCGGAACACCTGCGAGTCGACAAAGCGATCGGGGAAGGTCTGTGCGAACGAGGGCAGATCCAGGCTCTGGGTGTCGGGACGATGCAGCAGCGCCACGGACAGCGCATAGTTGAACATGACCGGATTGACACGATCGCGGGCATAGACCGCCACGCTCTGCAGATCGTCCACGCTGCGCATGTTCACAAAGATGTCGATGAGCCGGCCAGCGATGCGTCGATGCTTGGGTATGAACAGCGAGAACTGCTCGTCGCGGCCCAGAGACATCGGAATGCGCAGATCGGGTATTGAGATCTCACGGACCGGGACACGCTGCTCGACCTTCTCGCCGACGCGGCTCTGCACCTCGTTGCTGATGGGCCGATAGCGATCGGTCAGATAGTTGTCCGGCACATCGAACACGGTCACCGTCTTGCCCTTGTCCATGAAGACGGGCTCCGTCGGGTGCTCGAACAGCAGCAGCAGATTCTTCTTGTCGGCCATCTTAGCGAGAACTTAACAAATCGTCTAAAGTCGTCAAAAACGGGGCAACTGAATAAATGGAACTGGGCACTTGTAGCACTTGTTGCAGTTGCTGGAGAACTGTGACTTCTCTAGGCTCCGGCTACGCCTTTTATAGTCCAATGCTATCAATGCTATCCGAAATAGAAAAAACCGCAAGCTAAGCCCAACTTTCGCTGGGAACGGACACATTTTGTGGTGCCCAAAAAAATATGCGCTGTGATAGCGGCTGATAAGGAAGGCAACAGCTGGTGGCAAGAGTAGAAACCGCAAATGTTATTTTTTCATTTCATTTCTTTTCTTTTTTATAATTGCATATTTCTAAAATACATTCTTTATTTGTTTTCTTTGCTATAATTATGTTTACACATTTATAGTATATACTAAATTGAGTGAAATTTGATTATTCTTTGTATGTATATAAATTATATATGTACTATATTTTGTCAATATATATATAGATATATATATTTATGTGTGAGTGTGTGTTTTTATATAGTATCTGCAACAAATTCTACGCTCTGCGCTCTCGTTAATACATCAAATAATTTAACTACATGCAAATTTTATGATATACACATATATATAAACATATATAAATATATATATATAGATATATTTTTAGGATCAACAACTTGTTTAAATAATATACGCCAGATAAAGGTAACGTTTCCCTAGAATTGCCAAGAATATCAATTGATTTACACTTCTTCTCGATCTCTACGTTTTCTGCTCTATTCTCTTTCTTTCTCATTTTTGCGATTCCAAACTCTCTGTCTCAACTCCTTCATTACTCTCTTATGTTTTAGCTTTTCCTCTCCATTCAAATTTCATATAGCTTTTTTATTCCTCTCGCCCTTTCTCTCTTTACCTCTGTCCAATTTCATTTTCTCCCTTTATTTTTATCTTTTTTTCTGTGTCTCCCTCTTTTGCACACACTTCCCTTCTTTTTGCACTGCCACCCACTTTTCTACTCTCTCTCTCTCTCTCTCTCTCTCTCTCTCTCTCTCTCGCCCTCTCTCTCTCTCTCTCGCCCTCTCTCTCTCTCTCTCATTATCCATCGCTCTCTTCCATACTCCCTCCTTCCCTGTGTGTCTCCTCCCTATCTCTCTCTCCCTCTCCCTCTCTTTCTCTTTTCCACACAATTTCTCTCTCTTTTCTTTCCCCACACCTTGAACCCTTCATTTTCTCAAGCATTCTCAAACCTTTCCACCTCTCTCTGCGTCTCATCCATTTTAAGTTACATAATTTGTATCCAACAGTAAGATATTTAAATAGGTGAATCTTTTATATATTTATATAGATAATATATCTTTTTCTAATAACTGAATAGACAGCTCTCTATAAAGTGTATATACAAGTGTTGTTCAGTTTTCTCGTGTTGTTCCTGTTGTTGTTGTTGTGTAAAAGCGTGTAAGTTCTTGTAAAAAGTATCTTAGAAAAGCCCTTGAATATGTCCTGTGTGCTCCATTGTTTTGGCCATTGTTTTGTAATCGCATTGCATGATATGTTGTGTTGTATTTAAGCTCTTAGGATAGAGTTGTTTGGGTTTTTGTCTTTGGTTCTTAGATCAAACGCAAAACGGAATAGTTAGACACTTGGTTCCCATAGACCAGTAAGAAGAAGAGTGAGTGAGCATTGGTAGTGTGTGTAAATATTCCCATGTTAAATATGTGGTAAAAAAGATCTATTTAATCATATCAAAAATTACAACATACAAATATGTATTTACACAATATATATATATATACGCTTTATATCGTGCAGTTTGTCAACTCAAAATGAATACGTACAAAAATAGACCAGTGTGTACATACATAATAATTATACCACAATACGCAAAATATAATCAGTGCCATTTTATTCGAAAACAACTTAAAACTGTTGTTGTTCCACATTAAAAATATTATTAAAGAAATAGTTCATCTAGTTCTATGTCGAATACAAAATATAAAATATAAAAATGTTTCCATGTCTCTTGTGTTTGTTGTTTGTGTATTTCAAAAGTTGTTAAAGCTTAGTCACATTTTGGAGCTGAAGCAATTCTCTAGAGTTGTATACATATACATATATAAAACGTTTAAATATGATTTGATTCGATTCGATAAGTTTCTCTATATGCCATATATAATAGATAGTTACAAATAGGCTTTATTTATCTTTATATTTTAATTTCTTTTCACTTTTTGATTATTTGCAACTTGATTCTGGCTTCTTTGTATGCATGTCTCGTGTGTATATTGGTGCCCAAATATATTTCCAGACTACGCTAATGCTACTTGTAATTACAATAACCAACTATTCGACGAAAAAATTGCATGCATTACACCGTCCACGTCTAAGGAACTTGCACTACAATTTGTTATTTTTTTTTTTTTTATAATATATGTATTTTCCCCCCTTCCATAAAACCATAAGAAAAAAACTGCACACAAAAACTCTGTTAATCGAAATCATATTATATGTAAATAGAGTTTGATTATTTTGCTGGGTGCACACATACATTTTGGGAAATATTCTATGTATGCTATAACAACTTGCTGTTTTGTACTGAGATTCAGGTTTTTGTTTTCTCAAATCCTTCGCATCACTTGCTAACAATACACACACACGCACACGTATACACACACAGATACTACAACACAGTTTCGAGATCCTTTGAACATCAGAGACTCAGGTACAAGTATTCGTTTTGCCCCTTAACCAAAAATGGTGCAGCTACAACAAAGAAACAAGTAAATTATCATAATAAAAGCAAAAGTAAATACAAGTAAGCGCAACTAAGTTCGGCTGACCGAAGCTCTTAATACCCTTGCAGATATATATTTTTGAAACAATCCGAACTAAAAATCAAATATAATTTAGTAAACTTTATAGACCAAGTGTACAACCAATATTTTCTGTGTGAATAAGGATATAATTCCATGGAAGCTTTATGATATCATATTTATATGATATATCTTCTATATCCTATCATATGATATAGAATATATATGTATATAGTATATCATATCGTCAATTAATTATTATAAAATTCTGTTAAAATGAAAACCATATTCTCATATAATAAAAAATATTTTAATTAAAGGGAATATAGTGTGAAGCATGATAAACCAAAGTCTTGGCTGAGTTTTGTATAGATATATAAATATATATACTTATAAAAAAATTTTATCAAGAATAATCAACACTTGGCCGACCACAAACAGACGGACAGACTAAGAATGGACTTTATGAATATGAACGAATATAAATGAATATAAATACCTTACGTACACTCTGCCATAAAATCACATTAATACAAATCTGCAAGAGTACAAAAGCTAAGCCCAGTAAAGGAAATAAATGAATAAATAAAATGTAAACCCCAGCCGCAATCCGCAATCCGTAATTCGTAATCTGCAATCTAGAATCCACAACCCATAAAACCCACATCAATGCAAATGTATTGCCAATGCTTATGACTTAACTAATGACTTTTGGCTTGGCTGCTGCTGCCGCCTCTTCCCGCTGTTGCCGTTGCCGGACTCAATTGAGCACCACCTGTGCGGTGGTGGTGGCATTCTGGAACTCCTGCCGGCAATAGCCCATCACAATATCCGAACGGCAATCGTCGCCCATTAGACCTGGCAGGAGGACCGCAGCGCCCAGTATGGTAACCACCGCGCCAAATACAACCAGGCCCAGGGCGGGCAGCTTCTCCCGGCTGAAGAGGGCATGCGGCTCCATTTGTATGTAGGCCAGGCCGGGCAGTATATAGGCCAGGGGTATGGCTGCCAGCAGACCCTAAGTTGTTCACAAAATTTACATGAAATTACAATGCTCCAGCCAGTTGTTATTTGTTATGGCCGACTGTGTGTGTGTGTGAGTGTGTGTGTGTGTGTGTGCTGTGTACAAATCGGTATCAAATTCAACCCACATTCAATTCCAAGACGGAGCCCAGGCAGTCGGTCATGGGCGATATTATGAAGGCGCTGAACACAATGGCCAAGGTAATCGCTTTCGAATACTCATCGATTTCGGCGCCCTTCTCCAAGCTGGGATCCTTGTCCTGGGTAAACTCGCTGATGGGCTCCTTCAGCACAAACCGATGCACCAGAGCGCGCACAATCTACAACAACAACAATGTTGCAGCGAAAATGAAGAAGAAAGAAAACACAAACTAGTTTATCAAAATGCAACTGAGTGTGGCACGAACCAAAATGTAAGCTATGTGTGGCAGCAGCTACACCAAAATGACTGCAATTGGACAGCAGCAGCTGGTCAAAATAAAGTGCCAAGCATTAAACAAACTAAGTATCTCAAGGATACAAATGTGGGGCCCTTCAAATGCGGCCATCGAATGTTCTGTGAAGCTGCAGATGTCTTATGTGAAGTGCATTAAGATTAAAGAAATTCAATTTATTTCTATTTAAGACTTATTTATATTTTCATTTAATTTTCAATTTCATCAAAAACAAACTAACAATTGGCCTAATATATATTAATTATTTATTATTGCAGAAAACAAGCTTGGACTTTAATAGCTATAATTGGCTCAGAAACTGCAAGTGGAGCTGACTGCTGCTATTATAAAGGGTATCATTATGGAGGAATACCCGACTTACCTCACGTGAAACGAAGCATTCGATGGGAAATGTCAGCAATATGGATATGGAGAAGAGCACACGCGAGAAATTCATTAAGTCATCATCCCAGCAATAGTTCTCCAGCAAATCGCCTGCAATGAAATGGGCACAAAACCAAAGGAAAAGAATGCGCTACAGATTAAAGCTGATTTACAGCGTTGTAAAATAAAATGGAAGAAGAAACCGGGGCAAATGCCATTAAATGCGAGCGAAATTGTCAATTAGTTTACCCTGTGAGAGGGCGCGGAATGTTGAGTAGCCCGCAATGCCGAAGAGCGCCGCCACAGTCCAGGCAAATCCAATCGAGATGTGGGTGACCTTCTCCCAGCGTTCCATGGTCGCCTCGCGCATCGATTGATAAACGAGAAACGTGTTGTGATGACACATGAAAGCTGTGCGAAGTGCAGAAAGAGACGGCGAGAACACAGAGAGAGTGGGAGAGAGAGAGAGAGTGAGTGAGCATTAGAATTGACATTGAGCGGCAAATGCAATTTAATTGTTTTTATTTTTTTTTTGTTTCTTTTGTCTAGCTGTCTGGCGACGCTGTGCGCCGCGCTTAGCCGCAATCATCTAGCTGTTATCCTGGCAGAAGTGCCTGCTGTTGCATAAGTAAACACACATACATATATACATTAATGCGGCTCTCGCGCAGCTACTTACCAAACACCATAATGCCCGTGGCGGGTATTAGATCCGAGTTCGCGAAGCGCCAAGAGTCGGCCGTATCCGTGCTGCGGGCAGCAACAGGCAAAAAGGATACATTTACGTGGGTTACAACGAAAAAAAAAAACAAAACAGAGTATAAATAAATTACACAAAGTTAACACCAAATTAACATTTCCCTTTTCTTTTACGTTTTCAGAAATGTAAAATATGGCCACAAAAAAGAAATGGACTAAGTTGAGGTTTATATGTTTCTCGAGCGGCAAGCATTATGTGGCACAGATAAAAGGGGCTGCGGACAGCCAACAATGTGAGACGTGGCACAAAAGTACACAAATTGGAAATTTATTTAAATTTTATGCCCCGCTACAACAAGTAGGAATCGCCGCACAAAGCTCGAGCACCCGTTGACCATGAAATACGCAGCAGGAGCAGCAGCAGCAGGAGCAGGGGGAGCGGGTGTTTGGCTGGCAGCTCGAGTCAAGCGCGGGGACGACGTCGTCGCCGTTGGCAACACTGTGGCAACTGCTAACGAGTCGCCCTCGCAGTTGCCACAAACAGAGATAGGAAGCGGCACAGATAGCGCGAGTGAGACGGCGTCTGCTGCGTGCAACAGCCACTGCGGCAAACTAATGAAAAGCCATAAAAGCCAAACAAGTGGCACACTACATTTTATGGCACTGCGCGCAGTTCAATGCCGCCGGGGTCGGTGCAAGTCGCCGCAGATTCGAAGGCACTAAAGCGCCACTTAGCACTAAAGCGGACAGGACTCAACCTCTCAAAAAAAAAAGCAGAAGAAATAATAAGTGATGAAGCAGTAGATGCGGCATGGACAACAACCACAGCACTTAGCCGCCCGCCAAGGACTCTGCTCATAAATTTGCTGCCCCACGCCAGTGCCAACAAATCGTAATTAAAATGCAAATAAATCTGTGCGCGTTATTAGACAGCGTCGACAATTAAGAAAGATACATTTTTTGATAATTTTTACAAATTACCTGAAAAGGAAAGAAGGCAAACACCTTCTCTCTGCACCAGCCGAACGAATTATATTTTACTTATATTCATTTCATTTTTATAATTCATTTACAGATTGGCGAACAACACGTAATGACAAAAGCTCGCTCGCTGATGACTCGCATTCAGGAACGCCTGGGCCTTCTGATTCTAACTTAAATTCGTAAAAAACTTGTTTAAAAAGATGAATATCAACTGTAAATTTTATATTCGTACGGATCCCCACAAAAAAAAACAAAATCAAATTGATGCCAATCGATTCTCTGGACCTCCAAAATAACAAAATTCCCAATCTCTCAAAAATCGGGCTTAATTTGGCTGAGATATAGACAGTTAAAGTTTTTGAACAAATTAATTTTTGCGGTTCTTGGCATTTTCCATACAGATTTGGCGAGGAAACGATCAAAACAGGTGGTTCCCAGATGACCCACATATCCTTGGTTATACCATACCATTGATATAGTCCTGGTGAACCTAAAGGACCGAATCCCTGCAAAATGCGCACGGAAACTGTCCAGAAATATGTATGCTTTTTATTTCAGCAACCCCTCCTCCCTCTCTGGTTCTTAGATGACCCACATATCCTTGGTTATACCATACCATTGATAGAGTCCTGGGGAACCTATAGTTCCAAATCCCAACAAAATTCGCTTTGCAACTTTATCCACAATTAAATTAAGATTTAAAAATTAACGGTCACAAAATGCCCGGCCGTTTACAGAAATTCTGTGGCTGCTGCTGAAAGCGGCAGTAAAAGTATGCAATTTAAATTTGCGATCTTTAATTTAGCTACGAATAAATTTTCAGCCTGCGGGTATGCAATGAAATTTTTCATTCATAAAAATTTTTAGTTCGTCTACCTGCTGGTCATTTCTGTTCGCCTGGTATTTTTGCCAAATTTCCGTTCAAGCCGGACGCCCCCATTAACCAGGGGATGTTAACAGTGGTATGTTAACTAACATAGACTTAACAGCGGCCTGTTAAATAACAGCTGCTTAACAGTGAACTGTTAAGAAAATTGCAAGTCATCATTTTTGCAAAAAATTTCTGTGCATCTACCTGCTTGTCATTTCTGTTCGCCTGGTATTTTTGCCAAATTTCCGTTCAAGCCGGACGCCCCCATTAACCAGGGGATGTTAACAGTGGTATGTTAACTAACATAGACTTAACAGCGGCCTGTTAAATAACAGCTGCTTAACAGTGAACTGTTAAGAAAATTGCAAGTCATCATTTTTGCAAAAAATTTCTGTGCATCTACCTGCTTGTCATTTCTGTTCGCCTGGTATTTTTGCCAAATTTCCGTTCAAGCCGGACGCCCCCATTAACCAGGGGATGTTAACAGTGGTATGTTAACTAACATAGACTTAACAGCGGCCTGTTAAATAACAGCTGCTTAACAGTGAACTGTTAAGAAAATTGCAAGTCATCATTTTTGCAAAAAATTCAGCTGAATTTTGATTTGAAAAATGTGAACCAACGGCCGGGCCCAGTGCAATGGCATTTTGCGACCGTTAATTTTTAAATCTTAATTTAATTGTTTATAAAGTTATAAAGCGAATTTTGTTGGGATTTGGAACTATAGGTTCCCCAGGACTTTATCAATGGTATGGTAAGACCAAGGATATACGAGTCATCTAAGAACCACAGAGGGAGAAGGGGTGGCTAAAAGAAAAAGCATACATGTTTGTGGACCATTTACAAGCGAATTTCGCAGGGATTTGGACCTTTAGGTTCACCAGGACTATATCAATGGTATGGTCTATCCAAGGATATGTGGGTCAACTGGGTACCATCGAGGGGGATGAGCCAGCTAGAGGGGGACGGCTGAAAGAAAAAGCATTCATATCTTTTGCCCGTTTCGGTCATTTAGGTTCACGATGACTATATTTATGCTATGGTATAACCAAAGATATTGAGTCAACTAAAAACCAAAGAGTGGGAAGGGGAAACTACTGGAGTCGACTGAATATCCTGGCCATGCGTATGTTCCTAGTATTCGGTTATTTAGGTTGACCTGTACTATATCTATGATATAGTTTAATCAAAGGTCGTCTAGGATCCATCGCTTTTCATAACATTTTCACCCGTGGACGTGGCAAATTAGACATAACATAACATAAGCTATTTACTATATTTACACAATAAAAATATTACATTTTCAAAATACTTAAGATGAGTATAAATCGGACATACGATGAATATCCATCGACAAGCTGATGTGCCTGATACATACGAAACTCAGGACTAAAATCAGATCAGAGTATGTTAATCTAGAGTACAAATCATGATCCGAAGGCTGTGTCTATTGGATTCGATTTTGGCAAAGTTAAAATCAATTTGAACTCTTGAAAGAGTAATAAGAGGAATTTTCTACTCAAAAAACTGAACTTTAACAATTCTATAACAGCCTCAGGCAATCAAATTTGTAGCCGTTTACTGTCACAAATTAAATATCCTCTAGTCAAACGCCAAACTTTTGCGCTGACTGTGATATCTTATGCATAGATATATTTATATACTCACACTTTATAGTCGCCGGAAATAAGCTTTATGATGACGGCAAACAATATGAAGACCACGCAAGCCAGGCTAATGAAACTGGCGCGCGCCAGACGGGAGACGTTCTTATAGAGGCACAAAGGGACGACAACGCCGACGGTGACAAAAAAGACGACGCCCAATCGAACCGCGCCCATGGAATCGCCCCACGAGGGAAAGAAGCGTACCAGAACTTTAGACAAGGTATCGCCCACGACAACATTGTACGATATCATGGCTGTAAAATGGCAAAACTTTGTTAGTTACGTGTGCGGCGGGAATGGGGTTGGGGCTGGGAATGGGAATGGAGGTGGGTATGTGTGTGTGCTTGCGTTGCCAAAAATTGTGGGCAAAAATTGATGGGATTTAGCGATTGCGATTTAGCGGCAACTTACCCAGAAAGGGATACATGAATTGCAGCAGCGATAGCAAATAGTAGCCGTATTTGCCATAGGCAGCCTCCATGATGCCCGGGTAGCTGAATCTGCCGCAGATGTGGCCGCATCGAACCTGCAATAATAAATCGAGCTTGTTAGCTATCTACCTGTCTCTCTTCCCCGCTCTTCTCCTCTGGCTTTCGTAAATTATGCAAATTTCTGGTATTTTTCGTAGCGGAAATGCGTTTAATTTGCAGCGCGCTGTTAACGAGACACGCATCTAATTTCCGTTTCCGCTTCCGATTCGAGCAAACCATTTGCCATTTCTCACGCCAGACCTTCGATGTCCCGGCCAGCTACTCACCATCAAAATGAGCGAATAGTCGGTTATGTAGGCGACCAGGATGAGCAGCGCCAGGCCCAGGCCGAAGCCGGCGCGGTGCAGGGCGTAGGGAATGCCAATGACGCCGCTGCCCACGATGGAGTTGATATAGTTGAACGATGCTTGTGGTAATGAGGACAACGTGTCGCCTGTTAGCCCATCCCCTCGTTGTTGTTGTTGTTGTTGTTGCTGCTGTTGTTGTTGCGAGGATTGAAGCTGGCGTTGCTGCTGCTGCTGCTGCTGTTGTTGTTGTTGCTGTTGCTGGCCCTGTTGCTGATGTGTCTGATGGTCGCTCTAGAGACAACGTTAAGCAAAAACAAAAGGCGTACAATAATAGTGGGTTGGGGTTGTGTGTGTGTCTGAGTGTGTGTGTGTGTGTGTCCGCTGCGGTTCGTTTTGGCCCGCTCTATTATTGCACGTTGATTGGGATAAGAGCGCAAAATTGCCTCGAGTGCCTCTTTACATCAAAAGCAAACTGTCCTCCTGACACACGCACGCACACACAAGCACATACACAAATACACAGACAGATAACTCTGCGCATACGCAATTTGCAGGTGAGTTACGTATACGCAACCTTATCGTAAATTGTGGCTGCCAGCGCCAGTTACCGTGTGACGATGTGTGCCAAAATGTTTGTGCATTCTTTCTATACCCTTACAGAGGGTATAATACTTTTTTTATCTAATGTGTAATGCTTAGAATATGTAAATATATATTCTTGATCAGCGTAAAGAGCGGAGGCGTTACGTCTACTTTCTTCTATACAAACCAGTCTCTCTCTCTCTCTCTCTCAGTTTTAAGGCTATTCTCTCTATATCAGACAGCACAAATGTCGGCATAGATCGGATCACACCACTATATCATATAGCTACCTCAGAAATGATCGTTGGCATATTCAGTTGTTGCATGAAACCCCTTTTTGTTTTTGAAGATATTGCGATATTATTGCTAGTTCGTGTAGAAACTGATCCTTGTTCGAATTCAGATAACTTGTTCAGCAATCGGTTACAAACGTTGAGAATTTAACAATTATTTTCTTATGTTCATTTAATTGCATAAGTGGTTCGCCTACAACAAACTGATAAATTAAGTTTATAAATTTTACCTAATAATTGAACAAAAATCAGCAAATTCTAAACTTGACTATTTCTCCAAACATGTTTAACAAACTATAAGCCTACCTCTAGAAGGGTATTTAATCTGTGACATATTAAACATATGTTCTTTTCATTTTTTTGCTGTTGTTAGTTTTATGATGAAACGCAGGAGAGAGTCGCTCAGCCCGCAGCCCGCTTGAAATTGTAGCCATAAAAGACAACTTTATAGGAAGGGCTAGAAACATAAACCCAAATAAAATGCAACATCATGGCGCAAGGCCAATGTTGTGACAGCTAAAACAGACAGCATGGCTGTGTGTGTGCGTGTGTGTGTGTTAGCCAAGTTAGTGGCAGCTGAAGCGTTTACTGCATTGCGAGCGAAAACTTTTACCAGCTGTTTGCAATTAAACAAGTTTTCACTTATATTTTTATTTGCCCATTTCTCTGTTTTTTATTTTTTTTTTTGCTCGCACTCGGAACTAACTTGTGCCCAGACAAACAGAGTGTAAAACGCCAAACAGCTAACAAAGTTTCGGGGTACAGTTGACGCTGCCACTCCTGGAGTTACGACTGCAAAAACCCTTAAAGCAAATATTTGGCCAGAGCTACTTTGGCAAAGCCTTCTGCCAGCAGCGGAAGCGTGTCGTGCAGCTGAGTGTGGGCGGGCAGAGGGGCGTTGGGGCATGACGCTGCGTAATGAAAATTTCCAAAAGCAAATTACGTGCGAGTTGAGTTTTCAATTCAATTAAGTGGCGACAGGTGGCAAGCTATGTTGCATACCATCAAGGGGCAGCCAGCAAGTGGGGCACGTGGCAAAAGTGCCATTAAAAATGCCATTCCAGTATCAAAGCAAATGGCTAATTATGGGCGTGCGACAGGCGAACAGAACAGAAAAAAAAAAACTATTAAGACTCTTTGCGCTTCATAAAGAGACAAAGCAGCCGAAAACGTAACCCAGCTCAAGGCCGGGTCGGGCCGGGCCGGGTCAGGCTAGTCAACTAAAATTGCAAAGTGTCCTGCCGCAAAACAAATTGCGGCCAAAGAAGAGAGAGAGAGAGAGGAGAGAGAGAGAGGAAGGGCCAGCTTTTGCCCGTTAAGCTGCCAGCTTAAAGCGCTCGAGGGCTGCCTCAAATCCTGCCTTGTTGCCGCTTTTTGTGGCACACGTCAGCGACTGATTGCCACATTTAAATGTCTAATTTATAACGCGCTTGTTATTGTCATCTTTTTTTACGAGCGGCAATTAGCTTACAGCTCTTTGGCATGTTCAACACACACAAACCGTTTCTTCTTCATTTAAAGCGTTTTACTTATCATTCGAATTGAAAAGCTTGTCACACAGCGCATACGAAATGTAAAGCCTGCGACAGGTGCCTACACTCGAATGATATTTATTCAACAAATATAACACTCTTGCCGCAAATGCTGTCAGCCATAAAAGGCAGAATAAGAGGAAAAAGGTTCGTTCTGATAAGACGACGACACGAATTCCTCGAATTATTATTATGCGAGCTTTTTATACCCTGAACCCATTGAAAATGGCTAAAAAGGGTATTATGTATTTGTGCAAATGTATGTAACAGGCAGAAGAAAGCATCTCCGACCCCATAAAGTATATATATTCTTGATCAGCATCAACAGCCGAGTCGATCTAGCCATGTCCGTCTGTCCGTCCGCCCGTCTGTTCGTATGTATGAACGCAAGGATCTCATAACCTATAAGAGCTAGAGACTTGAAATTTTAGCTGCAGGTCCTCCAGATCGAGATCCTCCAGATCCCGCGCAGATCGAGTTTGTTCCCGATATTGCCGATAACTTGCCCCGTTTCCAAATAATCGATAAAAATCGATATCGAAGTCCTGTTTTTTGGGCAATTTCGATAAATAATATGAGCTAGAGTCACTAAACTTGACATGTAGCTGCTAGAATCGTATATATATATCAAGTATCTATCATGTTGTACCTATCGCCTGTTGGAAGAAGAGGGTTCAGGGTATCCCCTAGTCGGGAGCTCCCGATTAGAACCTCTTACTTGTTTCTTTTTGTGCATATTTAATATTTACTCTTCGCTGGTTTTTGAGCATTTATTTGTTTGCACATCTTTTACACGCACGGCACTCAATTTTGTACAGTCCTTTTTTTTGCAGACCAAAAAAAAAATAACTTAAAGCTTTCAGCTCTTGTTAACATTGTGTCCTGCAAAATCGTATTAATAATTTGTCAGCCGTTGGCAAGCTCCCTGCCTGGCAATTAAAGCGCGCAATCCAATTAATTTCCCAAAGAGCACAAAGTACAAAAACAGCAGAAACGAGAAATCATGCAAAAATAAAACGTACAAAAAAATGGCAACCTGTACAGGTCGAAACCCAATTGAGCCAAAGCGTGTGAAGCGCAAAAAGGCAACAAAAACAAAAAAAAGAAACAAACAGAAATTACAAATAAGAGACAAGTCGAGGCATGCTCGACTTTGCCATGAGCTACAGTCAAGATTATATAAAGTAAAGGGAATTGAAAAATATTGTTTAATATATAATTGATTTAAAATGTATAATAAGATATATTCCATAGGAAATTCAAATGAAATGCCATTATGGTATATATTTTATTATTTATTGTAAATCAATTATATATTAAATTATATTTATCATTTAATATATATGTAATCATATAAATTGATAAATAATATATATTAAACTATATTCCATAATGACACTTCATTTGAATTTCCCCCAGGAAAATTTAAGTTTACACTAAGTCCTAACCATACACCATATAAAATTGTATATACAAATTATTTTTCATAAATTTATAAGCATAAAGAACTTTCTTTGTAAGCAACCCCTGTTCCAATAAAAACTATATTTTTTGGCAAATTAACAACTGAATTTCTAGTTAAAAAATATGCCTCTTTGAGTTTTGTGTAGTGTGCTTCAGGCTTCTCACCAACACACACACATCCGATTGCAGAGTGTATAGCATATATAGCATATTAAAGTTCGAGAAAAATGTGCAGGCATTGCCTTTAATTTACACACACAGTGAGAGAGAGAAACAACAGACTGGGCTGTAAGCCAGGTACACGTTTCTAATAAAGGGCAAACATTGTCTAAAGCAAACACAAATACAAATACAAAAACAAACACACAAACACACACACACGATCTCAGTCTGGCAATGGCAAAGGCAGCCAATAGAAGTGCTTCAGTTGGGAAGCAAACAAACCTTTTCATGCATTGCACGATTTTAATTAATAATATTCATGTTGCTGAGAACCAACTCATTTGCCAGTTAGTGGAGCTGCTCGTTGGAGCGCACAGCACAGCAAACACACACACACACACACTCGCACACACACCTGGCTAGAGCATGTAAAAATTGAAACCTGCACAATTTGTTTGCCTAATGAAATTAGGCGCGCGCGCGTGGGCGTGGCAAGGCCCACAAACAAACCAAAAATAAAATTTAAAAAAAGACTGGACACTGAAAACGTGCCGGTCGCGCGCAGCGGGAAAACGTGTGGAAAAACGTTTAGACGCAAATGTCAATACAATGCGAAGGGGTGCCGAGTGCCTAAGGTGTATTCTAAAGGGGGGGGGGGGGGGGTGGAGGGGGGGGGGGGTGTTTTGGAGCGGCATAAGAGGTGCTGCAATTAACATGCGCTAACCAAAATGTCCAACCACAATTATGCGCATGGCGAAAATGTCGAGCGCAAAAACTGCGCTTTTTTGTGGGGCATTTGGCAGGAGGCCTGTTGACTTGTCAATGTTGTTGTTGTTGCTTTTGTTGTTGTTTTTGTTGTTGTTGCTTCTGTTGTTGTTGCTGTTGCACATGCAGATAAACAAACAAGCCCGCAGAGGCCACAACAACCCCAACCAAACGCCGCCTCAAAACAGCTATGTAAACACAAAACCAGACAGCACGAAAAAAAGGAAGCAACAAAAAGCGTTGGGCACGCCGAAGATTTAATACCCTTCTGGCCATGTGGCTAAGAAATGTCTTTATACAAAATCTTCATCTCCGACAGATTGTTGCTATAGGCGCCATATCATTTAGTTATTCGATTTGAAACGATTTTGCAGTTAGATTGGGAGAACAGTAAAGTTCGAAATAGCTCAGCTTGCTCAATATACTTATCTACAAAAACGGATAACTAGAAAGACAGGTAACTAGAAAAACAGATAAGTAAAACTTATTTGTCGACCAATTCTTATTGAATATATATGACTTAGTAATCCAAAGTTGATTAGATGTGGCTCATATGTAAGGGATATTGTTAGAATTTTGTTTAATACATCTAGATAAACAAAAAGAATTAACAAACAAGAACTTATTTTTTGACCGATTCTTTCCATAAAGCTGTATGATATAAAAATCCAAACTTGATCAAATATTGCTCATATGTAACTATGCTGACTGGACAAAAGAGTTTTACAAGCAAGAACTTAATTCTTAAACAATTATTTCCATAGCATATATATGATATAGTAGTTCAATTAGGTTGATTCCAACATGAGATGGAACTACGCAAAGTTTCGTAACTATCTTTAATCTATAAAGAAACAAATAGACAGACACACGGACTTGGCTATATCACCTCGACTATTGATACTGATCTAGAATATATGAATATACTCTATACACATACCCGTGACATCTCTTTCTGTTGTACAATTGCTGAAAAAGTTAAAGGTCCCTTCACGGACATATAAAAAGAACTCTCTCTCTCTCACTCTCTCTTTGACCTTCTGCTGCCACTTCTGCTGTGGCCTTTTGTCTTGCGTTAACTGTTTGCTTTTTCGATCGGCTTGCTGTTAAATTTAATTTGATTTTGTCGAACACCAACAACAACAACTTGGCAATTAATAAGTTATTTTTATGCTTTTAACAAAAGTTTTGTTAGCTTCAAGTAAAGAGCACATAAATTAACAAGAAAACTTTTCGTTATATCAGTTCGTTTGGGGGCATATTGTTAAAGAAGGCATTGCAAATGCCAATTTGCGTTTGTTGTTGGCCTTCGGAGCTGCCATTAGTTGGGCAAACAAACAATCAGCTACTTACTGTTCGCCTGGCTTTTACATACAGTCTGACCATGGATTCTAGTTTCCCTTTTTTTTTTTTTGTTTCTGCTACATTTTTGCCTTGTTCTTAATGTTGAGCTTGTTTTGCTCTGGTTTTCTTTCGGACAGCCTTGTTGGGCCAAATGCCAATGCCAACACTTTCAGTGTGAGCCTGTGAAAACAATGCCTACACCAACACTGACACATGCACACCCACACACACCCACACACACGCACACATTTGCTATGCATAGTCATACAACAGCATATCAAATTACACAAGTTTTTTTCTCCCATTGTCCTCAGCAAAACTGAAATTTTCTGCAGCAGCTCCTTTAACTTTAAAATTGCTATTAATTTCTTTAGTACATTTCAAAAGCTCTCAAGCAATTTAAGAGCTAACTTTTAAAAGAAGATGTTGTCTTTTAAAAACATACTCAAGCTAATTGCATATGTAATATAGATTCATTTTATATAGTTCGCAGTCGTGAATAGCTTTTAAGCGAAAAGACTATAGCTGAAAATTGCAGACTTAAAAATTCTACATAAACTGAAGCAAATAGTATTCACTTCAAAGTATAACAATACTTTATTTATTTTGAACCAAAGTCTCAAACGAGTAAGTTGAATCAAGCATATTAGAACCAATTTAAAGGAGAAACGCTGGTTCGAATTGAGAAATTTTTGAGGCGTTTGCAGTTATGATTCACTTGACTTGATTGCTTGCTTTAATTTGATAATAAATCTACATAAATATAATAATTAATATCTTTATTTGGCGCTGTTAGCAAAACTTATTTAATGACTGTGAAGAACTTTTAGATGCTGCACATTTTATATCTTTAAAACATTTATTCTTCCCGTCTTTTCTCTCTTTTTATTCATTATGGTTAGCTTAGAACAAAGCGCTTAAGCTCAAGCCTGCACGAATTTATTTAATCGGAATTTTCTTTGCTTTCAACTTTTGACGAGTTGGGCCCCAAGAGCTCTGACTTATGAAAACATAAAATAAAAACTTAAATACTTTAAGCCACTGAATTATTTAACAATCTAAGCAGAACAAAGGTTTTTTGATATTTTACTCATCAATTTGCCTCGGAGTTCGTTAATATGGCATACTATATATGAGAAACAAGTAGAAGAAAAGGTCAAAGGCGGTAAAAGGAAGAAAGCAAGTAAAATTGCACTTCATTTTTCAACATCAGCTGCTGCGTCTCAACTGGTCGCTGGGAGTGGCAACGATTTTAATCAACTAAAATTGAAATGAAATTTAATAAGGAGAGGCGCCCGGCGCCAGTCGACAGGCAGGCCGGAGCCGTACACACAGGACGCGTCAGGCGGCAAAAATTTTGAAATGAGGAAATTCTTTGATGCCCGCCGACCAAGAGCAGCAATTTTCCGAGAAGGTTGCGGCCAATGGCACAAATTTTAGCGCCCCCCCCCCCCCCTCTTTTCCTCTCCCTCTGACTGTGTGTGTGTGTGTGTGTCATGTGCTCGGAATTTAATGGATATGAATGTGAATACGAAATGTCGATTTGCATGTCGATGTAGGAAATGTGGGTCAAACATTACCTTCATTACATTGTTGAAGTCGTCGAATGCATAAGCCTCAGCTGCGGACACATCGCTGCCCTGGATGATTTTTTTTTTTGCAGAAAAAGTCAAAAATCAAATTGTTAGCCATTTAATTGGGTTCGGTTGGGAGGAGTGCAGTCCTTTAGCTATGCAGCGTGCGATTTATGCGCCGACTCGTAAAATAACATGCGCCATCAAAATATGCATTGCATACCGAAATAAACAGCGAACAGTAATAAAAAAAAAGAGGTAATAACAATTTATTTCGCATGCCAAATATATACGTAGATGGAAACACGTGTTTTTTCTTTTTTGTTTTTGTTTTTGTTGCTCTACACCCTGTACACATAAAAGTGGACTGGGTAGCATGGAGAGTGTGCTTCAATTTGTGCTGTTGTGTGCAACAGGCAGCAACTATTTACACTCTTATATACTCTGCATTTCGCAGGTAAAAAAAAAAAATATATATATATTTATATGATATGGTAAAGCCAATTTACCAAGGCCAAGGCCAAGGCTCTAACCAGTTGCAGACACTACAAAAAATGAATTATGTTATGTTCGCTTTGCTTTTCATGTTGCTTGTCGCTTGTAATTCTCAACAAGTTGAAGCTTCGATGGGCAACAATTACAGAGTTGATAACAAGCTCTGCTTAAGCTATATTCCGGCAGTTCTTGATCTACACAGACAACCTGCTCTTTTTTTGGAAGTTTCTTTCTACTTGTTGGTTATTATCTATACACAAATTAAACAACTTTGACCCCGAGTCGCTTAGCTTAATATTAGTTAATATGCCTAAAGGATAACTTAAACCATTTTCTTTACCTACTTACACAATATGTAACCTTAGATCTATCTGTGACCATGCCCAGCTGTGAGTAGGGCCATAGCTTGCCGGACAGATCCCTATCTCCCAATACTATCTTTATAGCCTATCTATTTAATAAAACTTAATTTAACTTATAATTAATATTTATTTTATTCCTCTCTTATATTTAATTGTTATAGATTCGAAGTTAATATAGTTCATTATTATTATTTTTTTTTGTTTTACTTACTTTACTTTTACTTTTTGCTCTGACTAACGCCTTTCTTTGGGCTTTTAGCTTTGAATTTATCTACTTTTATGTATTAAAAATTTAGTCGACCCTTGTTTTGTCGCCCATCAATAAATAATAACCAAATAAATAAACATACGAGGTATCTACGAAGCTAACATTCGGGTACAACAACATTTGCACTTGTTTTATGTGTAAACGCGGTTCAGCCCAATGGGCTTGTTTCTGATATTTCCCTCTCCGTAACTTTGGATGGGTTTTTTTATTTCGTTTCTGGTTGCCGATATTATTGTTCCGCGTCGCCGTCAGTTACCGAGCTACTGTATACAAATACAGAGCGCTACAGAGTTGGCCCCGAGCGCATTTGTTTTTATTGTTTTGGCACCAGACACACACAAACAATCAAACACACACATATACATGTTGAATCCATCAGCGAGGCATAAAATCAGCATGGACGTGAAATCGAAACCATTTAAAGCAGCAGCAAAGCCCTCCCCAGAGAAAAGGACTTCGCATTGGGCCGTGGCAGGCGCACCTTAGCAAACGCTTTTTTTTTTGCTGGCACTCGCACTTGGCCATTTCTTTTTTTTTTTTATGTGCGGCTTGAGATTTTTATTGCCCAGATAATGGCTAAGAATCTTTAGCAACAGCTGTTGCATGCTACATAAAATAGACAAATATGCGATATGACAGATCTTGACAGGAGTCGGGTGCAATAATTCAGCTGCTCGCTTCGACATTTGTGGCATGTGCAACATGTGTTGCATTGCATAACAGACGGCACTCGGACTTGCAATTGGATTTGATTTGTGTTCAATTCAGTGCACCAGACACGCCCACAAGCACACAGACAGCCCCTTGACATACATGCACTTAGTCACTGTCAGTGTCAGGAAAAAGACGCTGACTTTGATTCTGACACTGACTCTGACGTCGCCCTCGAAACTGGCCATTAAATTGTTTAAAATAGTTTTCTTCTTGGACTCCTTGATCAATTGTCAATGGGCCATGGTCAAGAGCCGGGAATGTGGCCATTCAATTAGGTCAATTTTTACACAGTATACTTGGGCACTCCGCGGGCTTCACGTTGCGCATACGACACGATGTGCAGCTAACAATTTGCCTTCCCGCACACTCCTTAAGGCGTTCGCAAATGTCAAAAGCATTCAGCAAATGCGGTCAACCGTGGCGTATACTTAATATTGTGTGCTCCTATATTTAGACGCAGAGGCCAGAGGCTTTTCTACTATGCACATTAAATCTGTTATGCAGACATCAAAGAAGACCTATAGAACAGCTGGCTTGTCGAAGCCTTAACTGAACTATCGGGGCAAGTTTCTCTTGCTTTTTTTTATAAAGCTGAGTTTTTGTAGAACAAAAAATATTTCTTGACCAACAACAAGTATTTTTACGTTTATTATCTATCGGACGGTATGTCTATTGCGAGTAAAAAAGTCAGATCTTTAAATGATAATCCTTTTTGGCCTATCAATTGGCTATATTCAGCACTTTTAATTGGCACTCAATATTTATTGCTTAAACTTGCCATATCAGGCCTCAAATTAAATGACAAAATTAGGTTTTAATTTTAGAATCACGATATTTAGGTTCGCATTGATATGGATCCCTCAACTCGGTCAAAGCTCAACCGATTTTCGTAAGGTTTGTCTTTTTGTTCATAGTTTGAGCTCTATATCAATTTGGCATCTTAATCTGGCAACATAATTTGTGTGAAAAACTCACTTTCATATACTTGAAATAAAACA
Source organism: Drosophila borealis (assembly GCA_035045885.1). Lineage (NCBI taxonomy): Eukaryota > Metazoa > Arthropoda > Insecta > Diptera > Drosophilidae > Drosophila > Drosophila borealis. Next base: position 1,483,689 of record JAWNOR010000122.1, on the reverse strand, counting down.
CACACTAGAATCCTGTTCCGCTTTGACCCGCATTAGAAAAGAGTTTTTCTATCAAGGCAAACCGATAAATTTACACGCTTATTGTAATGCAGATAGCATGTGTAAAACTATTAAACTCCATCAAAATCTTAGCGATATTTAAATAAGAATGTAAATAGAAATAGAACCTATTACCTCAAATCAAAGAAAAACATTGTTTAAAAGTAACCAAGTGTTAAAACTTTTTACAATGAAGAAAATGCTCTCATCTAGCTGAAGGCTCTGGCAGCTATTGCCATTTAGTTTTAGCTCTATGAAAAGTTTAAATAAATAAATATTCTCCCACATTATTTTCCAAGAAGTTTAAGCCGGGAAATTTGTATGTAAATCATAAAGCTCACAAATCATATTACAGCATAATTTGATCAGCCCGAAGTCAACTCTTTCTTCCTAAAGCTAGTCTGACAAATTGTTGGCTTAGATATCGAGTGCCGTAATACTTGGAAATGTGGCCAATATATGCGAAACAGGTGTATTTGCACCTGATGCACGTCTTGGCACAAGCGCTGCGCTCGCATTTGTATGCAGCTGGCACAAGTTGCCGCAGACGACATTGATTTCTGTTATCGCAACTTGTTGGTGGCGGGGCGGGGGCGTGCGTGGAGCCTAACAGTGGGTGGGGGGCGGAAAGGGTTCTAAGGTCGCCTGCTGAACAATGCGAGTGCCGTTGACGTTTTTATTTGATATTTAAACAATGCGAATGCCGCCTGACTGCCAAGACACTGGGGCTCGTCGTCGTATCCTGTGCAAGGCCTGCCTTAAGGTCACACATCCAGGCCACATGCCATGCATATTAAGCGGCGATTAAGCGGGAGCACATGCCACATGCCGCAGCCGCATGCCACATGCTGTTGCATGGCCATCATAACAATGCTGCAGCACTCATCAGTATGTGCAGCAGGCGTCATAAATGCCGCAAGTATGTGTCTCCCTCTGTCTCAGTGTTGTGTAATTAAAGCTTAAGACGCGCGCGCGCGACTTATTGATTTTATTATCATCATCAGAGCTGCAGCGTCCCAAGGGCGCTGCCTTCAGATTTGCCACGCCTAATTAAATTTTTGGATTATGTCCATAGCTATACATATATATTTTTTCCTTCTTTCGTCCCAATTCCCCAGACAGACAAAGCAACTGATAAATTACGCGCAGCCGGCAAAGGTCGCAGCACACACAATAAATAAGGTACATGTCATAAGGTTGCAAGTTTTTGGTGCTTGTGAAGGGACACACACACGCACACTCACACACACACCCACACAAACGTCCCTTCATTAATCATAACAATGTGTGTTGCATGTGATTTATTAATTTGCCTGCGAGCAGACTTTGCAGACAATATGGAAACGTATTGAGTTATCACTCAATCAAAACTGTATTAGCCAACCAGCTGCTGTTGTTTTTGTTGTTGTTGTTGTTGTTGTTGTTATGTGGTTTCCAATGTGTCATTGTCTTAATGCCCCGAGCGTGTGTAATTTGCGTGCTTCTGTTTCTGTTGTTGTTGTTGCTGCGCCGTCATCGCCATTAAAGGACCCCGAAAACAAATTGATTTCATTCATGATTTAACAGTTTGCTCGATTGGGCGCACACGCAAGCCAATTGCCAAGATTTTCCCCCAAAGATTGTTTATTTGCACAGTTTTACGTGCAACGCACACACACACACACACGAGCACACACACACGCACACACCAGCAAAACTCTAATGAATTTTGTGTCAGGCCAACCGCCAGCCAACCCCCAGCGAGGCTCCGTTTTGTATTCATTTTAACAATCTTAAGGGATTATCGGCGCGTCAATAGCTCTTGCACACACACACACACATATATATTTATGCATATATCAGTTTATATATATATATAAATTTATTCGCATAATATTACATATGTTCTTGTGAAAATACCATTGGGGTTTTCATTGGAATTTATTTCGCACAGCATTCATACATACATGTATGCAAATCGAAGCTGTCCGCGTGAGAAGACGTGACTGCACATGTGTAAGTTAAGGCCTGAGCCGCAATTAAAATGTAAATTCATTAAATGCTTTTGATTAACATATATATTATAATTATTCAATAATTAAGTGGAGCATTATGTTCGGTATCAGAAGCTATATAATAAGCATATAATATATATTAAATAAATAAATTATATATATGCTATAGAGTAAATGTATGTATCCGTTATATATTCTAGATATTAAAAATATATATTATATGTATATTCTATATATTCAATGAATATATATTCTATATACTAAACATATATCATCTTGATCTATCAGGGCAGTAAACCAAGAAATATGTCAGGGCTTCGGTTCACGCTTCGAACCGATTCCCTGTCTTTTAGCTCGCTGAGTAGAACTGTTTTTTCTTATGCTGGTTGAAACTTTAACATTTCTCACACTTTTTGGAAATTTTAGTAAAAATATTCAATATTTTCCTTAAAATGTATGGCATATTGTACTGAAAATAATGCAAGTCGCACACATTTTCCCATATTCACAAGATGTAGACTAATTTTTAATTTCAGCCCAAAACTGGCTTCTGCCAATTATGGAAAGGTAAATGCAAATAGTTGGACTCGCACGATTTCTACATGAAACTTTTAATTAATTTTCTATGTCGGCTTGCGGTTCGGTTATTTCTCGCACGTCCGAGCTCGAACTAACTCGTTTCAAGACTGCTTCGCAGCTTTCTTATTTAAAAATGTCTATAAAAGACTTTCTGAATTTCAGTACACCTTAAATATAAACCAAATTCAATCTGATCAGAGTACTATATGCAATATATGGTCATATATTAAAAGCAATATTTTCTACTACGTGACTATTTCCCCAACGTGACTTTCGTGCTGCCCGAATTAGCGGCAACTCGCATTTCCCAGTGAAAGCAACTAAAACCAGACACAAATTGATTGATTGACAATGCATTTTGCTTATTAATATTGCATGTGCATGCTGTGAACAAGATGAATACTAGACGCAGATAAATAAATAAGTACCTTATGTGCGCAGCTATATTATATGTTAAATGGGAGAACTGTGAAAACTGATGCATATATTTAGTTTTTCATGCATAAAAATTGATTTAAATGCATGTTGAAAATGTCAGATAATCTGTTCAAGCGAAAAGCAATTAATTCATTCGGGTAAGGACATGCATGGAAAACGCAATTAAGCATACGCCATGTGCAGCCAGAAGGATAGCCCAATAAATGCTTGACAAGTGGCAACAAAGTGTTTAGAAATTGGCTAGATAGATTTTCTCAGTAATTTAGTTAGCTTGCTAAAAGTAATTTGTGGTTAGCTCTTGTGAAAACAACAAATTAGGCACTCGTCGGGCAGCTGCCTGTGCTTGAAGCGCAGCCATTGTGGCAAGTTAATGAGCGCAATTGCTTGCAATTAAGGTGCAACAATGGCTACAAAAGCGCGCCAAGCACTGAGCACAAATTGAAGCACCGAAAATGCTTCCGGCCTCAAAAATGCATGCAATTAATTGTATGTGTGTGTGTGTGTGTGTGTGTGTGTGGGTGGTTGCTATTTACAACATGTGGCATCCACTCACCTGCCGTTGCAGTATGTAACTGAATTCCGTTGCCGTGTTGCGTCGACTGTCGTTCATTCTGCTGGCCGCCTTCTGAGCGTCTTCTGCAAGTTTTATGGCCAAACAAGTTTTGACAGCTACTGCCTCAGTTTTGGTTTTGGATTCAGTTTCTGGTTTGGCTATGCCTTGCTTTAAGTTTTTTGTTTTTTTTATTTGTTTGGTTTGTCTTAAGTTCAGTGTAGTTAAGTTAATTCAAGTTGAGTTTTAGTTTTAGGTGGGTGTTTGCCTCTGGATTTCGCAGTGGCACTTGACTGCATTCGGCTAGCAGGCGAAAATGCTATTTAAAAACTCATTTAGCAAAACAACAGTTGCCTGAGAATGTCATGAAAATACAACAAAAGAAAAGATTCATAAATAAAATGAATTAAAGAAAACGTGTACAACAAATTGAGCACATTAAGCTGAGGAATGTGCATATAACTATTAAGTATACTTTGAAGAGAGCTCAGAGCAAAGTCTAGAGTTTAGGCTCTAAATAAGTTTACTATTCTGTATTATTGTCATAAAGTATCAATCTGTAAATATAACTCTTAGAAAATTTGTGTGTCATGTTCAAATTCAATACATAAATATATAGGGAAAATATATAAAAAGAAATATTCTCAACATTTAAATAAAAATTAAAGCCAACTTTTTGATATGGTAATTATTTAAAATATTATAAGTAAGCGCTTTAATAATTTCCCACATATTTTAAATTATAATTTAGTCTTTGAATAGATATTAAAATAAAAACTTTGAATAAACTTTAGCTGCAACACTTTCGTTTAATTGTTATTTGCCCAATTCTCATAAATTTGGCTGCAACACATTCACTTTCAATTGCCGCACAGTTCGAAGCATTCGCCTTCAGCAGCTGCACAAGAAGAACAACAATAATAGAACAACATTCACAATAAAAGCAACTTTTATAACAAGTCACTTAAAAAGTGCATTAATATTCATTGAACAACCCTTTGTAATTGAATTATTTTTTGAAAACATTTTCCCTGTCGCTTGCAGTTTCATTTACTTTTACGGTTTGATTTCGAGCGATTTCGATTTGGTTGCGATTTGGTTGCTTCGACGCTTTCGTTGAGACTGCTGCAATACAAATATATTGCGAAACTCTCAACAAGGATAACGTTGGCGTCGTCCTCGTCGTTGTCGTTGTCCTGTCGTCTGCCGATGTTGTCCTCGTCTCGCGTTCTATTTGCCGTTGAAGTTTTGTGCTCAATGCTTCTCAGCTGTTTGCTGCGCATTATGTTGTTGTTGTTGCCATTTGACTTTGAAATCGCCAACAATAATGCACACACATACAGGCACACACACGCACACACACACAGCACTGGCTGCGCGCTCACAATAACAACAACAAAACAAGCCGGAAACGAAAGCGAAAGTTGCCAGACCGTCAAGTCAAGTGTTAGACAGCGGAAAACTAACAAACAACGCCGAGACGACAGCCATAAATTGAGCTGGACATATGAAAATTTTATAGAATTTTCCAACACTTAAAAAATTAATGTTTTTAACTAAAAACTAACGGTTATGCTAGTGATTGCATAAAGTAAAAGCAGTCTGGCAACGCTCAGCCCTGGCAGTTCATTCATAACAGCTACAAAGAGAGCGAGAGAGAGGAGGAGGGGCAGGGGGAGAGAAAGCCGCGCGTGAGAGCAGCTTTGTGCACGTGCTTTGCAAAGTTGCGCAAAGCTTTTGCCAGATGGCGCTGCACCCGGAAAAAGGCAGTTACCAAATCAGCTTAAAGGGACTGCATTGTTTTATATCACACTTGACTCGAATTTCTCTATTTAACGCAGCAAAAAAACACAATTTTTAACGCCAGGGCACAACACGATAATCCTGCAACGCCTCATCGAACGTATAGCTAATGTCGATCTCCTCCTGCCGCACCACCTTGGCATCCAGCAGCCGGCGCAAAATCATGGCGGTGCGTCCATCATACAGATTGCCGTAGAGCTGCAGACGCCCAATGCAACACGGCTTCTTCAGGGTCAACAGTATAAGACTAATTGCCTCGGCGCCAATTTGATTGTCATTGAGATACAAATGCTGCAGCATGGTACAGGAGCTGAAGTACATGGCCACCCATTCGCCGCCATGTGTGCCAATTGTATTGCCGCTGATATCGAGCAGCTCCAGTTTGCCGCCCTGCGCAATGCCGCGCATGAGAAACAGGGCACCGTCGGCGGCTATCCGATTGTGGGCGAGATTGAGTTTGCGCAGCGAACACTTCGGGCTCTGCAGATACTCGGCAATAGCCTCCATATCCTGGGCCACGAATTCACACAGTTGCATCGTCAGTTCCGTCAGTTTGTTCTGCATCAGCAGCGAGCCAACTATCGAGGTAATCTTCTCGGTGTCCAGCGTCAATTTGTCGCCCAACAGGCGGTTGGCTATAAAGCAACGCATGCTGGCGGACTTGTACACACCATCCGCGACGATGGCAAAGTTATATTGGGTCAAATTGCAGCTGGACACGTTAAGGGTATGCAGCGTATCGCTGGCCAGGAGAAATTCACGCAACATGCTCGCAGTCTTTGGTGTAAGGGGTGTGCCTGCATAGTTGGGCTCAGCATTGAGTGGCCTTCACACACACTCACGCACACACACACACTTACCCTCGAGGCTCAGTTCGCGCAGCTTCATCTTCTGCACATTGAGGCGCATCATCACAAAGAACTCAACCGGCAGCCGCATCAGCTTAAGCTCAATCTTTGGCACGTTCTGCAGCGAGCGCACAAAGTCCTGCAAGAGACGCACATCCCAAATGCTTACAACCACGCTCGAAATGAACACGGACTTCAAACGACGCTGCTGCAAATAGTTGACAATGGTGCGAAAATCACGTATACAATGATAGCCGCGATTCATGCGATCCTCAAAGTCGAGGCGGCGAAACTGAAAGTGCTTGTACGGACGCTCATCGTACTCGCGATGCCAACAGTAGAGCAACAGTACGGGAAAGGTGCGACCCTTGATGATCGTCGGCTCCTGGCATTTGGTGGCATCGTGTACGCAGGGTATGTCACACATTTTACAAATTTTTTGTAAATTAAGTATTTATGTAGAACTAGTTTTCAATTAATGGCAAATGGAGCGAAGATTGAGACTGGGCTACATTTGAAATCTCGATATACTTTTACCCATTATTCGGGATTTGAAGTAGCTTGACAAGTAGAGAGAACGAAATGTAACATTTTTGATTGGCACTTGAGAACGGTCTGAAGTTACTTTTTGCAATATTTATGGTTAGATCTATTTGGAATATTGAAGCTGATCACGGATGAACGAATCCTCGGCATATATACTTTTGCTGTTAAGGACATGAGCAAAAGCAAGTCTTTCACTTTTCCCATATTTTTTGGTCTTCATAATTTGTAGAGTAGATTGTTGTTGACTGAGATAAATTCTAAGCCTACTTCTGATGTTGCTATGGCAACTCTGGCCAACACCTAATGGCAAAGTTCGATAACAAATATATCGATATTAGGAGCATCAATGAGAAATTTAATGCATGAGTAACTAAAAAATAATTCTATTATTTAGATTACAGCACACATAACTCATAGAAGCCTCATAAGCCAAAGCTGAGGCAACAAAAAGTCAAACAAAAAGTCAAACAAAAAGTCAATCAAACAAAAAGTCAAACACATTTATACAAACTTTAACACACCGAAAATATTTATAAAATCAAATTGCAACATATTCATTTGCATGTCAACATGTTTTTGGTGAATTTCCAAGAAGCCGAACAAGCGCTTCAAAATGTGTCCAACTTTTTTGGCCTTAACCGCAGCGCAAAGCAATTAAAATCCGACAGCCGCAAAGTATGCAACAAAAAGGCTGCTTGGGTCGCAGGCAGACTTGGAACACCCTGTGGCTCAGCTGCAGCCAGACGGACTTATGACTGGAACTTCAGTCATTAGCATAGTTAGCAGAACTTTTTGCACATTGCACACACATTTAAGGCGAAAATTACCATAAACGATATTTCATTCATTTGCCAGACTTGACTCGAGACTAGAAAAGACTGCAGGCACAATGAATTAATTCGCACAACCACGTGGACAATGCCACACTGTGAATACTTCTTTATTTTTTTTTTTGCATCCATATGTTAACCCATGGTTAAATGCGTGCCGGCACGCGCCGACTGCCCTATAAATAAGCAGCAGCAGCAGCAGAAGCCAGCGACCCCGTGCACCTCCCTCTCTCTCAACAGACTTATTTATTTATAAGATACCAAAAAACAAAAACAAGAGTCGTGGTAGACCGTCGGAGGGCACAGGAGGTTGCATCGTTATGCACGTAGCTCTTGGGGAATGTCTTGAGTTATTTTTGCACCATTTAAGGCCTGGTTGCATCTTCATTTATTTGATTGCCTTTTACGCGACGAATGCTTAAAAATAACGTGCTAACGTGCGCTTGCGCTACCCACTCCCCAACCATCTTGAGAGACTTGGCCAGTAAGTAGTTCAGCGACAGCGACTGCAACAGGTGCCCCATTCAATAGACAAAATGGGGCATTCATTGGTTGCCAGCTAATTTAGTTTGAACAGAAATCAGAATTATTTGTTTCACTTTTACTACCGCAGATACTGTCTCTACAATTATGCATTAATTTATGGCCAACAGACAGACGGACGGACAGGAGACGGGCAGGTGCCGCATGTTGCACGTTGCCGCTGGCCATGTTGCTTAGTCATCCAGCCAAAGATGGCTGACAGTGGCAATTAAACAGCGGCGACAATTTGGTGGCCAAATTGAAATTTTAAACACCGAACATGTGACTCCGCGCCAGGCCAAGGCTCGCTTAGAAATCAGATAATTAAAAAATAAAAGGGGGATGGGGAAGTATATGTTGAAAATATTGTAAAAAGGCAGACAGCCAGACGCTCATAATTGCTGGCAGTCTCAGTTTACAGCTAGTGCAGCCAGACGACGACGACAAACAACAGCAGCAGCAGCAACAACTACAGCGAGTTGCATGTGCATATCATTTAAATAACTTTTAGAAATGCAAAGTGTGAAACTGCAGAGACCAAACTATATGCCCATGCCCGGACAGCAGCCAAGGCGTCTGGGCCGACTACCTTATTCACCTGCCACAGGCCACTGGCAGCAGCAGCAGCAGCAGGCAATGGTCCATATTTGGATGCAACTCTTAAGGACAGCAGCAGAGGCAGCATTGGCATCAACATGCACATCAACAACATCAGCATTTGCGTCTGCGACGGCCTCCAGACAAACGGCAGACATGTGAGATATATGCACTTGTCTCCTCCCTTTGGCTGGCATGCTCCGCGCACAGTCTGTGCTCTCTCTCTCTCTCTCACCCTCTCTCTCTCTCGCTCTCTCTGTGTGCGCATTCATTGTCAATTTTGACAATCAACAAGATGCGACTACACACACGCCTGTTTAAATGCCAACATCAACATTACTTACCTCGGCCTCGGCCTCTGTTGCCTCTGTTGGCACTGCCTAAGCGTCTGCTACGACGGGCTGTCTGGCTCGGGGTCTGGTTCTTGGGTCGCTCCTCCAGTCGGTCTCTGGTGGCATGAGTACGCGCACTCCGGCTGATTCCGGCTCTGGGCTGATTGGTGCCGGGCAGAAGCCAAACGACGGCACGCGAAAGTCCTAAAAACCGAAAAAACCAAAATGCACGAAAATTAATAACAACCAGAAATGCAAAAAAAATATATATACAAAAAAAAAAAAAACAAATCAAATGTGGCTTGACACTGCAGCGCGTATACCCTGCAAAATGCGCTTGGGTATTACATAATCAAAAGCATAATCGATGCTTATGATCTAAACTATGATTTATACAAAAACAAAAATGTTAATTAGCTCAAAAATTAAAGGTTTAACTTAAGATTTGAATCAGAAAAATGTAGTAGTAATGTAGTGCATTAATATAATATAATACAATAATATAATAAAATGTATATATAATATTAATATAATTTATATTAACATATTAAAAAATTAAAATAAATTAAGGCCTTACATTTAAATTTCAAATATTTATTTTTTATATTTTATCAATAAAATTATAAGATTAATCAATCGTTAAATTTTTAATTAATATTTTAGAAGCTGTTTTTAGTCAAATGTCGATTAAAACTCATTATTTATATTTTATTCCATTTATAAAACTTTAAATAAATAGAAGAAAGAATTAAATAATTTAGGCATAACTTGATAATTATAAGCTTTTAAAACCCTCTTAAATAAATTGATTGTTAAATAAAACAGTCGCAACATTTAAAACTAAATCCATTTTTTTGATTATAAATTTATACAAATATTATTTATGTGCCAAGAGGAAGAAAAACCTACTAATATTATGTAAAATAAAATATAGCCTAATCAAAGAACTTTTGAATGATGTGATTAATATATAAAAGTTCAACAACAAGCTTCTGAAAGGATATTTCATTTTAAGAACTCGTCCCATTTCTATGCAAAGATACTATTCCTAACTTCAAGACAACAACTACAACCAATTGCCGCACACATGTCCAGTTCTATCTGAAAATACTAAAGCTCAGAGCTAGGGTATGTAAGGAAAAAAAAAAACGCAACAGCAGCAGCTGAAAGACAGCAGCACGAAGAGGCGACTGCAACGGTAGCCAGCCAGCGGGCATAAAACAACAACAATAACAAATTGGCTCCTGGTCTTTGCATTCCACATGCAATCTGAGACAACAATCACGACAACTGCATTCGGCCACTGCAGCCGGCACCAGAAGCAGCAGCAGCAGCAGCAGTGCCAGTGGCAGCAACAGTAGCTGTAGCTGTGGCAGTGGCAGTGGCAGCAACACGGGCAACACCGGCAACACCCAAGTGCGGGGCGCTGTTCGCTCGAGCAGCAACAACAGCAACCGGCTAACTAACCAACTTATTGACTTGGCCTGCGTCTGCCACTGCAACTGCTGCTGCTACTGCTACTGCTGCTGCTGCTTCTGTGTCCGCACCCAAAGTCTGGTCTGGTGTTGTGCTGTCTGGTCGCGCCAGGCGAAAAATCATGTATGTATTTTTAATAGACCTCTGGCGTGCGGCTGCTGCTGCCGCTGCTGCTGATGATGCCTCCAACTTTGCCTTATTATTTTGTGATCTCATGCAATGCCTGTGGTGTAACCCCACCCCATTACCCTCCCCCCCTCCTCCACCCCACCACACCCCTTTACAATTATATCAATTATGTGTTATATTGATGCTTAAATTTATTGTGCGAGTACTTGGCCAAAATGCATAATAATCAAGTCTCTTACTTAGTTCAATTTTGTACCCGACGCTTGCTTAACGAACTATACATATATATATATATATAGTATATCTATATATGGTTGAATTGGTCAGAGATTATCGAGTGCTCAGGTTCAATCACCTATATACCATATGCTGATAAGCAGACTGATCCATTAAGTGCGTGTTAGATACGCGTTATGCTTATATTCATTTTTATTTATAGAAAATGCTCGCGGCGTGGTAATTGTTTCTGATAATTGCGTTTAACACACAATCTGAAGTTGAAGTGGTTTACTGACCAAATGTTTTTTTATTTTATGGCCAGCTACTGGTCTTGTGAGTTACTTTGATTAGTTGAGTTTCCATTTTAATAGCCTAGCACAGAAGACCAACGCCCACACACCTGCTACCTGTCGCCAAAGTGGCAAAAAGAAAAACATTTAAAAATGCTTTTCATTTTTCGTCAAGCCGGGACTACTCGACTGGCCGATGCACTATAGCTAAATCGATATTTATCAATGCAAGCTTAGAAATCTTGACCTGCCTTTGGCCTAACTGACCTTAGCTCTCGAAATCTAAAATCTTTGAGCATAAACTCAAATATAGACGAACAGCAATCGAGTTTATTTTATAGGAATTAGGCTTGAGTGTTAAATGTTTATCGGGGATCTGTCATAAGACTGATTAGAGTACTTTTTACGAGGAACTGCATATCAAATTTGCTGTCTCCGGATTCACACAGAGCGAGAAAGAGAGCGAGAGAGAGAGAGAGAGAGAGAGGGAAACCCGAAGATAATAGGCAAACATTGCCAGATTGCATATCTATGATATCTCATGTCATCATATCAAGAAGTTGTCGGAGTTCAGGTCTTAAAGATGTAACCTCTTTGTCTGTAGCACACATTCCTACAAGAATTCCCTATTCGTATACCCTTTTCGCATACCCTTTTCGCACATGTTTCGTGTGTATAGATTGGAAAGAGCTACAATTTAACGAAATGGTGGTTCCCCCTGAAGTAGCGAAACGTGGACAACGCACCTGCTAATGACCAGCTGAAAATTGTTGTCGATTGTTTAAGTTAAATCTTTTTTAACTGGCGTGAGACATGCCGCCTTGTCAAATGCAAAAAAAAATAAAGAAAGAAAAATAAAAATAAATTGTATTTTCTTTTTATACACCAAAACAAAAATAGCAAATTGAAAGTAGAATATTTAAATATAGTTTTCTTTGCCAGACAAGATCAAAGGGAAACTACAATTAACACTAGTCTAACCGGCAATTACAATGTTTTTTTTTATGCTCGTGCCGGAGCTCTGTGCCCCGCCCCGCCCTGCCCTGCCCTGCGCTGTCCGGGGGTTGTTGCGTGTGGTCTTGGTCTAGCCTTGAAATTAATGAACTATCGAATGCTGCCTTTAGCTTTGACTCATTTCGCATTCCAATTGTCGTCTACATAACAGTTTTGACTGCCTCTGATTGACTGTTTATTTTGCCATTTTTTTTAGCTTTTAGCTTTTTTTTCGTCTGTGTGTGTTTTCGTTTATTATTGTCCACGAAGTGGGGCAAATTTTATGCAAATGTGTGAATAAGTCAAATAAATAAACATTATTATATAAACGTCTCGACAAATGTCGCGCGCATTTGTTTTTTTTTTAATTTTATTTTATTCATTCTAAATGCCTTTCTGGGGGTCTGTCGATTGAAAGAGCTCGTTCCGTTTCGTATTTTTACTTTTTTTTTGTTGTTTTGCCTTTTTCCAGCTGAGATTATGATCTGTATCTCTTTGAGCATTTGATGCGATTGCAACTTTGCATAACAGACGACGTCTGGCCGCGCAGCCCAGCCCCACCCGCACCCGCACACCCAGCGGCATGTAGGTGTTTCATTTCAAGCCTCAACAATGTGTACACTTATAATGCATAATAGCCAGACAGACAGAGAGACAGACCGAGAGACAGTCAGATAAACAGACAGTCAGACAGTCAGAGAGTCAGACATTTAAACGGTGTGAAATCCAGACTTTATAAAGTGCTCCAAATTATACAATCATTTTGAAATTCAATTTGGTCCAGACAGCAAAAAAAACCAAAACACAAAATTTTTTTTTAGAAAAAAAAAAAAGTATCTAAAAGAATCCGAAACGATGATGACATGTGATAAGCGTGTTTTCTTCTTTCTTTTTCGTTTTGTTTGGCTGCGCGACTGATGCAGAGCAGCAGAAAGTAAATAAATAAATAAATCAAGAACGTCCTTGAAGTCGCGCTTGTGATTTCCGTATATGCAAATTGAAAATAATATTATTGAATGGGTTCTGCAGCAGCAGAAGCAGATATTTGGAACGTACAACAAGATATATGTGGTTCATTCTGTTTACATCTGAAACCGATTAATGGGGTAGAAAATGCACGCAGATCTATAGATATATGACAAACTGAGGCTGAGTGTGTGAATGTGACGATTTGTAGGTTATTGTAAGTAATGATAAAAGGGTCAGTTTTTTTAAGATTGTGGGTAAGGAAAGCTATTTGAGCTTGTTCATAGAAGGTTTTTTGTTCATTTCCGGTTAGTTTTATGCATTTTATAATATTTTATTAATGTTTATGCATTAAGTCTTTTGTCAGATATAAGCAATTAAGTCGCAGATCTGAATACTACATAAGTAGCCTAAATATATCATTTAGATCATTTATTCATGCTCTCGAATCTTCGAATCAATTATTTTGCATACTTATAATAGTAATAAGCAACTGAACTAAACTTGCCCACAATTTAACCCAAACACATCCAAATTATCCTTTAAAAAGTCTATATCGTAACTCAACCCACAATATCATTGGCCATCGTGGGTTAAAGCCGTGCCGGGCACCGCCTGACCCCATACGCACCTTAATAGATTATTTCCGCCGATTTGCTTAGATATATCAAACATGTATGTTCCCATCAAAATGCCTACTAAATGACACGCACTTCTTCAATTCACGCACGTTCTCTAGATAACCAAATTTGACCAAATGGTGTATTGTACTCAGGATTAGGTACATATATATATACATACATACAAACGAGGCAATTTCAAGCAAATCAAGAAGACAAATCTTCTATAGATTACACTATAAAGCCATGCGTATAAACCACTTCAAAGAAGAAAAAAATTTAGCAAGCGAAAAAAAAAATGAGATTATGATAACGAAATTAGCTCAGGCAATTGAAGTATCAAAACAATTTGATTAAAGTATATTAGGTGCGTGTTGAAATCAGTTAAATTCTTATATAATCAGCTACGCACTTAAATGCACAATGCCAAATGAAATCAAAGTTCAAATGCCAAAAATTAATTTCTGCGAACCCAATTCAGTATAGTTAATCACCCAGATTTACAATTACACTTATCAAACTATCAAAAAAGCATACAAATAATACTTTAAATTATGGCTAATAGTGGGCACTATCAGCCCTGTTCGTAGTATTTATAGTTAACACAATTGAACTCGGCGAGTGAATTGCCAAATCTCAAAAAATGCCGAAGTCCCAATTATCAGAGCAAAGGCATCTCGAGTAGCGTCTACTCCCGCTCTACGGACCCTTTCACCCGCCAACCAATACGAATATCACTTTCTTTTGCGATAAGAAACGAGCTTACACGCACACACACACACGCACACACACACAGCGCAACACTCACGCACACAGATAAGATAAGCAAACACACGGAAAGGCAATGCGACAGCAGCGCTGACGGCGACAGCGACGCAACAGCAGCAGAGATCCTCTCAACAGCAGCAACAGCAACAACAATAACAACAACAGCAGCAGCAGCAACAACAACAACAGCGACGGCAACGTTGATTTTGATTGGTCGACGACGTCGGCAACACAAAATCCGAACTATCAGCCCGAAGCGCTGCAGCATATACACTCGGAAAAATAAATGTGTTTGCGTTTGCAAGCTGAATTTCTTATCACAAAGCTAAATGAATCACAAATGTGACTAAACAAAATAGTTTTAGTGCTTTAATTAAATTTAATTTTGAACGATTAATAAACGAAATTATGTTATAAAAAAAGTTTGATAGAATATAGAAACAAATTAATATTTAAGTAAATGTACCTATTATGAATTAAAAAACCAACTCAACTCAATAAATGATATGAATAAATGTTATTATAAATATTTATTGTTTAACAAAGCTGTCACGATAGTTTTATAAGTAAGCCAAATTACTATATTATATAATAGCTGCATAAGAGTTCAGATTGAATTGAATAAGTTTTGTACTTTGATTATCTTTAATTGCAAGTCGCATACGTTGGCTTAGCAACAGGGAAATTTCTTGCAGTGCAGCCGCGCAGCGCTTTTACGACCATAACAAAGTAGGTATGCCCCGGCACAACCAAATATTTTCTTATTTAAGACTAAAAAACGACTCGTGCAAATCACTTCATACTTGGTTCTTAGAGTGAACACATCGAGAGGCAACAAATTTAAAGAAAATAAATGCAAATAAAATTAAAATCGGCTAAGATATTCATGCGGTAGTAAATGTGAAATAACAAAATCACAACTTTGATGCTGGCTTAAGATATGCCATAGCAAAAAAAAATAGTGTTGATAAACATTTTACTAAAGAAAACAACCAAAAACAATGCTAACAACTATTGTGCTGTAGCTTAAAAAGTGTTGGAAAGTTTTGTGTGAACCAAAAAACTTTAAATTTTTAGCTGCAATTTGCGGAGCCCAGGCCCATTGTCAAGAACTTGCCAAGCCAAATCGTAAAGTTAACAAAAAAAAAAGAAAAAGAAAGAAAACAACAAAAAAAAACAATGTCAAGTGTTGTGTTGTGCTGTTGTGAGGGCAGCGGCCGGCGTTTGCTATTGCTGCTGCTGCTGTGCCTGCTCCTGATGATGTCCTGCGATGCGGCACGCATCAATCGCTCGGCCTTCATGGACGGCGACGTGCACTCCGAGGTGGTCGATCCCAACAATCGCACTATCTGGAACATGTTCAATCTAACCGTCGAGCAGGTCAATCGCATTACCAACGGCAGCAATCCCAGTGGCAAGGGCGAGACAACACAGGCAACCAAAAATCATTTGCTGGATCACCTCGCCCGCCAGCGGTAAGTACCCGTTGAAAGTCCAGCGTCGAGCCGGCGTGTGCCGGCAAGGGCTGTCAATCATTTCAGCTTAAAACTATTTTTTTGTCACCCCACAACTTGAAAGCGGCCAAAAATAGAACTCTATAAAAAACGAGACACAAACAAGAAATGAACCAAGCCAAAAAAAAAAAGATTAAGAGCATTTCTCAGCTAAACGAACAAAGCAGAAAAAAATATTAAATAAAAAAAAAAAACAAAAAGAAAACAATTGCGAATTTAGAACAATAAACAAATTGTGAAATGAAAAAAAATTGTGGGAATTTTTCAACGAGTGCACGTTGCAATTAAAATGATTTTTCTTGAAATACGTATAAACAGAAATTTAACTATATAGAATTGGCCAATTTGAGCGAAACATTGTTGGCTGTTGTGCTTGAATTGTCCAAAAACAAAATCAATTGAAGCAATTCAAGGCCAAAACCATATGCATTTCACAAATGTGGCCAAGAACCCCCAGACAGTTTATCCCCATGCATACATATATGTACATATATATATATATACCAATATATAGTATGTATTGATATATACACTTATAGATATAGTATATAGCTTTATGGCTGATCTTGCGCCTCAATTCATTTAATATTTAACACGATTTCCCCAAATGCCAAACGGCCAAATTAATAAACAATAAACACATGTGTGGATATTAGGGCCAATAAAATATATTTATTTCCACACGTGTTGCCGCCTTTTATTGATAAGTGTGCTACAAATATTTTGGAGTACCTCGCCGACCTACCACTACTCTGTAGCCCCAAAGTGTTGCCTGCTCTGATAAGCGGCCGATTGATTCTAATCTGGCCCAACTGACGGCTGTCAACACCTGTCCCAACTAAATATCAAACTGTTCTGTCTCCTATGACAACAAAGACCCAGCCAAGGGTGGGGAGGGGGCTGTAAACTCATATCTTTAGCTTAAGCTCAAGCTGCATTTGTATCTGTAGCCGTTTATCATTGTATCTATCAGATACTACTTACAACTGGCGAGCACTGCTGCACAAAGCAGACACACACACACACACACACTGGCGCACACACACAGGCACACACTGGCGCATACTGAGACGAACTGGCTGCAATTGCAACGAATTCCGTCGTCGGCCTCTGCGTATTTGTGTACGTCCATGTGGCCGGCTGTCTGGCAAATGTCTGGGAACAGTCTGGGCCATGTCTAGCTGGCTCCGTTAATGAACTTTTTGTAGGTCGTTGCTATGCGAGACACATGCGGGCCCATGGGTAGACAAACATACAATACACATATATACATATAACTATATACTATATGCATAATAATAATAATAAGATATTCCTGTTACCCCGTTTAATAAACAAACTGCAGCAAAAAAAAAAAACAAGAGCCAAGTCTAAGAAACATTTGATAAATGCTCAGATACAAAGCTACAGATCCAGCTGATATAACATGATTTATCTACACTAGCATAGGGTATTCGAAGTGTGTCAGGAAATTTTTGCGTTTCAGTGACGAACCCATTCGGTATTTATTTTCCTGATCTACATCAACAATCAATCTAAATGGGCATGTCCAACTGTTTCGAAATTATCCAGCCTCTCAGTTCCGAAACTAATTGAGTGTGAGTCGATTTTTTTTTTTGTTGCCACAGGCAGTGCACATATAAAAGCCAGACGGATCGCATAACTTAAAGTTAAATAAGACTTTTGTAGACTAAAACTCTTTTCGAAAATATTTGAAACAGCTGCTGAAGTTGAGCCAGCGACTTTTCGCTTGTTGGTTTGTCAAAAAATAAAAAGAAGCTCAACATTTTTAGTAAGATATTCAGTTAGCTGAAGCCAGTTAAGCAGGGATTTTATATATAGGAACAATTGGTAATAACTAATTGACCCAACTTTTGCTTACGCATCACAGCATATCATATACATCTTCTGCTCTAGGGTATTTCAGCTTCGGCCACCCACAACTAAGTCGTTTTTGTTTTTTCTTGTTTCATCTTGTTTGATTGCTTTGGCTGGCTGCGCAGACACAAAACGCTCGCCAGTTATAATTATGACGTATGAGTAATATCGAGACATGGGCACATGGTCATATGTTTGCCCACACTCAGGCTCAAAGCTGGGACTCAGACTTATAGACTTGGATGCCTCCTCCTTCTGCTACTACTCCTCCGCCTCCGTCTCCTCCTTCTGCCGTGCCCTGCCCTGCCCGGCAAAGCAAACAGTTGTAGGCGTATGTTTTGTGGCTACTAAGCGACGCGGTCTACGGTCTGCCAGTCACTGTTGCCATTTGTCTGAGTCTCGTCTGACTAGCTGACTGACTGACTGACTGACTGACGCGCATGCCGGACAACAGACGACCGACGTCGGACGACGGACGACGACTACGACTACTGTTCGTCGACGCATGATAATGAAGTGCAGCCGGCGAGACACTGTCTAGCCGCGCATTGTATATGCGCACACACAAGCTGAGGCTGAGGCTGCGGCACAGACTGTGGCTGCGGCTGTGGCAGTGGCAGTCAGCCAGACAGATGAGTTGTAGGCAAGACGACGCATGCTGTGGCCAAAGGCACACAGACGGGCAAAAAAACAAAAACAAAAAAAAATAAATAAATAAAATATAAGAAAAAAGAAACAGAAGCTGCAACCAAAGCAACCACAAGGCCCGGGCAGACAGCGTTAACGGGGGGCAGCGAGGCGCTTGAATTTCAAAAATGATGCACTTGGAATGCACGCAAAGAGCAACAGCTTAAGTAATACTTAAGTTGCCAGTTTGCCAGCTTGAAATGCCCACCAAATGGAGGCCAGAGATTCACCTGTGCCACGAACTACGCCGCGGCGCATGCTCAATTGGGGTATAAAGCGAGAGCGAGAGAGAGCAAGAGACATTTGGCCAGCTGCTTGCAGCTGCGTGAGTCACGCCAATATGCTAAGGCTCCTGGCCTGACTGCGACTGCTTCTAGCCTAGCCAATAAAAAGCCACAACCTCGTACAACAAGGCGTCTAGACAGGCCCCAGACAGACAGCAGAGCGAGCACTGAACATCGAACACTGAACAGCTACAGCCGCAAGTCAACAGCAACAACAACGACAACAACAACAACGAGTTTTCAAGTTCATGCCACAGCAGTTAGCAGACAGTCGAAACGTAACTCCTCAGCGGGCCATTTTGTCTGGCAGGCATTCCTTGGCCCGATCGCACGTTGTATAAGCCAAAACATAAATATGCGACTCGTATCTACATAAGCATATATCTACATATATCTATATATATATATACGTACATATATATCTATCTATATATAAGTGCGTTAATAAGCCAAAGGCGTTTATGGTCTGTCTTGCGTCTTGGTCTTAGCTTGGCTACGACTTTGGCTTTGGCTTGGTTCACTTTCAGTGCATGTTCCCATAATTATTTTGGCTAGACAAAATGCGCCGCAGGCAGCAATCAGCTCAAGACTGGCAACAACAACAACAACACCAACTGAACAACAGCTTTAAGCCAAATAAATAAAAAAAGTTATACTTTAAATACATTTTTCAGTCATATTTATTGACCGCATGACCAACAATTTTTAATCAGTTTTGATTTTTTGCCTGCCCCCGCGAGTAGTTGTTGTTGTTGTTGTTGCTGTTTTTGTTTTCTGCACAAAATTTTATGCGCAACTTTTGCAAAGCGCGTCTCAATTACCGATCCAGACAGACATCGCACACACAGATACAATTGTCCCATTGTGCGGCTGTATGTGTGCCAGATTAGATCATAGCTACAGTTGGATACGCGCCAACTATTGTTGTCCGTCTCCATCTCTCCCTCTCCCTCTCCCCCCCTCTCTCTCTCTCTCTTGCTCACTCTCTGTCTGCTGGTCACAAATAATATTCGCCGTCTCGATAGCTTTTTAAGTGACAGCGGCTCTGAACTTCATCTTCCTTCTCTGCTGTCTGTCACTTATTAGATAGATACATATGTGTATCTGCTAGTACAAAAAATAGTATCTCAAAAGTGCCACAGCGTAAGTTTAAGCTAGTCTAGTTGTAGTTCACGAGTAGTTCGTTAATTGAATGTCTCTTTAGATCAAACTTTTAAGTGCTGATGATGTTAGGAAAGTAAATTAAAACATCAACGCATAAGATCAAACTGAGCCAAATTTCAGCTGCAAGCTAACTACTCTAATATTATTAGAAATATTTATTTATGATTTTATAAAAATTGCATTACTTAATAAACGTTAAAATTGTTTATTCAAGAATACAAATTTTAAAAAATAAATAAATAGGAAATATAAAAACTTCTACAGCTAAAATGCTTACTCAAATTTGAACATGAATGTTAACAAAGTTAACATTAGGTTTACAGAGAACTTCAAGCATCCTGTATATTTACAACGAGCTTCTATAAAATCTTCAAAAGCAGTCCAGAATTCGGAAATATGTTGAATTCTCTAGAATGTTCACCATGTTTAAAGTTTTGTAAGATTTTTTTCGGATTTCTCAGCCTGTTATAATTCTCCCAGATCCCAAACATATTGTTAGTTCTAGTTTTAAGAATATGAGATGCGCTGCCGTTGACATATTCAGTTTCTATTGCTTTAGAGCCGAGCGCGTAAAACACACAACCCAATTTCCACAACAAAAATAAACCAAAAGAATTAGCTTATAAAGAACTAGACGTTCACGTTGTTCTGTCGCTCTGTCCGTCTGTCTGTCTGTCAGTCTGAATAAATTGAATCAATGCGCTATAAAGCAGCGCTAAATGGCACGTTTTCATTTATGTACAGCGCTTCTTGTTGTTGTTGTTGTGCGCCAGTTACGACAACGCTCAAATGTCAATTAAGTGGACTTTACATAAACACTTGAGCCAAATTAGTTAGATAGTCGACGCAGTCATAGATCGAGTCACAAATAGTTGGCATATTTAACAAAACGAGCTGCCTTTTCTGTTTTGCACAATTGCAGGATTAACGAGATACGCTCACGCATACGGATTGCCGTGTCCAAGCCGGATGGCAATGAAAGCCAGGCTCCGGTCGAGCAGAACAGATCGTCGCACGCAAAGGCCGGCTATCCGCTATGCAATGGCGAGACGACACCCCTCAACTGGCAGCAGTCGACCAATGTGACCCTGCAGTTTGCCAGCAGCGTTTTCCAGCAGCATGGCGACAATCTCAACCTGGACAGCGCCATTTTGCGTTTGTACAAGATGAACCCAAAGGCAGCGGCGACAAGCGGTGCGGGGCAAGCAGCAGCAGCCTCAACACCAGCAGCAACTGAGGCAACACCACCCTGTCGCGAACCCTTCCTTGAGTCGCAGATACGCGTCACCGTGTCCATTGTGCATCAGCAGAAGAAGAAACGTAAGTTAGGTGCGTACCTTCTATCCCCATGCCGGACGGATAGCTTTATAAACCTCTGTTTTCTTCTCTCTTCCACAGAGCGCAAGAAGCGCACCTGCAACACAATCATGCTGAGCAGCACCAAGACCGGCTGGGTGGACATCGATGTCAAGTGCGCGCTCACCTACTGGGCACAGCAGGAGCAGCAGCAGCGGCAGCAACAGCAACCGCAACAGCAGCAGCAACAGCAACAAATGCACTCGCATCTGCCCATTGAGGTGGGCCTGCTGATGATTGAGGTGCACGACGATGAGGAGAATCAATTGCTGCCCGGACTCTATTTTCAGCCACCCACTTGCGATCAGGCAGGTAAGCGTGTTGTTAGCCAAGCTTTAACTAACTGCCAGACATGTGTGGAACGTCAAAGAACAGAGCTCGATATATCCCCAAAAATATTCTCAACTCCAGGCCAGGCCCCCAAAACTGTGTGACATAACAGGCGCAATTTATTTACATTTTGCCAAAATGAAGGTCAATAAGATTCAGCAGGCTTTTTGTTTGTTTCCCACCCCCCTCTCTTTCTCTCTCTCTCTCAAACTTCCGAACAGGCAGACAGAAAAAAAAACAACATTTTTTCAGTAGAAATCGAAAGCGCAAACCTCTGCCCAAAAGTTCGTCGTCGCATTTTTGACGAGCTCAGCAAATGGCTAGACTTGGAAAAACTGCGACTGCATTTAATTGCGAAAAATGCAAAATAATGCAATATTTTTGTACATACATATATGTGTGTATATTGAAATATTGAAATGAATGCAAGCACGTTTTATATGTGCTCGCGTCTGTCTGGTGAATATCGCTTTATATATATATATATCTTTCGGTGTCGATTGGCACTTACGAAATACGCGATTCGTTTCTGCTCTGCCCAAATTGTAACCAACAATGAATCTTACAAGCGGAAACAATTAGTATTCAATAGTATACGTGTCGCAAGTTGTTGTTGGTAAGATATGCACACACACACACACACATACGCTCGCTCGCTCGCTACTAATGCAAATTGCTTATACGCAACGTTGTGCGTGCTGATGTTTTGTTGCTGCCGCTGATGCTGCTGCTGCTGTTGTTTATGCAGCATCTGCCTTATGTTTAACTATTCCTACTTATTGCTCTTGCTGTTGTTGTTGTTTTTATTATTGTTGTTGTTATTATTGCCGCGAACTAGCTAAGAAATAGCCGCCACTTGCATGTTTGCTCTATATTCTCGCCTGTTTTTGTTGTTGTTTTGTTTTTTTTTGGTTCCTTGTTCAGTTGAATTATGCATGCACATTTTGTGTGTTATCCTTTATTTTAATCGTTTGCATTTAATGTGTCTTACAGATATTGCAGTCCCATGGTCCGTCTACGGACCAGGAACGACTATGCCTAGTATGGAAAACAACACAGTGTCCAGGTAAGATTTGCAAAATAAATTGCCTGATACAATTTTCAGATAAAAAGAGAAACTTCGCTTTTATCAGATAACCGCGCCCCCAGAATAAAGTAGTTTTATAAATTAATCTAACTTCCTGCGCTCAAAAGTAGGCAACACTTAATGAAAGCATCAAAATGAATTTTATATAAAATGTTGCCTACTTTTGGGCTGACATTAAACATTTTTGAGTTTCAATCCCAAATCCCAAATTAATAAATAAAATTATTTTGGTAACCATTTCGATAACAAAGAGATTAAAAAGTTATCTGACATAATGAATAAATATTTTGTATAATAATATAATACAAAATATATATAATAAATTACTGATAAATTTGCTAGCATAATTTGATATACAATCGAACATTTTCACCAACAGATGCCCAAGATTAGATGTTAGATTCTTGGGTAACGGTCTGCTGTCGAGCAAGAGCTTTGAGAACCGAACCAATGGCAGACTGGAGACCCTAAAGCATCAGGTGCTCCATCTATCGCGCAGTCGGGAGCATTTCAATACCGAATCGACCACATTGAATTCACCCACAATTGACAACAATCTGGAGAATAGCGAGAACGAGAGCGAGGAGAAGGAGCAAATACATCATCATCGTCGGCGTCATCATCATCAAAGCGTTGAATGTGCCGCTGCAATGGACGCTGACGAATCCTATCAGCAATCGGATTCGCAACATCACTCACGGGCGCATCATAACCACCATCACCACCAACAATTACACAACAATCAGAACCACAATCATCAACATCATCATCATCACAAGCATCGTCATGCTGTGCAGAACGAGGAGTAGATAGATGAAGATCAATGGCTCCTTGTGGCCACACATGGACACAATTACCAATTCCATAGCACATGCATTCACCGATTCATATCCCACATGCTGGTCTTTTATAGTTTATTGTTTTTGTATCTTTAGGGCCAGAGTTGACTTAATTAGTTTTTTAGTTCATGTCATGCATGCTTTTATTAATTTTTTTTTTTTATATAGTCTAACTTATTTTTAAACAACTTGTTTAAGTTTAAAATTTTGACAAATTATTCGAAATTTGTATCTTTTTATATATATATATTTTTTTTGTGAGAGTATACATATATATATATACATATATATGTATATGTATATTTGTATATTTATACATATATGTACACATATTGTTTATATCTCTCTTATATTAGGAGTCTGTGATTTAGATGTGGTTGAATTTTGCGAATTTTTTGCTTAAATTATCATAGAATTGTTGGAACCTCAAAACTAATTTCGATACGAATATAAAAAGTAGATATATACATACATATATATATATATATATATATATATATATATATATATATATATATATATATATATATATTAAAAATACATATTATTCAAGCAGTTGGCCCTTGCTAGCAAAATATAAACAAATGTTAAAAAAAAAATAAAACTGCATTTGAATTTAGAATGCGCGAGTATTTGCAAGGGCAATGCAATTATATTAGGCTTAACAACCCATGAGTATTTATGCGCACACATACAGTTTATATACATATATGCAAGCATAAGCACGCACACACACACACACACACACACACACACACACACAAGCAAGTTTCGTTATTTAAGTCACTAGGTTAAAAAGTGCCTTCCTTTTTAGAGCCACAAAACGAGGCGTGTTTAATTATCAAACTTTTCTTAATCTCTACAAAATTTCTGTACATACTTTATGATAATTGGAAGAACCACAAGTTCTGCTCAAAAACTCATGATTGTTTTTTTCTCTAAATACGTATTACTTAATTAAACTTAACACCTTTTATAATATAACCAGAAAAGCAAATCGTAAACAGCTAAGCTTATAAGTACAAATTCTATAACTTGGCATATACAAAACGATAACAATTATATTACCTATAATAAAATCAATTCACACAAAAAAAATAAAGAGTACCTAACGTGTTTTATTATCTCTATTGCCGAGCTGTTCTTTTTCATATAATCGTTTGCTCAACACTTTGTTCAAGTGGCACGCTAAGTTGTCTTGAAATCAATTCACTTTGATAATCCACACTCGAATCGGCTCAATATCTATATATATGTATATAAATAAATTACTATCAATGATTGCGTTAGGCTTATCAAAGTGTCCACCCAACGGCAGATATCCACAATGAAGATTAGCACATCGATTGGCTTGCTTACAGATATGATTAGCTATATGCCATATGATCAAATATGATATGCATAATTTAGCCAAAGAGCTCTCTTAATTTCTCCCTCTCTCTTTATCTCTCTGTAACACTCTCCCATTTCACTCAGTCTCCAATATCAACATGGGCACTCATATGCCTCATTTCAAATAGAACAACCAACTGATAAGCCAACAACTAGCTAAATTGTCAACATTATAAAGAGGCTAGAATAATATATTCTAGCCAGAATACCCAGCCAGCTCTGCCAACTCATTTATTGACTGACTGTATATTATAACGTTCGCATTATTAAGTTATTTTGCGGTGGAGCCTTTCAATTGCAACTGCTCAAAATAAAAAACCCCAATCTAATGTCAAAAACGCTCGACTGGCAAATACCCTGTTTAAAACGAACTGGACTTAAGGCCCGGCATAACAATGCGCCCTAAAATGGTTCAAGAACAGACGAACCTGAACTGAAGCATTAAAAAGAAATATAACTGTTCAAAAGAATTTTTTTCTATTTAAAATTTTTAAGCTTTTGAGAATTAAATAAATGTAATTGTGTTAATTCTGTTAATTTTAATTATAATTAATTAAAATTCTATTGAAAATTTAGAGAAAATATAGAAAAGTGGGCACGCGAACCGCAGGCGAGGAATAGTTTTGAACCGTTTGTTTGTTCAGCAGCAATTATTTACAGGGTATTTTCAAAGCATCAACACATTCCCCTATTATATTATAGAGCGTATTTTAAAGGCATTTACATGCATGCAGTTATTATTTTAATAAATACTTGCAGGTATTTTTAATCTTTTGTGTTTATTTAACCAATACACCCGTTTGTCGCTTAGGCACAGGGTATTTGGGGGCGCACCTGCAATAAAAGTTTTTGGTAGTAACAGGTTTCAGTCTTGCCACGACATTCGATCAGTTAATATGGACTCGCTGCGACATTACCTGAGCTGATGTTTCACCAACTGGCATATAATTAATTTTGTTAAACATATGTGCGTGTTTTTATTTACTTGGCTATAACTCAAATACCTGGCAGTTAAAACCAGCGAAGGTTGTAAAGAAACGCAGTTGAAAACGTGTTTGCTACGCTATAAATGAGATAACAACAATAATAACAGAAATAAAGGTGAATTACCTGCAATTCGTAAAGAATTCGTTTAATATTTCATTCATAATAAAAAAAAAAAGTTACAAAAAAAACAAACAATAAATATAACTACCAAGAACTGTAAAGTGAAAAAAACTCTACGCAACACATGTGTCTATAGAATTTCGTGTGCATTTATTATTGAAACAAGTGTTTTTGCGTATCGGCAAATCTTTTTGGAAAAGTTAAGAACAGTTTTATAATTGGCTGGCAATTTAAGAAAATAAAAATAAAGCTGCTTGGGCCGTGAGAGTTTTAATTACGTAAGGAAATTTTAAGATTAGCCTTTAATGTCCAATTATTATTTGAACCCTTTCAATGACTCACATTTTTAATCTCGAAGGGTTAACGTTTATGGCTAGGGTAATTCATGGGAAATCTGATTGCGCTATCAAGGCTGAAATCGATTTTAGCATTCAATTATATGAACAATGTCATGTTTTTGTCACAATTTATGGTAGCATACATCCTGTGCCCATTCTGATTTACGATAACGCATAAATATTTATAACGGCCTTAACCTCAGGCATATAACTAAACAACACAGGATTACAAGCAAACTTGACCACAACTGACTTTCGAACCACTTAAGAATTGTGCTCCATGTGCTGCTCGGTTTATCGCTGCCAGTTATCGGTAATATATGCCCCAGGCATGGGGTAATTTTATTTCGTACATACTTGAACGCATACTAAAGCTTAAAAGCAACTAATCGTAGTTCCTTGTTTGATAGAGATTAGGAAAGAAAAACAAGAGAGCTCTAGTCGTGCATATTCGACTAAGAGATACCCAGCAATCGTTGCAAACATTCTAGATCAGTTTTTTTGTTTCACTTTTGAGAAGAGTTATCCAAAAATAGAAAATAGCACTTAACAGCTTCGAGTTATGCCAAAAAAAACGAATTTCGATAACGATTTTTATCGATTTCACGAAAACAAGTTATCGATAACCTAAACCTATGTTCAACATTGCAAGTCTCTAACCCTTACAGACCTTAAGACCAATAAGCTCATACAGAAGGACTGACATATAAATATGGCTAGATCGACTCTTCTGTCTTTTACAGAAATTTCCACAAAAACAATTTACCCATTTTCAATGGGGGTTCAGAGTATAATAAGCCAAATATACTTGTATATGTCAAGATAAGTTACATCTCGATTGTGCGGTTGCCAGCAAAAACAGGCTGTCGATGTAGATTTTTATCGATTTCGTGGTAACGAGTTATCGGTTGCTTAAAATAAACCCCATATGTTCACGCATTAACAGATTCTACATTTAAAATTCCAAGCCTTTAACTTTAATAGACTTTTAGATGAACAGACTCATACAGACGGACGGACAGACGGATCGACTCTTCTGAACGTTACAGAAACTTGCACAAAACTAATTTACCTCGTTTACTTTATTTTCTTCAATGGGGGTTTAGTGTATATTATAGGCCATTTATACTTGGTATATATGAAGGTTTTAAGTGCAATGGCACGCTCTAAGAACGAATGTTGTATCGTTATCAATAACAGAATCGCAACCTTTATATAATTTTAGATGGACAGTAAAACTTCAACAGGTGCCATTAACAATGCTTATGAATTGGATCAGGTATGTATACTACACAATACGTAGAATTTAATTGAATTAACTACTTACCCCATTTTTTGATTATAGACTGACGTAGTTAGACCAAATCCTGAATTACATAAGGTATGCATCGGACTGTGCAGTTGTTTCTTTGAATATATTCCATTATACATGTTATTTATTGCAGACTGATTATCAAGTTGATTATATCCATGATCAAGGACCTATGCAGAATGTTGGCGCCACGGAAAGGCAGAACAAAACATTAATACGTTGGATTAAAATAGGTTTTCAAATACTTTTACAAATCGGTATTGTGGGTTACTTTTCCTATGCCACATATCACTATCACGATCTGAGTACGTATAAAGCCCAAAAAAATATGGAAATAAATACATATAATATAAAACAATTACGATTTAAACCAGTTTGTGAATCGGGTTTGAACTTTGGTTCAAATGTTTCAGTTGAAATTCGTCTTACAACCTGATATGTACCCAGCTTAATTTTAACCATATTTTATTCATTTTAACAGATAAATATGACTGCAAATATGATATTAATCTGCCGCTATGTGGCATACGCTTCTGCACCGGCTATGGCATGCTCGTACTGCTGCTGGGCTTCATCTACTTGGGTCTATTCTACTATCTGATATTCAAGCCCAAAGTTGGACGATCATTGCATAAGAACTATCTGCATCCAGCGTCCGTTAAATGGCATAAGTTCTCCAGAACGCGGTGAGTAGATATAATATAGGTATATTTGTATGTCCACATATATATATTTATACATATGAATTAAAATATATGTACAGACAGAAGAATTAAGTGCTTGAATCAAGTAAAACCAGTCATACAGGTGCGTTAATACCGAAAATATTTAACCCAAGCATGCATTTTTATATCCTGTTAACCTCTTTTCAAGTACGAAAAAAGTTAAATCAGCTTTTGATTGACTCAATGTTAAGCCTAACTCATTTTCACCACTAAATAAGACCGAGTTATGGGGTAATGGGAAATTTTGTCCTAAGTCTATATAGAATATTTGAGGATACCATTTTTACATGAATTTTGATTAGAAATAATGTTCCAATATTTAGATGCCACATTGATTAAGAGGACAAACCATGATGAAAAAACCAAACATCTTAAAAATCGGATGAGATTTGACCGAGATATGGGGGTGAGAAATTTGGACCTATGTCTATATAGGATATTTCAGGGTACAATCTCCACATGAATTTTGACTAAAAATAGTGTTCCCATATTTAGATGCCACATTGATTTAGAGGACAAACCATGAATAAAAAACCAAACCTCGTGAAAATCCTATGAGATTTGACCGAGTTATGGGGATGGGAAATTTTGACCTGTGTCTATATAGGATATTTGAGGGTACCATCTTCACATGAATTTTGACTACAAATAATGTTCCCATATTTAGATGCCACATTGATTTAGAGGACAAACCATGAAGAAAAAACCAAACATCTTGAAAATCGGATGAGATTTGACCGAGTTATGGGGGTGGGAAGTTTGGACCTATGTCTATATAGGATATTTCAGGGTACCATTTTCACATGAATTTTGACTTAAAATAATGTTGCCATATTTAGATGCCACATTGATTGAGAGGACAAACTATGAATAAAAAGCCAAACCTCTTGAAAATCGGATGAGATTTGACGGAGTTATGGGGGTGGGAAATTTTGACCTGTGTCTATATAGGATATTTGAGGGTACCATCTTCACATGAATTTTGACTAAAAATAATGTTGCCATATTTAGATGCCACATTGATTGAGAGGACAAACTATGAATAAAAAGCCAAACCTCTTGAAAATCGGATGAGATTTGACGGAGTTATGGGGGTGGGAAATTTTGACCTGTGTCTATATAGGATATTTGAGGGTACCATCTTCACATGAATTTTGACTAAAAATAATGTTCCCATATTTAGATGCCACATTGATTTAGAGGACAAACCATGAAGATAAAACCAAACATCTTGAAAATCGGATGAGATTTGACCGAGTTATGGGGGTGGGAAATTTTGACCTATGTCTATATAGGATATTTTAGGGTACCATTTTTACATGAATTTTGACTAAAAATAATGTTGCCATATTTAGATGCCACATTGATTTAGAGGACAAACTATGAATAAAAAGCCAAACCTCTTGAAAATCGGATGAGATTTGACGGAGTTATGGGGGTGGGAAATTTTGACCTATGTCTATATAGGATATTTCAGGGTACCATCTCCACATGAAATTTGACTAAAAATAGTGTTCCCATATTTAGATGCCACATTGATTTAGAGGACAAACCATGAATAAAAAACCAAACCTCGTGAAAATCCTATGAGATTTGACCGAGTTATGGGGATGGGAAATTTTGACCTGTGTCTATATAGGATATGTCTAATGTCTATGTCAATATAGGATATTTGAGGTTACCATTTTTACTTGAATTTTGACTTAAAATAGTGTGGCCATATTTAGATGCCACATTGATTTAGAGGACAAACCATTAAGAAAAAGCCAAACCTCTTGAAAATCGGATGAGATTTTACCGAGATATGGGGGTGGGAAATTTTGTCTTATGTCTATATAGGATATTTGAGGGTACCATTTTGACATGAATTTTGACTAAAAATAATGTTGCCATATTTAGATGCCACATTGATTGAGAGGACAAACTATGAATAAAAAGCCAAACCTCTTGAAAATCGGATGAGATTTGACGGAGTTATGGGGGTGGGAAATTTTGACCTATGTCTATATAGGATATTTCAGGGTACCATCTCCACATGAAATTTGACTAAAAATAGTGTTCCCATATTTAGATGCCACATTGATTTAGAGGACAAGCCATGAATAAAAAACCAAACCTCGTGAAAATCGGATGAGATTTGACCGAGTTATGGAAATGGGAAATTTTGACCTGTGTCTATATAGGATATTTGAGGGTACCATCTTCACATGAATTTTGACTAAAAATAATGTTCCCATATTTAGATGCCACATTGATTTAGAGGACAACCCATGAAGAAAAAACCAAACATCTTGAAAATCGGATGAGATTTGACCGAGTTATGGGGGTGGGAAGTTTGGACCTATGTCTATATAGGATATTTCAGGGTACCATTTTCACATGAATTTTGACTTAAAATAATGTTGCCATATTTAGATGCCACATTGATTGAGAGGACAAACTATGAATAAAAAGCCAAACCTCTTGAAAATCGGATGAGATTTGACCGAGTTATGGGGATGGGAAATTTTGACCTGTGTCTATATAGGAGATTTGAGGGTACCATCTTCACATGAATTTTGACTCAAAATAACGTTCCCATATTTAGATGCCACATTGATTTAGAGGACAAACCACGAAGAAAAAACCAAACATCTTGAAAATCGGATGAGATTTGACCGAGTTATGGGGGTGGGAAGTTTGGACCTATGTCTATATAGGATATTTCAGGGTACCATTTTCACATGAATTTTGCTTAAAAAAAATGTTCCCATATTTAGATGCCACATTGATTGAGAGGACAAACTATGGATAAAAAGCCAAACTTCTTGAAAATCGGATGAGATTTGACGGAGTTATGGGGGTGGGAAATTTTGACCTGTGTCTATATAGGATATTTGAGGGTACCATCTTCACATGAATTTTGACTAAAAATAATGTTCCCATATTTAGATGCCACATTGATTTAGAGGACAAACCATGAAGATAAAACCAAACATCTTGAAAATCGGATGAGATTTGACCGAGTTATGGGGGTGGGAAATTTTGACCTATGTCTATATAGGATATTTTAGGGTACCATTTTTACATGAATTTTGACTAAAAATAATGTTGCCATATTTAGATGCCACATTGATTTAGAGGACAAACTATGAATAAAAAGCCAAACCTCTTGAAAATCGGATGAGATTTGACGGAGTTATGGGGGTGGGAAATTTTGACCTATGTCTATATAGGATATTTCAGAGTACCATCTCCACATGAAATTTGACTAAAAATAGTGTTCCCATATTTAGATGCCACATTGATTTAGAGGACAAACCATGAATAAAAAACCAAACCTCGTGAAAATCCTATGAGATTTGACCGAGTTATGGGGATGGGAAATTTTGACCTGTGTCTATATAGGATATGTCTAATGTCTATGTCAATATAGGATATTTGAGGTTACCATTTTTACTTGAATTTTGACTTAAAATAGTGTGGCCATATTTAGATGCCACATTGATTTAGAGGACAAACCATGAAGAAAAAGCCAAACCTCTTGAAAATCGGATGAGATTTTACCGAGATATGGGGGTGGGAAATTTTGTCTTATGTCTATATAGGATATTTGAGGGTACCATTTTGACATGAATTTTGACTAAAAATAATGTTGCCATATTTAGATGCCACATTGATTGAGAGGACAAACTATGAATAAAAAGCCAAACCTCTTGAAAATCGGATGAGATTTGACGGAGTTATGGGGGTGGGAAATTTTGACCTATGTCTATATAGGATATTTCAGGGTACCATCTCCACATGAAATTTGACTAAAAATAGTGTTCCCATATTTAGATGCCACATTGATTTAGAGGACAAACCATGAATAAAAAACCAAACCTCGTGAAAATCGGATGAGATTTGACCGAGTTATGGAAATGGGAAATTTTGACCTGTGTCTATATAGGATATTTGAGGGTACCATCTTCACATGAATTTTGACTAAAAATAATGTTCCCATATTTAGATGCCACATTGATTTAGAGGACAAACCATGAAGAAAAAACCAAACATCTTGAAAATCGGATGAGATTTGACCGAGTTATGGGGGTGGGAAGTTTGGACCTATGTCTATATAGGATATTTCAGGGTACCATTTTCACATGAATTTTGACTTAAAATAATGTTGCCATATTTAGATGCCACATTGATTGAGAGGACAAACTATGAATAAAAAGCCAAACCTCTTGAAAATCGGATGAGATTTGACGGAGTTATGGGGGTGGGAAATTTTGACCTGTGTCTATATAGGATATTTGAGGGTACCATCTTCACATGAATTTTGACTAAAAATAATGTTGCCATATTTAGATGCCACATTGATTGAGAGGACAAACTATGAATAAAAAGCCAAACCTCTTGAAAATCGGATGAGATTTGACGGAGTTATGGGGGTGGGAAATTTTGACCTGTGTCTATATAGGATATTTGAGGGTACCATCTTCACATGAATTTTGACTAAAAATAATGTTCCCATATTTAGATGCCACATTGATTTAGAGGACAAACCATGAATAAAAAACCAAACCTCGTGAAAATCGGATGAGATTTGACCGAGTTATGGGGATGGGAAATTTTGACCTGTGTCTATATAGGATATTTGAGGGTACCATCTTCACATGAATTTTGACTCAAAATAACGTTCCCATATTTAGATGCCACATTGATTTAGAGGACAAACCACGAAGAAAAAACCAAACATCTTGAAAATCGGATGAGATTTGACCGAGTTATGGGGGTGGGAAGTTTGGACCTATGTCTATATAGGATATTTCAGGGTACCATTTTCACATGAATTTTGCTTAAAAAAAATGTTCCCATATTTAGATGCCACATTGATTGAGAGGACAAACTATGGATAAAAAGCCAAACTTCTTGAAAATCGGATGAGATTTGACGGAGTTATGGGGGTGGGAAATTTTGACCTGTGTCTATATAGGATATTTGAGGGTACCATCTTCACATGAATTTTGACTAAAAATAATGTTCCCATATTTAGATGCCACATTGATTTAGAGGGCAAACCATGAATAAAAAGCCAAACATCTTGAAAATCGGATGAGATTTGACCGAGTTATGGGGGTGGGAAATTTTGACCTATGTCTATATAGGATATTTTAGGGTACCATTTTTACATGAATTTTGACTAAAAATAATGTTGCCATATTTAGATGCCACATTGATTTAGAGGACAAACTATGAATAAAAAGCCAAACCTCTTGAAAATCGGATGAGATTTGACGGAGTTATGGGGGTGGGAAATTTTGACCTATGTCTATATAGGATATTTCAGGGTACCATCTCCACATGAAATTTGACTAAAAATAGTGTTCCCATATTTAGATGCCACATTGATTAAGAGGACAAACCATGAATAAAAAACCAAACCTCGTGAAAATCGGATGAGATTTGACCGAGTTATGGGGGTGGGAAATTTTCACCTGTGTCTATATAGGATATTTGAGGGTACCATCTTCACATGAATTTTGACTAAAAATAATGTTGCCATATTTAGATGCCACATTGATTGAGAGCACAAACTATGAATAAAAAGCCAAACCTCTTGAAAATCGGATGAGATTTGACGGAGTTATGGGGGTGGGAAATTTTGACCTATGTCTATATAGGATATTTGAGGGTACCATCTTCACATGAATTTCGACTAAAAATAGTGTCGCCAGAATTAGATGCTAAGTTGATTTAGAGGTCGAACCATAAACAAAAATCGAAACCTTACGGTAATCGGTTGATTTTTGACCGATTTATGGGATTGGGAAATTTCGACCTCTATGTCTATACTATATCTGCTATAATTTACTTATTTATCTAATCCTTTCTTGTACAGCGTCGTTTCGACTGCCTGCATCGTGATATTGCTCATACTTCTGGCCATATTTTTGTTCTTCGAGACGAGGGAAAATCCGAAAAAACTGATATCCTTGGTGGCGCCATGCGTCTTCGTATTATGTGGCTATGTGTTCTCCACCAAACGCAGCGCCATCAAATGGCGTATTGTGGTTACGGGCATTACGTGCCAGTTTCTGTTGGGCATCTTCTGCATACGCTGGGAGGTGGGTCGCCAGATCTTCGAGTGTTTGGGCAACAAGGTGGCGACCTTTTTGGGTTATGGCACGGAGGGTGCACGTTTTGTGTTTGGCGATTTTCTGATTGACAATGACGTCTTTGCCTTTGCCATATTGCCAGTGATCTTCTTCTTCAGCTTCTTTATATCGGTGCTCTACTATTTGGGCACCATGCAGTGGGTGGTGATCAAGCTGGGCTGGATACTGCAGGCGATATTGGGCACAACGGTCTGTGAGAGCGTTACCGCTGCTGCCAACATATTTCTGGGCATGTCCGAGAGTCCGATGCTAATAAGACCCTACATACACAAGCTGACCAAGAGCGAGATACACAGCATTATGGTGTCGGGCTTTGCGACCGTTTCGGGCACTGTGCTGGCCGCATATTTATCTTTTGGCGCATCTCCGGCGCATTTGATCACATCATCTGTGATGGCCGCGCCCGCCACACTGGCCATATCCAAGCTGTATATGCCCGAAACTGAGGTTAGCCAAACCTCCAGCGATACCATAGAGCTCGAGAAATCGTAAGTTCAAAATATATGTACATCGATCGATGCATTGCAAGCTGATTGCCTCTTCTTAATTCCAGCGAGGATGCCTCTTTGTTGGATGCCGCTTCGAGTGGCGCCTCCAATGCCGTGCCCATTGTGCTGGGCATTATTGCCAATATTGTGGCCTTTGTGGCATTCGTTGCCTTCCTGAACGGCATTGTCAGCTGGCTGGGCTTTCTCATTGGCCACGAGGAGGTGGACTTTGAGTGGATATTCTCCAAGATCTTCATACCGCTGGCCTGGGCCATGGGCGTGCACAAGGACGACTGCGATAATATTGCCAAAGTGATCGCCACCAAGACCATCATCAATGAGTTTGTGGCCTATGAACGTTTGGGTCTGCTGATTGAAAATAATCAAATTCAAGTGAGTACTTTTCGCAACTGAAAACACATTGGGAACAGAGTCCACACTAATCAGCATTGGTTTTGTTGCAGGCTCGCAGCGCCGGCATTGCCACCTTCGCCATCTGTGGCTTTGCCAATCCCAGCTCCCTGGGCATACTCATTGGCTCCTTGAGCGCGATGGCACCCAAGCGGCGGTCCACCATCACCTCGGTGGCCTTTCGCGCTTTTATCGTGGGCAGCATTGTCTGCTTCATATCAGCCAGTTTTGCAGGTGAGTGGCATGCCACAATAGCTGCAACTATGGCTACATTTGTTTTTCCTTACAGGCATTTTAATCCAGGAGGAGGATCAGCAGGTGATTTATAATAAAATCTTTGAAAAAATTAGACAGCGCAACGTGACCAGGTTTAAGTTTTAAAACTTAGTCAATATATAGACTTACTTAACTAGAATTTGTTACAGTGCTTAGCTAATTGCTATTATCATATCTGCCTGAATAAGGCAGGTTTTTTAATTAAAAAACGTTTAGATTAATTTAAAACGGCTAAAGGATTTTATTTATACATGAGGCCGTTTTAGTATAAAACGTGGTTAAAACCAAATCAGAGCCCTGCATCAGTTAATTCATCTGCACTGCAAACTTGCAAACTTACGTGAAAATCGACAAAATCGCGCTTTCGATTAATGTCGATACATAACGAACTAAGCAGTGTTCAAATAAACTATTCACCAAACCCGAAGACATTCATTCAAACAAAGTTTGACCTGCTTGAATCGGCAACATGTTCGATCCAACCAGTTCGATGTGGCCGCCAAAGCTAATGCCATAAGAAATTATGTACTCGTTATGGTTTCCCGGTCTTTTTGTTTCTACTCTTCTACATACTATAGCACCGAATCGCCGATCGGACATAACTAAAGTGGTACTGCGAGTACTTTTGGACGGCAGCATTTACTTTAGCCTCTATTGCAGATAGGAATTATGATTTACTCTAATGCCTGAAGCGTTATCTAATAAGTCGCACACAGACATTTTAATTCAAGAATCTGAATTGGATAATTTGAGCGGAAAGTTCGTAGAAGTTTTAAGCTCGGAAAATGAAGATGTCTGTGGGTATTAAACGTATATTCAAATCATAAAATGTTCTGCTCTGGCAATAGGTGTTTTAAATTGTTAACAATACCACTTAGCTGCAGAAGATCGCTTGCATCTAGTTCAGGGGAGCACTCGGCCAATTGCTGTGCATTCTGCTCAAGCAGTCGAATTAATTCCTTGGGTTCGTGTTGAGCACGTTTGCGCTTTAGGTTGCCGGGGTTGCAATGGTGCGTTTGGGTTCTTGCATAGTTTAATTTAGCGTAGTTAATTTGAAGCTTGTCCGAGTTGGTTTTAAGGGGAGAGCGAGCTGGCTGCACTGCGTCTAAAAGCGGACGCAGCTCTGTAGCAATTGCATGCTGCTCCGCCAGAGACTTAAGCTGCGCATTGTCGCTGCCTTGGCAGGCATGCAGAAATCTTTGCACGTGCCAGCAGCTATTTGTAAAAGATTTTGACAGCGTAACTGTCTGTAATATGCGGAGCTTTGTAGCTGGGCTGGCTTGTAGCGCCAGCTTAAAGTAAACATTAGCCAGGCGTTTGCACGTGTCTTTAAGCAGCAGCTCCTTCTTGCTACCTGACACTTGCAGCAGCCAGTCCACTTGACCCGTTGACAGCAGCTCCATTAGCGCCAACTGTAGATGCGAATTATCAAGTTAATTGTATTCATTAACCAAAATATGCTTAACTTACAATTTCATAATACTGCTCAATATCGCTCAGTGGGTCGTTGAGAAGGCGCTGCAATCGCAGCAGCCACAGTCGCTGCTGTTGCTCCGCTCCGGCGCATACACAGTGCAAATAACGATAGTTTCGTATATTAAATGCGGGCGGCTCATTATTGCTCAAACTATGGAAATATTTGAGCATGCGTCTTACATGCACTTCACTTAAATTCTGTGAAAACATGGCATACGAATTATTGCACTTGATCCAATAGTTTGTGGCCTGCGTGAGCGCATTATTACGCCAGCCCGATTGGACCTCTTCTAGACTGCAATACAATTAAGTAAATACAAAAATATATATATGTGTGTATATGTATAAATGCCTAACCGAAAGCTCAGCATAAGCACATCAGCGCAGACTTGTGACTTTACGATATCCTCTTGAAATAGTCCAGCGCAAAAGTAATTGTACAATGTGTCGGAGCAGGCCACATGCAAGAGACTACCAAAGGATTCCAATATTCGTTTGTATCGCGCAGCATTGATAAAACTATTAACATCTAAAATTAACAATAAGTTAATGTCAAAGGAAATGATTTTATAATTGCACTTTTACCTTTGCACAAATACTCAAATACTTTTTGTAGAGTCTGGCAGGTAGGCTGACTAAGTTCTACATGATCCATGATGCATACAGTTACATAATCCAAGCAGAGCTCATTATAATCATCAGCCGTTTGCTCTGACGCAGACAGGCAAGCAATTAGGTGCTAAATAGACACTAATAATTTAGGCAGTCAATTTAAGCAAATTTAAGAGCTTGCCTTTTGAAAATCTTCGAGCTGATAGAGCAACTCATAAATTTGCATGATATATGTACGCATATATTTAGCAATAAGCACGGGCATATCTGGGCCCACATCATGACTGGGTTTACTGAAAAAACACAAGTTTATCTAAAGTTTGTCAAGAATAAGCACTTTGCCCTCTTACGTTTCACCACCGCTTAGCAGCAGCATTATGGCCTCCAAAACGGTTTTATCCATGTGCGTAACACCGCTGCCCAATAATTTGTGTAACATGATTAAATAAACCTGTGATACTTTTAAATATTCTTCCATCTTGTCCGACGATGTGTCCTGCTAAGAGAGTTTAAGTATTAAAAGACATGATTTTTATATTTAAAGACTGTGTTCAACCTGTTGATAAACCGCCTCCAATTGATTAAGAACCGTATCGCAGAGATGCAGCACTGTCTCCTGCAGCCAATCGGGCATGGTTTTAGCTTCGTTCCGGTTGGAGTCGAGACAATTGTAGTGTGTGCATATGTTCGTCATGGTCTTGCTGGTTTTGACAAAGGCATGCAGGTGTGTAACTTGAACACTTAGAAAATCTGCAATCTCGACCAGCTGTCGCAGCACTGGCAGAGCAAAAAAAAAATGTTAAGTTATTCAAATAAATTAATTAAAATTATAAATAATACACATACGAGGAGTTATGCGGGCATGAACTTGTCGGGAAGTGGCGGTAATCTCCTGCAGCAGAGATAAAACCGACAAATGCAGCTCGATGGCCACCGGTTCATGCTCCTTGAGCGCCTCCACGTTGTTTTCATTGCTGCAGAGAAATTAACAGATACATTTATTTATTATAATCATGGATTATCTATTGATTTCACACACTCACCTCAGCTGCAGGCAGCTGTAGACAATGGCAAGCAGAAAAAATGCCGTTGTGTGCACCAAACGTTCGCCAGCTGTCAGCAGCTTGGCCTTTGCCCACTCAGCAAAGCCCAGTGCATCATTTAGCAGTAGGATAAAATCGCTGCAGGCAGACTTGTTCTCTGGTGTCACATCGCCTTTCTGTAAGATAACGAGGCAAGTTGGGGCAGTTTCTCCAACTGTGCGCAGCACTTACCAGTCGCAGAAACCACTCATATAGACACTTGAAAACGTCAATACAGCATTCCGCCTCAGTTATATAGGCTCTTAGTAGCTTTCGTAGCCAGAGACTCAATACTTCCACAGTTTTAACGCTAAGTTCCTCGAGACTCTTGTTGCAAATTTTTATTGCGGTTTGCTTTGAAACACATGTGGAAACATCTTCGCAATCGAAACATTGCAGCTCAGCAAATGTTATGCTAACTTGCAGCTCCTGCTCCTCTTCCAACTCAAGAGCAGGCTCCATGGTTAGAATTTCAAAAATTCAAATGATGTACATAATAAAAGTGTGCTATTTCACAAAAACGCGCGTACGCCGAGTCGACTGCCGAGATATATCGATAATCAGCTAGCGATAATTGACATTCGCAAAAGGCGCCAACAGCTGTTAGCTCAAATTGGCGTTGCGTGAATTGGCTGCGAATGTTAAAAACATATCGACCGACCGCCATCAATTGATCGAGACATTTCGATTGGCTGTTTACGGCCACACCGCCACATCCATTTCTTTTCCTTCGCAACGCGACTGTAGTCAAGTTCACTTTTCTTGCGCTCCTGAAAATATTTAATATATTAATAAAATGGTAAGTAAATTTGATATATTTTTGAGAATAGATGCGTGCACATTTTTACCATGATGTTTATCTATACCGCCCCAGTCTGAAAAGACGTGTTGATTGGTTTTCAATGCTGATAAAAATGCCACACGTGTTTTATGTTTCTGTAATTTTTAATTTACGAACTTACCAACTAATTAAATGTATTACTTACAGATTTTGAGGTATTGGTGAACATAGTAAAAGCCGCGGCTTGGAAAATGAATTGAAAATGTATTGCACCTGGCAGTGATGCACTGAAAAACCATGCGCACGTGTTGCCTGGATTAGTAAGGTTAGTTTCGATGCATCGAAATATTTTACCGGCAATATTTCTTAATGATGAATAAGAATACCGCCCCAGTCTGAAGTATAATGACGATTGGACATTGTTTCTGAAATCTCTTAAGAAATATGAAGATATTCATTTGCGTTTGCTTGTACTAAATACTCGAATTTTTGTTTCCTAAATTCCAGCAGGGAATATCCACGTGTTGGCGCATCTTTGGCCTGTTCACCATGCTTGAGGTGAGTTAAGATCTGGTATGAAATTCAACTTCTAGAAAAATACTATGATGAACACCTTATTTAAGCCAAACAGTTATCCCTGTCATAAAAATACTTGATGATACAAGAAGCTGATACAAAATTGAAGCAAAATAGTTTTAGTTTTATTAAATTCGTGTAACTAATCAAAATCATATATGATTTCAGTTGCGGTTGCAGACCACAGGCGAGTGAGGTGTTATATGTGGAAAGAGGTGAGTTTTTCCCTTGATTATATCTTTTATACAGTGGTCGCTCGTGAATTCTAAACATAACAATCTTAGTATTTCGATAATTCGAATTTTTGTAACCCCTTTTATCATATCTATATCCGAGCGACCCTTATATAAGCGCATAGCTTTTTCTTCCTTTATGATGTTTAATTTACCGCCCCAGTCGGATGTATAATGACGTATTCGGTTTACTCTCTGATAATTCTATAACTCTCACATATTTTTTAAGTGTGACGCATGAAGAATGAACTAAGTTCTCTCTCTCTCCATTTCAGCTTGCTCGCTTGAACTTGTCTTAGAATGGATATCTAGCTGTCTTTCAAGGTATGTTAAGTTGAGGTACAAGCTCTTTTTATCTTAACTGATGATATAACTGTAGACAAGCATATAACTGAATTTATTATGTTGCTATATACATTCGTCTGAATAAATAATGTTATATGCCTTATTACGAATATCTGAAGAGTTTTTCTAATAAATGTTTATTCTCTTGCAGATAAAGCTGGTTCATCAAGCTGATCTTTAACTATGCCCCAAATTGTTATGGATCCGATGAGGTTAGTTGAGAGTCCTTGCCTATAATTATAATCTGCTTTTTTACCATGATGAACACTTTATTTAAGCCAAACAGTTATCCCTGTCATAAGAATAATTGATGATAAAATAAGCTGATTAAAATCAAGTTCATTATTGTTTTAAGAAACTATTTTAACACGTATGTTAATTGTAAATTTCGTTTTTTTTTCAGATGTGTGAAATGTCTCCTTGCTGCCCTAAGCATAATAAACTCTGGCATATATTCGAAGGTAATTTTGATCAATTTTAACATCAATATATATCAAGTTTTTTAATGATGTTTTACATACCGCCCCAGTCGGAGTTAATGATGTCGATTGGTTTTACATGCTGACAAAAACTTGAATATAATTCTTATTGCTATTTGATGAATATAATTTAATAATATTTATCTTAAATTTGCAGTGGACTGTAATTAACTTGGCATTACTTTAGACTGGCAAAAACAATTCTCGAAAAAGGTAAGCTTCATATGACAATTTGTTTTGTCTATTCAAAACTGATGAACAAACCTTGACAAGCATATAACCGAATCTTTTATGTAGACTACACAAGTCTGATCCAAACATAAGATCTTTTTAAATATGCTTTTGAAGACATAATACTCAACTATATCTTTCTCTTATTGCAGATAAACTGCGCCAGTCGAATGTGCTCAAAATGATTTAATAATATTGTACAAACCAAAATTGAATAAAAATGCAGTTATCTTTTATTATAACGTGATATAATTTATTTTGCATTTCATATCATAGACATTTACTGTTTTTGTTTGGGTTATTTGTAACGCTACAAATCTTGTCGCATTTGGGTCATGCGTTTTATATATAAGAATAATTTTGTTTGTAAATGTTTTGAATTTAATATGTTTTGGTATTTTGTAAATTTATACTCGTATCATATGATATATATGCGCGCATATAAATTCATATATATAAATTTATTTTTATATATATGTATGTATGTGTGCTAATGCGCTTCTGCGTAATACCCTCAATAGACCCTGCACAACAACCGAAAACCATCTTCGCACTATTCATGCGAGGCATTTCGGCC
This sequence comes from Drosophila borealis, assembly GCA_035045885.1. NCBI lineage: Eukaryota > Metazoa > Arthropoda > Insecta > Diptera > Drosophilidae > Drosophila > Drosophila borealis. Next base: position 1,441,424 of record JAWNOR010000122.1, on the reverse strand, counting down.
TCCCCACTATATATGCATATAAGTATATATTAGATATATCTCGATATCGACTGTTAGAAGCTGCTTCCGTTTCCGCTCTACGCACATCAATATTATATAGCGCGGTGTGTGTGTACACACTGAAACGTTTGATTGAAAGCGCGACGATAATATTGTATACAAATCTATATTCTATATAGAGAGAAAGACATATATATGTAGTATTTGTTTAGCGTTATAAAATTTGTGACTACAAGTGGATAGACAACATTTATAAATTTTTCTTTCACTGAAATATTCATAATTTTTTCATTCATATTTGATTTATGCCTTAACAAACATATAGAACTCTACAACTAATCAATAAGTGCAAAAATATGTGATATATTCTCAAAAAAAAAAAAAAATCCAATTCAACTCTGTTTAAGTAATGTCTGATAGCGGTTCAGTCATATCGAGCATTATATTCTCTGCGAAATGGAACTTAAACGAAAAAATAAAGGAGATACTTCCAAATAATAAAATCCAATATTCATTTTTTAACATCAATGACGATTAGAAAATGGATTTTCAATTACGGCTCAAAGAGTTAGACGCATACGAATATATAGATATCAATTCCGTGTGGAAGTCTGAATGATATATGAAGTGGAGTATATATATATTTATATTTATATGTATATATATGTTGCTTATGAACCAAGTCAAGTTGTGTGAACATTTCTTTCAGATCTTTGTTGATGTTTTTTGTGAATTTATTTATAATTTTGTTTTATATAAGTGTAATCGTATAGGTGTTTTTAAAAAACAATAAGGAATCAACAATATTCATAAAATGTATCATTATAGAATATATGATAAATGTAAATCTAAAAACTACATAGTTGTGTATTTCTTTTTTTTGTTTTGTTTATCATTATAATTAATGTATACTATATGTCATATAATTTGAAATAAATCTCGTGTATGAAATAAATAGTTTGCATGAGTGTGTGTGTGTGTGTGTGAGTGTGTGTGTGTATGGGGCGCTGTCTAATGTCCGATGTGCTTCTTGATCAGCGCCTGCAGCAGACGCACCTTTGCCTTCTTCTCCTTGTACTGCGCATAGGTTTCCGTTTCGAGGGATTTGCGATCCGGCTTTAACATTTTGCGTCCATTTTGCTCCTCGAATATGGACTCATATTCGCGTATGGTCGCCTTCAGCAGCATCTTCTCTTCCCGTACACGCTCCAGCTGCTCCCACAACTGATCCACACTGAGCGCCGCAATATTCTCCGCCTGCGTCTCCGTCGCATTTGCCGTTGTTGCTGTCGTCGTCGTCGTAGTCGTTGTGGACTCATCGGAGGAAGCATTCTGTGTTTGGGCATTTGGCGCCATGGAATCGCTGGGCGAATTGGTGGTCTCGGTGCTATTGTTCGATGAATACTGCACCGGTGTGGATGTTGCCTCGAACACCATAGCCTCGTGCTCCAGTATGGTGGGCAGCTCATGAACGCCAGCACAGCCGCCGAACATGATGTGCCGGGAAACCAGACGCTTCAGCTGCCTGTAGCGATCGTAGAGCGGACGCGCCGCATCCCGTTCCTCCTTGGTAATGGGATGACCGTAGAGGCTCTCGAAAAACAGCAGACCATGCTGCACGGCGCTCTTCTCCTGCACCAGCTGATCGGAGGTCAGCTCATCCAGCTGCTGTGGACGATGGTTCTGCGTGCGTTTCTCGCTGAGATTCTGCAAAAATCGAACGAAAAAAAAATATGTACAGGGTATTAGTCAAGTGCTCAAATACGACGCAGTTGCTGGCACATCAATCAAATTTTAAGTCAAAATTGAATTTTTTCGTTTGCAATTAACGAAATGTCATGTGTGTGTGTGTGTTTGTGTGTGTGTGTGTGTGGCACGTAAGGCTCATATAATGCCCAAAAACTGATAAAAATAAAGACCGAAAGAGTGTCTGACAAATTTTTGGGGTAAACAAGTCAATTAATCAGCGACATGCATTAGCCATTATTCGATTTGGTTTGCGGAAAACTCATTCAATTCGTTCAAATGGAAAACGAAAATAGAAAAGCGCTAAAGAAAAAGAAAAACAAGTGTGCATAATACTTAATGTGGCACTGTCACAAGTGCATCCTTATAAATGCACACCATATTATTTGCCCCAACCAATTTATTTATTTTCATGTTATTTTTCCCATTTTCCTCTAGTTTTTTCCTGCTTCCTCTTCTACTTGCACTTGTCGGTTCTTTGGCAGCCTTTCAAGTTTATTTGTTTTGTAGTGCCTACCGAGAGACTGACTAAATATATAGATAGATAGTCGGGCGGGAGGCCTGTCCGCAAACAAAACACGTTGCATATTGTACTTATATAAACACACATGTTCCTCATGCGCCAAAGTCAAAACAAATCGTTGAAGAAAATAAATATATATATATATATATATATGCAAATATTTTTATATAAGCTCATTGTGAAAAGCCTTTAGAAATTTGACTGCAAGCTCGTTTATCATTTGGGCATTAATTAATTAATGGCACTGCTCCGCGGAGCTTTAGATTAAAAGTGGGGCATGGAATTTGCCGCCACGTGCCTTCAACTTAAAAGGGAATTCTTTTTTAAGCCTTTTACCTAAACCAAACGATAACTGAAAAGAAAACTGCCTTGAACCCAACAGCTTATAAAATTCCATTTGAATGCTATATTTTATAGGATTACTGGAATATTTAGTTGAAATAACAATTGATAATGGCCTTGGGTGCCCATATATCACATTTATCAGCTCGACTAACTTCTTTATACTGAAATTTATTTAGAGAATCCTTGATATGTATATCACATATCAGATGTTGGCTTAGCTAGTTATCTTATTTCTAATTATATCCCACATCTATATATATAAGAACAAATATCTTTAGAGCTTTATTTGGGAACCTCTTACTTGACAAATTATAGTATACTTCTGTAGAATTAGCCGTGTAGTCTGTAAATTACGCACAGATCAAGTTAAGCTACCTTTCGGATACCCTTCACCAGATTTATTGCGTTTTAATATACACGACATCATTTTTAACCCAATTCCTACACCCTATTATATTTCTATTTCCCAATTCTATACTCTATACAAGTTATATTTCTTCTCTTTTATCCCAGTTTTTCCCTTTCATATACCCTGTACTAATCCCACCTTTATACCCTATGCCAGTTTTTTCCCCTTTCCTATACCTTATACAATTTATATTCCTTCACTTTAATCCTACTTCTTTTCCCTCGCCTATACCCTATCTTATTTTTAACACCCATTCCTATTCTCTCTATGGGATATTGCTAGACATATCACCTCTCTTTTATCCTAGTTCTATTCCCTTTCGTATACCCTATACTATTTATATGCCCTGTCTTGCGGCCTATGCCATAGTATATCCTAGTTTACCCTGTCCTTTACACTTTACTATTTCTATTAACTCTCTTATACCCTACACTCGTTTTTTTTTCCTTTTCTTATAGCCTATAATATTTATATTCCCTCTCTTATTCCCTATACTAGTTCTATTCCCTATCCTATGCCCTATGCTAGTTATATTCCTTCACGTATACCATATAGCTCAGCACTAATTGTTATTCCCTTTCCTATACCCTATACTATTTCTTTTTCCTCTCTTACTTCCAAGTTTTCTTCCCTTTCCTATACCCTCTACTAGTTCCCCTTTTCATATTCTACACCATTAAACTAGTTTTTCTTTCCTCTACCCTCCCTGTGTGAGTTCCTTTCCCTCTCGCATACCCTATATCAGTTTCGTCTTGCGATCACATGATAATATTTCCTCTTTGGCACTTGAATAGAATTTTCTGTCACATTATTATTCGAATTTTCGTTTCAAAGTTGCGTTCGAAAAAGACAGCAAATGAAATGTTTTGCCAAACTTGACAGGCCCCATAAAATCGCTGACGTCATCCGCCGGGCCGTGTTTATTTCTAGTCGCACCAAAAGTTGACCATAAAATTTGTCTGATGAGCTGTTGTTTTGGTATTTGCCACGTTGGCTAGCTAACCCTGCCACCCCCACCCCCCCGCCCACCTGCAGCTGCTGCTTACCTGCTCGATTTCGCTGAGCGTGTTCTTCATGCGCTCCAGTTTCTTGGCTGCCTCCTGGCCGCTGGCTGCGATGCCGCTGCCGACGCCGAGGCCGGAGCCGCTGGCGCCGACCTTGAGGCCGAGGGCTGCAATGGGATCAGTCTTAAGCTCGTGACGCTCCTTGCGCAGCTTGCTGAGCTCGGCGAGCGCGTTCTTCATGTACTTGTCGTTCAGACGTTCCGCCTGCGAGGGCCGATAGCCGAGCCGCTGTTCCAGCGAATCCTCCAGCTGGACCAGTTTCTTTTTTAGCGCGGTCACGCGTCGATTGATGGCCTTGACGCGCTCCTCGGGCGTCTGGAAGGCCATCATGGCGGGCACCACCTGCTGCATGACATCGCGTGTGCGCATATTCTCCAGCGAGCTAAACGCACGCACTGCATCCATCGGCTCCAGACAGTCCATGTCCTCGCCGAGCAGCTGCACGCTGGCCGCCTGTTTGGGCTGCTGTTGCGGATATGGCATCACCTTGGCCAGCTTGGCATCCGCATCGATGTTGCCCGCATGATGTCGCGAATGGGCGTAGCGGCGACTAAGCACCGGCGCCGGCTCATCGCCGCGCTCCCAGGGCAGCGATTCCTGTGCCGAGGTCAAATTTAGCGTCTGCTGTTGGCGCTGCGGCGGCTTGGCCTTGATCGGCGCCGGATTCTGTGTGCTGTCATCGCTGCCGCCCGCCGAGCTGCACGAGCTGCTTGTCGTCGGCGTGGGCGAGATGCTGGCGCTGCGCTTCGCTTGGAGCTGTTGCTGCTGCTGCTGATGGAAGTCGATTAGATTGTTGTCGTTGTGATCGGCAGCTGTTGCTGCTGTGGATTGCTGCTGTTGCTGCTGCTGCTGTTGTTTCTTGCTGCTGATAAAGCCGCGTCGCTCGTACTTGAGCGCGGATAGATCGTACTTGTAGGCGCTCTGCTCGTCCCGCCTGGAGGGCAGATACTTGCCAGCCGTGATGGGCTTCTTGCTAACACCGGATTTGCGCACCGGCGGCTGCCGGGACTTGCAGAAGCGTTCGCTGCTGCGTCGACGCTCATGCTCGCACTCGCTGTCATCGCTAGCCTCCCGCTGCTGCTGCTGCTGCTGCAGCTGCTGCTGTTGCTGCTGGGAGCGCGCCGGACTTGTCTCGTTGCGTGCGCGATCCTTGAGAGGCTCCGCATTGCCATTGACTGGCGTCACATTGGCCAGCGCCGCATTGTTCTCCTGCTGCTCGCTGTTGTCAGCCGGCAATTCGGCGCTCGCATCGCGCTCAAACTCCTGACAATAGCTGGCATAGCTGGCCGTGCGCTTGAAATCCTCCGAGGAGACGCGTCGTATGACCTCGCAGTTTGTGGAGCGCTGTGTCAATTGGGCTGCCGAATTGGGAGCTGTTGTTGCTGCTGTTGTTGTTGTTGTTGCTGTTGTTGTTGCTGCTGCTGTTGTTGGCTCCGGCTCGGTGAGCAGCTCCTCGCTGTTGCTGCGCTGTAGCTTGCGATCCTGGCTGCTCGCCGAGCAGCTGTCCAGGCGCTCCTTGCGCTTGCGTGACTTTTGCCATTCCAGTGGATTTATGATTTCGGGTAGGTAAGTGGAATTGAAACGCGGCGTTGTCGCCTCCATATTCGAGAGCTGCACCACATCGCAAATATCCGGCTGCTGCTGCTGCTGCTGCTTCTGCTTGGCGGCCACGGCGGAGGCGGCAGAGGAGGACGATGAGGATGAGCAGGCGGCGCTGCCGCACGAAGCGCTCGACGACGACGAAGATGATGAGGAGGATGAACCAGTGAGACGACTTAGGTCGTCTTCGTTAAGGCCAGTTGTGGGATGTCGCATGCCGCACTGCAATACAAAAAAAAACAAAAACAACAACAACATAAATATCAGCAATTTATATAAATTGAAAGATTGCTCATACGCCGCGTGGTGCTGCGTCTCGAGACGTTCGCCGTCACGAGTCATTCATTAAAAAGCCTTTGCCAGCGCATGATGCGAACTAAACGCCTAATCATTATATATACATATATACGTGTATATGTGTAAAAAACGAGTTGCCTTGACTGATTGACTGACTGACTGACTGATTGACTGCCTAATCATCAACGCACAGTCCAAAACAGTAAGAACAAAAGAAAACCGGGTGTAAATAATTTCATAACTTAACATATTTTGAAAGCTCTACATCAGAAATGATTGAAGACGTGTGAAAAACTGAAAAATTGATATGCATAACAAACGATATGTCTTGATTGATTGACTGACTGATTGAATGATTGATTAAATAATACAATATTTAACTTAATTTCGAAAAGGATAAAATGCGTGAAAAGCCGACAATTTATCTGCATAAAAAAGGTTTGGCCTGATTGACTGATTGATTGACTGACTGAGTGAAGGATTGATTGACTGACTGCTTACAACATACAGTCCAAACATTAAAATCAATCTAAATAATTCCATATTTAACCAATTGAAACTTATTTTCAAAGCTCTACATCAAATATGATTGAACAAGTGTTTCAAGCAAATACCACCGACGGAAAATGCGCGATAAATTGAAAAATACTTTGCCCACACGAAGCCAAGCCATAAATAATTGAATACAGTAAATGTTTAATGTCAGGCGGCGGCATTCACTCGCCCAGTGAGCTGTCCATTAAGTGGGTTAATATGAGTCCTATGAGTAATGAGTAATATACACATTACGTACCACCAAATACTTGCAACGTCATGCTGCCACAAGGCGTCGACTGCCCGCCTGACGACGTTGTGCTTAAGTAATTAACGTTCAACAGGTTGCAATTAAAGACTTGACGAGCTTGTTGAAATAGTTTAGTGACATTTTCTTTTGTTTTTTGTTGAGAACTACAGCGAAACTCAGGAATGCATTTAATCTCTGCTGACATATGACTAAGTGTATTGCTTAAATTATTAGTTATTTAGAACATCAACTGGTCAGAAAATGATAGATATAGAATAATATAAAAATATAATTTAGCTGGCAAACTGATGTAGCTAAAGTAAAAAAAAATTGCGGCGCTTGATAAGGATATCTTGATAAGAAAAAGTTGTACGTGTGGGAGTTGAATTTTTGTGCAAATGTTTGAATGGCAGCTATATTAAAATGATTATTAATTATACTATAATTAAAATCATGATTATAATTTATTTAAATATAAACTATAATAATGATTATTGACTGCCTGACAAATTATAATCATTATTATATTTTTAAGTTAATTATTTATTATCATTATTATAATAAATATATTATAATAATTATATTTAAACTGTTCTGACATGCACAAATTCTCAACTATGCCAAGTTTCATCAAGTTAGCTTTAAATAATAAACAGACAGTTGAAGGAACTTAGCTACATTTTTGATGCTGTTTTATAGAATATATAAGCTAAAGCCGATCTTCATTTTGTGACTTAATCAAAGTATTCCTTGCCAGGCTCTAAAACATATAGAAACTGGCTAAGTCTTATTTTTCATTTTCAATTATATTTACATCAATTTAATCTGACTTCGTCTAAGCTTCATTTAAATTTATTAGTTTTATTTATATTAAAAAAAAACTTAATAAAAATAATTTAAATATATTATATTAATATATTAAATATATATAAATTTTTTGAAATAATTAAAGTATCCCTTTCCAGGTTCTTAAACATACAGACGAACATCCATAGAAACTGCCTAAGTATTTATTTTATAATTATATAATAATAATTATAGATTATATAATCAAAAATTTGGCATTTTATGCGACACACAATTTCGCAACATTTTCATAAATTAACAAATAATGTGAAAATTCAATAAACGCATTTTTATCTATTTACCAGAAAATATGTAATTATTTTGGGCGTCATTTTGATAACGTTTTAAGCTCTAAGCGTATCAGTCTGTGTGTATTTTTTTTTAAAGGTACTTTGAATATCACAAATTGAGGAAATTTATCACAAATATAGAAATCACTTTAGTTGCAATTAATTTCAATCGAAATCAATTGACAATTTTTGACTCTGGCCAAGTTAAAGTTTAAGGCTTTAAGTTTCCTTTTTGTTTCGTTTAGTTTTTATTGCATTTAAAAATTGTGCCTAATCACAATTTAAATGCATTGCGAATTTCACATGATTTGTGTAAAAAGAGTTTTTCTTTTTTTTTTTGTTTTTGTTTTTTTTTTCCGAGCACTCGAGTATTTTGGAACGTTGCTTTCTCTGCGCGCGCCGAAATGCGATTAAATACATTTCAGCGGCGACCTCGCGAATTATATGCGAAAAAATCTCGAGGGAGAGTGAGAGAGAGCGTGAGCGAAAGAGAGGCAGAAAGCGAGCCGGATTGTGCGAGAGCATGAGAGCGGCGCGTGCGCAAAGTCAACACAAATCGATCATGAGAGCTGAGCACCGTGCGGCCAGGAGAGTAAGGTAGAGCGGGGAAGGGAGGGCGAGGCGAGAGGGGAAAGGTGTGAAATTTCTATGGACAGAAGCAATGCAAAAAGCCCGCGCGCACGACAGACTGCCTGACTTGGCTGACCTTATCAGCAGACATACCGGGCGTATGCTTGATATTCTTCTGTTGTGTCTCAATTGTTTATCGAGCGCAGGGGGGAAGAATTTTTAAAAATAAATCACGCTAATTTTTGCGCCTGTTTATGAGCATGTTTATCAATTTATGCACTTGTTTATGCCCAAAATGAAAACACGAAATAAAAACGGCAGCGCGCACACACATTCAATTTGGGCTTAAAAACAACATTCGATATGCAAACGGCGCACAAAATAAAACACTTGAACGGCAACTTCCGCAACAACAAAACATTCAAGTGCAATGTCACAGCCGCAAAGGTCACACAGCTAAAACTAAGGCAATTAGCTAATTAATATTGAGGCAGCAGCAGCAGCAGCTGCTGCCCATTGTACAAAGGAGAACTGTGTCAATCAACCTGCTTATGGGTTACACACTCAATTATTTGTTGTGTGTGTGCTCCAAGAGCAACAGACAACAGGCAACACAGAGAGGCAGGCGCAACAACAAACAGAACAACAACAACAACAACAAAATAAGAATCTCAACGAATGACAATTAAAGCCCACGCGCCGCTGACGTCAATCGAGGCATGGGCCACGACGCCGGGGAAGGGGTAGGGTAGAGGTGTGCGTTACCCACAAAAAGGTCGACGTGATCGCCGGCAGTTGTGCCCGCCCCAATTGTGTAGACAGAAAGGACACCCCGGTCTATAATTGAAGGCGCGTGCAAAGCCTTACAATGTTCCGTGGGGCTAGCTGTTGGAAGCCCCGCATTAATGCTTATCAAATTAATTGGACCCAACTTAAAGACATAGCGGAAATGGGGGCTTTTCTTTTAGGGATTTTTCAGCGTTGACAGCGCAAAATGAATGTGCAGCAATTTGACAGCAATGCAAATAGAATTATATATATGTATATTTATACATATTGCAATGTCAATAACTAAATCGAAGTTGATTTTTGGCAGTTATTCTTAAACAAATAGCTGCTAATTAAACTGTCTGGCAACCCTAATTAACAACATTGGAGCATTAAGTTGGCTGCGCCAGGGCTAATAACAGTTGCTCATTAAGTTGGCTGCGCCAGGACAATACAAGAATTATTTGTAAATAGTTCAGTCTTATACATATTATATAATTATAAATAAATTTCAATTAAATTAAAAATGAATATTAAAAGAATTTTCAGCTATTTGAACTGCCCGAAAAATGATTTCAACCATTTTTAATACCCTAAAGGCCTTGTATTGAATATTCGTAGATAATTATAGGCATCTTAAAAGCAAAAATTATTTCATTTTTTTCTATTTTTAAATGCTTTTGAAATAAGAATCTATGAAAACCACAAATAGACACAAATTTATTAAATTTAATAACTAAAGCTTTATGTAAACTAATAAAAATTTAAAAATTGTTTTAATAAAATTAAATATGGATTTGTTTGAGCTAATTTCAATTAAATTAATAAATTAAACATTGTTTTAAGTTCATGAAAACTTTTCAAAATGTTAAGTATAATAAAATGACTTTAAATCGATTAAAATAAGTATTTAACTTAACTAATTTTTTTCTATAACTTAAAAAAATAACTAAAATAAAAAGAATTGAAATCAACATTTGACTTGAATTCTAACTAAAAACTCATAAATTTAGATGTGTGCTATTTTCATGTTTTACAGACCCGGATCTAGTTATAAAAACACGCCCTAGCATAGTTATTAATAGACTTATGAATTCGTATTGTGAGTATTTCATTGCATTGACCAATTGTTTATGTTATAAGAAGAGAAATTCGCTGACTGTTTATGCCGCCAATTGTGGCAGCTGTTGATGACTCACAAAAAGACAGACGCAAACAAAAAGAAGAAGAAAAAACAAAATACGACAATTTCGACGCTTCGAATGTCAATTGCAAGTTCAACAAAACGCATTTAAGCAATTAGCAATTAACATAGTTGATAAAATGTTTGCTAGCTCATAACGCAAAAGAAAAAAAACCCAACTTTGGTTTTTTACTATGATAAACAGCAAAAAGAGTTGTGTGTTTCAGTTGGGCAGCTGATAAGCAGCAGCCAAATAATGATAATAAATGATAAACTGGTAGCCAGGCAATCAATAAATGCAGAATACAAAAATGTGTTGCACAATTTTGATAAGAGCCCAAACAACAAAAAGCCATGCGTCATGCCCTGCTTAAAGGTGTTTGTTTATGCATTAGCTGGCTTACAAAATTGCCAATTGTTTACACATGTAATGCGGCAAAAAGCGTTACCACAAATTTCACATAATATCGACAAATGTGTCAAATTCTCGTGTATCGAGTAACAAAAATTTCTAGCGAATTCTGCGGCCATTGTGCGGCATTCTGTTGTAAGAATTTGGTAAGGCAATGTTATTGAACTTTGACTGGGCGCTATTGAGTTACATTTGTAAAAAGGCACACAAGGAACAATAATAACAACAACAACAGCAACAATAACAATAACAACAATCTGAGTGGCCCGGACACGCGCTTTAATCAAATTGTTTACCTCGCATCTCCGGGCGCGAAAACAAAGTCATGGGCTTTTGACTTACTACGTGCACGGCAACAGCATCAGCATCACACACACACACACAAATACACACACACGCTCGGCAACAGTTAGTCGCAGTGTACTGCTAAAATGGTAACAAGCGGCGTATACGCGATGTGCGCATTTTAACAAATCCGTGTAAATTCAACGTCATAATCGCAACAAAAAAGAAAGCAACTAGAGTAAGTCTTGAGTCTTGACGGGTGTACGCGACTGCCAGATACCCTAAAAATAACGACGAGCTACCCGCTTACACAGATTCAAGCTAAGTTCTATATATATAGGCCAAACAAATATACTCGATATACCCTGGACGCGACACCGAGCTACTCTCTTAAAAAAGATTTGAACTAAGTTTTATACATACAGCCAAAAATATACCTCATATCTACATGCACTATAGAAGAGCCAAATTTTATATCTCTAAGTCCTTCAAGTTGCCAACAAAGGTTAAGAAACTCAATATGCAAATCGATACTCATCGATTTCGAGGTGAGCTATCGATGATTTGATATAAACTTGATTCGCGCGTCTTTATTTGAGCAGTAAGTTAACTATTTCAGCAAAAAGATTTGACCATCTCGATCAGGCAAATTCTTAGAAAACAACTGGCTCCTTAGGACATTGAGAAGCTCCATGGAGATGAATCTGCATCTGTGCCCCGCACTCGCATCAGCCTGACCTCCAGGAACGTATGCTCCTTAGAGAATGCGTGTCGGGACTTGATCAACGATGGAATGAAAGAGAATCTGCGTGACTAGAGCTCAGTGCTTAAGGATAAACAACTGTAAGAGTCTGAAGACCTTAAATCGTTTTCAGATGAACATAGACAAGCGCAGCATTGATTTGCGCTCTCCAACTAAGATCGTGTAAAAGAATTGATATAAAACTTGGGCTCCTCGATGTCTCCTTCGGCCTGTTACATATATTTCCACAAAACGATTATGCCCACGGTATTTTTTTTTACTCATTTTCAATGGTTTTGGTGCTCTGAAAATGTTTATTGGGCGCATGTCGTGCAAATATTGAAAAGTCGTCTTTTTTTCACCTTGCTCAGCGCATTTGTTGATAAGATTCACCGGGCAAAAGGCAACAACAGCCAAAGCGGTTAAACGCCGGACCAGACTGCCTAACGCCAGTCTGGACTGGCTCAAACCGGTGACAGGTGATTACAGCATTTGCCGGTAATCGCAGCAGCTCTCTTTAGCGGCCCAGATCTGCTCCGGGCTAAGCGCTCTTTATCGTTTCGGTAATTGTATTAACAATTGTAGTCAACAATTGCGTGTTAAACGGCTTAAACGCTAAATGGTATCGGGGAAATCATATTCAATGCTGCACTCTTTAGTTGGAGTACTTTTGAGTATACATAGGTGTGAGTTTATCGAGTACTTGAGTATGTATATTTCGAGTGTTCTTATTAGTTTGGCGCGTGCCGAGGCACTATATCAATGAATGTTTGCGCGTACTGAACGTATGTGTATGAGTACTGTGACTACTCATATGCATGTGTGTGAGTACTTAACGTATTCGTATGAGTATTGTGTGTACTCGAAGTGTACTAGGTGGTTTTTGCGCCCGCTGACAGTGGCTAATTAATGTGCCACAACACAATTCTTAAGCGCTTGTCAATAGCTCAGTATATCTATGAGCTATGCATTAGTACTTAACGTAGATGTACGAGTATTCGAAGTACTCAGAGCGCAGCGTTACATTATCCTTACGTATCGATCGTGACAGCGCCTAATTAATGTGCCAGACAGAAATAATTAAACGCCCGGCCATACATCAGTTCGATAACATATGAGATTCGTTAGGCCTTATACGGCTTTCTTTTTTGATGGAAGAGCAGCCGCAGCACTGAACAGGCTGTCAATACTGGAAATAGTCAGATATTGATTGTACATTTCTATACGATTTCTATATTTATTTCTTGCTATTTTTGGTACATTTCCATTTGGCTTTTTGCTTTATCAATGCGCGCAATCGTGAGGCATCAATCAATTTAGCAACCATCGACTAAACAAACCAATTACCAAACTTTACTCTGTCATTAGATCTAGACTCAGCTCTTGCCACAAAATGCGTTTAATGTGAGTCACGTGTGGCGCGTGGTTGTTGAGATACGATGCAATACAAAAGCTTATAGACTACCGAGAGACCATGAAGAGCTGTTGTTGACGTCATGTTTGTTGTGTCTGAGTGTGGGCGAGGTGTGTGTGCTTGTGTCTGCAAATGTCAGCGGAATAAAACCAGGCAAAACATAAAATGCAAATGAGAAATACACAAAATTTTAATTAATAATGTTTATGGCCAGGCAAATTAGACAAATTTGTGTGAAATTTATAAGCACAACGAACTGCGTATGCCCTATAAAAATAAATGAAGCGTTTAAAAGCGAAGCATATATATTTTTAATTATTTTACAATTAGCAAAAGCAACAGGAAGAAATAAAATTAATAAAATAGAAACTAAACTGAAGAACACTGAATATAATGGACCATACTATTATAAATTAACTATATTTAATTTAAATAAGTTACTAGCTTTCCCTCTTTCTACAGGAAAGATGAGAAAATATATGGAAGATGTAGAGGCCTTGTTTATAAGTACACAAAGGCTTAGCGATCACAAGGAATACAAAGCCCACATTGAGCACATAAATCAGAGTACAAATTAATGCGGTGACAAACAAATGTGCAGGAAAAACAACAGAATATTAAATATGCATGAAAAGCGAGGGGAAATGAAAACCAACCAAGAGCAGCGAATCGGCTAATGGGAATTGAGAATTGTAAAGCGGCTGCTGGGAATTGAAATGGGGCAAAGTACGTTGACGATTGTGATAACGCCTACTCTATGCGATTGCTTTTTTATTATTGTTATTATTTTCTTCTTTTTTTTGTTTTAAATAATTGGCAGCACGTGACGCAATCAGCGGTTGCATTTCATTGATGATTTGTGCTGTCTCTCAATTAATATGGAACTGTTGTATTTTTACTCGCATTTCGTTAAAATCAATCAAGTTCAATTGAAAACGAAGCAGGCGGTTTGTATAAATTTCTTTCCTTTCCAGTTTCGTGAACTTTGCCAAGCGCTGATAAATTATTAAAAGCAACAAAATGAACAGATTCGCAAAGATTCACGTCACATAGTATATTGCCTTGATTTATGTATGTACGAACAGGTTTCTTAATTGAAGGCATTTAAAATAGATTTTTTGCATTCTTTCATTTGTCAAATGCATAAATTTGATTTCGGAGTTCGCCGTTGCTGTTACCAACTGTCACCACGTGCCAACTGCCCGACTGGTACTGACTGTGCCTCCGGTACTCGGTACTAGCTGGAGTTGAATCCATCAACATGCCACATTCCGAAAACCAGACGCCTCGTGGCCTCGTGACCAACTCAGAAACAATTGTTAATTAATGCCGCTTAGTCTTTTAGTTTTTCGCATAATCACGCTGCCAACACGAGATATTAAAATAATCGAGTTTGTAGATTGTCGAGATGAGATGAGAGAGGGAGAGGGAGGGCATGTGATGCTCTCGAAGCAATAAAACATTTTAAAAGATGCTAAATAATGTTTATGAAAACAAATGAGCATATTTTAAAGCATAGGGTACGACTGAAAGATGCCCTGTATGCAATTTGAGAACTTAAGAGAAACTAAATTAGACGAAAGTTACGAAAAGTTAAGTGAATCAAGAATAGGTATACGATCAAGAAGTCTAACTTCAGTTTTTGTGCCAAAAATTAAATGAACCCAAACTCCAATAAGAATTCCCATATTTATGCGGGCATAAAAACTCTTAGACTTCTAAAGATCTTAAGGTTCGCATTACATACTATCCCAGTTAAATGAAAAATATATAAAAAAAACTCAATAAAATAATTTTAATAATTATTTAAACATTCCTCACGGTCAAGAATATGCTCTAGGGTATAGCTCATAACATTTTTTTTGTTTCTTTTAATTGCCCGTGTTCTTCATATATTCAACAAATTTCAAATTTCTTCACACCATATCGCTAAAAATAAATTCGACTTTTTTGTTCATTTTAAATCGCTTGCGAAATAAACAACGTAATATATTTTTACACATGTGAACTCTGTGTATTATCTAATTATAGAAAAATTCACACATTTTCTTGTTGGTTCGGTTTGTTAATTGAGCTCAACAGCCGTGTGAATGCGAAATGTATTTCTGGGCCAAATTACAAGTTGACACCACCAAATTAGAGCCCTAAGTGTATTGCCTGTTAATATATATAAATATATATATCTATCTGTATTTGTATCTGTATCTGTATATATAGAGATACATAGAACAGATGATTTGCGTATTAAAAAAGAAAAACAATAATTTAACAGCCTTTCTATGCGATTCTCATGAATTTAAGTAAGGATTGCAGGAATCATGCTTTATTTTATTCTGACTCTCTCGTTTACACTCCCTTTCTCTCATTGGTTTGATTCCTTTCAGTCTATGCATAGGTTTGTTAAACTAAAGGTAAGTATATATTAATATACATATTTCTATATAACTAAGACTGTTGTTAAGGCAATACAGTTCTGGGCACGAACTACCTCCTCTTTGTACATATTTTGATTATAAGCAAACGTCCTATTGACTTGTCTAATATAGAATGTGCAACAGAGCTTGTAATTTTTTGGGTTAACAGGCACAAATAATGTGGATTGCACGTCAGGGACTGTGACGTGAAGACTAGTTGCTAGTAAATAATTTATATGGGTACGCAGAGTGGGGGAGGTGGACGGGGGCCAAGGCGTGCCTAAAAGCACGCAACAGTTTGTAACCCCACGACAACAACAACAACAACAACAACAACAGCAGGAGCAATAAAAGTGAGAACAGGTTGAAACAACAAACAAATATTGGGACAGTCGCATTACCTAAATGGAAAATTTATGACCAAAGAAGCAAACGTCCAAATTATGGAAAAGAGACAGCTGAGAGTGAGCGAGACAGCGCGACAATACAGTGAAGACTGTGCTGAGCGAACAGCTACAGCTTGTAAGAAATATATTCCAATGTTTAAAATATAGTTGTTTTAGTAAATAGTAAATAATATGTCAATAAATAATATACGCAAAAGTAAATATTCGCCCCTTTGTAATCGAGCCGTTCACTTGTCGAGTTTACACTGTACTAGTTTGTGCTAGCCACAGTCTTGACAATGATGACTCAAGGGTAAACAAAGACAAAAAATAAACATTAAAAAAAAGAACAACAGAAATTAATCGATTCAATGGAAATGTTATGGAAAAATCAGTTGGAAAACGCGAGCACATTAGAAAGATATGATTGCTGTATTGTCATAGAAATACACACCATTATCTGCTTAATAATATGTTGTGTTTGTGTTTGTGTTTTGTTGTTGTTGGCTCTGCCAGACTGTGAACAAATTGGATATCAATCATGCTTGGCCAAAATATATAATACCAGCAAAGTCCAAGTGTTGTTTATCAACAGCAACTGCGCTTGGTCCCGCACATCGCCAATATTATCGGTTCCTATGAAGTTGTATTTTTGTGGCTGGCAACGCTCCGCTTACGAATGCAAAAGGTGTGTATTTCTTTATAACAATATCATAAATGAAATCCAACACGATTAGCAACAATCAGAACAAATGTGTGAAATGGATTATCAATAATTGTGACAGACGGACGTTGAGTTAGTAAATTAAGTTAACAGCCGGCAGATAAAGAGTGAAAGAGAGAGGGGAGAGGGAGAGACAGGTGGAGAGTGGGAGTGGAACATCAGCTCTAGACCTCTTAAGTGATTCAATAGAAGAAATTAAAACTTAAGATATGATCAAACGTTAATTATTTATTGTATTTATGCAGAGATTTATGAGAGGTCCTCTCTTTGAAGTTTCTTTCAATATTTAATATTTAGTTTTAATAGAAATATAGTTTAATATATTTGGCATTTGTTATAAATGAATTTCAAAGGCCAAGCAAAGTATTCTAAATTTCGAGCGATAATAGAGTGCACTCTATTATTATATTGCTAAATATAGGCCTGAAGCGCTAAAAAGTCTGTTTAATCGCAAAAAAAAAAAGTGTTTAAAGTGTATCTCTAAATGCTGTAAATCCGGTTAAAGCCTTATTAAGTCAAGCACTCTATAAATGAGAAGCTGTTGCTGCTGAATGACGAACAGATTAAAGATCAAAAACCCTCAAGAGCTAGGTAGCTGC
Organism: Drosophila borealis; assembly: GCA_035045885.1. Lineage (NCBI taxonomy): Eukaryota > Metazoa > Arthropoda > Insecta > Diptera > Drosophilidae > Drosophila > Drosophila borealis. Next base: position 1,424,024 of record JAWNOR010000122.1, on the reverse strand, counting down.
CTTTATCAAAGTAGCTGGCTTTTAGAAAGTGCGTGAGCATTCAAAAGTGGTTCAGGAAAATTCCATGAGGGTTGAGAAACGCGTGGAAAATTACCAAATCTTGCTATCGGAAACGACATTGACAGTTAAATATTTACAATAATATATGTACTTACAACGCAAGCCTTAACGGACTTCCAAAGATTTCTCGCAAAGTCTTCAATTTTGCTGATTTTTCCACGTACGTTCGCCAGCTGCACGACGTTTTAAAATTAACACAAATCACGAACAATCAAAGTAATAGTAATAAGAGTAATAACAGTAATAATACGAATAATATATATGTTATTTAAACGCACTCCGAGAATCGATAAACTTCCACTTGGCCTCTGTTCTACGCGAGAGGCAATTGTCAATAGTTGTTGGGGGGAGGGGAAAAAAATAGTCACATTTCACGCTTTCCACTCCGGCGGGCACACACACGCACACACATGCAAATTGGTGATCCTTGTGCTTGGTGTTATTGATTGATTGCTTGATCGATTGATTGAATTAGCTAAATGGCTGATGTTTAGGCTTAAATTGTTAACTTTGGTATTTTAGCTTGGATCGTGAGTAGACGTCCTGGTTGTTGTTGTTGTTGTTGCAGTTGTTGTTGTTGTTGTTGTTGATTGGTCCAAGGCTCGCTCTCTCGCTGTCTCTCTCGCTCTTTAGCAGGCCGTTGACATTCAGTTTAACATCAGTTTAATTTTTTTCTTAACCTTGTACTGACGATTGCGCTGATCTATGACAAACTCATATCGCGATCTCTGCACATTTTCGCTATCTAAATTAAAACAGCTCAAACCGAGTAGGCGTAGAACTCCTAGCGAATACGTTGTGACTGAATTATAGGGCCCGTTAGATGCAAATTTCAATGCCGCCTCTGCTGCAAGCTGCTGCAACTGTTGCGGTTCAAGCGTTGATGCTAATCAATTAACCGAAGATCCCCAAATCAATATTGTGTGGGTACCGTTTATTTATCGTTTACCGCCGTTCACTTAATCCGGGAACAGGCTCCTCGCACTGCAACGTTCGGCACGTGAATGAGCACAGCCGGCGCACCTGACGTACTTTTTGTATGCCGACGCCTCGTATTCGTATCCTGCGATCGGCCTTTCCAGTGACGTCGCGCTCAGTCTGTCACTCAGTTCCTCTCTCGCTCTTGCTATGTTTCTGTGGCTGCAGTTATTGCTGCACGCTGGCTCACTCGCTCTCACACTCGTTCGCTGTAGCTCTCCCTCTCCCACTGGCGTTGCCTGTGGGCTGACTACGGCTGCTTTAGGAAGTGTGTGGAGACGAGCCGATATCTAAGCATGTGTCTCTGTGATTTTCGACTGCAGCTGCTTGGGCCGCTCTCTGGAAGTGTTGTGCTACTTTTTCGCCTTCTTCTGCCAGCCGCAAAATGTTTTTCCACTTGCACTCGGTTTGCGGACGCCGTTATAATTTGTGCTTTTGCTAGTTTGGGTTTTGTTGTTGTTGTTTTTGCGTTTGTTGTTTTTGCGTTTGTTGTTTTTGCGTTTGTTGCTTTATGCGCTTGGGCAATTATGTAAAACGTGGCTCAATTGGATTTGGGCAAAAGCGTTAGCGTCGCGCAGCTTTTGCTTTTATACCGTTGAAGCTGTCGGTGTCGTCGAGGTCATCGACGCTCGTTGCTGCTAAAAAAAATCGATATTGTACACTCGCTTGGCTGTTAGCGTTTTTTTATAATGTGTTGTATTTATTTTAAAAGTCACTGTTTATTTATTGCGCACGTTTTTTTTCTTAAGCTTTTATGTTTATTTGCTTTTGACTTTGACGGTTAGGCGAAATAGTTTTGCATTGCAAATTTTCACACATGCAAAATTTGGCTTTCAATGACCGACTGCCGCTACGGTGGGGGGCGGCGATTACTGCTGCTGCTGCTGCTGATGCTGCTCAAGCGAATGAGCAACAAAAAGCAAAGAAAGAAAAACAGAGCAAACTTCAAACAGTCACGCACACTGAGGAAAACTTTCCGCTCGTTTGGACGCACGTTGTGTCACGCGAGAGACTCAATTTCTATCTGGAAGGCAGCGGCACAGCGCCAACAGAGCAAGCACGAGACTTTGGAGCAGTCAACGAAATTTGTTGACGAATCTATGCTCGTGTGTATGTTGGTGTGTTGTGTATTTTCGACCAGCCAGTTTGCCTTCTTTATGTGTGTATTTGCGCCCTCTCAGTGCAATAGCAATTGCCTGCGCTCTCTTTACTTTGCGCAAACTCTTTAACTTTGTTGGAATTTGCCGCGATGCAAGCCGCTTAAATAGTTGTTTTAACGCTGCTGTTGAATTTTGTTTAATTACTTTACCGATTTGATTTGATTACTTAATTGATTTGTTGCCAAGTCTGTGTAAATATTTGCTTTCGTAATTTAGTTATAGTTGCAATTGCTACTCGAACGCACAAATGGGCGTGTAAACAAAAGCAAAGTGCGCTCGCGCGCTCTCTTTTCGTCGCTCTCTTTTATTTGATTTGACAATTGCGAAGAGCTATTTATTTTAACGAAGAGTTGATTGTGCCTTTTACTTTTGCTTTTGGCTTGACGGTTTATTCTTACTATGTTAATTCACTCTTTATGCTTATTTGGTTTTCTAATGCTTTTGCATTATTATGCGTTCATTTTTATTATTAATTGAATCCATGTTGGCGATTCGCTTGTTCATATCCATAGCTGCAAAGAGAGCAAGCAGGCCGGAGTGAGTAAGACGTATGGTAAGAGAAGGAGAGAGATAGATAGAGAGAGAGAGAGAGAGAGCGAGTTTAAATTTGTTGATTTCAATTATGAATAAGCGGTTAAAATGTAAAAAAGTAAAAAGTAATTATAATGACTGAAAATCAACCTGCCCTCAATACGGATTGCACAATCAAATGCTGGAAAAACGCAGCAATTATATTCAATCACATTTAATTTGCAACCAGCTGATAAAACGATGCAGGACAGCAGTCAAAAGGGCGAGTAAGAGCGCAATTCGATTGCGTTTGTCAAGTTCTTATTTAATAATGTACACAGCCGGAATGTTCTAGAATTCTGCAGCCACTGAGCAAAGTACATGCACATAGATATGCACACAAGCAAACAAACAAACACACACACACACACACACATGTTGTTATGCATATAAATGGAAAATAGAAAATGAGCTTGAAAATTGACTAACTGACGCCCTCGACAAGACTACGAGAAAATCCAATTGCACATCTGTGAATCTGCATCTGCATCTGTGATTTGTATTTCAATTTTTCAATTGAGTAGCCAATTGTTTCCAGACAATATGTAAATATGCATATGGTATATAGGGCTATGATTTTTATTTTTTTTTCGAAAAGTGCATTTGGTCAATTGATAAACAAAGTTACATCATGCGAGAAATCGAAAAACGGTAAACAAACGAAAACCGTTAAATGAAGAAATTGCGACTTACAAATCATGCATATGTCATGCCTATTCTCACGTGTTCAAATGGAATCGTCTGGCAGACATTTTAAATGATCTCATCTAATGCGACCTTGAGTATCAAGTGGCCTTTGAAAATGTTGGCAACATTTGCCAGGCAAATAGGATATTGCCTATAGATAATAGACGAGAAGGCACCCTGTATTGTGCGTAGAATGGATTATCAGACGAACTGCTTTATTTACCATAAATTCTAAACATAAATTTACTTAAAAATGTTGTTTAAAAAAGAAACATAAACAAGATCAAGAACAATTTAGGCATTTGACTAGACTGCTAAACAGGAAAGACACCCTGTATACAACAATTATGAACTGAAGCAGCATAAGAGTATAATAAAATAAGAATAATATATGAAACATGCAATAAATTATATGAAAATAAAGTATAGGATAGATGATGATCATATAATTCATTTCATATTTCACATAAAATTCTTATTCCATTATCCTCTTACGCGACTTAAGTATATATTTGTTGTATACAGGGTGTTTTTCTTCATCTACTTCATCAAGTAGGCAACTTGTAACAACATACCCTAACTAAGCAGGATATACAGGGTATACAAATACTAATTGGCTGGTTGCAAATAGATGCTTCATTATATTAGCTGAAATGGACTTTTCGCGTGTCAACAATGCGCGACTTTCATAAAAACACACATATTCATAATCAAAACAAATAAAGATGAGTATTTATACAAGACAAGAGCCGTCTATATAGTATATATATATATATATATGTATGGATATATGGATATATGTGCTGATACGCACGCATCGAGAAGATTTACACACACATAAAAAAAGCCTTTTGACTTTGACGCCGCAGACAGGCCGAAATAAATCGTTTTGGGGGCAAAATTTTGATGGCGTCCGGCGTGAAAACAAAAGCGAAATATGCAAATAAATAAGATACAAATGTAAATAAAAAAAGATATATAAATATATACATATGTTAAGATGTAGTTGATATGTGCTTAGACCGGAAGTGGCGCCAAGAGTGGCCCCCTTCCCAGTCAAATACTTTTCACACCTGGGAAGCACCTGTACAAGTTTTATGTAAGCAGCAAATGGACTTTAACAACTACGTATCTGGTATGGCCAGCGGGAAAGGGGGAGTGGGAGTGGGGTGGGGAGGCGTAGTAAATGCAGCTAATAAAGTCATGACTGGATTTTTACCTAATTTAAAACAGTTTGAGTTGCCACAGTTTTAAAAACGGAATAAACGAACTCTATGCCAAAATGCGAACCACACAGCACGAGAAACCAACATCAACTGAGCAGCGAGCGCCAGAGAACGGAGAACGGAGGCCGAGACCGCGACCGAGACCGAGACAGCGGCCGAATCCGACTCCCAGTCCGAGTTCGATTCCGATTCCGATTCCGGCGAGCTGCACGTTGGCGCACGTGCCCCAAGTGGCGTACGACATGTGCTCTGTGGAGAGTGCGAGAGCGACAGAGAAGGCGCGAGTGTGTGCAGCAGGAGGTAGCCAGAAATGCACGGCAAGGACATGGCTGCGAGGCTGCTGCAGGATGCATTTAGGGGCAGGCTTAAATATCACACATACGCCACGGTTTGCCCTGTGACATCATGCTGCCTGATCTCTCTGTGTGCCTGCCGCATTAAATGCCAGCTAAATGCCTGCTAAATGCCTGGCAATTGAACATGAACGTGTCCTTGAATTGCTTTGTGTGCGCAGGCCATACTCCGCTCCCCCGCTCGTCTGAGCCAGTGTGTGGCATGTGGCAGACGCTGCAAGCGCACTTTGCCACAGCCATGCCCAGGCGCTTACGCAATCAGCTAGAGCTCTAGATATCTACGCTTTGCCAATTATAATTTACAATATATATGGCATATATATGTATATATGGCAGCCATATTGAAAATCTGCTTGCGTCGATCAGTTTTGGCATTTTACCAAGTTATTTTTTTCTGCACACATTTTTACATTATTTATTTTGCCATTTTTCTCGCATTTGCCGCATTTTCGTATTTATTTTGATTTTTTTCTTTGTTTTTTTTTTTTTGTTTTGTTTTGTTTAGTTTATGGCTTGTGCATTTTTAGAAACGCTCGTTAAATTTCGCTTGTTGCACAAATCTAAACCAAACGAAACCAAATTGCATCTGAAAACAAATCGTGCGATTTATTCAAAGATGCATTGCGAAAACCCAAACGAAATTCACGTAGATAATACGAAATAATCATTTAGAAACACGCAACAGCTAAGAAGATAACCCCTCTATCTTATATCAAAATATATGTATTTATATCAAAACATATATCGTAGAAAAACTTTGATACATTTTTTAGCTTGAAGATATTCATTATTTAAGATTTTATCTTCATTTTAAGGAAATTTTTAGCTAATCTCTTCAATATGTTTATTTTTTCCGTGCCAACATATTTTTTGTTTTATGTAAAGGTTCCTTATATATATATATATATATATATATATATATATATATACATATATCGTATATATATCTTAATAAGAAAAACTTGATGTATGCATATATCGTATAAAAGTTTTGATAAAGTTTTAGCTCAAAAATAAGCCTCATTTAATCTTTTATCTTTTTTCTTAACTAATTTTTCTCTATAAGAAATTTATTTTATATTTATTTTTCCATGCCAGGATATTTTCAGATTTATATGCATAGTCTACATTAGGCGTCCTATATTCTAAGATTTCATCTTTTGTTTTACGAAATTTTTAGCTAATCTCTTTAATATACTTATTCTATATATTTGTTATATGTTATTATACGATGCCAGTATATTGTCAGTTCTATGTATTTGATCTATATTTGGGATCCTTTATTCCATATTTATTTATTGTATACCAGGATATTTTAAGTTCATATATTTGTTCTATATAGTATATTTGTTAGTTTCAGGATATTTTTTGGTTTTATGTATATGATCTATATAAGGGATTCTTCATTCTATATTTATGATACACGATATCTTTAGTTCTATGTAATTGGTCTATATTAGTGACCCCATATTCTATATTTATCAATTCTACTTCAGTAAATTTTCATATATATATAATAGGAATGCCATTTTGGGGGAATATGCTTTAATAGCCAGCTATTATACAAATTATTTCAATAATATATTGAAATCCTAAACAGGACGAAACCAAAAACTAGATATTAGCTATATATTGCCAAAGAAAACAATATCATATAAGAAAAACTAAATTGCGTAACTATGGATCCCTATAAAGGTCATATATATATTTCCAAAACTTGTCATATTCATAACAATTTCCACGTCCACGTCCATCAACTTTTCGATTTGAAAACTTTTCGGCTTTTGCGTTTATTTTGGGGAAATTGAAATGCCATTCATGAAATTGAAACCTCAACAAATCGATTTATGAGAATTGCAAACGCCCCATACCCCCGCCTTCGCCCTACTCCATTAAAAGGGACATGAACATGAGGTCTGGACGTGGACGACGTGCATGTGAAGTGAATTTCACAATTCCTGGACTGAAACAATCGGACTGACAGTTTTATAATAACACTCGAGTGAAATTCAATTGAATTCAGGACGAATGACAGGGCACTTATGGGGCTTGGGGGCAGATGCTAGGCTAGGTGCCGCAAATAGAAACGCGTGACTCCAAAAATAACTGACCCACTTAGGCAGCCAGCGGCGGGCCGTAAGCCTCTGTCTGCTGCCCAGACGGCGTTGCATGTCCATGTGCCTGGACAAAGAGACAGCCGTAGGAGCAGCAGCAGCAGGAGAAGCAGAAAGGAGGAGCAGCAGGAGCACAATCAGCGTCGAGCACCTTCATCATCTTCGGCTTCATTGTGCAGTTTTAGTGAATGGTTTTTACGTGTGTCACAATGCGCAGACGCCTTTCCATCGATTTAGCCTCTGCTCTTTTGGGAGAAGAGCGCGTGCTCTTAGCCGAACTCTTGGGATAGGGCATGGGAGTAGGTAGCTAGATATGTATGTTTGGCTGGAACATGGGATGCAAAAATCAACTGCGTAGTAAGCAAAAGTCAGCAGCGAGACGGGCGCGAGACAAAGAGCTCAATTTGGTTGAGCCTGATACGAGGATAATGCTCGCAGCAGCAGCAGCAGCAGCAGGAGAAGCAGCAGCAGCAATTGTAATGCGCAGTTTCCCTCTTCCATTTTTTTCTGCTTCCTCTTCTTTTTTGGCAATGAAAACGAACTTGAGAGCTGGGGACTGGGTTCAGGCATGGACTGCTGTGTAGGTCAGTTTGTTAGTCGGCTGTACTTTCGCTTGCCCCACACGCACACACAGACACACACACATGCACACACACATGGACACCAGGCCGCACGGTTTGAGGGGTGCAACAATAATCGAAAATGGCATGCAAACAGCTTTATCCTTGGCACCAAAATAGTGCATTGCCCGTTTTGACAGGATGTTGATGTTGATGCTGCTGCAAGGATAATGCCATGACGTACTCTAATTCAACCTTGAAACGCTGCTAAATCAGGCGCGCGTCCTGTGCTAAGTGATGGATGGGCAGGTATTATTTATGTGACCAGCAGACCAGCAGACCATGTTGCACTTATTTTTACCATACAATAAATATTTAACTATATAAATATTTATACTATATAAACACATTGCATAAGTACTACAAACACATTAGTTTAAATTACGGCAATTAAGTTTTCGTACTCTTTCAACTAACTAACGGACAAGTGCAATGAACCTGCCTCAAGGTGCGCGCTTTTTAAGGCCAATTACATACATAAATGTTATGCAGAATTCCAATGTTTACTTACACGCTTGAGGGCGCAGCCGAACGTGGCATACGAATAAACAAAAACAACATAATTAACACACAAACAAAAAAAAAAAAAACAAAAAACTAAAGCGTAGCAAAACAATCAATTTAAGGCGCACAAATTTGTTTTGTGGCGGTCGGTCGATAACGATTAATCGCGCTCGTTCGATAAAAAACATGCACAGTTCGATAGACAAAACAATCGCATGCACCTGCAATGCATTTTCCAATGGGCGAGCACTTAGCAGGACCTATTGAAATCTGTTTTCTATTAAATTAATATAGTTTTAAGTTAGTGAAAATTAAGTATATCAATTGCAATGGCTTTTCTGTGTCCGGTGCGCATGCGGCGCGATAAAAAGAAAGGTACGCATGCGCAGCAAAAGAAACAAATAATTATAAATGAAAGACTCAAACGACAAACTTGTTTTCCCACAGCCACAAATGCCAACATCGAACGGGATCTGGCGCCCGTGGGCATGGGCCGCATAACAGGCTCCTCCAGCATAGAGACTCTGGTGCGTGTGGGCATTGAGAAGGAGCACGGACTCAGGTAAACAATTTAAATAGATATACATATATAAATATATGTATATATCACATTTATTGCCTTTGCAGTCCCGATTCCAAAATGGTTGTGCTGCACGACTTTACGCCCTGTGTGGATGATGAGCTGGAGGTGAAGCGCGGCCAGCTGGTGAATATATTGTATCGCGAAAACGATTGGGTCTATGTTATTGGGCAGGATTCACGTCAGGAGGGCTTCATACCCTTCTCCTACTGCGCGCCCTACAACACACAGCTGGCGGAGCTGGCAATAAAGAAGAAGCTGCCGCGGGAACAGTGCCCCGAGCAGCCGCACGAGGAGAATCAGCCGCTGCTGAGCGTTGGCGTTGACAACAAACTGGATGTGCTGTGCGATGAAGCGATCGCTGTGGGCACAGCCCCGGCAGCCAACAATCTGGAGAGCAATCTGCATGTGGCCATGCCCGAGTGCACGCCCTTCATCAAGGAGCCGTCAGGACGATGCATTGTGCTCTACACATTTATTGCACGCGATGAGAACGATTTATCCGTGGAGCGTGGCGAATTCGTGACCGTGCTGAATCGCGAGGATCCCGATTGGTTCTGGATAATGCGCAGCGATGGCCAGGAGGGCTTTGTACCAGCCAATTTCATCTATCCCGCCGACAGTGTGCGCGTGCTCCAGCAGCAGAAGGCAACGCCAACAGCGGCGCCTCTCAACGAAAGCAACATGCAGCATCATGCGAATCTAACGGGTGGCGGCCTGAATGCCATGGAAAGCATGCTCCAACAGCAGGGACAACAGGCCCAACAACAACAACAACAGCAGCAGCAGCAACAACAACAGCAGCAACAACTAGGCATAGGCACAGACGATTTGCGCTACCATGGCACGGAGCTGGTCATGCTGTACGACTACAAGGCGCAGGCGCCCGACGATCTGTCCGTGCGCCGCGGCGACTGGATCTATGCGGATCTAAACAATCAAACCGTGGACGGCTGGCTGTGGGCATATGCGCCCAAGACGCGCAAATACGGCTTCATACCCAAGGCCTATGCACGGCCGCCGGCGATGACGAGCCTGTGATCGCAAACGGGCCAGTTAATAGTTATATAGCTTATTTATAGATCAAGTAGATTTTAATTAAATATTATTATTGTAAATTTTATTGTGCTAATTGCTAAGTTTAATGTTCGGCGCGTAAAAATCCGCATATATATATATAGATATATATAAAAATATTTGTATTTTCTTTAAGACTTAATATCAAACTGAATACTAAAGCACTTTTGATGTGTATATTTATGTGTATAGTGAGCCTTGTGGATCGCCTGATATGCACTTGGGAGATATATGCCGTGCGAGTGTATAGAGTTATGCTCAGCATAATATTGTACACACACGCACACGATGAGCCTTGTTGCCTGTTCCTAACTATTTTAGCGCCGAGCTATCGTTTGCCGAGGAGCAATGCGAGCAGTCCAGGTTCAGATTTCTGTCGATTTCATTAGTATATATACATATATATATAGGCACAGTTAAATGTCTTATAGATTTGGCTTACTTTAGTTCCTCTGTGAGCTGCTCCTTGTCGATCATTTCCTCGCGCAGCTTCTGCTGCAAGCTGAGTATGAGATCGTTTTTGGTTTGAATCTGCAGCTTCAGGTGCGCTATGGTCTCCTCCTGCGCCTCGAAGATTGCCTGCAAGAGGATTCTTATTAGTTATATTAAGCTTTTGCTATATTTCTATCCGCTACGCACACGACACTCCTCCATGGACTCCGAGTAGGAGGGCGGCTCGTCCAGGCAGAAGAACTCGCGCACCAGCTTGCACTTGCGCAGCTGTTCCTTGGCCAGAATCGAGTTGACAAACATCTGCAGACCCTGGACGCGATTGTCCAGAAAGACAGCATTGAAATTGTCACCAAAGAGCTTCTTGCGCGGCAGCAACAGATTGATGTGCGGAAAGGCCTGCTTCAGCTTTCCATTGAGCCGGACAAAGTCCGTGTACCTTCGCATGACCAGCCAGCAGTCGTTCGTATCGGGATTCTCGACGCGCAGCTTATAGACGGTGAAGCGTGCGCGCTCCTCCATCACCTCGTAGCCAATGATGGGCACGCGGAGCGGCGCATTCGGATCAACGGGCGCTGCGGCGCTGCTCGACGCGAGCGTCATCTGGCTGGCAAACATGGAGCTGGTGCGACGCGAATAGGCACCGCCGCCGCCGCCGCTGCCCTGGCTGTAGCCCATGCTGCACTCGCTCATGCGGCGCGGCGCACGGCCTGCGCCCTCCAGCTGCACGACGCTCAGATCCCGATGGGAACGCGCACCACCCAGCATCGCGTTCGGTCGCCTGCTCGGCGGCTGCTCGTAGCTATGCGAACTGATGCGCTGCAGGCACACCTCGGACTTGGCGTTGGCCGCGGTCAGGCGTCGAAATCGTTGATCGGCCAGGTTAACTGCGCGGGCATCGCTCTCCGATTTGCGGCGCAACAGGTGAGTTCTGCTGTTCCTTTGGAATTCCGTTAGTTCCGGATTGGAATGTGTGCCGCGTCCCAGCAGCTGGCGCTGCCGCAACAGCTTTCGTGTGCTGCTGCTGCTGCCAGCGATAGATTTGCTTAGAGAGCGTTTCGGTGACGTCGTCGCTGGGCTGTTGTTGTTGCTGCCGCTGCTGCTGCCGTTGTTGTTGCTGTTAGCTTTCTTGAAGAGCGTTGCTTTCGCGTTGCTGACAGAGCTCTGGCTGAATTGAGTATCCCGCTTCCTAAGTGCACGCAGTGACATTGCTTAAATTGTTGAGCTTATGCGAAGAATGCTGCTTATTGCCACATGACTGTTAATTGTTCAGCCCGCATCGTCTATATATATACATATATATATATATATGTATATGTATATCTATGCTTAGCTTGTTTTCTTTTCGCACAAGCTAATACGAGCTGCGTAGTTCAGCGTTGAACCAGTTCAATGAACTGAGCGCTCGCTTGAAGTTGGCTGCGCGAAAAGTGGGGTCACACTCATTTGAAGTTGGCTGCGCACGTCGCCAGTGCTGCCAATGCACACGAAAATGACAATTAAGTCCATGTTCAACAAATTCACATATTAAATCAAACGCAAATCTTCCCTTTTAACGAGCCCTTGCCTGTGAACAAAGATATTATGAAAATAACAATTAATAAGCTGCGCACGAATATGAAAAGCAGCCTAGTCGACAATTTAGTTGACGTATTCGAACTTCAAATATTAAGCAATGCAAATGAAAGGCTGCGCGCGAAGCCAGTGCTGCCAATGCAAAAATTCAAATATTCAGATTTAACGAGCCTTTGCTTGTAAACAAAATCAGTCGCAAAATAATAATTAATAAGAAGGCTCATGAAAAGTCCAGTTGACAATTTAGTTGACGCATTTTTAATTTAAATATTAAACAATACAAGCGTAGCCAGTGCTGCCAATGCACATTACAAGAGCCCAATTGCCAATTTAGCCTCTACACCTTAAATACAGTTAATTAATTCGAATAGATGAGCAATTTTGTGTGCCGTTGCTTTTTATTTAAGAAAAATCAATATCAAAATAATAAATTAAAGAGCTTCGTATGATTTTAAGCAGTTGGTGCATTGACAAAAGCGCCCGCAAACACAATATTCCGCTTGTTCCAAATGACATACAAAAAGGGGCGATCCGCCTGGAATTGCAGCGGCATCAGCATCATGCGCGTCATCATGATGATGCCGGTGGCAGCGGCTGCCTCGGTGCCCTCCTCGTTAACCTCGATGGTGGCCTTGTGCACAACCTTTGAGACAAAAATGCCCTCCGGGGATTCCAGCAGATTGTTGAATTCCGCGCCCTCGTTGAACATTTTCGTGATGCCCAGCTGGCGGAATGAATAAACATGTCGATATTATAAAAATAAACAATGATTAAATACATTATTGATGACCTCACGCTCTTAACTTAACTTAACTTAAGATAAGATATGCGAATGTGTCAAGCTAGAGTGCAGCGCGGGTCTCTTACATAATGCCTGATACATGATCTTAAACGGGAACCGCAAAATGCGCCAGCTAAATATAAATACCCTATAAATTATCTTTAAGACATTAGCATGATAAGCCACCGAAATGAAAGTGCTTAAAAAGATAACAGCCAATAAATAAGGTACGAAAGAAAATTCCATTGATATGAAGTCTACAAACTAGAAACTAGCGACGTGTCAATAAAGCACGTATTGCTCACCTGCTGCAGCTTGTCGGCCATCTCGATGGAGTAGTCCGCCTTGAACTTGGGGAACTTGACGTGAACCTCCTCGACGGCCAGCTTGGCGGCCAGATCGACCAGATTGACGCTCTTCAGCTTCTCGGCCAGCGACTTGAGACCCTCGCGCTCCTGCGGCAAGAGCACAAGCATGGACAAATCGGAATCCTTGTAGGGCATATCGAGTGCGGTGCAGCCCAGATCCTCAAAATGGCCATAGCCAAATTTGGCCTTCTGATTCATATAGTTGACCTTAACGCTCTGCTCCTCGGCTATCCAGAAGTCGTCCTCTTCGGTGCGCGATTCGTCGAATTTGTGCGCCCAGCTGCCCTTGAAGTGCAGGGCATTCAGGAGCACCAAGCGCGTGTTCTCATCGAAGCTATCGGCCGTGACCAGCTCGGTGATCTTGCCCTCTGTCTTGGCATTCACCCAGCCGTTGATCAATTGAGCTGCTGCAGCGCTCAGTGCAAAGTTAATGGACTCCGCCTCGGAGTTGTAGTCCGTCTTGATGGTCTGCTCGTAGCTGGCCTTCAGCTGTTTGCCCTGCTGCACGTACAGCTTGTTGGCCACCTTCAGCAGCTCGCTGTCCTTGTACTTTTGCAGCACAAACTGAAAGGTTTGCGCCACTTCCGGCGGAAAATTGGACACAAAATGCAAACCCTTGGCTATCTCGTCGGCCGTCTCGCCCTGGGCGCCGGCAAAGGCCAGCGCCAGGCACGCCTGTATGGAGAAGGGCGAGAAGACGATGTTCTGCTTGAGTCCGCCGGCGGCCAGCAGCTGGAACAGCTCGCTGGTGAAGAAGGCGCCGCCACGCGCAAATTCCAAATTGAAATCGAACATATTCTCTAATTGTGGGCGGGTGTAGGTGTGAGAAATGCGTAATCGTTTAATTTGGTCTGTTTGTGCTTACAATTGTTAAGAGTGAGAGAGCGCGCGTCCAATACTTTTAGCTGCCTGAACTGGAATGTTTGCGATGCCGCTTTTTGGGGCCACAACAGCAGCGGCGAAAGCAGCGCTGCTCCCACGAAAGCGTCGCTGCCCATGACTCACAAAACAGCGGTAAATGAGGGCGGCATTGTTGACGCTTGAAACACTTCACAGTTAACGGACATTTGCTGTATAATTTATGTAGGGTAAAGCGACATTCACATTGATGTGGGTGCGGGCGTTTGTTTTGTATGTTCATTTTATGCAATTTCATTTTAATTTTACTTAAAAATATCAGCTGCAATTTTAAAGTCAATTTTTTTTTTAAAAACGAACAGCTGTTTGAAAACGATGAAATCAAACGATGATTTGCTATCGATAACAGAGCTGAGCTCGATAACAGCTGCAACTAGTTCATTAGTTCAGCAGCGGAACTACATAACTCTTAGAAAAAGAATCGTTACTTGCGCTTTTTCAACACCATTTTTGCCGGCTCAGACGAGTTTCTATTTTCAGCCCGAGCAGCAGCAAAAGTGCAAAGTTAGCTTATCTCGCAACGGGTGAGTATGAAGGGCGTTGACATTTGCAGCAAACTGATTGAAACATATTTTCCATAGCTAAGTTCGTAACAATGAAAAGCGCAATTCATTGCGTGCTTTTAATTGTGGCAGCGGCTGCTGTTGCCGCCGCAGATCGGCCGTATAGGCGCAGCTTCATCAATCCGTATCCGCGCTTCGAGTACTTTAACGATGGCGTCGATCCGGGCCAGCCGCTCTTCCTAACCCCGCTGATCCACAATGACACGCTGCCCAAGGAGCAAGTACGTCAATTGGCGCGCGTTAATGGCACCCAGTTTCATGGCGTTGAAAGCTATTCGGGCTATCTGACCGTGGACAAGGGCTACAATTCGAATATGTTCTTTTGGTATTTCCCAAGTGAAACGGATCCGAATTTTGCGCCCGTTGTGCTCTGGCTGCAGGGCGGACCCGGCGCCTCCTCGCTGTTCGGCTTGTTCACAGAGAACGGTCCGCTCCAGCTGGACAAGCAGGGCAAGCTGCAGATGCGCAACTATACTTGGAGCAAGACGCACAATCTGATCTATATTGACAATCCCGTCGGCACCGGCTTCAGCTTCACCGAACAGGATGAGGGCTATGCGCGCAACGAGAAGGATGTGGGCCGCAATCTACACGAGGCTGTGATGCAGCTGTACGAGCTCTTCGAGTGGAGCAGCAACGCGGGCTTTTGGGTCACGGGCGAATCGTATGCCGGCAAATATGTGCCCGCTCTGGCCTATCATATACACAAGGTGCAGAATTCCATTGACGCGCGTATCCATATTCCGCTCAAGGGCGTGGCCATTGGCAACGGGCTGTCCGATCCGCTGCACCAGCTCAAGTATGGCGACTATCTTTACCAGCTGGGCCTGATCGATGACAACGGCCTGATCCAGTTTCACGATGCGGAGCAAAAGGGCGCCGAGTGCATTGAGAAGCGGGACATGAACTGCGCCTTCGATGTCTTCGATTCGCTTATAAACGGCGACATGACCAACGGCTCCATCTTCAGCAACCTGACGGGCTACAGCTGGTATTACAACTATCTGCTAACGCATCCGGATGGCTCGGAGGCCAAGCTGGGTGACTTTCTGCAGGCAGGCGCCACACGTCGCGCCATTCATGTGGGCAACATGTCGTTCCACGATCTAGACAAGGAGAACAAGGTGGAGATTCATCTGAAGCAGGATGTCATGGACAGTGTGGCACCCTGGATAGCTGAGCTCCTGGACGACTACACCGTGTGCATCTACAACGGCCAATTGGACATTATTGTGGCCTATCCCTTGACCCGCAACTATCTGCAGAAACTAAAGTTCAGAGATGCAGCCAAATATAAGATCGCACCTCGTGAGATCTGGCGCATTGATGGCGAGGTGGCCGGCTACGTGAAGCATGCCGGGCATCTGGTCGAGATTATGGTGCGCAATGCCGGACACATGGCTCCGCACGATCAGCCCAAGTGGCTCTACGAGATGATCAATCATCTGACTCACTACAAGCATTGATTATTCGAAATGTTCATAATTTCTTAACAAAAAAACAGCTTTAAATTTTTAAATTCAATTAGGAATGTAAATTTGATTATCGTTTCTTATTAAGTGAAACAAATTGGAAATTAAAGGTGTATAAAATAATGCAAAATGTAATAATATAAATAGAAACAAGGACTTTCCCGGAAAAGTTTCGTAAACATATTATTTTGTAGGGAATTTCGCGCGCTTTTCCTTAGTCTCACCTCATTAACAGCTGTTTCAAAGGTGACCATATTGAAAATGTTGTAAACAGCTGTTAGAGTAACCAGCCTTATGCATAAATATTGCCTAGTTTAGTGCACGCTGGTCACCTTAATTTCTTTTGTTTACGTTTTGTCGGCATCTCAGCCTATTTCACAAGTAAAAAAAAAAATTGCCAAACATGTCGCAAACGGATCTGATCAAAAGCATTGAGATAATATCCAAGACGGAGGAGCTGGCTGATAAGATCCTGGTCAACAAGCAGGAGTTAACGGTAATGGACAAACGGCGCCAGCAAAACCGGGAAGCACTGCGCCTGATAGAGAAATCTGAGGAGCCAAAAGTTTGGATAACCATAGGCAGCATGTTGGTCAAAATGAAGCGAGACCAAGCCATGGAGCTGCTCAAAAAAGGTAAAAAATTATAATTATTTATATGTACATGCATATATATATAAGTTTGATTTGCAGATCAGGAACAAATCAATCAGCAAATCAATGTGATATATTCCGAGCAAAAGATTCTGGTAAACAAACATCGCGACGTCGAGTTCAAATCCCCCTTCTCGGGCACCAATTTAAAGGCTCTGGATCGTGCGGAATTCGATGCGTTAAAGGCCAATTTGCCCATGCTTTAATTAATATTAAAATAATGTGTAATTTAGTTATCAGTAAAATAAATTAGTCTCATGTGTTTTTGCTTAGCGCTGATTTGAACGTTTTCCAACACCAACGATAAGCTTTTTTGGCGTAAAAAAAAGCTCCCGACCTGGCAACTCTGGCAATCGTGGCTCTCTCGACGCTCACCATTTGTTGTTGCGCCTCGTAATCGCGGTGTCGTCTGGTTTTGCGTTGTCTCTGGTTGTTTCTAAATTCTGTGAAATTCAACTAACAAGCTAAACAAATTATTTAACGCAACTAAAAACCAATTGCGTCGCAGCTTATCGCAGTGCTCGGGACAAGTGAACAGAAATTCCAAAATTTGGCAAATAATTTGTAACAGAAACGTGCGTTTACGTCGTGTTGCCAGTGTGTGTTGCTGCGACGAATTCCAGTGTGTGCGATTGTGTGTGTGGTGAATTTAGGCTCTCCCCCAACATTCCACCGCCCACCCCCCTTAACAGCAGCGGCGTGCAAAAAGCAAAATTTTAGTGCAAATAAATTGCTTTGCTTATCTCGGCGCGCGCGCTCGCTTGATATGGCTAAGTGTGCGTGTGCCTGTGCGTGTGTGTGCTGTGTGTAAGTTTGAGTGTTGTTAATTAATTTACAAAGCCGCCAGCCTCAGGCTCGAGTGTGCACTCTTCCAAATAACATATACAAATTTTGTGGGTTGGTTGATTTGGCAGCAAAAAAGAAAATGTTACGCGTGCTATAAACAACCGCGACTATCCCCATTGTGCCCAACGCGCGCGTCCCACTAGAAAGAAAACAGCCAACAACAACAATAACAAAAACAATAAACACAGGAGGTGCTGGCGGTTCATGTACTTGAAAACGAAAGTTCTTTTGCATGCAAACGGTTGCGCATAAAAAAAAACACCATACACACACATACGCACGCCAACACACACACACATATATATATATATACAGTGCTCGCAAATCGCAAAAAGAGAGATAGAGAGCGCAGCTGAGCACAGCAAAAGACAGAGAGGAGGCGCCGTGGCCACTTGGCCTTGAACTTGTGCGGCGCGGGAGCGCAGCGGTAAGTTGAAATTGCCTTGCTGCTTGTCGGCCTTTGGCTAGTTTCTTCTCCTTTAGTTCTGCTGCTTGTTCTTCTTCGCTGCTGGGTCTATTTTAAAATTGATTGCAGGCAATGCTGAGTTATTTTTATCGAGCCTCTATGGATATTAAGGCTGAGCCTAAACCGCTACCACTAACTGCCCACTGTTTGTGTGTGTATGTGCAAGTGTGTGTGTGTGTTTGCTTTCTATGTGCAGCTCTCCCCTCTCCTATACACTGTCTGTATTTTGTGTCTGCTGTGTGCTTGACCAGCGCAAACTGCTTTATCAGCACGCTTGGCGCTGGTTAAAACTTGTCTATCCACTTTAATAGTTTTGTTTTGCATATTGGAAAAAGCCCAAGCTCTCTGCCCCTAGGGCTGTGTGTATAAGTGTGCGTGCCTGTGTTGTTTGATTGCAGCATAGCCACAGCGCAGCGCTCATCAAATCAAGTGACGAGCAGCCCGACCCCCCTGCGCTCGCACATTATACAGCAAACAGCAGCCGGATAGCGGCGACTGATAGCAGAAGAGAGCGAGAATCATTGCCTAAACGTGGTGGATCAATGACACTTCCCCACACGCTGTGCTCTCTTGAGCTGCTCTCATTTGTGACAGGAAGAGAGGCGCAGCAAGTGGGCTGCTGATCGGAACAGATACATTGTTGCTGTAGAACAGCAGTAGAACAGTTTTATATATGTACATGGTACTTTTCGCAGGCTTCTCTTGCAAGCTGAGCTTCAACTGCGTCCGGCTGCTGCCCGTGCGTGTTGTAAACTGATGTTTTATTAGCTCTCAGGGCCAGTGTGTGCACTCCTGATTAATCACACACAGACTCTAGGAATGTGTGTGTGCGCTCTGTACGCCACTTACATGGGCAATTGAATAGTTACCTCACATGAGTGAATAAAACCCAAACGGTAATATTATTTAGAGTATGTACACACATACACAGACACACACATGCAACGATAATGTAACAGTTAAATTATAACTTTGTGCTGGAAACTTTTTCAACACTGTTGTTGTTTTTGACTACTCGGGGTTTTTTTATTATTATTTTAATTTATTCGTTTGCACAGAAAAGGTACACAAATTTTCCATATCATTAGCTTACACTGCACGATTCGTTTAAGGGCCAATCAAATTCACATTTTTTTTTATTTTTGGACAGTGTTGTGAGAGTAATAATTCAGAAGCTGTTGCGAGAAAAGCACAAATACACACACACATCGATAGGTATATACATATGTACATATGTATGCATGTAAATAACTTGTTGCAACTATTTATCGATAGTATTACTCAGAGTTTAGTTATGAGGCTGAGCTAAGCTCAACGATAAGCATAAGCTAAGATTATGTATGCATATCTTAAGTTCAAGGAAGTAAATATTAAGTTCTTAACTTTGTAATACTTATTTCCTTGGCGAAGTTAAGTTTTTCTTTTAGTCAAAGCTTTAAATAACATTAAAACAAAAATCAATTGAAATATTAATAAGATTAATTCGTTATGTGTTAGCCAAAGTCTTTACTCATCGACTTTACTTTGATTGGGTTTTTAATTTTCGATATAAATCCTTTCTTCCACACCTTTGTCATCAAATGCTATGTTAATCTTTTCTAGCAAATACACATTTATTTATTTATTATTATTTGTTTTTGGCATCACAATTGTTAAATAGTTTTACAAGCAAAACGAGTTTTTCACAGTACACGAAATAAATGCTAGTTCCTCGTGTTGTTGTTGTTGTTGTTATTATTGTTCTGTCTTTATGTATGAGCTTTAATATAATTTGTAAAAATATGCGAATTAATGTTTGAAAACTTGTTTTCACACATGGATTTGGCTAAGAAAGAATGAAAAAAAAATCAAATTGTATCTATTGTGAACGTCGTAGTGTTAAAAACGCAATATGCAGAGTAAGAGTAAGCCAATAAAAATATTATTCACAAAATATCTTCTAGATAAACCACAAACTAGTTATTGATGCATTCCTGAGCGGACAGTTTCTATTGAAGAGTTCAATGATAAATAAAAAAGGAATATCGTTAACCGAGCTTTCACGGTATTCATTGTTGTTGTTGTGCTCGTTGTAATTAT
This sequence comes from Drosophila borealis, assembly GCA_035045885.1. Taxonomy (NCBI): domain Eukaryota; kingdom Metazoa; phylum Arthropoda; class Insecta; order Diptera; family Drosophilidae; genus Drosophila; species Drosophila borealis. The sequence continues at coordinate 1,403,924 of JAWNOR010000122.1, read as the reverse complement.
TGTAAAGGATCTGCTTGGAATTTGCAACTTGGTTGGCTGTACATTGTAAATTGTAAAATGTTGCCTGGCAGTCTGATTAATTATGGGTTGTCTCTTGTGTTCGCCTGTCGTTCAAAACTCAAACTAGACGTTGCACCGTCCGGCTGTCCGCCCGTCCGTCCGTCTGTCCACCCGTCCGTCCGCCCGTCCGCCTGTCCGCCTGTCTGTTGATCTGAGCCGGTTGTGTGTGGCAGGCGCAGCAAGTGCAGCGCCGGTTTTCTGTTCGCGGGTTCCGCGTTGATTTGTATTTTATAATTTCAGGCACGTTGCACGATCATTTTAAAGTTGTTGTTGTTGTTGTTGTTGAATTTGCTTTTGCTGCTGTAGCTTTTTGCATTGATTTAGCTGCATACACTACATTCCCAATGGGTAACAAAAATTTTCCATTTACTAAACACAAACACACACACATACACTATATAGAGTGCACATATGTATACCTAAGCACATCAATATGAAAAGCGAATTTATTAAATAATATTAATTCAATTTGAATCTCAAGCTGATTTACAGCTGATTGGCAGCGCTTGTCAAAGAGAGCAAACGAAAGAGAGAGCGAGAGAGGGAGAGAGAGCGCCATTTCAGGCAGACAAGCGGTCGGTCGCATTTGTTTGGCGTTCTTATATGCGTCAGCAGGCTGACGACTTGAGAAATTCAATAATAAAACGCAGAGCATGATAATATGTATGTGCACTCATACACATATGCATACAGTGTGTTAAGTACAACATGTACAATTGTACAACATTAGGCAATAAAAACAAAAAGCTCACCACGCGATGTTGATTAAAGAGCGCCGCAAAGACACACAAAACCGAATTGAGCTAGGAACAGGAGCAGCAGCCACTTGTTGATGCCCGACAGAGAGAAAGAGAGAGAGAGAGAGCGCCTTGACAAAACTCACCATGGGAGCATCGATTGTGGTGTGATACTTGTGCCTACCCTTTTTGCTTCCCCTCTTTTGTAAACACACAAACACACACACACACACGCACATCAAATGTGCGCGCGGGCCTCTTTCATTGCCCCCAAAGGCTGTTCGTGCGCTCCTTGGCAGCCCTTCCTTTTTCGTAAGCAGTTTTGCGCTGCTTGTGTGTGCGTGTGTTTATGTGTGAGAGTGGGTATGTGTGTGCGAAACTTATCAAGGTCGTCGCTTGGCGTTGCCGCCGCCGTTTTTGCTGCTGTAAGCGGGTTTTTCTACTTACACACACACACACACACACACATGCACCGCTTGCTCAGCCCCCTCAGCAGTAGTCGCCTTCCATCCTTTAGCGCAAAAATTCTTTAGCTTTTATGTTATTGGGTTTCTTTTTGTTAATTTTTTTTGTCTCTTACATGCCATAGCTTGCCGTTGTTTCTTTTACTCCCCTTTGGCCAGTGTGTGTTGTGTTGTTGTTGTCTGTTTGAAGTGGCGTTTTGTTGTTGTTGTTGTTGTTGTTGGTATTGTTGTTATTATTGCTGCCGCCCCTTGCCTCTAGTTTTATTTGATTTACTCGGTTTACCATGGCAGCCGCTTTGGCATTGTCTGCTTGGCTCTTGGGTGCTACTACCCTCCCCCCCCCCTCCCCCCTCCCCCACACACATCCAACCCATTCTCATGCGTGATCTTAGCTCTTGTTTGGTAAATGTAAACATTGCCAAAATACCACTGAAATTTAACTTAATTGTTGGAAATTATTTTGTGGACTTAAAAAGAAAAGTTTAAGAATTTTATGGGCTAAAATAAATATTATATTATAAAATGTATATAGAGTATATTTTAAATATTTAAATCAAATCAAAACGATTATACTAATGCCATTTACTTCATTTTAATCATCTTGATTTGGTTTAGATATTTATCCTTCATCCTTTAGCTAGCTCAATTCTTGAGCGAAAATAAGCTAAGCAAGAGTTATTTAGAATTTTAGCCACTGTCGAACCTGTTCTTCTGCACATTAAACTAGTTCAGCAGCTAGAAGAGTAGCTCAAAGCCACGCAGGACTTTCAAATACCCTGCAATTATGGCGAAAAAACGCTGCAGAAAAGCTAAAAGTTATGTTTAAGTAATGTTATTTAATATTAACAGTAACCTTAACATTAACAGAAATCTGTATATTGATTACATAAAAACAAAATGTAAATAAGAGAGTCAAAGCATTAACATTATGTTTAGCTTTACAGCTCCAATTAACAGTTGCTCGATGTGATGATGTTTTGTTTAACAGCAGAGAGAAGAGCACGTATGGACATTTTGTTTATGTAATTACTTTTAATTCTCTGTAATGATCTCGCTCTATGATTATCTACAGTACGTTGCCTTAAAAAAAAGTTTTCAACTTTCTTTTAAACAAGTATTTGATACTAAAAGTAACATATAACATTAACAAAACATGTAAAGTAATTACATAAACAAATTGTTTAACATTATGTTAAGCTTTACAGCGGCTATCAACTTTTTATTACTCCAGGTCATGCTGTTTCATTTAACAGCTGAGAGAAGAGCACGCAAATGCTCTGTAATTAAGGGACCTCGGTCTTTGCCCTAACATTAAGTTCTGCTAAGAGTGAATAAGTATTAGTTAAAGTCTATTTTAGCACCCACCTGACGCCAGGATTCGGTTCACCGTACCCACTCGCAGTATTTGCTTACCTTTTTATAGGCGCATGCTGCTATTCCAGTATGCGCTGCTTTTCCAGCAGCTCTTTTATTACGTTTATTTTTTATTTGCTCGGCGCGCTTCAACTTGCGGCTATTTTTAGCCTTTTCTAATGAGCGCTAGCTATTTTTAGAGTCCCGTGCAGCAGGCCAAGCCGCTTTGTAGCCCACAGCATCAGTTGGTTATCTTGAAACTTGTCCGCTGTTACGTTTTTTATTTTTTCACCTTTTTTTTCGCGCTTTTTTTTTTTTTTATTTTGCAAGATCATTATCATTGGAGGCTCCTCACAGCGCGATTGCAGTCTCGTTTCGGGTCGCTTTCGGGGCCCACAGGTAATTGTGTTTTGATGGCATTGGCCAGTTGGCCAGCTGGAACGGGTTTTCAGCGGTTAAATCGTAGGGTATGCGAAATAGTTGCCTAGACAATTACCTTTTCTTTCATACGTTTCGAGAGCATTTATCATTTTTGTGCCCTAGAGTTTCGGATTGAGTTTGTATGAAGTTCAACAATTCTCTGCTATATCAGTTCTATATATGTATATGATGTTTTGCCAACTAACTCGCGTAGGTCATTTACATTTTCACGCTGGCCGAATTCGGCTGCAAAATGTATGTTGTTCCACTTGTGGCATTGATTGCCAAAATATCATAATGATGGCTGTGAAAGTTTCAAATGGTTCATTAAGCTGCTTATATATTTAATTCCATGTATTGAGAGATATACAATTTTTTGTTCATCACCCTGTTGAGGGTTTCAAATGGGGCATATTAGCTAGTGGAAGGTGACGAAATGCTCTAGAGAAAGAAAGAAATTATATGGGCTGTTCTCAACTTGCCTCAAATAAAAAAGGCATAAAATATAAAGTATATAATAAATAATAAAAATATCAAAAAATATTCCCTTTGGAAATGGCTTCAAAATCTTTCGATCTATGCTGAAACTTCGTTGTAGTTAGCTAACAGTCACGTCTTAACATCATCTCTTTAACAGCGTCACGTTAACAGTTTCTGTTTAACATTTAATTTATGTTTGTCAGCCTCTTTTGATATTGTTGTTGTCTGTTGTGTATATAAAAAAAGTGTGAAATAGGTATATTCTAGTCGAGCAATTCTTAAGGGTTTCAAATAGGCATTTTAGGCAGTGAAAAAGGCGCAATCCACTTGAGAAAGTGCCAAAAGATATAGCCTGTAAGTATCTCGTAACTCTAAAAACTTTCGTCAACCTAAAATTAAGTATACAAAAAATAAAATATATAATAAATAATATAAATATAAAAGTAAATTTCTTTAAAAAATCTATATTAACACGCCGTAACTTCACCTAACAGTCTCATCTTAACATAACATTTCTTTAACAGCGTCACGTTAACAGCTTTCCTTTAACATTCGATTTGTGTGTTTTCAGCCTCTTTTAATGTAGCTGCTTGTAAAAAACAATGTGTAATAGGTATATTCTAGTCCATCAATTCTCAAAAACTAAGCCTGCTTTGCACTTGGAAATGGTCTCATTTAATTTGAAATGTAATTTTAACGAATGGTAACAGGATATTTGTGTTTGTGGTTACCGAAAAAGAAAAAAGAGACATTCACCTACGCGTAGCAGACATTGATCGAATGCCATATGCTTGAAATGGTCAATTGGTCAACTGTTTAGTTGTTCAACCTTCAAATCCCTGGACAATGGTTAAAAATAATCTAGCTATGTATAATAATAGCACGCGTAATGGGCAAAGGTAACGAGATTTACAGGAGGAGACCCAGGCGGAGGCTCTGTGAGAGTGCGTCAGCTGTGTCGCTAATGTAACGCCCACAAAGAATGCCACGATGTGCCTATAAGTAGGGGCATTCCCCGCACCCCTCCAGCCAGCCTGCCCCCTGCCTGCCTACATGCAACCACTTTCAGACGCATTGCTCATACGCAACGTTGGCCTGTTCGTGACTTTGAAATGCTGTTTAACGTGCAACTTGTACGCATTTCTCTCTGTTTTAACAACTTTTACTCTTCTTTTTTCTTCTTTTGTTAATTCTTTTTTCTGGCTTTGTTTTTCCTGCCCTTCTTTTAAAGCAGCTTTGTAAAGTTTGTCAACTAATTAAGTTTGGCTGCAGCAACTGAAAGTTGTGAAAAACTTTTAATTAGTTAAAGTTAAGCTAAAGTTATGCTGATTTCTGAGCTTGGCAATTGCGATTTAATTGTTGCGCAAATCATTTCAATGTTATTCCAATTCGATTCTTGAGCCTTTTGTGGCACAAAACACTTGATCAAAATCGAATTATCATCTGGCCAAAATATATTCAACACTCTTGTGCTTAATAAGCATTTTGTACAACGCCATTTACCAAGAGCATGGCATAGCTTGTTTAGCATGACTGACTTAGAGCTACCCTGTACTGTCTAATCTATACATTATCCAGTTTTTATGTATATATCTTTATATTTTAATATCTAAGAGATTAATATCTTGCACTTAATAATCTATATAATATCTAGTTTTCATGTATATACCTTTATATTTGTATATCTCAGAGATACCCTGTACTGTCTAATCTATAAAATATTCAGTATTTTTATGCATAACTTTATATTTGTGAATCCAAAAGAGATACCCTGTACTGTATATTCTTTATATCACTCAGTTCTATATATCCATATATATATATATCTTTATATTTGTACATCTCAGAGATACCCTATACTATATAATCTATATAACATCTAGTATTTATGTATATGTTTATATTTGTATATCTAAGAGATACCCTGTACTGTATAATCTGTAGAATATTCAGTATTTTTATGTATATCTTTACATTTTTGTATCCAAAGATACCCTGTACTGTAATAATAGCAGCTTAGTCTCTGAGATTTGTAGGGCATATATGTTTTCAAAATCTCGCCCGTCTATAGAATACATACCCTAAACTACCTAGTGCCTTATCATACCTGCTAACCATTTTTACAGGGTATTTGCCTGGCAAAATTAAGAGAAAAAAATAGTTGTAGCTGCGACATGATCTTTGCCGCTGGCCAAAATAAACATATATTTTTTGCGTCTAATACATATAAATTTAATAAAATAAATATTTGCCGTGCAAAATGTTGTGTGTTTGTGTTGAGATTCATGATTTTTTAATAATTTTCTGTATGTGTATATGCATAAATTATTAATCAGCAAAAGCAACAACTACATTTTGTTGTTGCTCTTCAGCTGCCTTCAGATCATTAGAGCCCAAAAACTGTTGAAATCTGTAGGAATCTGTGTTCTGTGCTGCCCAACAATTTCCAGACGTGGCCACTTTTGGGGCCCTCTTGATTTAATTGCTTTCATTGAGCAAATCAACACATTTCAAACGAACAGCTTCGCGCAGTTAAATGAAGTCTGTGGACTAGAAACTAAACTAAAGAAAAGAATATACAAAAGCCAAAAGAATTTTTCGTTTCTGGCAAACAAAAATTAGGCAATTAAGTTAAACGTACGAATGTATACACTATATACAGTGGACACTCAGTAAAGAAGAAATGTGCAGAGTCAAAAATCTGTAGGGAATACTTTTTTCTAATGCTGTCAAGAGAAAGTTTAGCTGTATTTATCTAATTGCTGCACTCAGGAAATACTTTAAACGATTGACTTTCAGTTCTACAACATATCTTACATAATTCCGAAGCACTCTTCAGTTAAAACGTTTACGAATAGGGCAAAGAAGAACAGCAAAAACCTTTTTAAAGCAACATTTGCGCGTTTGTCGCTTATTTTCTAATAGATAAATAGCTTATCTATCTAGTTTATCTACCTATTTAAAGTGTACTCTTATTTATCTGTTTATTTGGATAGATCCTAAGGTCGAAATTTCCCACTCCCATAACTCGATCAAAACTAAACCGATTTTCAAAAGGGTTTGGTATTTTCTTTATGGTTTGACTTCTAGATCAATTTGGCATCTAAATCTGGCAACAATTTTTTAAGTCAAAATTCATGTGAAAATAGTACCCTCAAATATTCTATATAGACAAAATTCCCCACCCTCATAACTCTGTCAAATCTCATCCGATTTTCATGAGATTTGATATATCTAACTTTTGTTAAATTTAACTTTAATTTATCTGCTTAATTAGATGGGTCCCAAAAAAAAGTTAGATTGTAAAAATATATTAAATTATTGTTAACGATTTGCAGCTGCTTAAATAAAATGTTGTTTTTTGTTATTTCAATTTGTGATAAAAATACAAATATGCTGACAATAAATATTTATTTTACTAATGCTATTATTATACGAGTATATACGACTAAAATGATATGTAAAAAAGCAACATATGTTTTAGCATATAAATGCATAGATGAAGGCATATTTCCAAAATCAAATTAGTTATCTTTTCGATAAACGGCTATTAATTAAGTTTAAACATTTCAAAGATCTCGCAGCGCAAGAAGTTTTGTCTTTCTTGTCAAAAACTTAAATCTTCAATATCAACTTTTTCCAAAATATAATAACTGCAAAATTTCTTCAGATATTCCATTCTTTCACGACGATCGATGAGTATATTCATAAGAAAAACACGACAAGGTAACTAAATGACGCAGCTAAAACAGTTGAGAGGAGGGGGAAGAGGGGAGGGGGGGTTCTCTCTAAATGATTCTCTGCTCAGAACTTGGGCATCTTCAGCGATCATTAAAGTGCCACTAGACAATATTGTTTAAACAAATTCCTGTGCTTTGACAGCGCGTTTGTCCGCTTCAAATGCCCGGCCGCCAGGTGATTAAGGTGTCAACTTGGAGCCAAAGTCAAAGAAACAAAAAATAAAATAAAAGACGAAAAAATGATATATGTTTTTTTTCAAATGCCTGCGAAAGTTTTATTGCACAAGACCGAAACTAATAAACAGCAAATAAAATGTTACGCACAAAAGGAAAAACAACAAAAAAAGTGTGAAAATAAAAAACAATATGAGAATCCAATAAGAAGTCGCGAGTTGATAAAGCAGCTAAGGAAATAAATCAATAACGAAAAAATTATTAGACTCGACAGTTAAGCAAAGCGCGGCGCGTGTGTGTGTCTGTGTGAGTCGCTCTCTCTCTCTGTGTGTGTGTTTGTATTGTGTATGATTTTGCGGTTTGGTTTTTTGAGTTTTTTCCGCTTGTTTTGTTGCTGCTTGTATGTTTTTTTTTTTGGCAAGTTAAACATTGGTTCAATCGGCAACCGGTTCTCAAGAGATTTCACGCGTTTCCAGCCGCCAAATGAAGCGTCAATTAAAATTTAATGAGTGTTGGTGGTGCTGCTGATCAGCAGGTAGAGTGCAGCACACACAGACACACATAGATATTTAGCTTATGCCATGTTTGGGCACGTGTTCGCATTTATTCAAAAGAACTCCCCTGCCCCCCCAATAAAAAGAAACAAAAGCCCTGCTAAGCGGAATCACTTGAAATAAAAGTAAACAAAAAACAAGAAGCCAAAACAAAAGCGCGAGAATAAATCACGAGCCAATCAAAGAGGCTGGCCACATCAGTACTTCGAGTATTTCCGAACCTAACGCATACACACACACGCACAAACACACGGACACACATACCCGCCACCCACCCGCTGTTGGAGCATGGTAACGATCGTGCGTTTAACTGTTAACAAATCGTGCATACGCTGATGTCATACATGCTTGGCGCGCGCTCTCGCCTGCTCTCTTGCTCTCTGCCCGCTCACCACGTCGCTCTCATGCGCTGTTATCGCGCTGCGCAGCGTCTGGCTTGATTTGTGCTGCTTCGTTGTTGTTGTTGTTGTTATTGTGATGTCATTTATGCAGCCCAGCCGCCGTTGCAGAAAGCTGCTCTCGCGCTCTCATTTAGTTGTTGTGCTCACTGGTAGCTTTACGCTTTATTCTAATTGTATTCCGGCTCGCGCAGGCAAACAAATCTTTGTATAAACGCGCGCGTGTGTGTGTGTGTATGATTTAGTGCTTATATTTGTTGTTGCTCTTTTTTTTTCAGTTGAACTCACAATTTGTTGACTTTTCGCCGCTTTGGTGTTTATCACATTTTATTCATTTCGCTCGCATGTGTATGTGGCTGTGTTTATGCACAGTTTCGTTTCGTTGTTGTTTTATCTTGCTTTTGCGCTTCTGATTCGCCACTTGCAATAAATACCAATTTACAGCATTTCGTGTGTTTACACGTGACTTTAGTTAAGTTGTTTTTGTTGCCGTGCGGCAAGTGCCGTGAGCATGTGTAGCATAAAGAGCGTACGACAACAGCAGCCGAAACAACAATAACAACAACAGCAATGGGTGACATTTATCTGAGCGCTGTGCCTATTTGTTGAGCTGATTAAACGACTTTGCGCCTTTTGTTGTTTGTTTTAATTGTTTGTTTATTTCCCTGTGTGTGCGTGTGTGTAACACTTGTGATTGTTGCATGTAGATTTGTCAACACACATATAATTGCTAAGCTTTTCAGCAGTTGCGCACGTGATGTCAATAAATTGTGCATATTAATAATAAGCAAATTATACTCAAATATTACGTATACAGCGCGTTGTACACGCATTTGCAGTTCTGCAACCAATCAGAAGCTAACTAATGCCCAAACTGTTCTTATCGGCCTTCTTATCAGAATTGTTGTATTTAATTCAAGCTAATTGCATTTCTGTTAAATTTTAGTGCACATTTTTATGGCGTGAATAGATTTGTATCAGCCAAAAAGTCTAGCTATAAATTGTTTTTTACTACCTGTTTGTAAGGGTAGTAAAACTTTTAACGACTCTCCTAATATATCTTTAATTTGGCCCAGATCACGAGCGGCATATAAAATGCTAAGAGCTCGCTGTAAGTTGTTAAATTTTCCATATTTGTATGGTAAGAGGTTTATCTTATGGCCAAATATTCACATTTTGAATATGTTTCAAATTATATATAACATTCTACAATGTCTTTCCACTCTTTATGTTTCTTTAAACCGCCTTTTACACTAGTTTTTCCGTACCTACATGTCACCTGTGCACTGAGACAAATAATCGCGTTTTCTTATACAATTTCTTTCATGTTAAGCATAAACTAATTAGAAAACAAACAAACAAAAAGTGGATACCGCTAAACGCGTTAGTTTTAGTTATTATTCAAGTGCATGTAAATACTAAAAACCATTTCGCGCAATACTAAATAACCACAGATAGAATTTGTTATGTAACAGGCATTAGGCATAGGCATATGACCCATTGAAATCAGGATCACTTAATTTGGTTTATACTTAGTCTAAAAACCGATTTAGTTCCCATTTATTATACACTTTAATAAAAGTTTTTCCATTAGACAAAAACTTATTCCATAAACTGTTCACTCAAAAACTTTGTTTATTACTTAAAACATGATTTACATTTTATATTATATTATTCATAAATCCAAGCAGGGCATCCACTAGTCGCATACTCTCCTTTGCTCTCATTTCGCAGTGCATTGTTTACCTTTGGGCTTTACTCAAGCAATCGTCTCGCATACTAAAACACAACACACGTATACAAGTGTGAAATTCACCTTCCCACCACGCGCTTGGCCTATTGCAAGAGCTGACCGTTACGCCTTTGCACGCCTACATTACGCAAAAACGACGTGCGCCATCGCAAGCGCCCGCCACTTGCCACATCTATCGCAGCTTTGCAGCTTTGTCGCACGATTCGCATAAGCGTCGGCGTCGGCGCCGGCGTCATCGTCGACGTCAAGGACAGCGTCGTGGCCCTCCTCGCATTGCATTGAACTTGAACGAGGGTTGGCTGGCGCACTGGTGAAATTGCAATTGCTGACGCTAGGGGGCGTGTTCATTTTCCAGTTCCCACTCACAGCTTAATGCGTGTGCAGCAGCAGCCGCTCACTCAAAGCTCATTGCGACACTCACTCAATTTCCGAGTTGAGTTTAAAGCGCCTCCGGGCTATGCAGCGGAATTTTCAATTAGCTGTCGCGGCTTTTTGGAACTTTCCCATCACCCACCCCCTCGCTAAAAGGAGTGCATAAATTATTTGCTTAACATTTGAATATTGCATGCAAAATGGCTGCGCTGCGTCGCCCGCTGACGTCAGCGCAGCAACAACATGCAATGCGGAAATGCTTTCAACTTTAAACTTTGCCGCTAAAATTAGCCCAAACTAAAAAAAGCAGCAGCAAAATAAACACAAATTCAGTTCGTTTTTTTTTCTTGCCGCTGTTGACTTTTGGCTTGCTGCAAATGTGTTGCATACTTTGTGGCGTTTGCTTTGGGCTTGTTTTTGTCTGTCAAAATTTAGCGCCTGCCGCTAATCAAAATATGCGAAAGCTACGCTGTCTGTATATGTGTGTGTGTGTTGCGTGTCTTGTTGTGTGTTTGGTTTTATGTTTTGCGACCGTTTCCGGCGACATTTTCAACTCGATTAGAAATGCAAATGGCATTCGCTTGACAGTCGGACGTGGGGGCAATGCGGCGGGGCGCATGGCTTATCAATTACAGGCTACAGGCACAGTGCCAAAGTCGCAGACAGGTTCACAGTCAACGCCACACACTTGCCACAACTCGTTGCGGCTGGGCATTTCAAGGACATGTACAGGAAAATGCATATGAATATATGCACTTGGCATTTAATATACAATGCGAGGGCTGCTTAAATCTTATTCAACTCACATAATTCAACTTATTCGACGGAGAGTGGCTGCTCCTCTTGTTGAACTCTATGAGATAATTAATTCTCTCGCTCTGGATGCTTTTGATCCCGTTATGTGTGTGATGTGTAGGTTGCAATTGCGAGAGTTAATTCCTTTGGCCACAGCGCTGCACGCCATTGGTCGCATTGCTTATGATCCCGTTGTCTTAGTCGAGAGCGCATCCAGCGCAGCGCAGCGAGCAGCAGTTCTATGCTCTTTGTATTAGTGTGCATGCCGGCTGAGCGGGGGCGCCAGCTTAATGGGGAAATTTAGTCAGTGCGCGTCTATCCTGTTGATCGGTCGTGTCCTCTGCGCGCGCATATTATTTTGATAGCTGGCAAAGCTAACAATGTTTAAAAGTTATTAAATATAGGTGTGTGCAATATAAAACTGCATTAGATATATTTTTGACACATATATAGTTCAGAAATGTCTATATACTTGTAGTTTAATATGTGTAACTGGGTTTTTTCGCCGACAACAAATTGGCGCGCATTTCATCGCAATTCACCTCCAGCAAAAGAGAGAGAGACAGAGAGTGTGTATGTGTGCGTGAGAGCGAACAACAGCTTTGCTTAAGCAGGTAATTGTGCTCTTAAATTTATAACTAAAATATATTTCGGTACTTTTTACTTCCCTTCCCATTTCCCTTTTTATGCCCTAGCTATGGAGATTTCTGATTTCTTAACGAAATTTGTTCCTTTGTCGATATAAAGTACATATTTAGATATTAGTTGGTGTTATTAAGTATTTGAGTGCCCCTCGCTAAGTTTTTCTCCACCGCCCGCTTATGCTAAGTAGAAGCAAAAGCGAAAGCGAAACTGAAGTTTTGCCATTTGGTTTTGCGACGCAGCTGACCAAAGTCACGAAGTGAATGGATTTGGAATGGGTTGGGCTCTGTGTCGCTTAGAACCTTGCAGCGTGCTGCATTTGCATACCAAGTTCTTGTTCTTCTTGTTGTTGTTGTTGTTGTTGTTATCTGTCGCAGCGGAAATGCAATGCGGCGCTGTTAGCCAGTTTCTGTGGTAGTTTCTTGCCACACTCGCCTCTTGCTACTTGCTACTTGCCACACTTGCTACTTGCCACATGACACATGCAGCTCTGGCGAAGCGTAGCTCTTGTGTGATTGACACCGCGTTGCACGCAGCTTGCATTTTGATAGCCAACGTTTGTCTACACACCCCACCCCACCCCACCCCACCCCCTCCCCTTCTATTCCCCCCTTCCTCAGACCCTTGCAAATGGCAAACAAATTGGTATCTATCATAACATTTATTTGGCTTTTATTTGCGCTGTGAGCCGCGAGCTCATAAAACTAAATTGCATTTTCTTTGATTTTCGCGCATTTTTCTATTTTTTTTTATACATTTCGCATAACTATGTGTGTGTGTGTGTGTGTGTGTTAGGAAAATTCTTTTGCGTGCCTGGCACTTGCTGGCACTTGGTTTTGGCTGCAACTTTGGGACTTCGCTTCGATTTACCTCTCCGGGTGCTAATGGCTTGTTATAGCATAAAATCGCGTTATCCTTTGGGTGCACATGTGTGTGTGAGTGTGTGTTTTTGTTGGGTGTGTATTTGACAGGCTGTGTTAGCTATTGGTTTTTAATAGCGCGTGCATTTCGATGGCATATCATCAATAACAGGCAAAGGGAATTCAAAGAAGTAAACGAAAAGCAAATATCAACATATTTGTTAAATTAGTGTGCATGTCAGCGCAGATGGATATGTATGTACATATGTATATATACATAATATATATATATATATTAATATATATACATACACATATAAACACACATAATTTGGGTAGAGATTACGCTTTATCTAACAACTTGACTAGAATTGCGCCTAATTCTGACAACTGTTTGCTAAAGTCGAACGTCAAGAAGAAATATTATGGCCCAGTTTCAAGCAAACTTTTGCTCTATTTATTCACATTTGATTTGCAAGTCTAACAAGTTGGCTAAAATTCTGCATGTTTGGTTTTTTCGATAGACAGAGAGGTAGAGAGGAAGGCTGAAAGGGAAAGAGAGGGAGACAGAGAAAGAGAGCTAAATATATATATAGAGATAGATAGAGACATAGAGATAAGAAGAAAGACAGGGAGATTGAGAGTGAGAGACTGACAGATAGAGAGAGAGAGACAGAGAGTAAGAGAGAAAAGGAGATAGATAGAGAGATAGAGATAGAGATAGATAGATAGAGAGATAGAGATAGATAGATAGATAGATAGATAGATAGATAGATAGAGAGATAGAGATAGATAGAGATAGATAGATAGAGATAGAGAGATAGATAGAGATAGATAGATAGATAGATAGATAGATAGATAGATAGATAGATAGAGATAGATAGATAGATAGAGATAGATAGATAGAGATAGATAGATAGAGAGATAGAGATAGATAGAAAGAGAGATAGATAGATATATAGAGAGATAGAGATAGATAGATAGACATAGACAAATAGATAGAAAGAGATAGATAGATAGAGAGATAGAGATAGATAGATAGATAGAGATAGATAGATAGAGATAGATAGATAGATAGAGATAGATATATAGAGACATAGAGATAGATAGATAGACATATACAAATAGATATATAGAGATAGATAAATATATAGGTCGATGGAGAGGGAGAGAGAGATGCAGAAATAGTGAGAAGTTTAGCAGCAAAGAGTTTGACAGAGAAAGCTGACAAGGCGAGCGTGTGCGACATAGAGAAAAATGAAATTTCAAAATCTAGCTATTTTGTCGACTTTCAAGTAAATCCCGCAACTGTCAAGAGCTCCCCAAATTTTAGTCTAATTTAAAGGCACACAACCGACATATTATTCTCCAAATTAGTTCCTCAGCTAAGCAGGGTCTATAATTAAGCTCTCGCCAGCGCAGTTAATGATTGCTTTAACAATTCATGCTCATATTTAACATAATCAAGACGAATAGAAATGAAAATACGAAGAAAAAAAACTTAATGATTTTGCATTTTGAATAACAGTTAAAACATAATTACTTTGATTTAACAGTTGTAGAGCAGAACTGCGCGCTGTTTTGATATAATTTTAATGTTCATTTGTTTTGTTATAAAAATCTTTTTATTTTATTAAAAATCTCTTCTTATTTATAAATCTTTTTGCTTGCAGATTGATATTTAATGAAGAATTTCATAGACTGCAGCCGGAATATTGAAGGTGAGTTTCATTTCTTTTTTCATTTAAGATGTATAAAAGATATATGTTAGTATATGAAGGATGTATGTTAGATGTATGTAGGATGTATGTTAGATGCATGTAGGATGTACAGTATAAAGTGTTTAGCTGCACCAATAGGTAGGTGTACTTTAAATTATATTAATTTTTGATATAAGATTTTAAATACTTTACGGTCTCCCTCTATGTGTTACACATTTCCTCATAAAATACCCTGTAATACCCTCTACAAAGGGTATACAATTAGTTCGAATAACTGTCCCATTTTGGGACTGAATCAAGTTGAGGCAGTTAAACAAATTATTCTGTACTTTTTCTTTATAATAACATTCGATTTATAATCACTTTTTATTTATAATTAAATTCTATTTATAATTAAATGCGCATCAAGTTAAGTGCCGAGTGCTGTCTCGTAATTCTCGCCAAATACGCAAACCAATCAAAATTATTGCATTAATTAAGCGCCCAACTTTTGAATAATTTTCGTTTCAATAATTAAGTTTGTTAGTTTTTTGTGGTGTGGTATTTTCTTTTTTGCGCAGAGTGTTTAAAAAGGGCTTAACGCCATTTTGTTGTTGTAACTGTTGTTGTTGTTATTGTTGCTGTTGTTGTATTTGTTGCTGTTGTTGTTGGATAACTTCCGGTTCAATAGGGCGGCAAGAGAATACACATTTATTCATTTAACGCCTCATTAATTCATCACTTTCAATCAAATTTAACGCTTACATACACACAACAGGTGTGCGTCTGTGTGTGTGTGTGTGCGTCTGTGTGTGTGTGTGTGCGTCTGTGTGTGTGTGTGTGTGTGTGTGCTGCGTTAGATATTTAGCGCAAGTTGTAACAGACAGAGGCGGGCTTTAGTCGCGCTCCATTAGAGGGGGAGCGTGTAATGTAATGCCCGCCCAGCTAAATCCCGACGGCCTTAATTAAGCGTGCAATACAGGTGTCTGTGTGTGTGTGTACAGGTTTGTGTGTTTGTGTGTGTGTCTGTTTGCGTGTAAAACCCATTGAGTTTCGCATTAATGTATTAACTTTTATGCGCTTTGGCATTGCGGTGCCAAGTGTTGCATACGCCGAGGCGCAAAAGTTGCAGCTGACTTTGAGATAGAAAAAAAAAGAAGATGAAAAAACAACAGAAAAAGCGCATGAAAAACGGGATGAATTGTCAGGCATGCACGTGACCCAAGCAACAATTTGGCTTATATAAGATAATTGCCTGCTTACGCAAAAGCAGAGCGAGGGGATGAGAGGGATGGGGGAGGGGGGAGAGACTGTGTGCGAGAGAGCGTGAGAGGCATTTCTCATGCGAGCTTTTATTTTGCGCGCTCCGCACTTGACGCTGTGAAAAGGATTTTTGACAATAAACAGACGCATTTTTTTCGAATGCCCCAAGCAACCCCCCTCCCCCTCCCCCCTCCCACACAGCAGCAGCAGCAGCCCGCCGCCCCGTTTAAAAATAACTCCTTGTTGGAAATTCCATAGAAATCGTGCATATTGAAAAATGTATGTAAAAATATTGATGTTTTTTTTTTTGTTCACTTGCGTGCTAATTTTAAAAATTATACCAAACACACACACACACGCACACACATATTTTTGGCAAGGCAAGTCTAAACAGAGACGCGCCTCGCCCCCCGCCTCGCCCCTCGGCCTAGTCCCAAGTTAATTTAAATGCAACTTACGCGCAAGTCTGGCAAATTGTTATATGTACTCTATGCCCGGTTTTGTGTGGCATTTATAAAAATATGCGATATTTTATTTTATGAAAAAATAAACACGCCTCGCCCCTCGCAGCACCCCTCGCCCCCTCGCCCTCCCCTTGCTTTCATTTCCAAATGCAGCAACAGATGCTCGAACAGATTTCCTTTCTTTTAGTTGAAGGAGATCCGCAGTCAAAGCAACAACACACACACACACACACACACAATCAACACCCAACAAACACACTCTACACACACCCAACACACACACACACACACACACACCCAACACACACAGTGCGGCCAAGACGGCGTACCAAAATACTTATAACAAAAACAAAGAAAACCAAAAATAATACGTAAAATTGCTTTAATTTTAAAATATATTTCAGTGTATGCGCCTGTATCTCTGTCCGTGTGTGTGTGCGTGTGTCTGTCTGTCTGTCTGTGTGTGTGCGTGCACGCGTCGGCCTTTCGATTTATTTCGAGCGATCGGCCAGAATTAAGAGCTTTATTAGCGCATCGGCCGAGCAATCAAACGCGTCGCATTCGATAAATTCGGCTAAAAGGAATTCTTTTCCATTTCGTATGCAAGTCGTGTGTGCAGCTACTTTAAGCCTCGTTTATGGCAGTTATCGATTTTTTTTAGTTATCGAAACGCGTTTGGCGATAACTTGTTGTTGTTGTTGCTGCTGTAAGCGTGTGTGGAATATTTGCATAGCGAAGAGCTGCGCTCAGCTCTGCTGTATTGATCGATAGGCACATTGTTATCGATAAAATGCATAAAATGTTCCATGTCTAACTAAATATATATGGGCTACTATACAACGATCATGCATGGCGATCGTTTGATGAAGCCTATAATAATACTCGATATGCATCTATCGATAACAACAACTGCAGTTGCGGTTAGATGTTTATCGATAACATTCTTAGAAAAGCTCGCTCGATATGCTTATATCGATAGTTTTAACAGTATTTCTTATTGATATGCATATATCGATATCTTAAGCAATATTTATTTTCGATGAGTGTATATCGATATCTTAAATATTATTTGTTATCGATATGCTTGTCCCGATACTTTTAACAGTAACTGTTATCGATCAAGCGGCTTTTCGATATCGATAACACATGGGAAATGCCTAAATGGGCTTCAATCAGCTTGATTGAAGGTCGATTGACTATTAAAACATTTCTTGTTGCTGTATAAATTAGTGTAAATTTTTATATTTATAGCCGGGCTTCTATTTAAAGCGTGCCCGAAATAGTAATTGATTATTAAATGGCGCTGATAATGTGCGCTGCTTCTTATAATCTCATTAGGGATTTCTTTCTCATTTTTGTTTTGTTGTGTGCTCATTTTATGCAGATATTATTTTACTTGTAGGTTGTCAGGGTTTCCTTTCCTTTCCATTCCTTTCCTTTATTTTTATTTGATTTATTTTGCCAGCTTCTTCAGCCTGAAGCTCTGCGGATTTATTCAATCATTTCGTGTTTGGGCTTGCGTTTTGGCTTTGCGACTCAGACTCCGAGTCAAGCCGCAAATCCTTTGTACAAACACACACAAACACACACACGCGCAGAAAGAAAACGCATTTCGCATGAAAATCCCATTAAAACGCCTTTAAAAACGCTTAACTCCCAAAAAGCCGAGCTAACACGCCCTTGTGGGCGATCGGCGAGGCGGGTGGGCTGGGAGGCGTGGTCTTGTCTTTGCCACCTGCATTTGCAATTGTTCGCTTTTGGGACTTTGAGATTTGTTTCATTTTTCGTAAAGGTGCTTCTGGCCGCGTTCTGCGGAATTGTTGGTTATTTATTTTGGGTTACCTCTAAAATTAAAATGGCTCAAAAACACAAGACCAACACACACACACATACACGCGACGCCAACAACAACAGCAACAACAACAACAACAAAGCAAGAGCGAAACAAACGAACAAAAAAGCGTTTTTTATAGAACATTTATTTATAATTATACATTCTCGTTGTATATGCGATTTTCTGCGCCAGTAAAGTGAAGTGTAGGAAATATCGTGCACAGACATATTTTCATTTCGATCCCATTCAATCCGCAGTCGAATTCGTATCGATCCTCGTTCAATTGCCCGACACGCGTTCAATTCAATGCAAATCAAAAATAATCAATAAAAATATTGTGAATAAAATACAAAAGAAAATTGCAATTTTCAATTTGTTTTTAGCGAATTTCGCGCCGAAGGACGCGTATTTCCGGCTCTCTCTCTCTCCTCGTCAGCTGTCTCTTTCGCGCGCCCTCTCATTCCCTCTCTCTCTCTCTCTCTCCTTCGCACGCCCAGTTAAGTGTTAAAATTGCCCAAATAGTAATTACCCACAATGTGCCCAAAAAGAATGAATCAAATAAATTTCCCAATTTATGCTCAAGTGCTTTCAAGTGGGATCAAAATAAGAAGAAGAATAAGAAAGGGCAAAGCAATAGCAACGCCATTTTTCTCGTGTGTTGAAAAGTGAAATTCTGTCAAAGCAATAAAATTTCCCAAAATAAAAGTCGAAACATCTGTTCTTTGTTGTTTGTTAACTAACGAAAATCTCGCAAAAGTCTACAAAAACAACAACAGCAACAAATTTGTTCCTAACATAATGTTAAGCAACATGTTGCTGCGTACAAGAGCAACAGAAATGTTGCCAACACATGTTGCTGGCCGTCAGATGGCGCGCGGCATTATCGCTGCGCACAGGTGGCGCCAAAAAACACGATCAACAGCGCCTCATGAAAACAAGATGCCGCCACGCACACTGCTGCGAAATATTGTAAGCAAGTTTTTATTTTTAAATTAATTTTTTGTTATTAAATGGAATTTTTATTGAATATATATACATAAAATGATGCAGATCGGCATATAAACAAAATTAAATACATTTGCTGAGAGCAGCAGCAGCGTCTAAAATACGATCAGTCGCGCATAACGAACTCTAGATGGCGCCACGCATACGGTATTAATACTTGAAGAAAGATTTCAAAGTCAATTTTTAACTTAAAAATCAATTAAATTAAAATTTGTAGAAACTAAACTTGTTTAGAGCAATATATATATACAAGAAATACATTAGTCTTAGAAAAAGACAGCTTGTTTTAATGTGTATTACTTTAGTTCTCGAACTAGTTAAAGTTTTCTCAGTATATTTGCTGCATTGTTGTCTATCTATTATCTTCATTGTGCTCAGCAACTAGCATGCCTGGAGGGCAAACGAGAGCTGTAAAGCTCCTTAGTTTCAATCCAACTAATCCTTTAAGCCCCCACAATGTATCTCAACTGTGTATCTCTCCCTGTGTGTGTCCCTGTGTGTTGTGATTGTGCAGCTGTCGTCTATTACGGTACGTGTTTTAAGTGGTTTTACATTCAATGTGTGAAAGCTCCGACAATTCAAGTGTGTTTGCACACACTACACACCTACGCACACACACACACACACCTACACACATTGGCAGGGTATACAGCATGTGGCTTGAACAGGCCTAAATGGACTTTTATGGAGGCAGATTTCTGATCGATTACTGTCTGACGAGCTACTTTTTTTTATACAAAGGTGTTATAGTTTATGGGGATATGGATATACATACATATATATATATATATATATATATATATATATATATATATATATATATATACAAAGGTAGATTTCTGATCGATTGCTGCCCAATGAGTTAAATTTTATATAAAGTAGTTACAGTTTTATAAGACTAAAACTAAAACTGACTTGACTATTGATGATGATTGAGATATATATATGTATATATATATCTATATATACGTCTATATCTCAACTCGTTTTAACTTCCATTTAAAACTGAAAGGGTATTTGCGAAACGGCTTTTGCTAGACGAACTCTTTGCTGCGTGCTCTCAACAAGTGCTCGGGGTCAGGCTTAGGCTTAGGCTGTGTGAGGCAAGGCTTAATTGAGGGGGCGCGGGCGGGGTGTGGGCCAGCAGCAGCAGCAGCAGGAGCAGTAAGTGGGCTTAGAGACGTGTCTGTCATACCAAAACGCATGTGCTAAGCATTTCCGTTTCCGTTGAAATTTAATACGCGTAGGCTCCACTTGCTGCGCTCCAAAATGCACGCAGACAGGCAGGCAGACATGTGTGCCGCTCCTAGGCGCAGTTATTGTACTTATATATATATATATATATATATATATATATAAAGTATACTAGCATATATGTATGTATATATGTATATTTGTATATATGCATATATGTATCTGAGTTTTTTCTATGAGCGCAGGCTGTGTCCCCTTTTTTTTGGCACTAGCCGCGCGGCGCATATTTCTTTTCGATACCCATTGAAAATGCCCAAAAAGGGTATATTAGAGTGGGGCAAATGTATGTAGCAGGTGAAACGAAGCAGCTTCGAACCCATAAGGCATATATATTTTTGATCAGCTTCATAGGTTGAGTCGATTGAGTCAGGTCTGTCTGTCTGTCTGTCCGTCCGTCTGCCTGTCTGTCCGTCTATTTTGCGTCCGTCCCTCCTTCCGTCTGAGCGTCCTTCCGTCCGTCCGTCCTTGCGTTGCGTGCGTCCTTCCGTCCGTCCGTCCGTCCGTCCTTCCCATCTTCCGTCCGTCCTTCCCATCTTCCGTCCGTCTGTTCGTCCTTCCTTTCTTCCTTCCCTCCGTTCGTCCGTCCTTCCTTCCGTCCTTCCATCCTTCCATCCTTCCGTTCGACCGTCATTCCGTTCGTCTTTCTTTTCGTGCTTCCGTCCTTTCTTCCGTCCGTACGTCCTTCCGTACGTCCTTCCGTCCGTCCGCCCGTACTTCCTTTTGTCCGTCCTTCGTTCTGTCCGTCATTCCGTCCGTCCTTCTGACCGACTGTTCACCCGACCTTTCATCCTTACGTTCTTCAGATAAGGTATATCTGAGATTTTTGAGTAGGGCGAACTTACTTTACTGCGATCTGCATTTGGTTTTGGTAGAATCCGTTTTAGGGTATACCCCAGTCGAGCACTCCCGACAAGAGCACTTTTACTTGTTTCTTTTTGTTGTTGTTGCAAACTTCGTGCAATGTTTTCAGCTTGCTCTTATTTTGTTTTCTTTCTTTTTGTTTTTATTATTATTTAACTTATTTTGAGTTGTTTTTTTTTTTTGTTTTATCATTTTCTTCTTATTTTTTAAAAAATTTTATTGTGCTTCTAGAAGCATTAACGACTCTTTCTAAATTGCAACAAAATGTTGTTGTTTATTTACGCAAATTTGTGTAGACTTTGGCCAAATGCCAGGAATTACGAAAAGCCCGCAAAACACGACGCCATTTTTCAAAAAAATAAAATAAAAAGAAAATAACAAAAAAATCTCAAAATGCCAGCAACAAAAACAACAAACACAGGCGAACAAAAGTGAGGCACGAGTTTATCATGGAAAATATTTACAAGAATATTTGTTAACTTATTCATTAATTGCGGCGCCCCCAACCAGCCAATATGATTTAAGTGGAGGTGGGGAAGGGGGGGGGGGGGGGTAGGCTGTCTTGTCACCCCATTGAATTCGACATTTTCATTTTCATTTCCATTTCCATTTCATTCCATTTCGCTTCCCTCTGTCATAGGTGGGCGTTCGGTCTGAAAAGTTGTTTGTCCCGTGTGCGACGTATAGGGCATGTCATAAAAATCATGTGAAAAGCGCCACAAGAAGACGCACAAAAATGTCCAAAAATCATGACATACCACGGGCGAGGGGGCGTGGGCGAGGGGTAGTAGAAAAGAGGGAGAGGAAATTTGTAGAATTTATTATAGACAACTGTGTTGCCTGAATTTTCGGCTACGTTTGTTTTGTTTTTGGCCCCAGCTCTGTCATTTTCACTATCCCTCCCTCTCGCTCCCTCCCTCTCTCTCTTTCGCTCACTCTTCATCTCCCTCTCTCTCTCTCTCTCTTTCACTTTCGCTTGTATTGTGCTGCGGCGCACAGCAAAAAAGGAAATGCTGCAGACAATTTGGACCCGCTGGAAAAGCTGCTCTTGCGAGGTGCCATGGCAACACACACACACACACACACACAGATACACGGCTACAGCTACCGTTACAATGCATGCCCGCCCCCCCCTATATACACACTGATCAATGTGTGTGTGTGTGCATGTGTGTGTGTAGTTGTAGTTGTTGCTGTTGCTTTCTGTGGTTGTGGCTGGATGCGATTGCTGTCGCTGCTGCTGCTGAAGCATTTCATTAGCCACCCACACACAACACTATGCGCACACTCACACTCACTCACACACACACACACACACACACACACACACACACACACACACACACACACACACACACGCACAACACTCATAACACTCATAACACTCATGCACACTCACTCTAGAAGCCTGGCATGTGGGCGTTGGGACCAGCACGCGCGCTCTGCTCTTGTGTATACCCTGTAAAAGGGTGACTAGACAGGGTATATGCCGTGGCAAGTCAGCTTGTTAACTAGAAGCTGGGCATAAGAAAGGGAATACACAAATTATAATAAGTCAAGTCTAGTCTTTGATTTCCACTTTAAATCAATTTGGGAAACCAATTTGAAGTTGAGAGATATTAAAACTCTACAAATTTAAGCAGAACTTTGGATAGTTGGATAGTCTGAATTTAAAAGAATTTTGAGATTTTGTGAAAAGAAATCCTTTCGCTTCAACTTAAACGTTCTCCTCTTAAAAATTTAGCTAATTTTATTCTCCTATAATACCTATGCACATATTCCCCTGCACTCGATTACAGGGTATCAACGAGTCGAGGATATTCAAATGCTTGTAGCGGTTGCATAAAACCGCAAAACATAAAATTCTGAGTCTTTGGGTTTCAAGCTCGGACTTGTTGCATCTGAAAGGCGTAGGCACCCGTGAGTCCGCGGGGAACCCATTTTGAAATGCGTGACGCAAATGGAGTATCTATAGATATGGCATGGCTATATTTAAACATTTGGCAGACCCTCCACTCAAGTGAATAACTATTGTTTTTGACCTATTCTTCGATTTCAGTTACACGATTCGGCAGCAGAGCGAACGCGACGCAGCGCGACGCCAGATACGACGTCAATTGACAGCGACAACAACTGAATCCAAGCAGCATCAGCAGGATATAATACTTATAGAACACCTTGAAGTACACACATACACACACACACCCAAACACACTCACTCACACACACGCCAGTGGCTTAAGAGCATTCATTTTGCCATATGCAACAAATAATACAAATATACAGATACATATATAGATGTAAACAGATATACATACATATATATACCTAGTTATATATGGCTGTAATTAACATGTTAACTGGCACTGGGAACGTTGGACTATATCTTTTTTGGACTCTTTGATGTTGCTCAAACAGCGGCATTTGGCAGGTAAGCAGCTTTTTAGAGTGTTAAAATGTATACATGACTTTAATTACTGCTTTAATTACTTCGAATTACTTCCAATTACTTAATTAGTTGCATTATGTATGCATACTATCTAGTATTTAACATTAAATATTGCTTTAATAGCGTATAATTACATGAAAATACTTAGTTTATAGAATTATTTAGACAAACGTTATAGTTATATGACTTTAATTACTTATAATTACTTTAAATTACTTAATGAATTGCATTTGTTTATGTGCAGCGCTTTGATTTACACAGTTAATTACTTTTTTACGTGAAAAGAAATTAATAATTACGCGAGTAATTTAAATTATGTAATTTTAAAGCTGATTAATTACTGAATATTTAAATGAAAGGCAATTCGATTACTTAAAGTAATTGAAATGGAGAATTTTATGACTATAGCAGAAGTTTTTATGAGTAAAAGTAATTAATTACTTAATATTTAAAATAGTAATTAAAATTCTCGAAGTAATTTACTTGAAATATTTGCTGAAGTAGCTAAAATTATGTTGATGAGTAAAAAATTAACAATTATTTATTTACTTAATGCTCTAACTAATAGTGATTAGATAATTTATTAGTCATTAGTATATGAATATATAAAAGCAGATGTTAATTGAGAGTGAAAAGTGAGAATGTGGACAATTACTTAAGTAGCTCGTAGAGAGTCATACTAAAGTTAATTAATTAGTGGACCATTAAATTGGGCAATTAATTAACTAATTAACAATCAAATTGTATAAAATGCATAGTTAATATTGTATGTAATTAATTGCTCTGCTGTAACAATTGCTGAAAATTAAGATTAGCTCAAATTTGGTACAAAATGGAGTCCAAAATCGAGCTGAAACCAAATTCCTAACTGTTTAAATTGTCAAGAATATAAAACTCTTTATTGGCCAGTTACACAGTTGGTCAAGTGTCCACTGAACAGGCCGACACGCACAGTACACATGTGTGTGTGTGTGTGTGTGTGTGTGTGTGTGTGTGTGTGTGTGTGTGTGTGTGTGTGTGTGTGTGTGTGTGTGTGTGTGTGTGTGTGTGTGTGTGTGTGTGTGTGTGTGTACATTCATGCCAGCAGCATTCGAGACCTACAACAACAGCTGAGCATGTATTGTGCTCTGAATTATATACACATATAACACATACATATGCGTGCGTATACATAATATATACACACACTCGCACACACACATAGTCAATGTTGCCTTTGGTATTTCTTGGCGTTCAATTAACGTAAAACATTTGCCAAGAATTTTCTTGAGTCTTTTTTGGCTCGCCTCGCATATTCTAGCTGGCGTTGGCAACAGTGTGGAAAAGCGTGGCATAAAGAAAATGCTGGGAAATATAAAGCTTATTCGTATTACACTAATCAACACACACACACACACACATAGGCACACGCATTAATTAACATTTAGAGAAGTCAACTTTAATGAGCTCAACGAGAGTTCAACGCACGTTTGGCTTCTGGACAGATTTTGACTTTTTATTTTATCATTTCTTTCAATCGAAATTGTGCGTAAAGCTGCCTTAACTTTTCCCTTTTTTCTCTACTAATTTTCCTATTATTCTTTTTACTTTCATTTATTTCATGCTCTTTTTTGCATTCTGCGAATCGAAAGGGAGGCGGCTAACGAATGTGCGTCATGCAAAACAATTTCCATCATTATTGAACGTCATTGCTGGCAATTTTTGAAATGTATCTTTTTCATGGAAATTATCAAATATTCATGCGTGCGTGTGTGCATGTGTGTTTGTGTACGTGTGTGTGTGTGTACGTGTGTGTGTGTGTGTGTGTGTGTGTTTGTATATCATCAGCTATTGAAGCACGCGTCTAACACACACACACACACACACACACACACACACACATGCAACAAATGCGGGGGGAGGGGGGGGGGGGGTGCTTTTGTGCGGCAGCTCGACACGCATTTCGTATGCTGACTTTACTGTACCGCGTGTTACCTGTAGCTGTTGTTGCTGCTGCCGAAAAAATCTCATCAAACGCAGAAACCGAATATTTTCAGCCTGTTTTTTATACACTAACAAAAGGTAGTCGAATATTGTGATGCGATGTGCAACGAGAAGTCAAGAGTATATATGCTTATAGCTAGTATGCTTATACTCTTATGTATATCTACTACTCGTAGTATATATATTTTTATACCTCGTATATATACTAGTTAAAGGTAGTCGAATGTCATGCAATGTGTAACTAGCACTCAAGTATATAACATATATCCCTATATCTATAATATATACTCTTATAAACATGCTTAGTATATTCACTCTTTTACATACAACTAGTCTTATATACTCTTCTACATATTCCTAGTATTATATATACCTAGTATATATATAGTCTTTTACCTAGTATATATTCTCTTATACATATACCATGTATATATATTCTTTAACTGCACAACAGGTTTCTCTGTCGCTCTCTCTCTCTCTCTATATATATAAGGAAGTCTCCCAATTGTAGAGCCATCTATTTCTGCAGTCTGTACTTCTCAAGCAGTCTTTCGGATCGTAACACTATATCATATAGCAACAGCTGCGTACTTCTGCTCCTTTCCGTTTGCTAGTGTATTAAATCTTCGGCTAAACGCAGCCGGCTGCGCTTTCATCTTGTTTTTTTACGCGCAATTATTTTGTGCGCGACGACCGCAATAAAAGAAAATTAAAGTTTTTCCCTTTCGGTTCATCTTGTTGTTGTTGTTCGTCTGCTTCTTCTTGCGCTGTTCTTTCAATTTTCCTGCTGTCAGTCCGTGTCGCATCTTTTGGCTCGGCTCTTACAGTATGTGCCCCGCCCCGCCCCGCCCGTCGCACACCCCCAGCCCTAGCGTCGCCTGCCCCCCTGCTGGCTGACATTTTGTGCATTTTGCATTTGGCCGAACGTTCTGCCATTTCATTTGCAGCGTCAAGTATTTTGGCCACGTTCCAAAATGTTTGTGTCGCCACAGACGTTCGCCCATCCAATGGGGCACTGCTCATGGGGACAGTTAGTGATTAAGCGTGAAAATATCAGACTCATCATCGTGCGGCCGCGGCAACAGCGCGGCCCAGTGCAACTAACCAAAGAGCTGCTAACCAAGCGCCGAACAGCCCAAAAAGACTCAGCAGAATCTCTGATCAAAATGGCGACACTTTTCGCTTGTTTTTCTTTCATTCTTTTTTTTTTTTGTTCGTCTTTTTTCCTTTGGTATATAAGAAAACTGTTTTTCTTAGCTCGTTTGTTTTTCTAGCGATTTCTTTTGCCAGATTTTGCACATTCATTTTGTTTGCATGCAAATTAAAATAGTTGTTTCATGTTTGCATACTGTGTACTGTACCCAAAATGATATTCAACTGGCAAATGGTTCTGGCTTATTGGCAAGCTAAGAATGTGCATTTCCATACAATTTATTGGCTGACATATGTAAACATAACAGGAGACTTAAATTGTGCTTAACTGTCATGTTATTGGCAGCTTTATGTAAAGTAACAGCCTTTGCTAACAGCTGTTAACGCGCTTTTACATATTTGGAACCCATTTGTTTTAATCTAATTGGGATTATTTTTCTTTTTTTGAAAGTTTAAGATACAGTATAGATAGAACATTATTAACATCAACATGTTACATAGCTGTTAACTGTTATCTTCTGTTAAATTAACAGAAACGGCTTCTCATCACGAATTGATCAATAAATCGCATTGAAAGTATGTCGAGCACTGAGTGCATGCATTTGCATAAGTATATGGTACTACATAAGATCAAATTTACAGAATTTACAATTCGTATACAATGCATACATATACGTACATATGTATTTCTTACAAAGATCGTGTGGCATTCTTTCGATTTCTGTGTATATATTTACTGTATTTGCCCATGTGTTGAGGAAAGGGAGCAACAAATTGTACAATTCACTGCATACAAAAAATGTTTATACGAAATGTCAGTACAACAAAACAATCTGCTGCTCTCCTGCGCTGCAGCTGTATGCGTAACATGTAAATACACATACGTCATGCATGAGTGTCTGCGCGTGTGTGTGTGTGTGTGTGTGTGTGTGTGTGTGTGTGTGAGTATGTGTGTTTGCGTTTTTCCTCTGGCAGCTGCGCAAATGGCGACGACAGACATCACCATGCTAGGGCCCTGGATGGGGAGAGAAGGCGTGCGCGGGGTTGCGACATGCCCGATTTTGCAACTGTACATGCGAGCATCCATGGGCAACGGTGTTTTTCGTAACGCATAACGGCAGCACCTGTCTTGGAGGCCAGCCAGACAGCCGAAGCGCTGCCCGAGCACAGAGCCGAGCGAGTTGCAAAATATATTTTAATTGCGAAATGACAGCAAGAGCAACAAAAAAAAAAGAAAACAACAACAAAAATGTTGTTTTTCAAACTGAACAAAAAAAATACTGTAATTTAATCAGCAAGCAGAGCGCTTTGCTGCACAGGAGGATGGGTTGAGCGAGGGGGGGGGGGGCACACATAGGCAGCAGGCAGGCACGCAAATGAGTGACGTACACAGGCGAGACCAAAGCAGCGCCACGTAACGTTAACGACTCTTCACACAAAGGCAAAGGCGCGCACTCGCTCGCACTCGCTCAGTCTTTCAACTATGAGGCGATCGCAGGCAGCGCAGTCGGCGCAATCGTCGCCGCAGCGCAGCGACCACAGCGTTTGTCTATATTTAGACAGAAAATGCAAATGGCCGTACACGCACGCAATGCTCAGGATAGTGAAAGAGAGAGAAAGAGCGAGAGCGAGAGAGTGAGGTGAGTAGGTGAGTGAGTGAGAGTGAGTCACATGAATGTGCGCACACACACCTAGACAAAGCTTGGCAGCATTTTGCGCAGGCGCTTTTCGGCAGAGCGAGACAGGGAGAGAGAGTGAGTGAGTGAGTGAGTGAGCGAAAGTTATGTGTGTGCAAATGTAAAGGCTGATCGCACGGCCGCCATTTTGTGTTAACTAACTATTGCTCGTGATTTTTGTGGCGTTCCGTTTTGGCACGCGGCTTTCGATCAATTTGTTGGTTCGTTGTACGTTTGGTTTGCTTTATAAATAAAAAGGATAATTTTTATAGATTTCGCTGTGTGTTTATTTGTTCACGTGTGTGTGAGTGTGCCTGGGTGTCTGTGTGTGTGTGTTTGCAACACAAAAATATCCATAACTAAATTTAACATTTGTTTTTGTTTTATATTTAACTTTGCCCGTGTTATTTTGGCCAACTTGTTGTTTCTGAATGAATGGCAGACAACAGGTCGCAACTTATAAATACTTACAGCCGCCATACACTGCCCTACTCCCCCTACCCAGCCGCCGCCGCCCCCCCCCCCTCTTTTAGTGAGTATTTTGTAGTAAAAGAAATTATCAATTGTTTCATTTTGGCTCTTGCATTTCTCTTCGATCTTCAATCGAAATAAACAATTGATTTGTTGCTAATTGGCCTGCGTTTATTTTTACACAAATTGTATTTTCGAATTTTAGCTGATATTTTTATAGATATAGATATTTATATATATACATGTATTTAACAAGTTGGCACGTGCCGCTGCTAAATCTGAACATTTATTTATGCAACGCCGCAGACTACAGACTACATACATATATAAACAGACAGAAAGGCAGAGAGACAGACGGACCGCCAGTTAAACAGTTTTATACATAGATTGTCTATGGATGTCTGCATCGGCCCATTCAATGTTTTGAATATAAATGTTTGTTTTCATTGGCTTATATTATCCATGTTGTCTTCATTTGCAATTTGTTTTGTTGCAACAGCTGCCGACTGGGTGGTCCAGAATGTCCAGACAGTGCGGCATGAACGACGGATCAGCAGCAGCTAAAAAGGAGGCGCGTCTGGCATTTGGCTGCTGCAATTAGTTGTGACCATTTGCTGTGTTTATTAATCTGTTGCGCCAATCTGTCTACAAATGTTGTGCCAGTCAAAATACAAACAACAACTTGAACTAACTAATAATATAATCAGTGGAAAAAATAGAAGAAACATGCTTGATAGCTTGTGTTTCTGAAAAGAAGTTTTGATATAAGTAATATTTCTTTCTATATAGTCTATAAATCCTTTTGGGCTTTTACATTTAGTTTGAAACCTCCTTCATCTCACTTACCCAAAGCAAATGGTTAGAAAAATGTATAATAAAAGTTTATGAACAGCATTTGTCACGGTTTAAGCCATATATCATTAGCTAGTTGTGCCTATTTTACAACAATTCTCTCAGTTCCATTTATTTTCTTCCTGGTTTTTGTCACACTCATCAATCTTCATTGATCTTCAAGAGCCATGTCAAACTTCAGCAAGACTATTACCAGGCAGACAGCGCTTTAACTAGTTGGGAATTTTAATGACTGCGCTCTCTCATAATTGTCGCATCATTTAACAATTGCATAAAATGCTTTAAATACTAGATGCTTTACTCTTCCGTGCCTGTGCCTCATTCCCAATTGGTATCAATCATAAGTAAATTCTATTTCTAGTCCTCTACCCCGCCCCCAATAATTGTCAAAGTATGTGCAACCGAATTGGGGAATTCAACAAATTATAAAAATTATGAACACGAACTGTCTTGGCTAGAGCTTATAGAGAGAGAGAGAGGAAGACCCTGTCGAAAGGATTGCATATGCGCCACCACAAATTAAACGTGTTCCGTTTTGCCGGGGCGGGAGCAAGCGTTTCCAAAGATGCCACAGACAGACAGACACACACACACACACACTTATATATATGTATATGTGTATGTGCTTATATATTATGCTTTTGCTTAAGTGCATTTCCCCAATGTGCGCGCAGCTACCTACAGAAACTACAAAAACTACAGCCAAATGCCACGTAGAGCACGCCTGAGTCGGCCAGAGATTTGCTATGGGATTATATCTGGGAAGACTGCTCAGTTTACTAATTGCTTCCGCTACTGCCCCGGCTACGGCTGCGGCTGCTGCTGCTGCTGCTGCTGCTGCTTGAAGTTTTTAGGGGTCTAGAGATTCATTTTAATTGCATTTCTTTTAACGGTAACATCAGCCAGCCCCCAGCCAGAGGCACCCGAGACACACGGAGCACTCGATCCCTGAGTCAACGTATGGTCGTGCTGCCGTGCCCCTTACGGCTCGGTTCCGTCGTGATGGCGGTGGTGCCCGACGTTGCCCGGACGGCGACGTCAATAACATTTGTGTCTGCACACACACGCACACAGACACACACAGATAGGCAGACAGGTCTTAGTGTGCGTGCAGTTGCGCTCAATAACAAAAATCAAAGGAAACATATACGAGCAGCACATATATATATGTGTATATATATAATGTAGATTCCCTTTACAAAAGATCTGATCGCATTGGAGCTGCGCTAGGTGAGAAATACAAATCACACACACACACACACATAGTAAGCAGCTCGGTCCGGGTCATAAAAATATTTAAACTAGAGAGCCCGTCGGCCACTTGAGCTGCATTTCAGCAATGCAATTGCCCGTGTTACCGAATGCCTGAAAAAGGAAGCGGCAAAAGGATGTGCATACTTGAGCTCTGGCAACGGTGGCATTCAAAAGGAAGCTGCCCCCGGCAAATGTGCTTGCTTCGAAAACAAATATTTTGTAAGCATGTGTGTGCGTTTTGTGTGTGTGTGTGTGTGTGTGTGTGTGTGTTTGTACTTTTGTCTATCATTGACTTTTTGGCACATATACGGTTCATTTCATGAGCCGAATCGGATTGCCATGTGCTGCACGCCAACAATAACAACGACAACAGCAACAACAAATTGTGCACACATGTTGCGTGTGTTGTTTTCTTTTTTCGTTGGCTAGTTTTTTTTTTCGCCTTTTCCCTTTTAATTTTTTGTATTTTTTGGGGGCGACATATAACCAACAGCTGATTGAACATACACAAAAAGTATATTTATATACATATATACTATATTTATAAGGCACTCGCAGGATTTACCCAACTGTGTATGGAATTATCCATCAACAGCTGAGCTGACTGACGTCACAAACGCTGCAGACTGTGAAACAACAGCTGGCAATTGATTTTTGAGTACATATACATCATACATACATTATATAGGCTGTCGTAAGGGGCGCCATTAATTAGAGAATGCGACGAATGACGTCCATTTCCTAGTCTACACACATGTTATGTTAGATAAACATTTAAAGTTAAAATACACGTTAAACTATTTAAAATTTAATAAATTTAAAGAAAATAGTTCTACTGTAACTGTTACTGACTGCAAATGTAACTGTTACAGTTTCTGTTACTGTTCCTGCTACTGTTGCTGTTAATATTGCTGTTACGATTTCTTTTAGTATTGGTATTTCTGTCACTGTTTCTGTTGGGACTTCTGTTAAGATTTCTGTTAGAATAAGGTAACTGCTACTGCTAACGTGTCTGTAAGTATTGCTGTTAGTTAGTGTTTCTGTTAGGTTAGGTTTCTGTTACTGTTGCTGTGCATGTGTTTGTTTCTGTTACGGTTTCTGTTACTATAATTCTCAATTGGGTTGTTAGTGATAGGGTTTCAGTTAAGATTGCTGTTAGAATAAGAGTTCCTATTCATTTGGACTCTTGTAAGTGTCACTGCTTCTGTTGCTGTTAATGTTTCAGTTAATGCTTTGATTTGAATGTTAAGACTTATGTAGGCTTCTAGTTTTTTTTACTGTAACAGTTAATGCAGCTGTAAGTGTTACTTTTTCGGTAACTGCTGCTGGTAACATTTGAGAACTTGTTCGGGTGTATGTTACTGTTGCTGTTAAGGGTTTTCTCAGCATTAACGTTTGTGTTGCTCTTGCTGATAATGTCGCTGTTAAGGTAGCTGTTAACGCTGCTGTGAATGATTCTCTAAGTGGTTTCTGTTACTGTTGTTAATATTTCTGTTAGTATGAGCTTTATTAATATCTGAAGCTTTAAATATAAAGAGTGTATTTTTAAAAATGAAAAGCATTTTCCACTTATGCTCATTCATTACGGAAAGTGCAGCATAAGCTGTCGAATGTATCTACAAATTATTTAAAAGCATGTTATACTGAAAAAAGTTAAAGCAGCTCTACAAAAGAGGATCCAAATACAAGTCTGACTGAACGAGTCACAAGAGGCTAACGAAATAACCGTGTTCGAAACTCGGGCTGCGTTCGAGTCTTGTGATTCACATTGTGCACAGACCTTATAAATATTTGATACACAATTTTATCAACAAAGATACGCACATGAAGCTGTAAGAGCAACTCCCTAATGCCGCATCAGTCTTAATACACGAAATGCGCAATTTTTGCGCTTGATGTTATGCAGAACAGATGAGAGTAATGCCTATATGCATGTCTTTCTGTCTGTCTTTCTGCCTGTCTGTCTGTCTGGCTGGCTGCTCGGCTTTGGCAAAACGAGACAAGCTAAAGCCAATGCTGTCAAGCGCGCCTCGTCATACAGATTGCGAGTACCCAAAAAAACAGCTTGCAAAGATTTATGGTATCCTTTCAACTTTAAACAATGCCCCTCGCCAAGTTGAACTCATGCAAAGTGTGTGTAGATGTGTAGCTAAGCCAGCTCAAGGGGGGGCAACTCTTTTGGCTGCTGCCTGGCTTGGCTGCCCTCTTTGCAGGAGGTTACATTGAACCGATCGTCATAAATCGCGTGCTTCCTCTTCTTGTCGGGGGCGTTCAAAAACGCTTCGACAGTCAAGATTAATTGGCCAGCCAGCTAGTGTTGTCATGCCAATCGAGTATTTCACACAAAGTGCTCAAACGCACTCATTGTAAAACATTTGATTCACTTAATACCAGTTTTGTTCTCGATACCCTGTAGGCAGGCAAAAGTGGGCATGACGCGGCTGTCTCAATGTGTGTAAAAGGTAGCAGGAGCGCAGCCTAATAAGGTTCAAAGAAAAGTTCTCGATCAAACTATGTCTGCATTAACTAAACGATCTTAGAGCACAAACTAAGTCTGCATTAACTAAAGGATATTTAAATAATGTTAAATTATTGTCAACCTCTTACATTTCTATATAATTAATGAATATTAATATTAGATATTAATATTAGATATAATTAATAATGAATATTATATTATATTAGATATAATAAATAAGGCTGGTGGTAACAAAGTATTAGATACCTCTTAATGCATGGTAGTAAATTTGTGAATAAAACATGTTTTATTATTAGACTAAGTTAAAACGTCCTGGCTAAGCCGCTTAAGAAATTAGGCACATATTTCCCTAGCCATGGCTTAAAAAAAAAGAACACCTAACTACAAATGTATATAAATACAATTCCTAGGGTAACTGCTAGTCGGTCGCAGCACTCATCGCTTGTTAGCTTTACTAACTGTATTTTCTCTGCTTTTATTTTGCAGCAAAACTTTTTGTACCTGTTGTTTTGCGCACGCAAAAGGAAACTTTAAATAGGTGAGTGCAAAAGGTGTCCAGTTTTCAGTTTTGAGTTTCCATTTCCCAGTTTCCCAGTTTTCACGTCTTAAATGAAAAGTTTTTTTCTACTTTTACTTTTGTCCTGGCTTAAGTTGAAACGCTGAGCACGTGCCGCGTATTATGGCCTGTGTGTGTGCGTGAGTGTAACTGTGTGCGTGCGTGTGTGTGTGTGTGTGTGTGGAGTGTATGTGCGTGTGTGTTGTGTTTGTGCACAAGGCAAATATTTACACTCAATGGAACATAATAAAGACATTAAAAATATATATCATATTATGCGAGGAGACGGCAACAGGATGCGATTGCAAGTATTGACTATGTGTGTGCGTGTGTGTGTGTGTGTGTGTCACACCCACACACAAGCTGTCAATTTTGAATGTGTGTGCCTAACTGTCACCCCCTGCACGTCTCTCTCCGTCTCTCTGATGTCCCTTACCTGCCCAGCGGAGCATATGCTCCTCTTTCCGCCCTGTCTCTCGCTCTGCCCTTGTAACAGTTAAAGTTTGTGTGGGCTTTACTTACCGCATATACAGGTGTATATCTGCTTGTGGGTTTCTTAGCTGTCTGTCGCGTGTGTGCGAGTGTGTGTGTGTGTGTGTGTGTGTGTGTGCGAGTGTATTCTGTGACAGACAGCCAGGCAAAATAGCACAGTCATAATGATTGATATATGCCCGCTGTGGAAGCTGATTTCAAAATGATTACCCGCATGCCTCACAAGCCGCACAGCTTGTGCGAATATTCAATAAATTCAATTACTAATAACTCGATTTGTGGTCGGGCTTATGCAACAGATACCACAGTTTATGAATTACACATAAATATTTATATATATATAAATTTGATATAATTGCGCTGACATTTTGTTTTCCTGGTACTCGAACAAGAGTTAATTATATCTGTTCTTTCTGATTTTTCACAATAATGAAACTTAGATGCTTTTCCGAAAACAATCAATACAAATCATTTGTCAGCATATTATGAAAAGCTCAACTAAACTTGTTTTTAGTTTGAATTGCTTTGGGTTTTAATAAATATAGAATCAAATTGTCCTTGAACTAATAATGGAAACATGAAAATACTTTTAATATTGTCGCCAAGCGCATGATTTATGCATTAACTTTGTTTCGAAATTTCAACCAATGGAATTTTATTTGTCCGCGTGTCCAAATCAATTAATGAAGCCTCACCTTGAAATCTTTTAACTGATATCTTTTATGCAGATGTCTAGCTGTGTGTGTGTGTGTGTATGTGTGTGTGTGTGTGTGTGTGTGTGCGAGCATCCATTTCAATTATAATTTGTGGACACATTGTGTGTGGGCTGGCCAGAGAAAACCTTTTTAGTGCAACGTGTCCTTGCCAAAGCATTTGCATGAAATATTCGTGCTGCCAATTTCGTAGAACTTTTATTTGCCATTTGCGCGCTGTCACAAACTGTGTCCAAACTACGTTCGGGGAAATGGGTTAAAATCTGTCCAAAAGTAGACCCCAAAACATGCGGGCATGAAAATTTGTGTGACTAAACAATATATATTTGTTTATTCTCGATATGGACGAAATTTGTAATTCGTAATTCTGGCTAGCTCTTAAAACAGTTCAAATTTTTGCTGCCAACTAATTCAGTTTGCCGCGACAATGGAGCGGAATAATAGGCGGGAGAGGGCGGGTGGCTGGGCAGCAGAGGATTTAAAAGTGGCGGTTGGTGGTAGGGGGGGGGGGGCATGCTTACCTGTCATGGCCACGTTTTCTGGCCACTTTAACAGCGCCATGGCAGCAGCAGCAGCCCCTCCTCCTCCGCCTCCTCAGCTGCTCATCATTGAGGCAAACAGTGAAATGCTTTCACCGCCACCAAAACTACCCAAGCCCGCACACACCCCCTCACACACACACATTGCACACCTTGCCCCTGCCACACACACATGTTAACGTTGCCTTATTGAAGCTGACAGGCTGCTTGGCATTGCCTCTTGTTGCTCTGCGGCTCCTCTGCGTGGGCGGGCAACAGTACAGAACAAAAGCATTGAGCAAAATTGATTAGATTAGGCAACTCCGGCAAGCGAAGCAAACCGTGGAGTATTTATGCGCCGAGGGGGCACAGAGTGTGGCGCAGCGGGAAGCAGCAACAAGATGTTGCTAGTGGGGTGGGAAGGGGGGGGGGGTTGAGGAGCAGGGGCATGGACATTTTCAAGTGTGTCTCCTGGTTGCACGTTTCTGTTACGCTCCAATTGACAATAGATACAATTTCTGTTGTTGTCTGGCAAAAGCAAATACTCTTTCTATGGGACGTTTGTAGTTATTGAACAAAGGGTATCATAAAGTTGAGCAAGTGCATGTAATGGAAGCATATATATATTTGCGATCAATTACTTATCTGTCCCTTTTGGAGAACTTGAGAAAGGGATAGGGATTGTCTATGTTGAATATATGTATAGATAACTTTAACCTTATCATATAGCTTCCTATTAAAAGGAGATATAGAAATAAAGGCGTAAGTTATTCAACAATAAATTATATACTTTTTACAGGGTATTTCGACGTCGCGCACTCTTCACTGCTTGCCTGTTGCTTGCCTTTTTATTTGATATGCCGTGTGGCATTGTCCTTAAACCAGCATCTAATCACATTTAAATTGCACTCAAAGCGCACACACACACTCAGACACACCCTCTCACACCCGCACACACACCCGCACACACACCCTCACACACACCCTCTGAAAATGCTGTGCTCATATTTTTGATGAAACGATTGAGAGTTTAAGCGCCTTTTAAGCAACGCGATTGAAATGTAATTAGGCAATGCTAATGCTGCGATCCGTTTGAGGTGTGTCTTTGGCTGCAGCTTCCAGGCTTTTTATTCAATTTGACTTGACACACAGCCCAAAGTAATTACTGGCCTAATTGCTTTTGCCGCTGCTTCTTTATTTGCGAGCCATAAAAACTGTTCGAGCGGGGCGGGGCGGCGGGCCATAACAAAAGTTGGTCAAATGGAATTGAAATTGAGATGAGATATTCGTTATTAAGCCAGGTCTTATTATAATATTAGGGAAATGTGGCAAAAATGCTAAACGATTCCGTTAAGAAACCAATTTCATAGCTGACAAACCCTTTCCACTCGAACATTCTGAATGTACCGAAGAAAATATTAAATAGAAATTTTGTCAAATTTTTATTTAATTTTTTTTATTTTTTATTTATATTTATATACATATATGTATATTTATATTTAGATATATATTTTTATTTATATTTATATTTTCATTTATATTTATATATTTTTTAGTTTTATATTGATCTGACTTTCCCTGGAGTTAAGTAATATTCATTTAATACCCTGTAATTACGTAAAATGTTTCCTTGAAACAATATGCACGATTCCTTTGCGTGTTTCATGGAAGGTTTTAGTTATTGAAGCATCCCGAGTTGTAAAAAAATGCATGTTGATGAGTTCACATAAACAGAACAAACATCTTCATCAGCCCAAACAACAACAACATCGTCTTCTTCTTCTTCATTTGCATCTGCACTCGAAAGCGGAGCGATTTGAATGAATCTTATGAAAAACTACCTACGCAGCGTTTACAACAACAGCAGCAAGAACTTCACGTGGCTTCTACTTCGCGCTCCTATTGTTGTTGTTGTTGTTGTTGTTGCAGTTGATGTTGTTGTTGTTGTTGTTAGTCTTGGTTGGGGTGCGCCTCTGCGTGGTGGCTAAAGTCAACACAAGACGCACACGAATCGGCTGCAGCCGCGCTTAGCAAAGTCGGAATCTTGAATACTATGGAAATGCGGCTAAGTGCCCGGGTTAGTCGGGACAGCCGGGGCAGCGGGGGCATCGTAAGTCGGACTCAACACATTGCCACATGAGAGTGAGCTGCGCATGTGTCGCCGCATGTTGCACATGTGTGCAGCAACGTTACGCCGAACTGCCTCTGGACATGGGCATGGTCGCATCAGGCAGCGGCATCAGGCACAAGAGACCAGGGACATCGGACCGTGAACGTGCGCGAAATGCGGCCGGCGTTTATTGTATTTGGCTGCAGGGCTCTGCTGTAGGCGCGGCTGTGGCAGTTGTCGCCAGCATTTGTGGCAGGGTGTTAAAAGTCACAAGGACACACGCACACGCAGGAACGCAGCAGCAGCAGTAGCAGCAGCATGTTGCAGATGCCGCAAAATGCAGCCGAGACCGAACGCTTCGAGGTCAAATGCAACATTTGCATTGCCGTTGCCGTTGCCATATGTGCAACATTGTGGCGCCCCTCAAGTCGTAAACTTGTAACTTACTTTTGCGCCCTTTTTGAAAGACGATGCGTGATTTTTACTCAAATTCCAGAGCAGGCATCTTGTGTTGCAAGATCAGCAGGTACAGAGGCTGCAATGGCAACTTTTGGGGGACGGGGAGCCGCAGGAGGAGGGGTCATTTTTGAGGCAGATTCTCTTCCATTGAACCTATAAGAAAATAATGTGTATAGATGATTAATCAAAGCGAACAGCTCAACTCCTGACTTCAGTTGGTTAAATATTTAATCGATAGAGCTGAAGGATCTCAAGCCTAGCTACAATTCAGATTAAAGTCTGTTTTGAGGGACCTCAAGCCTAGCTACAATTCCGACTGAAGTCCATTTCTTGCCTACTTTAAAGCGTTCGTCGAATAACTTCTTTAATAATAATCTCGCGCTTAAAACCCTCCAAGCTATATTTAAACTATTTTGGTATTTCTTGGCACGTGTGTAGGTCAACAGAAGACGGTGTTTCCTTCCTCTGGGTTATATATAGCGCACTTGATGGGCCAGACAAATTATATTGAGCTACGCAAATGCAGCAATCAAATCAATGTAATTATATATCCGCTTAGTCATTAGCCGGAAACTTGAGTTGTCGCAATTAAAAATTATATATGCAGGTTTGTTGTACCTTAAGGATTTATGTTGCCAGCCTGAAAACGTGCCTACAACTTTCCGAGTCTAGGTTGGGGTTAATTGAGCTCTGTGGGTCAATTTACATATAAAAACTTTAAGCACAGGTCCTTGACAGACAAGGGAGGACATTTTAAAGCGCTACTGTTATAATTATGGTGTTTATTATTACTTTTTTCATGCTGCCAAACGCAGGTTAACAAAGTTTTTCTAAACCAACAACAGGAAGCAGCCTAAAAGCAGCCTAAAGCACTTCAACTAGTTCCCAAAAGCAAGGACAATGTGAACAAAGACAAAAAAAAAAAAAAGGAAAAGGGAAAAAAACGAGCTACGAATAAATAAACAGACAGTCAGACAGTAGACAGCGTCAAAGGGAGAGGGGCGGAGGGGGCAGGCGAAGTGGTTCCGATACGAAAAACCAAGGCGACGCGTTAGAAACATTTTACGTTTACACGGGTGGGCGGCGAATTGCTGGATAGAGTGGGTGGAGTGGGTGGAGGGGTAGAGGGACAGGCAGGCAGCTATACATCAAAATGGATAATTAACATTTATGAGCAGGCAACAGAGCGAGAAGAGCATACAAAAGCTTAGCTAAAGTGAATAGGGGCAAGAGGCAGGTGCGTAACAATCGAAGTGAGCCGCAAAGGAATTTGGGAAAAATAACTGTTGCTCCCGCGAATGGAGAACAACAACAGCAGCAGCAACAGCACCAGCAGCAGCAGCAGCAGAAGCAACGGCTGTTTGCGCGTCTGTGTGCGTGTGTGTGTGTGGGTGTGCATGAGTGAGCGCAAACAAAAACCATATGTTTCTTGTTTGCGCCTGCTCCTCTGGCCAAGCAGAGGCTTTTGCTTTCGTTTCGAGTGTAAACTCAGGCAGACTCATAAAAATGACTCAAAGGCAAAGCGACTGCGCGCTCCTGAGTGCGAAAACAGCGCGCCAAATGAGTGAGTGAACCAGCGCAAGAGCGCGCGTATAACAGAAAGAGTGAGATGGAAAGAGAGAGAGAGGGCGAGAGAGTGGGCGCTAGCGAGCGAGCGAGCTGTGTGTGTCAATGTGTGTGTGGGATATTTTGTTACACAAAACCGAATTCTGTAGCACTAATACACGCACAGACCCCGTTAGAATGCCGCCTCTGCTGTTTGTATGGGTGAGCTTTTTGCCCACTCAGAGCGTGCTCCACGCGCGCGTGTGTGAGTGTATGTGTGTGCGGGCTGCGCTTGTTCGGGCAGAACATGAATATTACGAGATTCATTCGACATCCTCACTGCATTCGCGAGCCAACGGACACACGCGTAACCGTGCTCGTTACACACACACACACACACGTGCGCGCATGCATATACATACACACGCATGCAGAGCGATACCGATACCGATAGATACGCGTCCGTACGTGTATCCGTGTGTGTCTGTGCGCCGTGCGACTACGTCAACGGCTCTGCGTATCCGTCAGTACGTTCGTACGCGTTCGCAACGCCGCTTCTTTAGGTTTCAGATCTCCGCGTTTCGTTCGCGTCTGTTCCGCGTTTTGTTGCGCGATTGTTTCATTCACTTGGGGGACACAACACAACCAAAATACAATATAAAAATAAAAAAAATAAATAAAAATTATAAATATAAATATACGAATAATAATAAAAGGTGCAAGCAAATGAGGCGAATTATGCCGCTGCGCGCTATAATTTATTTTTACTCCAATCTATAAACAATTTGACGTATCTATTTCCAAAAATACATTTTTGAAAGCGAATTATAAATACAAAAACATAAATAAATAAAAACAATGCGTTTGCCACTTATAACATTTTATTTTTAACTTTTATTTCGCGCGGCGCCTCTCGCCCCTCGCCGTCCAACCTACCAACAACACCACCAGCCCCCCCAGCCCGTGTTTGCCAATTTCTAATTCTGTTTATAAATATTTACACTTATAACAATTAAAATTTGTTTTACAAAACAAAATAAAAGACCTGAATCAATCGTGTTTGTTTGCTAAAGAAACATAAAGAAATATATCATAAAAAGAAATATAAAATAAAAATTACTTGAACCAATTCAAGTTAAGTAAATACAAATGCAATTTTGTGTACAACAAATTGTGACAATTTTTTGAGGGACAAATTTAACGCCGGATCTACAAAAATTGTATTCTTTATGCAAATTTTGAGACATTTTTAAATGCAAAAAGAAATAATAAATAAATAATAAATGCAAATGAAACCAAAAAGTAAACAAAACCGAAACAATTATGACAACATTTTTGCTCAATTAAAAGGCAACTTTTGAGAATATTGTAAAACATGTAAGTTTCAAATTACATTTATCTACTCATTTTATTTGAATTAGCAAATCTTTGGGGGCATTTTAAGAAAATATTATATTATTCGCAGTGTTTTATAATTTAGTGACGTTTAAACTAAGCGAGTTACTTCATTTATTCGACGCGCTCTGACGTCATCTCGTCTATCAGCGCGCACTGCAATCAAATTTCTTATAGATATCGCCAGGCACACGCACAACAACAACAATAACAAGAGGCACCTTTTACTTTTCTTATTACCTTCTTCTTCTAGTTTCTTTTTTTTTGCATTTAATGCTCAAATGTTTCAAACCCACACAAACATCTGCTCAATTCCAGCCTGTGTGTGCGTGCGTGTGTGTGTGTGTGTGTTTGTGTCGACTTTTGCCAAAACTGATAAGCAGCCAATACCATACAGATACAAATGAGCACAGAGACATACATCTACTTATGCACACACACACAGCCATGTATATATACATATATATGTATATACATATATGTAGAATCGGCGCTTCCAGCGAAGTTCAAATCCATTTCCACTGCTTCACACGTTATCAGCGCTTCTTTCTTTTGCATGTAGTTCTTATTGCTGCTGCTTATATTGAATAATTGACAAACCGTATGACTTAATGACTGACCGACTGATTGACTATTTGACTGATTGACTGACTTGACGGGCTCTGATAATTGCCCCGTCCGACTGTTTGTTTGCTGCATTTTTACAGGGCTTTCTTAAATGCCATGCAAAATCTGGCCTCCGACTTTGTTTGCCTTATCAACCCAACGGGACATGAGACATTGCACTTCCAAGTAGTGCCCCAACACTTGGTACACCTATATAAGTAGTAGAAGAGGTCTTTCCTTTCAACTATCATATACATATACACTTGTTTACACTGTGCAAAAACTGAAGTTTCGGAGGAGTTTGCTGTAGCATGTACTTCATATATTAAAGAGGAAGAAGGAGAATGAAGAGTTTGTTCATTTGAATTGAGATATTTTTTCGTATAAACTTTGACCTTCAATTGTAATATCAAGTAAATCTTATACCTTGAGTCCTCTGCTTATATATAAGTTTAATTGTTTTATTGTACCTTGATTTTCTTTAACATTTATCTCTATAATGTTACACGTCGCACTGTTAACGAAACACTGTTAAATGCACAACACTATGTTAAATTAAAAACGCTGTTAAACCCTTTCTGTAAAGATGAAAATAACATTCTAATCAAATGAATACGTTCAAGTCAATCAGAAAACAGATAAACAAATCGAAACTTCAACTTTTGCCAAATATTTTCTTATAATATCTACATTTTTCTCGCTGTGTAGCATATTAAATATTAATCAATAAAAATCATTTTCAATAAGTTATTTAAGCTTGTCCTCCAGATAATGGTCATCGGATACCATTAAAGGAAAGCCTTGATGTCGGACGGGATGATGTGGAGGAGAGGAGGGAGGGGGGGGGGGATCACTTGACCAACCCAGCGGGATTTCACGTACGCAGCACAAAGACAAAACCTTTGCCCTAGGCCACCAGCTGAGCGCTGCTCCTATCAAAGACAACAGCAAAAGAAATATAGAAAAGAAAATGGAAAAAAAAGGTTGAAATAAAAATTGAAAACGAGCGAAAACGAATTCTTGTTATCAATCAATAATTTGGCAAAAAGTTTGAAGTGCGGCTGCGTTTTGACTGCTTTTCCTTTTGCTGCTTTATTTATTTGTTGTCGCTTTTTTTTTTTGATAACAAAATTTGCAATCGAATATTTTTTTCTATCGCTCTACAAATTATTAAGATAAGGCTTGTTGTAGTTGTTGTTGTTGTTATTGTTGTCGCACTATCTCAAATGAGAGCGAGAGTTTTTTGTTCTTATCAAAACGCACTAAAAAGGTGCCCGAACAAATGGTATACTATATATGTATATATTTTCATATTTGGCAAATTGTTTTTTTTGTTTTGGCTCTTTGAGTTTTTATGAATTTGTTGTTGCGATTGTGTCACATTTTAATGATTATTATTATTATTATTATATTTGATCTTGTTGTTTTTATTTATTTTTTGTTGCTCTGCATGCTCTTCCGCTTCGAGCCAACTCTCACGCTTGTGTGTGTGTGTGTGTGTGTGTGCAGATAAGATATGATAACATAGCACAGTCTGCAGCAGTCCAATGTTTGCTGGAAACGAGAGGGAGAGGGGGCTTAGCTGTGCTGGGGCTCTGCTTTAGCATAGGACGCGTGCTTGGCAAAAAAAGAAAGGAACCTTGACTCTCAGGTGTCTTCTTGTTATCGAAACATTGCTAATGCAATTGAAAAATGTTTGCCAGTTGCAAAATAGATAACAAAAAAAAAAGGTAGCGAAACTAAAGTATAGAGTATAGATGTAGCGAATCGCTTTCAATTATATTATCTTCTATTTTGGCCAAAGTTCTTGAAGCATATTTCTTTTATATTATTATATATAACTATTTGTCCTTACGGACTTACTGATTGTTGATCAACGCGCAGCCTAAACCTAAATTGTCAAGAAGCTGAAATTTTGTAGTTACCATATGTTTCGTGGTCTTGGGAGATTCCACCCGCAAGTGTGGAAAAAAAGTGAAACATTTCATTATAAAATGTTTTTGCTTACCATCCGATAGGCCTCAAGATCATTATCCAAGATCTTTGTTTAAATTCATTTGAGACGTGTTTCACGCTTTTCGGAAAATCCAGCTCTCCTTGGTGGAATTGCGGGGTCAACGATTTGGTGGATGAAGTTTTAGGCTTAATGAAAAACCATTTGATAAATTTTTCAACTTATTTTTAAATATAACATTAGACATTGAGTTCAAGATTGTACGGGCGGAAAATGGGTGTAAATGTTATAGCTAAATTTTTTGGCACAAAACTTGCCACAGTTAAGGCCGGGAAATACCCAACAGCGATATTTTAAAAATCATAGGACATATTTATAGAGTTTTCAGCGAAAACTTAATAATATTTAGTTCATGTGCTTCTTCCGTCCTAAGTTAAGATACACGCTTCAGTTTATAATATAAATTTTTCCCCTTATCATATGCATATGTCTAATTATATTGCTTATATTTTCTTTAATATTCAGCGTGGCAATTTCTCTATTTAAGCCTACCTCTTTTTACAGATATATATAAGTATATATAAAGTTGCCAG
The DNA here is from genome assembly GCA_035045885.1 of Drosophila borealis. Lineage (NCBI taxonomy): Eukaryota > Metazoa > Arthropoda > Insecta > Diptera > Drosophilidae > Drosophila > Drosophila borealis. The sequence goes on along the minus strand of JAWNOR010000122.1, from coordinate 1,359,484 downwards.
ATCTAAGATAATAACTGGCATGCGCTTAATGTAATCTTGCTCTGCTCTCTCTTAATATCCACACTCAAGCTGTACAAATTTCTCTTACATCTGATCTCCAATTTCGAAACGGTTTCAATTACAACAAAATCAAAAATGTCATCGAAAGGGCGGAACTAAAATCAAATGTGTTCGCTGCGGCTCAATGGCAGCGGCAACGACGCGTTTCAGGCGCGTTTTAAAACGTGGCGCGGCGCGTGTCGTTAATTAAGTTGAGATTTACGATTCGAACAATGCGTTGATTGGCTCACATTAACACTAACCAGATGCAGACGCAGACCCCAATCCCAAACAGTTGATTAATCTCCGACAGAACGAAAGTGAAATGCGGCAAGATTTTGGGCAAGAATTTGGTTTGTGATGCGAAGCCAAAAATTGAACTCTATAAAGCCAAAGGCGGAGCCATGCTCAACAAAAATGTATAAAATATTGCTAACTTTTGCGGCAAACGTGTTCATAAATTTGAGTTTATTATTTAATTTTTTTAATTATTATTATTATTTTTTTATTTTTTTTTGGCGCTGCCATAAAACTGCAATTCATGAAAGGTCTCTGGCTGTGTGTGTGCGAGTGTGTGCCTGGGTGTGTGTGTGTGTGTGAATGTGATTGTCATGTCAAATACTGCCGGTGAGTGCTGCGATAGCAGCTCCACAACTGGTTTTCCAACTCGTTCAAAAGTTCATTCATCCAAAATAATACGGAAAAGTTTAAAATTTGCATAAATTACTTGCAGTAAATCGTAACAGCAGCAACAACAACAAATTGTTGCTAATTGCGGGCGATACATTTAATGTTATTAATTTAAGATGCCTCATCGAAAGAAAACCACGAAACCCAAGCAACAAAAAAAGTGAATCACTTGAGCAAAACTTTAGTTGCTAATGGAGTGTATATAGGCTTTATATATATATATAAATCATATGCCATATAAAAGGCACAATATTCATAGAGAGAAAGAGTGAGAGAGAGAAAGAGAGAGAGTGAGAGAGCACACACTTATTGATTTTAATAAACCCATACAGAAACTTTTAACTTTCAATCAAACACTTTTGTGTTTGCCTTAATTGAAAGTTTGAGAATCGCATAGAAAGGCGTTTTAAGCAAAAGGCAAAGCGAGACGCAGCAAAGATCTTTGCTTGCCTAAAGGCAACTCTCTCGCATTTCCTTTTTTTTTTATTATTTGAGCACTTTCTTTGGCCATTTGCCTAATGATCTGTAGCTTTGGCTTTGTCCCAGCTACTCTGGCAGCTAACTTTTGGGCCAATTAAAAATGGTGCAAATATGCGGCCAGCTTCTAATTGCCAGCAAGAACAACGGCAGAACAACGGAAAGTCTTGACACACATGCTGCAGCAGGTGCCACAAGCGACGCATCCTTTTTTGCTGTCTGCAGAAATCGCGTCTCTAATTTCCTTCCTTCCTTTCTTTTGTCTGGCCGTTGGTTTCGCTGTCTTATTGTGGGCTGTGCTCAAGTGCGGCTGACCCAGTCAAGCGGCAAGCTGCAACACCGCAACTGTTTAATTGTTGCAGCAACAAACTGTGTTAAGTTTTGACCCCGGGCCAGAACACTTTTTCGCACTTGCCACCGCCTGTGTCCGGGTTGATTAGCTCGCGTGCCGCCTGCCTGCAATTAGTCACTGTTAGCACTTGTGCAACCTAGCCTAGCTTTACTTTTTCATTGTTGTTGTTAGTTTTTTGGTTAACAAAACAAACACACACACACACACACACACACACCCTATACAGCTACACACACACACAAGCGCATTCCTGTGACGTGCTATTTTGATTTATTGCTGCCTTTGCTTTGCCTAGTTTTTTTCTTTTTTCGTTTTTTCCGCCTCTTGAGCACTTTTTTTCTTTTGACAATCTAATCGCTTGGCCAGCAGCTAAGTGGCAAGCGGCAGCAGCAGCTGCAGCCGCAGCAAATGCAGATTTTGATAAGGCCACCGCATTGATAAGAAGCAGCAGCAGCAGCAGCTGCGCCAAAGCCAAACAAATAAAATCGAATAGCAAAAGAAAACTATAGCAAAATATTTTGCTTAAACAATGGAACTAAATACTTGAAGTAGCTTGGAGTTGGCATATTTTAGGCGAGAAATATATTAAATAAATAATCAACTATACCCTATAATACCCTTATAGAGGGTATTATAATTGTGTCATGCAATGTGTAACGCATAAAGGGAGACATCTGCAAACCCATAAAGTATATATAAATTCTTGTTCAGCTTGAACAGCCGACTAGATATAGCCATATACGATATATAGATATAGCCCGCTCGTCCGTCTCAGCTGAATCGGACCACTATATCATATAGCTGCCATAGGTACGATTGGTCGAAAAGTAGATTTTTATTTGCAAAACTTAATTTTCTATCAAGCCATCTTGACCAAATCGGACTTTTAATAATTTAACTGTGCTGCCTATATATGCTATCAAAATCACACTTCTATATTATATAGCTCTCTCTGGGAAGAATCGGCAAATGTTCGATTTTCCAATATACCTTCACCAAACTCTGCATTGACGAGCTTCACTATGCTCACATATTTGCAAAGTCGTAAAAAGAAATAAATAATAACATTTACTTGCTTTCTGGTTTTACACCCTAATTTAAATGCCAGCTGAGTTGAAAAAATATTAAAATTTTTTAATATAATAATAATAATAATAAGTAGTAGAAATAATGCAATTAAGAATTTTCATGATAAATATGGAATCTTAGAGAACTATATTATTTAATTTTATTTGCGTCAAGAACGTGAGTTTTTTTTTTAGATAACAAAACTTAAATGATATGCTCTAGTGCTCTAGGTTCTGATTTCTTGTTTTTCTTTCATATAATATAATAATATATATAATTTTAATATTTTATTTATTAAACGGCTTGCTGTTGTATTTTTGTGCCTTTAGTTCCATGAAGTCGCCAAGTTTCCAATTCGACATTCTGTTATATTTGCTAAATTAAATAAATTGTTATCCTATATATATATTTTTGTTATCAAATTAAATGCAAATATAAATATAATTCACATTTGCAAATCAGCAAATAAAATCAATAATTGCAAATTAAGGATCTATTCGATACATTCACATTCCCAACTGACGCGCAAAAGTATGCTATAAATTTGTAATTCAAGCGCATGATGAGCTGAGCTGCGCGCGTCTGTGTGTGCGTGCGCGTGTGTGTGTCTCTGTATTAGTATCTTTGATGTTGTATCCGTGTGTTGAGCTCGTGTTGCATTCGCTTTGTTTATTTAATTTCAAATATTTACATGGAAATTCGATTCGAATCGCACGTTTTAATTAATGCATTTAATAAGCTGCTTATTTCACACACACACAAACACACACCTACACACACGCGTGTTGGTTGAATGCTTTAATTGCCAGCTGCCCCCCCCCCCCCCCCCCAAATGCCCGCCCCTCGACCCTATCGCCCTTCCTCCCTCCCTTGGCGCACGCTGGCCTGTCCAACCGCTAAGCAGCTTCAATTATTCATGTTTTTGTGCTTTTATGTGACGCATTTTTCTCCTTTGTTGCTCTTGTTGCTGTTGTTGTTGTTGTTCCTGTTGTTGTTGCTGCTGCTGCTGCTGCTTGGGGCTTCGATGCGGGTCCTTATCGCGTTTGGAGGTTGAGCTTCGATTTATTGCGTTTAGTTTCATTTTTATTTGTTTTTTTTTATATATATTTTTTTTCTTTATTTATCGTACGCCCTTTCACTAAAAATATGAACTGAGTAACATTTGACGCTCTTTGCGTCTGACCATAGCTCAGCGGTTAATGCCTTATAAAGGTACCCATATCAATGCCGCCTTTGTTTGTGCCCACAAGAGATCAGCATTAAGCACAACACATCAATATTTGAGTTCATAGAGTTTTCCTGTTGTCGTTGGCCCCAAAAAACGGATTATGTGTTCAATTTTCTACAGTTTTTAATTGGTAAGAAAACTTTTTGTTTGTCAACTAAATATTTTTATTGATTGGGCTTAGAGAGTTTTCTCTTTGATTAGGCAAAATAGAGTTCTCTTGTTAAAACTAATTTAAAATTAGTTAATTTATAAATATGTTAGTCTTTTTCTCATTCTCTCTTATCCTCTTTTTGTTGGCACGTGTCTCACTCTAAAGATTACAGTTGACACCATAAGTATATGCCTTATCTAATACTTATTCGATTTGCTTATAAGCATTATGCATATGTATTTATATATATATTAATGCCTTATCAAATAGTTCTCTTTACTCAAATCTACGATTTAGTTTTAAAGAAACTTTTACCTTAAATTTTCCCACGTCTCGTTTTCAGCTTTTATGTTTTCACCTGTCCTATGCCACACACTAATTATGTTTTTTAATTGCTTTCAGTTAGCTGGAAATATTTGCAAGTAAACAAGTTTTTATGCCCACGCTCACGTGGGCGTCAACAATTGTCTGGCACTGTGTGCAACGCTGCGTATGCGTAATGTATGCATTTGCAAAAAGCGACTCTATCTGACTAATAGTCGTAGAACCCGCTGCCCAACAGCTACAATGACTAAGTCGAAGCTTTTATTCGCAACTAAGTGGTCAGCTTCTATTGTACTAAGTATTATACTATATATATATGTATATATGGTATATGTATTGCATTTATCAGCTCAGATCGTCGCGTCATCTGCACATTATCAACAGAGTATCGATTCATTGACACACAGAAACTCGTTGGTCTTTTAACTTTTGGTATATCTCTTGGTTCAATAATGAAATATACAAAACGCACGCACGTTCCACATAATCATTGTTGTATTGGGTTTTTTTTTTGTTTTTTTTTTTTTCGGGTAGTAGTAGTCCTGTGCTCCTATTTGGTTGTACGTCAAGGTTGCCGCACGTGGAGTTCACTTTCATGCCCCAAAAGCCCGGGCCCAAGCCCCCCAATAACAACATTTTTCACCCCAGCTGGCTGGCCAGGGTTGAAAGCTGAAACATATTGCGTAGGTCGTCGTTGTCGTTATTGTTGTTCTTGTTGTTCTTGTTGTTGTTGTTGTTGTTGTTGTTGCTGCGTGAGGCTCGCTCATTTCTAAGCAAACGTTGCCTTGGCAGCCGCTTTCTCCTGGCCGGAGGACAAACAAGCCAAGCAAGCTGGCGACAAAAGGACAAACGACAGCCGGGACGAAGCGGAGCAATTGAAATTCATCTGCCTCGATTTCCGGCACTCGCACTCGGAAATTTGCGCTTTCCCGCCGTGCCAGCTCCAGCGTGGCGAGCAACAAGAATTGCCATGTTTACACAGCCAGACGCACAAAAAAAAACACACACACACACTCGCACACGCACACGCACACACATTGCCGTGTATCGACTACTGGAGACTGCTCATGAGATGTTGCTCGCGTTTTGTGCCACGTGCCTTGCCAGTAGCCGCAGGCGTCTCTTGTATTTTATATCCTGTAGTTGAGTGCCACAAAAAATGGGTATATTAAGGAGTGTGTGCCAAAAATAAACTATGTGCTTAAAAATAACAACTGTCAATTGCAGAGAACAGCACGCCATTTGGCAACAGTTGCTTAACACAGCGTGGCAATGTTAATAGACAGTCAGCTTTAAATTTTCATTACGATACGAACTTAAACAGATCATGGAAAATGTTCGTTAGAGTAGACTGTTAGCATAATAGTGCAGAACAGAATGAACAGCTGTTAGTAACAGCATGTTATTTGCTTAACAGTAGAGTATGACAGTTTATGGTAATGTTTGTAAGAGTGCACAACTAACATAACAGTACGAGCAAATGATGTTAGGACATTGCCATCTGCTTAACATTGGAGTACAATAGATCATAGCAATGTAAGCGTGTTAACATAACAGACCAAACAGAAAGACAGTTTATCTCATGTTAATAACAGCTTGCGCCTTGCATTAACTTTAACAGTTTCAGCATATGTAATTAACAGCATAGTAGCAGATAATGCCCGTGTTAGTAACAGCTGTTAGCAAATCTGTGAATAATGTTCAAATGAATGAAGGCCTTTAATATGATCGAGTTTTATCTCAAGAGAATCTCAGATCTTATCCTTATCTGTAGGCAACACAATTTTCATATTGTTTCTTATGTGAATAGTTGGCAAATTTTATAGCATTATAAAAAATAATAAATAGTTACTTTATTTATTTACTTTATTACAAAGCGTAAAGCTTTTGATTGTTTACTTTTTTGTATTTTTGCTCTTAAAAGAAAATCAAAAAGTTTTCAATTTTCACTTTAGTTCCTAGCTTTGTCGTCCTTTGATAAATAAATAAGTTAAAGAACGTGTGTTGCGTGGACAGCCTACTGATTGCGTGTGCCTATCATTGTGTGTGTGCGTGTGTGTGTGTGTGTGTGTGTGTGACACCTGAAGGACATCAAAGCGTGCGCAGGCTAATCACGCGTGAGAGTTTGTCCAGCGAGCCACGTATAATAAAGGCCGAAGGCTAACGCCAAGGTAAAAAAAAGTAATAGAAAAAAAACCTAATAAAGGATTTGTAATGGTCAATAAGCTCGCCGCCAGAACGCAGCAGCAGCAGCCTATAAATTAATTCAAGTAATCTGCCTAATAGGGACACACACACACACACATCCGAACACGCCCATTAAATGGGTCAGCGCCTGGACCCAAATATTGGTCTCGGCGGCGGTGCATTGAACTTTCGGCACGTGGCCAATGAAGCGTCAACAAGTTGTGCGCCCGCCTGTCTGCTCGACCAGGCGAACCTTTTGAAGTCAGCGACCAAGTGGGTTAAATCCGAGTTAGGCTGGCCGCCATAGTTGATGTTCACCTGTTCACCTGTTTATATATGCATATTAATTTGCCTCTTTTTTTTTGTCTCTTTGCAGATACCTGAGAATACACTTTATACTGCAACAAATATATTTATTTAACATACAACAAAACAATCACAAGAGCAAACAATAAATAAATAAAAACAAACAAACAAACAAACAAAACAAACAATTTGCCGTTTCGAGAAGCCGTCCAGCAGTTATATACAGAGCCAACTATATATATGTTTATATAGAGAGAGCGCGTTATATGTATATCAAATATGCCCAACGTTTGCCAGAGCAACAACAAGGAGTAAGGCAACTGCTGCCTTACATTTAAGCCAACAACAACAGCAGCAGCAACAACAACAGCAACAACAACAACAACAACAACAAAAGCAGCGGCAACAGGAAGTGGAACAACAACAATAACAACAGCAAAAAGGAAATATTATTATTGTCAACAGCATTTGGGCGTATCAAATCGAAATCTGTTGCCATGGGTCGCAAAAAAATTCAGATATCACGCATCACCGATGAACGCAATCGACAGGTGAGTCAAACGCTGCGTATACTTAATATTAAAGTGATTAAAGCTCAGCTTTAACTGGCTGCAATCGGAAACTTTCTCAGCTGTCCCATTTGAAAAGTCAGTTCCAGAGTTGAAATGCTCCTTTAACTGTTTCTTGATTGTTCTATGAACTAGTTCAAAGCATTTGGCGCTCTACAGTTCCCTAGCTTAAACAGGTGAACTTATTTGTTACGCTTTAACTAGTTCCAATAGGAAACTTTCTCAGGTCTTTTGATCATTTCAAAGTCAGACTAATGCTTAATATATTCCCTAAACTGTTCCATGAACTAGTTCAACACATTTCAGCTCCTTACATGAACTCTGTAACTATATTTTGCAACTCAGTTTTGAGTTCGCTTTTAGCTTAAATAGATGACCCCATTTGTCACGCTTTAATTAGTTCCAATAGGAAACTTTCTCAGCTCTTTTGCTTATTTCAAAATCAGTTCCACACTTGACATGTTGCTTTACCTATTTCTAAACAGTTCTATGAACTAGTTCAAAACATTTGTCACGCTACAGTTGAGCACCTATTTTATGCAGCTTTTAACTTAATTAGAACCAGCTCAAGCTCATTTTATGAACAAGTTTATGTTGAAAACTCATATTAACTGTCTGTTGGCTGCCTTTCGGTAGCCCTGTTGCTTTGATTCAAATGAACCACTCGCCCATGATGTGCGTGACCGGGCGGCTGGCACTCGTCCGTGCAAAGGACATTTGTGGCATCGTAAAGGTTAATGCCTAACCAAGTCGTAAACGCGTCATAACTGGCTGCCCCAATAGCCAACAACAAGAACAGCTTGCCCCTCTGGCCTTGACTTGGCCATAATCGATTCATTACCAATCGCATTTCGTGGTAGACTGTAAGGCTAGCCTCTAATTACATTTGGCATAAATATTTGAACAGCCAATTCCGAACAATTTAGTTAACTTATATTTTTATTTTTACTAACCAATCCTCTCTCTATCTCCATCTCGCTCGCTGTGTCTCTTCCCCGCAGGTGACCTTCAACAAGCGCAAGTTCGGCGTCATGAAGAAGGCCTACGAGCTGTCCGTGCTGTGCGACTGCGAAATAGCGCTGATCATCTTCTCGTCCAGCAATAAGCTCTATCAGTATGCCAGCACCGATATGGATCGTGTGCTGCTCAAATACACCGAATACAATGAGCCACACGAATCGCTGACCAACAAGAATATCATTGAGGTGAGTTACTCGACACTCGCTACTTACTATTCGATATTCGTTACTCGCTACTCGTTACTGGCTACTCGTCAGTCTCTACTCGCGCTACTCGCTACGCGTCAGTCTCAACTCGCTATTGATACTCGTTACGCGCTACTCGTTACGCGCTACTCGCTACGCGTCAGTCTCAACTCGCTATTGATACTCGCTACTCGTCAGTCTCTACTAGCTATTGAGATACTCGTTACTCGCTACTCGTTTCGCGTTATTCGGTACCTGCTGTTCGATAATCGTTATTCGCTACTCGTCAGTCTGTACTCGCTATTGATACTCTTTACTCGCTACTAACTATTCGATACTCATCACTCGCTACTCGTCAGCCTTAGCTCGCTACTCTTAACGGGATACTCCACAGTTTTTACTCGCTACAAGCGCATTCGTAGGTTATCGTTATCGATATTTATCGCGCGGCGCTTGCATAAAATTATTAAATGTCAAGTGAGCTGTGAAAAGCGCAGCAGCCACGCGGAAAATACAAACAAAGCAATAAACAAAACAACAACAACAACAAGTACAACAATTAAAACAACAACAAACAACAACAATAGCTATGCAACTGAGCAACAAAACGTTTCGTTTGGGCCCTAACAACAAAGAAATTATAAGGCATAGGGCCAAGCGGAAGCGGATGGTGACGGGGGCGCGGGCGGGGGCGGGGTTGAAGTAGACGCCAATGTATTTTGCATTTCTAATGCGGACATTGTCGCTGTTCTTGTTGTTGCTGTTGCTGTTGTTGTTGTTGTTGTTGTTGTTGTTGCTGTCTTTTGTTTGGTGCCTTTTAAATTGTTTTGTAATGTTAATGCCGTGCAGAGCGTAGACAAGATTTACATAATTTAGCACATCAACAGAGCGGCGACGTGTCAAGTGCCAAGTGCGCACGCCGCCATCGCCCCTCGCCCCAGCCCCAGCCCCCGCCCCAGCCCAGGCACGGCCAATTACGAGTACTTGTCACCCTCCCCCCGCACCACGCCTCCCTGCACACACCATACACAATTTCTCTTACACAAACTAACTCTCTTTCTCTTTTTCTGGTTGTCATTTGCAGAAGGAGAACAAAAACGGCGTCATGTCACCGGATTCACCCGAAGCGGAGGCCGACTATACGCTCACCCCGCGCACCGAAGCCAAATACAATAAGATCGACGAGGAATTTCAGAATATGATGCAGCGCAACCAAATGGCTATTGGCGGTGTAACGGGGGGCGGCGGTGGCGGCGGCGGAGGAGGCGGCGGCGGCGGAGGTGGAGGTGGAGGTGCACCGAATCGAGCCATGCCAAATACAAGCTATACGATGCCAGTATCGGTGCCAGTGCCGGGCTCCTACGGTGAGAATCTGCTGCAGGCCAGCCCACAAATGTCCCACACAAACATCAGCCCACGTCCATCGAGTTCGGAGACGGATTCAGGTGGGATGTCCTTAATAAGTTAGTACAGTGTCTCGGGTGCACAATTTTTCATTTATTTCTATTTCTGTTGCTGTTTCACGTTTTGAGTTAATCGTTACTCGCTACTCGTTACTCGTTAATCTTAAATCGTTACTCGTTACTCGTTAATCGCTACTCGCTAATACCTATTATTTTGTTTCTGTTTTGTAACTTGTATTTTGTTTCTCTTACACCAGACCCCCCCTTCCCTCGTTTCGAAGAGCAGTTGAACTAATTAATTAACCTTTAAACTCGTTACTTATTGCATGCACAACTCGTCGTTTAGGCAGCTAATTTCGATTTAACAATACAGTCTCGACTATTTGAGAATTTCTTACTTTATCTAATCTCTAACATTGCCTGCAATTTATTGTTTTTGTTGTTGATTTTGAATTGTTTTTTTTTTTTTTTTTTTTTTTTTTGGAGATAAACTGATTTAAACCTTTGCATATATTCTTATATATTTCATACATTAGTCTATCCATCGGGTACCATGTTGGAGATGTCAAACGGTTATCCACATTCACATTCGCCGCTTGTGGGATCACCCAGTCCAGGTCCCAGTCCTGGCATAGGTGGGCATAATGACAATATTCATATTACAATCAAGGGTCCCTAACATACATACACACACACACACTCAAACACACTCACACACACTCATAGACACACTCTCACATAACCCATCCAATTAGCTGAGTTTTAGTCCAGTCTGATTTAACTGTGTTACACGCCCCTCTACTCCCTAATCGACACATAATCATAGACGGATTCAATACCAGCCAGGGCCATTTCCTACGAAACGTACTAAACAATTAAAATCCCATTTTTGCAGCGCATCATTTGCCCATTAAGCAACAATCGCCGGGCAGCCAGAATGGAAGAGCTTCCAATTTGCGTGTCGTCATACCGCCCACCATAGCGCCGAATATGTCGGCGACAGCGGACGATGTCGCCTATACAGATGTAAGTTTAACCATTTACGAGTTGTCTACATATCGTAAGAAATATTTAAGAAAGTGAAGAGTTCGTTTGGGCATTCGCGAAGATATTTTATAGAGGTATAGCTACTATCGAACCGGGTTTAGGTATTTGTTGCAACTTGTCAGACTCGAAGTTTACTTTTCATGCTACGCAACACTTTACAACACTATACAAATTGAAAGCATATTACATTTGGAACTCTAGCATAGAATGCTTTTGTTTTGCAGCACTATTCCATATAGATTTCTTACGGTTTCTAACATTTTAAAATATGAGAGCAACCCTAAGATGTTTCTTTGAGTTATTAACGTTATGCAACAATGTACAATATGAGAGCAGACTAATTAAGCAATTATATTGAGTATTACTTTCGTTTTGCAGCACTAGACATCATCATAATGTAGGTTTTTTTCGTTATACAACACTGTGCAATAGAAGATCAGCCTTTTTAAGTTTCTTTGAGTTACTAACGTTAGACAACACTGTATAACATGACTAAAATACTTTCGTTATCGCACACTATCGAAAATAAAAGCATTCTTTTTATAGAAATTCATTGAGATAATAACGTTATACAACACTGTTTTATATGAGAGCAGTCTACCAATTAAATTCTACTGCAGATTTAATTCGTTATACTCTGAAGCATTCCCTTTGAGACATTTCTTTAGGAAGCAGTCGTTATACAACACTGAACAATATGATATAATTTGTTTTTATAAAAATGCGTGCTTTTGGCTTACAACACTATAAAGTCAAGGAGAACAATTATGTGGCAATAGATAGTGCTGGGCTCAAATCGATATTTTCATGAATAAAACTGAGATCTATTTGGTAAATTTGCAGCAGCGCCAGAGCCAGACGTCGCTGAATACGCCGGTGGTGACGCTGCAGACACCGATGCCGCCGCTGGCGAGCTACTCGTTTGGGGCGCAGGACTTTTCGCAATCGGGTGCGATGAGCGCGGACATGTTGAGCCTGCCGCAGTGGCATCAGGGTCTCGTGCAGCACACTAGGTGGGTAGTCCAGGCCCCGAGCCCGGCGAATAGCAGCAGCAGCAGCCCCAGCAGGCAAACACTTAACGGCGACCAACATCATAATCTGCCTTGCAGTCTATCCCATCTGGCTGTCTCGAATAGCACACCGCCGCCCGCCACCTCACCCGGCTCCATCAAGGTCAAATCGGAGCCGCAATCGCCGCCACGTGATCTCTCCGCCAGCGGCGGCGGCGGCGGCGGCGGCGGTGGCAGCGGCGGCCATCAGCATAATAGCAACGGCTCGACGGGCAGCGGTTCCAGCAGCAGCAGCAACAGCAGCAATGTCTCAACAACGGGCGGCGTCCTGACCGCCATCAATGCCATCACACAGCTGGGCGGCGCCGGCGGCGGCGGTGGCGGGACGAACGGCAGCGCCGATCAGGCCACAAATCTGAGCGTTCTAAGTCATTCGCAACAGCATCTGGTCATGCCCAATTCGCGGCCCTCGTCCACCGGCCACATAACACCGACTCCAGGTATGTCCAAAATTCAACTATTACCAAATTTTCTCTCTGTCAGCTTTTTCCCGCAACGAAGTTTCGCTTGCAAATTAAAAGAAAAGCAAAAACAAAACAAAATTTATATATCTACTAATTTAGAGCCAATCTTTTTGTGAATTGTGTTTTTTTGCGGCATGTCTCTTAATGCAATCTATAAAAAAAAAAAATTTAAAAACTGTAAATCTTGTGCCTGGCTCAAGCGGCGAATGCGCAATGTTATGCATACGCCGCATGAGCCGGCATTGCAGCCGAACTATTGATCGATTTCTGTACTCTCTTGCTGCTGCCACCAAATTTCTTGTTCGTTTTGATTAACCAACAATTAACAACAACAACTGTATGACAATTTTTAGGGCATGATAAGTATGAAGGATATCAGTACCGCGCGCTTATGGGACATAATCCTAGATGGAATTTTGCCGGTAAATTGGCCAAACACACAAACAAAATGCATAAGAAAACGATATAAACATTCAAACACATGCACATTCACACACACACGCACACACACGCACATAGATATTCAAACAGTTTGACAAGCATTGTTCACACATAGAAAAAACATGAAACATGAAAATACATGCATTCGAGAGCTGATGGGCATTCGATAACCAATATCGATAAGAGTAATCGATGCCTCCCCAGCAAATGTTAAGCAAAGTCCATTTAATAGGAGTATTATTCACAAAACTAACTAGCTATCAATCAACTTTTGTCAGCTGTCGATATTAATTAATCGATTAATGTCTTAATTAATCGATTATTTACTTTTAACGCGCCTTATCGATCGCTTATCAGCTCTGACACGTACACACACACACGCACACACACACAAACTGCCAGCAAAGTCTGTCAACACGTTTCACCAACGACCGAATCTCAACTCTAGCAGATTTCTTAACTTTTACAACACTGAAAATTGAAATGCCCAAATAACTAACAAAAGCCTGAATTGTTGTTCTGATTTCTTCACTAACCGCTAGTTGAACGGAATCTAACATTTGCGCTCATTTAACACGCACACACACATGCTCACACACATGCTCACACACACGCTCACACACTTGAACCGCAAGTTGCCAGGCGTTGAATGCCATTGCGTCTGGCCCTAAAAAGCCCGCCCGCCCGCTGCCCGCCCGTGCCACACACATTTACAGTCTGTGCAGCTCGAACTAATAGTTTAACAGATTTTATTATCTTGAACGCAGGTGCGCCCAGCAGCGAGCAGGATGTGCGCCTAGCAGCAGTTGCTGTGCAGCAGCAGCAACAACAGCAGCAACAGCAACAACAACAGCAGCAGCAACAACAACAACAGCAGCAACATCAGCAGCAACAACAACAGCAACAGTTAAGCGACTACGATGCGCCCAATCACAAAAGGCCAAGAATATCTGGCGGCTGGGGCACATAGCCGGCACGTGGCGCTGCTTCAAGCAACTATAAGCTACAGCCACAACAACAGCAACAGCAACAACAACAGCAACAGCAACATCACAACAGCAACAAGAAGCCAGTCAGCAACAGCAACAACAGCAGCAGCAGCAACAGCAACAGCAGCTGCGACAATGATCTGGTCATGATGCCGCCGCCGCCGCGCAAGGAACGCGCGTTTCTCAATGTGTCCAGCTATGGGCGTGGCAGCGGCTACGACTGCTACAATCAGCAGCTGGCCGTGGGCTATGCCCCGGAGCAACATCAGGCGCAGTAGCGACAACAGCAGCGACAACAGCAGCAACAGCAGCAGCAGCAGCAGAGCACATTAACGTTTCCAGAGCCGTGCAATAGTTTTGAGTAGTCAGCTGGAAGCGACAAGTTTTGTTATTGGTTTTAAATTTTAAGCGAAAAAACAAGTGACAGTGTCATATCTACAATTATTGTCTAACTTATAGTTATATATATATACACACACACATATATATATATATATATGTATGTATATGTATATGTGTTAATAGCTATAATTTTAAATTAACTATACAGAAACACACATACGCCCATATATAAAAAAAAATTAAATTATGTGTAAGTTTTGTGCGCAAGCCGTAGTTAGTTAATTAAACCATAAAAAATTATATAAATTAATAATTAAAGAAGCAGCAGAAAGGAAGGTTTTGCAGGCACTTGGTTAGTTGTTAGCGTGTGTTGAGCTGATTTAGTTTAATTCAATTTAATGTTAACTTTAAGTCAACAACAACAACAACATCAACAACAACACACACACACACAACATGCGTTTATGTTTGTACATATGCCCACAATATATACATACACACAGACACACATTTTGGTTCAATAAGTTTTAAAACTACAAAAACAAAATTGAATTAAAAATTAATTAAAATTAAAAGATACGTAATGCATGCAAGTCATATGATATGATATATAAAGATATGATATATATATAACTATGAGAGGGTCAAGTTTTACAAACTAAGCACGCAATTGTAAAATCCGCCTGAAAGTAAGGAAAACACACACACACACACTCCCACACACACACACACGTGAAAATGTACTCAACACCTTGTTGCACTGATGTCTATTTTTTTTGTATTTTGTCCATAATTTCGTTTCCTAGTTAAAGTGCAATTTATGTTTATGATTAAACCAGTTTTTTACACTCACACACAACGCTTGGCAAAATGCAATTGATTAAATATATATATAAATATATACATATATATATTTAATTTAATGCAACGACTCAGTTTAATTTAGGTTTTAAAATATAATTTCTAATTTAAATGTAGCTCTAAGTCTTAGTGGGAGCGTGTGCGAAAGTAATTGAAAGAAAACTTGATTTAATTAATTGATTGTAATTGTAATAATTTTGGTTTAGGCAACGCGTCTCCTCCTCCCTTATTTGATAGACTTTATACATATATTCTCTTTCATTTCTAAGCAAAACGAAGTCATAATTTGTAATTAACTTAAACGTGAATTTTTCTGTTCGATTTGAAGCGTTCTATTCAAATTGTTGCGCCTTAAGTTTCTTTTTGTATTTTTACATTTACGAATTACAATTTCAAATGCAGTTTGTAAAACATCAACAACAACTACAACAACTACAACAACAACAACTCAAAACACAAAATATAATTTAAATAAAATGATTATAAACAATTTCAGTTGCTGTTTATTGGTTTTTCCTCTCTTTTGTTTTTGTTTTGTTTCTTATTGTTTAAACAGCTAGCAGTAAATGTGTGGGCGTGGCTGTGTACATGTCAATTGCCCATTTTGTTGTTGTTTTTATTCAAATAAATGCATAAATTTGCACACTTTAAAGGTAAACGCGCTCTGTAAATATTTGCGCTAACACAATATGACCTGTTGCACTTTATACAGCCAATTGTAAAAATCGAAAACAAACAAAAAAAAATGCGAAAAAAAAAATTAAAAAACCATATGCAAATAATTTAACAGTACTTCTATTTGTATGCTGTGTACTGTAACAGCTGTGCATACTTGATATAGCGCGAAATTAACGATCCGAATGCACAACAAATGAACACAAACAATAAACATTTACACTTTACAGGTTTCCCAAAGATGAAGAACAAACAAGCTTTACATATATATATATACGAAATAAAACTGAGCTATGTATGTGTGTGTACATAGGTATATAGACATATATATATATATAAGATAAAGTAGCCAGAGGCTACATATTTTCTAGCAATATACCGAGAAGATGATAATTAAGGTAATTTATTAACTGGAAGGGTATTCAACATTTGCAGAAACCAATTTGTCCGAGTTCTTTAGATAACATTTTTGAAATATCTTGATGAAGTTGTCTTCAGTCTAAATTTAATAAACATTCAAAAGCGAATTCCGACAAATTGATCATAAATAATTTGAAAAAATTTCCCTACTAGTAAGAAATACAAAAGCTTGGATGGCAGCTCCCTTGTTCGTATACAATGCTCGAAAAATACTTATAAGTACTCGAAAGTACTCATAGCAGAACTTAAATGTACTCAAAAGTACTTACAATTAATTTACCAAGTACAGTGAGTGTTGAATGTAGTGTTACAATTAAATATGTGTACCTCTTTTATGTTAACCCGCAAAAAAAATGATTTTTCTTATAATTTGCAATGAACTTTTCCAAATTTCCCCTAGATTTTGTTGTTTTACAATTTTCGGTTAAATGTAAATATAAACCTGGTAAATGAAACTTCACTCTGTAGTGTGTTGCCTTAAAAACAGTGCCTCTTAAATGAACAAAAAAGAAAAACATAAATGTTGAACAGCGATCACTTGCTGAAAATGTAACCAAAAAAAATATATACGGAAAAAAAAAAATAAAACAGAAAACTTGATGGTGAAAAATATTTCAATACAGGTGTTAATTGTGCTATTTAAAAAAATTGAATGTAGTTAATGCAAATGTAAACAAATTGAATTAAAACTAAGCTTTAAAACTAAAATTAAATTTATGAAACTTGAAAAAAAAAAACGGATGACTCAAGAAGAAGAGCAGCACATCATGTACAAAAAACAAACAAACAAACAAACAGAGAAAATACACAATTGGCTAAAATAAAATTGGCATATAAAAGTTTTGATTACTTTAAGAGATCATACACATATACACACACACATACACATATATATATATATATACGATAATTATACTATGAGGAGGTCGGAGCAGTGCACTATATAGCTGGCCGTCTAGCAGGCGATTTTATGGTCACAGGGACCACAACATAACAAAAGGAAGAATAAATAAATAAAATGGAATGATATATTTGTGAAAGGCATCTGTGTAAACTGGTTCTCGAGATAGATTTATTTAGTATAAAATGTTAAAAGTATGCACTGTTGTGTGGGAATTTATGTGGCACCTGGATACAGATCATAAAAAAAACTCTAGTTGAAATTTAAGCAAATGCGTGTTAAACGGCAAAAGACTTTATGCATTCAATATACCCATATACAGAGCAAAACATTGCGCACCTGCACTTTATCGATTCAATTGAGTCAATTTATGAATCACAACTATGCTAGATGAAATATAGATACTATAATTTGTTGTCATTTGTGTTCTTATCATAATATTCAATGTTGTTAATGTTGTATGTTAGTTTCGATATGAGTGGCACCTCTCGTCTAAGTATTTGTGTTAACAATGAAATATATACATATATCGTGGTTCCATTCGTTGCAATTCGTTGTCCAGATAATCAATCATTGAAGAGCCCGCAAAAGCACAAACTATGAAATTATACGTACAGATTCAATTAGATAATATTTAAACAAGATATTAAGCTATGATTGGGTACCAGAAAAAGGCGTTTAAAAGTTTATAAAACCTTTAGAGCGCTGTCTTAAAACAAATTAGAAAAACAAAAACAAAAAAAAAAGGCTAAATGAATATGTTTAAATTATACAAATTAAGTGATATGCATGTAGTTAAGTTATCTATGTAAATGCGCTCCAAATCGATATTACATAATATATATATATACTTATACATATATATAATAACCATCGATGTATTTCTGTTCAAATAACTTACAACTGATTCGTAAGTGTAATTACGTTTAGGCAAAAACAACAAAAAATTTAGTTACCATTTTGGTGCAAAACATCAATGATAAATTAACTAATGATAAATTCAATGAAAAATAATAATGATATATATATATATATATATATATATATATATATATATATATACATTATACTATGTAAACAAGTTTTATCCGTGCACTGAATATATGAAAGGTTTTGAAAAATTGATTGTGGAATAAACATTTACCTATTAAGTTGATGTTTTAAACAAAAGTAGAAACTTTTAAATAAAAAAAAACCTTTTTGGCAACTGAATTTCACTAACTTTTTCACACTTCATTTATTGCAAACTTTCTCTTTGAACTTACGCAATTAATTACATATTTTTAAAAATAATTTCCGAGCAATTTTGAATTTCGTATCATTTGTTTTTATATGAATTACAAACTAATCAAATGCAATTGTGGTACAACTTATAAAATTGCTATGCTTCTCTCTCTTTACAGATAGATGGGATTACATGCCATTGTAGGCGGGGCCGCCGCCACCTTCGGGCACCACCCAATTGATATTCTGCTTGGGATCCTTGATATCACAGGTTTTGCAGTGTATGCAGTTTTGTGCATTGATTTGCAGCCTCATATTGCCGCCCTCCTCGTTGGGCACATACTCGTAGACGCCAGCGGGGCAGAAACGCTGTTCGGGTCCCTCGTAGAGGGCCAGATTGTGATCGACGGGTATGCGATCGTCCTTCAGTGTTAAATGTGCTGGCTGATCGCCCTCGTGATTGGTGCCGGTCAGCGCCACCGAAGAGAGCAAATCAAAGGAGATTTTACCATCTGGCTTGGGGTATACAATGCGCTGGCTAACATTGGCGGGCTGCAGCGTTTCGTGATCCTGCGGGCCATGAGTCAACGTCCAGGGCTCTCGACCGCCCATAAAGATGGAGAAACCACTCAACACAAGGCCGCCATAGAGACCCAGGGGATTGTGGAAGGACGGATGCACATTGCGCACCTTGTACAAATCCTTCCAAACAAAGGATTCCTTAATTCTATAATGGGAAATATATTCGATTTCAGGTAAGCTATAAACTTAAATATTGCCAACTCACTTGTCCGCATAGCTGATGGGCTCCACGCCAGCTGTTGTCTGCGTGCCCTCACTGATAGCCTCCAGAGCGCTCTCGGCGGCCAGCATGCCGCTCTTCATGGCATAGTGTGAACCTTTGATGCGTGGCACATTAAGGAAGCCCGCACTGCAGCCCACCAAACAGCCGCCTGGGAAGGACAGCTTCTTGGGCAAACTCTGGAAACCGCCCTCGTTAATGGCGCGTGCACCATAGCCAATGCGAGTGGCGCCCTCGAATACATGTCGCACTTTGGGGTGCGTCTTAAAGCGCTGGAACTCCTGGAAGGGACTGATCCACGGGTTCTTGTAGTTCAAACCAACTACAAACCCAACTGCGATAGTGGGCGTGGGTTCGTTCAGATGGTATAGAAAAGAGCCACCATAGGTAAAGCGATCCAGGGGCCAGCCAATTGAGTGCTCTACCAGACCAGGTCTAAGAATACGATTGGGGTTACGTCAATTGTTCATTTTGTGTGCCATTTGTTTAAGACTCACTGATGCAGCTCTGGAGCGATCTCCCACACCTCCTTCAGTCCAATGCCGTATGTTTGCGGCTCGCTGCCCACATTAAGTCCAAACTTTTGCATAATCTGCTTGGATAGATGGCCACGACAGCCCTCGGCAAAGATTGTAGTCTTCGCATGCAGTTCCATGCCACGTGCAAAGGTTTCCTTTGGCGCTCCGCTCTTGGCAATGCCCACATCATTCGTGGCAATGCCCTTCACGCTGCCATCCTCGTGGAACAGCACCTCAGAGGCAGCGCAGCCGGGATAAATCTCAACGCCCAAAGCCTCCGCCTGGTCGCCCAGCCATTTGACCAAGTGACCCAGCCGCACAACATAATTGCCATGATTGTCCATGGGCCAACCCTTAAAAACGGGTATCGAAAAGCGACCCGTTTCAGTGAGGAAAGAGAATGTGTCCTTGGTGACAGGCGTGTTCAATGGCGCGCCCTGCTCCTGCCAGTCGGGTATGAGCTCATTCAACGAGATCGGATCGATGACAGCGCCGGACAGTATGTGACCGCCCGCCTCCGCGGCTTTTTCCACAACGCACACGCGTACCTCCTGCCGAACAAGAAGAAGAAATTAAGAATCGTATGATTCGCACAGCTGCGGATTCTTCGCTCACCTGATTCTTTTCAGCAGCCAGCTGCTTGGCACGTATGGCAGCCGACATGCCGGCTGGTCCACCGCCCACGATCACGATGTCCACTTCCTCGACGCAACGCTCCATGTCCACATCCTTCCATCTCTCGTCCTTTTCGCGCGGATTCAGAGTGTAGTGCGTGGTAATCTTTGGGTATTTCGCTGCCTCCGAAACGCTGCGCACAAAGGCGGGCGTGAAGAGCTTGTGAACTGGGCGTGGTTAAGAAATTATGCGACAGTTAATCAAACTCAAGCTGCATAAGCTGATAAGAGCTCTGATAAGAAGCACAACAAGAACAAAAGCAGGAGCGGTCTGAGGACTTTACAACTCGATGACCAGCTAATATTATATAAATTGACCAAGTGCTTTATCACTGCGCCTATATTTAATTAATGTCTTTTGTCTCGCATCTCAATCATTTTGATTATGTAATCGTCGAATTGTTTGTTGTTGTCTTTTGAGATCGGTTGACAGGTTTTTGGATGAAACTCACCTCTGTGGATTTTCAGTAGGGCCGACATAATCGCTTTTATGGCCAGCAAAGTTTAATTGAAAAATCTATAATGCATCAAGGGAATTTTATTTATTTATATTGTTATGTAGATAGGAAACAAAAACAATAAATGCCGCCGCCGCCAACAAAGCAACAAGTTGGACTTTAGACTTGATGACTGCTGCTGCGGCTACAGTTCAATTAGTTTATATAAATACGTTAAATTTCTTCCAAAGATCTTGATTTGTTCCTTACAGTTGAGATTTCGTTGTGGTAATAAGGCCTCTGCAAATTGAATACGGAATAAAACAAACGCGAGGTTCAGAGGCTAGCGCACACAGAAGCCAACCGCAACATTCAGCTGTTCAAGCTAGAGGTGAGCGCGGGTCGTGATTGGGCACGACCTGACGGCGTATTTACCGGCTGTGCCTAACCACTTTGCTTTATATAACGTAAATATATCTATCTGGATTAAGCCAATGAATTTATGACAAATTTACATGTATAAATCTTGAAGAATTATTTATTTTGCATATTCACACGGAACATACATCGTTACAATGTTGCGCCGTGTTGCCGAAATCCGGCACGAGCTCAGCTCTAGCTAAAACTTGTTGCTGCAGCGTTGCCACATCGCGAGCAGCTGGTGCGCGACAAAAACAATTGTTGCACGCAGCAGTTTTTGCCGTATTGGCCACCGCACAACAGATGGCGCCAGCTAAAAAACGCTTAGTTTTAATTTGAATTGTTAAGGTCAATGCCAATGCCAGCTTAAATTTAAATTTGAAACAACCCAAAACGACAAAAACCAACAATAGTTAGCGAGTAGTCTTTATTTAAAAGATTGTTCACAACATTTCAATGCATTTAGCGAAGTACATTTAATATTTTGAATTTATTTTGAATGCGATATTACACTTAAGTATGTGCTTTGGTGTATGTGTGCGTGTATGTGTATGACCTTTGGTTAGAGTTTTCTAAATTTTATTTATTTTTTTTTGGTTTTTCTTATGATCAGATCAAAGCGTGGTGAATTTTTAATCCAGCCCCATTAAAAATTCAAATTACGTTGTTTTTTTTTTGCTTTTAAATTTCTTCTGCAATATATATATATATAATGCGTTTAAGTACATATATAGTTTTAAGTACAATTATCATAGTGTTCAGTTTTGGCCAATTTATATTTACAGTGTGCTCTGCGCGGGCGAATCTATGGCTCATAGAACTGCTCCACGCTGGCTTCCTCCAAGTTGTTCTGCTCTGCGCTGCTCTTCAGCTGCTGCCGCTCCTCCTGTGGCTGCCTCTGCCCGCCCAGCTGCTGCCCCTGCTGCTGCTCCTGCTGCTGCTCCTGCTGCTGCTCCTGCTGCTGGTGCTTATTAAATAGCATCGATATGGCCTTGTCCGTGGGATTGCTCTCGTCGGCTGGCTGCTGCTTGCCATCGGCAGTTGTCAATTTGTTTGGCTGCAGCTGGGATTTGGTCAATTTGGCCGGTCCACCTGATCTCTTGCCAAAGCGCATGAAATTCGAGTCCAATTTGCCATTACGCTCAAATTCTGTGGGCGCGGAGCGGCCGAAGCGCATGAAATTGTCCGGGCGACCGAAACGCATGAAATCCTGTTTGGGACTGCGCAGCTCCTCGTGAAAGTTCAGGTTCCTGCCAAAGCGCATAAAGTTATCGGAGCGCCCGAAGCGCATGAAATCCTGGCTGGGATCGCGTCCAAAACGCATAAAGTCCGAGGGTGCACGCCCGAAGCGCATAAAGTCCGAAGGGGCACGCCCGAAACGCATGAAATCCTGCTTGGGATCGCGTCCGTAGCGATCCATGGCGGCGCGCTTGACCGCCTCATAGTAGCCGGGTCCGGTTGCCTGAGGCAGCTGCTCCGCCTGCCGCTTGCCAAAGTGCATGAAGTTGTCCTGCAGCGACTTGCGCTTCATCTCGTAGTCCGGATCGTACTTGAAGTTCTGTTTGCGCGCGTGCTTCTGGAAACGCAAAACCACCGAATTCTTGGCATAGTCAATGCCAATGGCCGAGATCGGATAGCGGAACTCCAGTTCGGTTTGCTGCTCGGCATTGGGATTATCGGTGCTCATCAGTCCATCCAACAGATCTGACTCAGCCGTGGCGGCTCTCGAATTGGGCTCCTCCGCAGCTTCCAGCAGCGAGTTCTCATTGTAGCTGGATGGCGTCTCGATAATCTCGCTGTGGATGGCCGATTGCATCTGGTAGAGGGCCAGCAGGAACATCAGTGCTATGCCCATGATTGAAGGTGCTGCGAGAGAGAGAGAGAGAGAGAGAGAGAGAGAGAGTGGGACGGGGGATGCAGAGAACATAATTATGAGGTGTTGACTAAATCACTTGGCGCATTATCTATTACAAGTTTTAATCACATTAACGCCCTCGTGGCCAAAGCAATGAACGCATTCATTTTACTTAGCTGGCAACAACAAGAACGACAACAACATGGCCAAAAGCCAGGCGGCAGCTACTCCGGTGGCAGCGTCTTAACGCCTTTTGTTTGCCCGGCCAGACAAAGTGTCCCGCTAATTAACCATAACAATATTTATGCGATAATCCGCCTGGCCAAGAGCGAAATATGAATGTGCGCGTAAAAAGTTAACCAAGCGCATTAAAGGCAACAGCCGCAACAGCAACAACAGCAACATGAGTTGCCCTCCGTCACACACACACACACACACACACATACACACACGACCATCAACAACCTTAATACAACTTGTTAAAGGCGCTAAGCTGATGGTCTACGCCAGGAGCAGGAGCAGGGGCAGGGGCAGGGACGGGGCTGATGTATGAACGTCCGCACTCCGTCAGAGCAGGCCATTAGAGATGCAAATGATTATGGCTTTCGGATGTGGAAGGCCTCCGACTGGCAACAAGCTGACAAAGATGAGCACACGTTGCATCAGGATCAGGTGAGTAGGTAAACGTTAGCTTTGCGATTACTTAAAAAGTTGCAAAAATTGCAAATGCAAATTAAAGAAAAGTTTTTTTTTTATAAGTACATCAAGTATATAAGAATTATGGAAAAGTTTTTTTTTATAAGTGCGAAGAATTTACAAATTTCCATGAAAAATTTGTATTATAATCAATTAGAAACAACATTTTAGAGCTCTTAAGTGCTGCAGTTCTATGAACTCCCCATTTAATGTAAGCTGATTAGCAAAACCTTTTAAAAGTTAAGTAGAGCATTAAGTAATTGGTGCGTCAGGAGCTCAGGGAGTAATTCTTTCTATATACATTCCAGTATATGGAGATTATCTAAGAACAGGGTAAAAACATAAAATCTCGAATATCTCGAAAACTGATCAGACGATAACAATGTCCTTTGACCAGTTGCTGGTCCTGGCTCTTACGTCTTGTTTGTCACAGGACTTGTCAGGATGCGCAAGGATCTGCCCGAGTTATCAGAAAGTTTTTGTGTTCTAAAAGGTTTCTCAGCCGTTTTAATTCTTTCTTTCGTTCTTCCTTTTTCCTTCCTTTTGGCCAAAGGATCTCTCGCTAGTCCTTGAAGTGGTCAAGTTAAGGCCGATTTGGGATTTTGGGCTAAGGCAAAGTTTTAGTTGAAATTTTATGCCAAATACTAAAAATAAGTAATCCTCAGTGGAGCTTAAAATGGTGTGTCCTGACAAGATCCTTGCGCTTGGACAGACAGATATAAGGGCAGACTTACAGATACTCTATATAGAGATATCTATTCAAGCTCAGCAAGAATATAATATGCACAGTGAATACTCTACCAAGAGCTGCACCTATTAGGGGAAACCGCTCCTGGATGGACATTTTTTTGTTAGCCACGCCCATCGCCCTACTTTTAGGCGTACAAACTTAACACGACCGCCAAGAGAGTTTTCACTTTAGCTACTTTCTAGGCGGAATGCGACTCAAATTAGCTGTCGAAATACGCTCTGGTAGGGCATATCAAATATTTGACTTTAGTCAGTTTTGTTTTTGTTGGCATTTTACACGTTTTTTTTTCCGCTTTGCCAGCCAAGAAAAACCCTGAAAATAGTCTGCTTATATGGTAGATAACGAAAACCGTTCGTAACTGAAACTGCGCTGTTCATGTTTAACTTGACATTAATCTACGCGAAGTTGGCCAACTTATCGCTCAATTCAAAATTGACGCAGCAGTGCGAGTAGGCCAGCTAAAAAACTGTTAAAAAACTTGACCAGTCTGCGGCGTAGACAGCTACGCAGACGCACAACAACAACAACAGCAACAACAATAGCAGCAGCAACAGCAACAACTTGACCCTAGCTGATGAGCTGGCGACTGCTGCACATTAACATACATTTCATGTACTCCACATTAATGTAAAATTACACAAACTTTTGTACAAATCAAAAAAAGCAACACAAAATTATTAAAAGTATTACTGTTGTTGCAATTGTTGTTGTTGTTGCAGTTGCTGCTTGTTTTGTTAGCGCAATCAAAGCCAATTCATGTATATTTTTTTGGCCAACAGGTGACAAATGGCATGTGTGCACAGCGCGGACAGGTCGCAGGCCCTGCGGCAACTGCAACTGTGCCCCTTGATGCTGCCTCAGTGGCCACAGTGTTTGCCTTAGAGAGAGCTGCTTGCAACATGCCAACAAATTTGTGCACTTGTCAAAAGTGTCTTGGCATTTATGTTAAGTTTGTTCGAACGTATTATGTTGTTGAGCACTTAATGCCACATGTTGCAAGCACCTCGCTGAGTGTCAATCGAACGAATCATTTGCCAACTTCCCCCCAAAAATGTTGTAGGCTGTGCTTAGTTATATTATTTATATGGTGCCACATTACGCATACGCCGCGTTGTCTGCCTGCTGGATTCAGTATCAATAACACGCTCGTTAATTCGTTTAGCTCTCAATATGAAAGCTGACACTGCGTATATTTTGGGGACGCCTTTTGACGTTGAAGGCGAACGCTTAATCAGATTTTCATACCTGACGCAATGCGATACATTTGATGTGCCTTGGTCGTGGCAATCCGTGTGCATGTGTTATATTTAAAAGTATATATAATTTATCAGCAGGCAGCTCAACAACTCAGCGCCCGCCCGAAAGACAAATGATTGTCGCATGCCACACTCGGTTAAATCTAAGCCCTGTCCTGGGCATAGAACTATGCGTATGGTTATGTCTCTTGTCAGTGATAAATCAAAAATTTGCAAACGCTTCGCTGTACTAGTGCTTGAGCTACCTGGCTGCAGCTGCCACCTGGCCGAAGGGGCATGCAACTTTAACATTTGCCCGGAAATGCTGCGAAACAAATGCGCTGGCAAATGGAAATCTAGCGACGCTTTGTTGCGCTCGCTTCTCTCCGAAGTGCAGCCGTAAATATTTCAATTTGCTTTCATTAGCCCAAAATTACCATGTGTGTGTGCTGCGTGTGTGTGTCTGCGTGTGTGTGTGTGTGTGTGTGTCTGCGTGTGGCAACTACTATATTCCAACTGAGATTTCACCTGTATTTGTCTAGTACATGCACACGTGCTGGGGTCGTTGCCTTTGCCCTAAACTGTGACCAATTCTTGATGAGAAATGAAATTTGATATTTTATAAAAACAATTCCAAGTACTTGTAAAATGTAACATTCCAAAAAGCATATGCTCTTTATGCTCAACCAGATTTTAAGAGGGCGAATTAAAGCTGGGAACAACTAGAAGGATGAGAAGTGCAAAGTGTTCCCAGTTGGTATCTTGCCTGGGTACGGTTTACACGAAACTGTTCAAATTGTATTTAATTCTTTGCTATTAGATGAATATTATTAAACTGAATAAATTATTGAAAATTCTGATTTGAATTTCGAAAATTGAAGCTAAATTTTTTAAAGATTCTATGAAAATATCAAAGATTAGGGCTTAAATAACACGCTTATTTAAACAAACAAATGTTGCTCTTATAAAAAAAATATTTAACCACATTTGCAAAAAACTTTTTAAAATTTTAAAAACACTATAATCTCTTATTTTCAACCCAAGTTCGTGCCTAAACCAAGTTTTCTGTGCAAGTGCGAGGCTTTTTAGTTGCTTAAAAAAACTTTAAGCATTATTGCAAAGTTTCCAAAACTCTTTTTTAACATTAAATCCACATCACAAATACATAACTAATCCCACTTGCTTTAATCTATATTTAAACTTATTTTTCAAGCCTTAAATCCTTTCAAACTTTTTAAGCTTTCTTCCAGCCATTAACTAAGCTTTATTATTTCACTCAAATCACTTTGCTTTAAAAATTTTGAATACTCACCTTTTCAAATATTTAAAATTATACGAAAATTGCAATGCAATCAAATCGACATTCCGTTGGAGGAATGGGAAAATTTTAGAACACTTTTCACTGGCCACTCGTGGGTTTCTTCCTGTACCGTGTGTTTCTTCTTGCTTCCCTTATTTTTTTTGGTCAGGACACTTGTTGACCGTGGCAATGTGAAACACTTCTGTGCAAATGTTTGGCGAAACATCCGGTTTTATATACCGTTAGACGACGGCCGACAACGTACAACCGACGGCCGACCGCCGACAGCCGACGGTGTCCTTTGTTCAGGATAATAGGCAGGCGGCAGGCCAACACAGCCTCCGCGTGTTGCCGTGCAGCTGTGTGCGTGTGTGTGTGTGTGTGTGTGTGTGTGTGTGTGTGTGTGTGTGTGTGTGGGTGTGTGTGGGTGGGGGTGCTGTTGCGGCAGCAACAAGTGTTGCTACGGCATGTTTATGCAACATGTTAGCTGGCAACAGTTGCTGCGGCTTGCCTCTTTATACCCTAAGTCCATCCTAAACGGGTTAAAAAGGATACAAAAAGTAGGCAAGCTCTACCGAGCCCATTAAGTGTATATATATTCCTGATCAGCAGCAACAGCCGAGTCGATCTAGCTCTTATTGCCTGTCTGTCCGGGAATACCCCTGCTGCTACGAGGCCCGACCAGAGCGTCAATAGGAGCTAGGAACTTGCTTCCTTTTGGCTTTTTGACTCACAAAATGGAGCAGGCTTTGGGCAGGTCTCTCGCCAAAACCAGATTCCAAGGAGGCGCCAATTGAGGCTTAAAGTAATCCAATATTTGAAGCCCTGCCACCAGTTATCTATTTGTGAGCAATTGTCAAGGCAGCTCATCGCTGGCTACAGGGTATCTGCTAGTTGAGCAACTGCAACTAGAGCATATATGTATGGTTCCTTTTTTGTTGGTGGCTTTGTGCAATTTATTTATCGTTAAACTGCAAGCTTTGGACAGAAGCCAGCCTTGACAATGTCGGCCTGCCTTTTTGGCTGTGATATGTTTGTTTCTGATGGACAGACACAAACTGTCAGACGGACTGTCAGACAAACAATGCTTGGCAGACAGCTGCATTGTGCTGGCCATACAATGTCTTTATTAGCCGCATGCACATGCATATTTAGTATACATTGTACATATATAGTATATATGTTTATATTTAGCACATGGCAAAGTCATCTGGTTTTTTGGCCCGCAATGACGCAGCAACATTTTGTCGCCGCTTTGCTGGTAATTCAAGCGCCAAATTGTATGCAAATCGCCCACAATTGTTATGTGCCGCCCACTTTTAAGTTTATAGAGAATCCCATCCACCCTCCTCCCCCCCCCCCCTCCACCCGCCGCTTGTGCCGCCTCGCGTCCAATTAGCCGGGTCCACAACTTAAAACGGGGCTACGTGTGCGTATGCGGTATAATTTGGCCTTGTCGCCAGTCGCTTATGGAGTTTTATGGCCCCTGTAACGGGATACATTGTGGCGCCTTCAGCAGCCCAAAGCGTCTGCCCGTCTGCCCCAAACCCCACACATCCTTGTGCGTGTGTGTGTGCGTGTGTGTGTGTGTGTGGCCGTTTGGCTGGGCGGACACTTTCCGTTTCGTAAGCGGAAGTCTGTAATTACGGCCACACTTTGAAAGGCCAAGTTTTTTGTTTTCAACTCGTTTTTTTTTGTTTTTTGCGTGTCTGAATTTGAAGAACACTTCCAGCGTCCGGCCAAGATGTGGACTGATGATGACTTGCAAGAAATGTGTCAACCATTGTGTCTGGCAGCTCGCTTCAATTCTATTTTCATTTTTTTATAACGCTCGTCGAAAACCAATAGCAGCACATTTGCATCGATAAATATGCATGATGCTGAATCCATTTGCATAAATACCTAACGCTAACAATGCTCAAGTTCAAAGCGTTTTCTTGACCGAGAGCGTGGACTCCGTCGCGTTGTTCCATCAGTGAGTAACACATTCGAAATAAATATCAAAAATTATATTATGTATGTATATCGGAAATTAAGATTAGCGTGCCTAAAGTTCACCTGAACGAATATTCGATACTCTGCCAGCAGAGAGCTAGACTTGAACTTTTCAATATATATCATTTGTTTCTTTGTTTCTTTACTTTTAAGTAATTGGAAATCAGTTGAATAAACTAGAATCAATTACTAGTCAATTAATATTTCGATAATCTTTTATTTGCATTTTTAAAAGATACTGTAATAAAATATAAACATATTTTTCGATATATAACTCTTCTAGCTTATGCATCCATTACAAAAAGAAAAAATTAAAATTTTTCTTCTTCTTAAAATAGCATTATATAAAAAAAAATTGATTTCTGATCATATAATTTTATTTATTTATTTTTTATTATTAAAACCAATAAGTATTTTTTAGTTTGATTTCACATAAGGGTATTTATCAGCACACAGTTACTTTTAAAAATGTTTGCATATTTTTTAAATATACCACAACAATGGATAAAGAATACAGCTAGAAGAGTCAATAAAAATAAATAAATAAAATTTGTGTCTGTCAATGATCAACTGCAGAACCTGATTAGCTCGATGGGGCTACGCTTGACAACCGTTTGCTCCAAATGCCAAAAGCCGTGTATTGATAGGCTTTACGGTTTTAGTTGGTCAAAAAAATCGGACTTTACTACCCATTTTACGATTTAGTTAGTTAGCTCTTGTTGTCATGGGCCGTTTGAAAGCGCAGGCAATGTGTTTGATGTCAATGCCATTGTTGAAATTTCGTCTTAATTTTTGTTTTTTGTTTATGTGCCGAGTTTTATTTGTTTTCGAGTCAACAAGTGTAACTAATAAGTAACGACCAGCTTATCCATGGCCAATTCTGTCTAATTAATGGGCACACACTGGAAATTTATGCATGTACATACATATGTATGCATGTGTTTGTACATGCTATAAAGATTTATACCATAAACAATTGCAAGACGTAACAACATGTGTGCGCGCTATAAACATAAATTCAAAACGGTAAACGAAAATACATATGTATGTATTTGTGCGATGGCGGCTGCTGCTGTCGCTGTTGAGTTGCGTCATGTTCTAAACTGCATGGGAAATCAGCAGCAGCGACAACAACTGCAAGTATTGAGCAATAACGGTAGTTGTTGTTGTTTATTGATAAAAGCTTTTGCCGGGCAGCAACAACAGCAGCAGCAGCAGCGACGGCAGCTTGGATCGTTTACTTAGAGCGCACGCAGTCAATTATAAAACGTAAACAAAAACAAAACTGAGAAAGCGTCGCATAGTGAACAGCTTGAACCTCTGACCGACAGAGTCCAAACTTGGCCGCTGGGCGGCGTCGGCGGCGACGCCGACGTTGACAGCGACTGCAGCAGCTGCTTGCGTGCTTTTGCATACTCATATAACTGTATGCTTGTGTCTATTTGTTTCTCTCTATCTCTCTCTCAGTGTCTGCCGTTCAGTTGGTGTGAGTGTGTACCCAGCTAGTTTTTGGCAGATCAGTGTGTCCGTGTGTTATAAACTAGCCGATACTATACAAAGCGATGCTTAGTTTAGTTTTTTTTTTCCATAGTATTCACTTAGCGGTTTTCTATTGGGTTGGTATTTTGAGTGCGAGGCTCTTTTTCCTAATTGTGAAGCCGAGTTTGTTCAGTTGGTGTTTGGCATTCAAAGCGCGCGTACGATTATGCGAATGCATGTCGCTTGTTAAAAGAGATCCTGATTAACTAAAAACACAAACCCTGCACACAAGGAAGTGTTAATAAATAAAAAAGAAGCCATACAAAGTGCTTTCAGTGATTTACCATAAAAGAAGGTGTGCTACATTTTATGACTAGCAGTTTTTGTGTAACAATAGAATTTAAATATTTATAGCATTTGTATAGCAAATTAAGCCTAGCCTTAAGTGTTGCCTAGCTGCTTGTGGAAATTGTATTGGGCCGTAAAGCCAGATTTGATCCTTGACACAGTTTGTGTGGTCGATAAATATCAAATGTTTATAACATTTGACTTTTGCCGACTTTTTTTTAAATTAATTGCTGCTTCTTTTGTTGACATCTTTGGCTTGGTTCAAACTGGTTGCTCAACACACCCGAAAAAATGCAATTGAACCAGTCAGCGTTAGTTTTATTTGTATTTTTTTTTCGGCAATTGCCAAAAACTATACTTAAGCTGTCGTTGTCCCATATGCGCCATGGCTTCAGGTGGGTTGTTGCGGTCGAGAGAGCCTTTTGTTATACTCTACAAAGGAGTTGAATAGAGTGTGCTATAAATTGGAATGCACCAACAAGTATATGCCTTTTCTCTATAGTATGTCCTTTCATTTAAAATCGAGCTCAACTAGCTCTAATTAATTAAAGCAACAGCTGCCCAAATTTTCCACTACATTTTCATTGTTTGCATGCGAATAGTTTATTGAATTATTCCACTGTTGCTCGCTTAATTCAATTTGAAGCATTGCAAATTTGTCAATTTGCTGTGTAAAGAGTATACAAATAAAAAAAAAAAAAAACAACAGCTGCTGTAAGCGATTCGCCTCAAGCATTTCGCGCTTGTCTTTTGCCTATTTTTAACTATTTTCTATCTGGAAAACGTGCGCGTGCACATCTGACTCTCAACGGCAATCAAAACAACAACAAAAACGACAGCAGCAGAAATTGCAGTGGAAATCGCTTTGGAATGACAGTCAACACACGCTCCTAAATACACGTAGATACGTGTGTACTCTGTATGTAAGTCCCCCTCATTTCGATAGACGTCAACGAAACGTTTCTGAACACTGTGAACCCCTCACGGCATCGACTGACCCGGCAGTAACTGAATGACGGGCAAAACGTTTGCATAAATCGCATCGCAAAAATGTCGTTGTTGTTGTTGTCGTTGTTGTTGTTGTTGCTATTTAATGGCAAAATGTAATGTAACAATATTGTTACCACTTTTGTTTTCCAATGGGAATTTTCCACTTAAAGACCATTTAACCATGCAACAGTTTCCAAAGTGAGCTTAAGATCGTGTTCGTGTTTATTTTTTATCGGCATCGCAGCAAAGGCCCTGCAGGCCAGACAGGTCAACGGTTGGCGAAAACCAGGTCAAAGATTTGTAACATCTGGGCTAGCAGCTGGTAACTGTAGTAGTAGGCTGTCAAATGCCATGAGTTTCACTTTCAAAATCGCGTTCGTTGCCTGAGTCTTTGGTTTCTGTGCGCCCGATACGCTGTGATATATTGGCTGGCGTTGAATTCTAATGACAAACGGAACTGCAAAGCGAAACATGGCTAATTAATGTGAACTTGGCCTGCGCTTTGCCATTCTTGTCGGCCAATGCTAAAGCGATTAACACTTTTTTTTTTCTTTTTGAACACAAGACAAAACGCTTTCGAAATCGCATCAAAACTTAAGCGATCGTAAAATGGAAATAAAAATTAGTTATTTACATTTTTTTTTTTTTGTTTTTGGATTTATTATAAGACTTGAGCTAGTCAATCTTTAATCTGAGCTGCCAGCTACTGTGGCTTAGGCAAAGTTCACTCATTTCAATTATCAGTTTTTTAATTGCCTTTTGCATTATGGACTCTGGCATTCAGAGTTCAGCGCAATTGGCTTTTACCAACAGGTTCCATTAACAATTTTGAAGGACGCGTTGCCAGTCAGTTAACGCCCAATTTGGCCGGAATCGCTAGACTGCACTCACAAGCTCACTATCATGGCACAAATGCTGGCCATAAGCAGCCGGCCAAGTTGCTTGGCTGTTGCAATCGCCAACTTAATTGGCCCACATGTGCCACACAGCGTATACGCAATATGCGGCCGGGTGTCAAATATGCGGCTGGGCATGTTATTTTGGTGGTCCGCTTTTTCGGTGGTCATGAAGCGAATCGCCGAATGGGCCAGCCACTTGTCACCTAGCATTGAGTACAGCTGTTGTATCCAATGGCTGACAAACTGTTCAACCAGTCGTTAAACCAGTTGAACACTCAGCCAAGATCAACTAAAAATTAGCCACATTTAAGCCAAACCGACGAGGGCACTTATTTATAATTCTCTCAAATTGTTGCAGCCAACGCGTCTGACTTACGATGACAGCCAAGCCGAAATTTGATTTCGAGAAGGAGGGCAACCTGACCATCGGACATGTCGATGAGAACGAAATAGATCGCGTCGCGGAAAGCTTCAAGGGTCGCAGCCTGTTCATTACGGGCGGCACGGGCTTCCTTGGCAAGGTGCTGGTGGAGAAGCTGTTGCGGTGAGTACAAATTGTGGGCTCAAAAAATATCTATTGTTATATATTGTTATGCTGGGGGCGTACTTGTTATACTGGGGGCGTACCTGTTATACTGGGGGCGTACTTGTTATACTTTAGTAAACAGATTTTAGTTTGACCTGGGTTCATCTTTTGCCTGTTTAAAGCAAAGTCTAACAAGGGCTTATGATCTTATAAAAGTAACACGGGTAATAACAAAAAAAAAAGAACGCATTTCTTCGAGTTGCCGACGTTTAAATACCCTTACAAGCTTGGCGCAGATGTACCAAGAAAATAAATCTTTTATAGTTAATGGTTTCTATTCTCATGTAGAGCATAATAAACCTGATATATGCTAAGTTTAGCTTGGGTTATATTGTTAAACAAAAAATGGTTTCATAAAGTTAAAGGAACAGAAAAAGAAGAGGAATAGACTTAAAAACTAAAATAATAGTAAATATAATAATCGTAGTAATAATAAAATATTAGTTTATTATCTTTACCAGAAACCTTTCTCAACGATAGCTCCGCACA
The DNA here is from genome assembly GCA_035045885.1 of Drosophila borealis. NCBI lineage: Eukaryota > Metazoa > Arthropoda > Insecta > Diptera > Drosophilidae > Drosophila > Drosophila borealis. Next base: position 1,325,577 of record JAWNOR010000122.1, on the reverse strand, counting down.
TAATATTAAATAGCTCCATTAATTTGTCTATAACTTTAAGTTCAAACTTTAAGCACATAATTACCTCGGGTCGAAGGTCTAGCTAAGTTCGCGTTATTAAGACATTATGCTAAGTGCTTTGTTCCAAGCCAAGCCACAATTAAATAAATGAAATAGTTATATTTATGCGTAACACATTGCATGACAATAATACGTATGCCCTCTGCAAGGGTATCAAATTGACATGCTCCCAATAAGTAGAACTTTGACTTGGCTTGGACTCAAATGAAGCTTAGTATATCAACTAGCCAATGCATTGCATAATGTACTGCATCATATTCTTAATATATTCATTCAGCCTAGAGTGGGCGGGCCGGGTGAGCTGAGCTGGGTTGAGCTGAGCTGAGCTGGTTGACTGCGTCGGTCGCGTTGGCCAACAGCTGCTGCCGGCACACGTGACCTCAATAATTCTCAATTTGTGCGTTATTAATTTTTGCAGCTCGTGTGGCGAACTGAAGCGCATTTATCTGCTGATACGCACCAAGAAGGGCAAGGATCCGCAGGAGCGCATTAAGGATATATTTCAGAATGTGGTAATTATTAATAATTGCCAAGTAACTAACCAACGCAATTAACCTCGTTCCCCCAGTTGTTCGACCAGGTGAAACAGCTGCGCGGCGAGCAGCACATCTTCGACCAGGTGGTGGCCATTGCCGGAGATGTGATGCTGCCGGGCCTGGGCATCTCCGACAAGGATCTGGAGACGCTGCGCAATGAGGTGTCCATTGTGTATCACTGTGCCGCCACAGTTCGGTGAGTTCGGCAGCAAGTCCCAGTTAAATTCGATGTCGATTCTATGTTCCCCCCCTTCCCCGTCCAGCTTTGACGAGCCGCTGCGCAATGCCGTGTTCATGAATACACGTGGCACCAAGTATATGCTGGAGCTGGCCGGCACGCTCAAGCATTTGGACTTCTTCGCCTACTGCTCGACGGCCTATTGTCATTTGCATGTGAAGACACTGTACGAGAAGCCCTACGATCCGCCCGCAAATCCTCACCAGGTGATTCAGGCCTGCGAATGGCTGTCCGATGAGGAGGTGTCCCTCATTGAGCGCAAGATTCTGGGCGATATACCGAATACCTATGCCTATACCAAGTCCCTGGCTGAAGCGCTGGTCGTGGAGAAATTTAACGAGCTGCCGGCCGTCATATTGCGTCCATCCATTGTTATACCCATTTGGAAGGAGCCCATACCCGGCTGGACTGACAATATTAATGGACCCACGGGTCTGCTGATTGGCGCCGGCAAGGGTGTCATACGCACCATGTACTGCAATTCGTCCGGCTATGGTGACTTTTTGCCCGTGGACGTGGCTGTCAATGGCATTTTGGTGGCCAGTTGGCGAAATATTACAGCTGGCACAGATAGCACGAATCGTGTCGCGCACATGACCTCATCCAATGACATTAAGGTTTCCTGGGCAGAAATTATCGAGCTGGGACGTTGGGTAATTGAGAACAAGGTGCCCTTAAATGGTGTGGCCTGGTATCCGGGTGGCTCCATGAAATCCAACTATTGGGTGCACTACGTCTGCATGATACTCTTCCAATGGATGCCGGCCTTGTTTGTGGACGCATTGCTATTGCTTCTACGCTATCCGCCTGTGTAAGTGCACAAAATCATTTATTGAATCCGCTTTCTATTTATTCTCAAAACGAATCCACAGCCTGTGTCGTGTCCAGAATCGCATCTCCAAGGGTTTCGAAGTGTTTGAGTACTATGCCAATAATGTGTGGAGCTTTGACAATTCAGAAGCGGTTAAATTACGCAAGCTAATGAATAACAAGGAACGAAAAACATATGTTATTGAGAAAATTGATCTGGATCTGATAGATTATTTCACCAACTGTGTGTTGTGCGCGCGTCGTCTGATCCTCAAGGAATCGGACGAATCTATACCGGCGGCCAGGCGACACATGAAAATGTAAACAATTGAATTTTTTGATTATGCAGAGTGATATAATATTTTCAAATTACAGCATGTGGTTCGTGGACAAGCTATACAAGTGCATGTGGCTCTTTGGCATTCTGTATATGCTCTACAGATGTTTCTTCGCCAGCTAAACACCGTCCCCTTTAAGTTTAGTTAAGTTCTTGAGACCAAAACTGCTCCCCAGCCGTTCGTTATGCCGTATTTGTTACGTTTTATTATGTCTTTAAGTCTTTTTTATTTTAGTTGGTGCTGATTAGCTGTCAAAATCGATTTGTAAATGTTTAGCAATAAGTTTTCAAAATGCAGCAAATAAAACATTTAAATTCCAAACCAAATTCAAATTTTGGCGCTTACGATATGAATTTGGCTGCTCAATTGTGCTGATATTTTCTTATCGATAGTGTATCGCATGCAGCGCTGCAGTTTGTGGCTAACGATATATCGATAGCTACAGCTGCTTAATTATCGCTGCTACATTTTTAGTTGTGTACACACTTTTTCCTCAGGCAACCAAGAAACTGCGCTTGCAATTTACAAAAAAATAAAAGTTTAAAAATCAATAAACATGTTGGGCCGCAGCAGTGTAATTGCACGCAATTTCTCCCAGTCGATGGTGCGCTTCAGCGGCCATGGCGGTGTTCCCGGTGAGGTAAGCAGCGATCGATTGAGTCGCGGTGTGTGGTTACATAATTTGTGTGTGTTGCACCTGAAACGTAATCCTGAAGGAAAATCGATGATATCACTGCCTATCAACTGTTTAAATTATAGAACCTGCCCTTCGGACTGCATAACAAATATAGGATAACCGCGCTGTTCACCATCGGCTGTGTTCTGGGCTTCGGCTCCCCCTTCCTGATCGTCAGGCACCAGCTGTTGAAGAAGTAAGTGGCCACAGCAGCCCCCCAAAAGCCGCAGCAGCAACAACAACATCATGCAAAATGTAAGGTTAGTTTTATCAACCAATTATTTATATTTCATAGCATATTTCAGTATTGATGATCACTTGCAGATTACGTTGTTGTTTGTTGTAGCCGCAGTATCGTACATTGTGCTACAGCTTTAAATTAAGTCAAAAGTTTAAACGTAATAAAGTTGCCCAGAAACTAAAGACCGAAAGTGCGCAGTTTCCCTTAATTTTAAGTAGGCATTGAAAATTCTACAAACCTGTCGACTTTGTAGGCATATACAAATCCTCAGACACTACTTATATTCCGTGTCGATCGCTACGCAAATTCTAATATTTTTAAAAATCATCGAAGAACGTGGAAATCGTCAAAAGTTTATTAAACTATGTTTGCTTTACGCGCCGAGGTGCGCAAAATGTGCATACCGCTTGTTCGTCAAATGTCCGGTTATCCCGGTGGTATTCCGGGCTTGGTAAGTGGTTAAAGCTGTGAATCATTAAGCCTACATCTACATACAAAATACGCCGCCACAGAATTTGCCCTTTCGCAAGGGATTGGAAAGCCCCATGCGTTTTACTCTGTTCTGGCTTGTGCTTGGAACTCTTGGGTTCGGTGCTCCATGGCTGGTTGTGCGTCATCAAATGCTACGCAATGTGACGGATGATGAACCGTAAGCGTTAACTTACATATCCTGCTGGGTAATCAATAAAAGACTAATGCATTTCTACAGCGCTCAAGAGTAAAACATACACATGAAGTCTCTACCATTACTACTTAAATTCCGCTGGCATTTATCATTTAATAAAGGAGTTAACTCATTCGACGTGCATCGTATCATAATAAAACGCCTTAGTTTTCATGTGGAGGGAATTGCACATCTCATATTTATTGTCGATTTAAAATGTTTGTGGTTGGCGCGTAAAAAATTAAAATTTTCGTTCAGTACAAATTGGGCCGCCTGTTGCAGGCGCTTTATAACAATGATGATCATGGAAATTCGTTTTCTTACATCTCAATTGACTAGGAATTACAATTCTTCCTTGCCACCAAAATCGTAGTCCTCCTGGACGGGCGCCTCATCGCAATAATTGGCCTGCTCCGAACAGATTTTGATATCCAAATCGTTGCCCAGCTCTTCGGCTTGGAATGCTTTCAGGAATGACTCTTCGTTGTCTTCGAGCACCTCCAGGCAGAAGTGACCCAAGCTCTTGTTGAGGTCACCATCCTGTACAAAATCAACGAGGGACGACTCGGGATTCATTTTGCCATCGATTATCATCTTGAGCAGAGTAAACTTCCCGTTGCTCTTGTATGTGGCCTTCAGATAGTCATCCATTTTTTCACCTGCGAAGTTCAAAAGGGTTAGTTTGGTACAACATTGGATGCCTACGGCTTTGTCAACCGCTCACAAATCTTTTCCATGAGCTCGGTCAAAAACATCTCGGATTTGATATAGCGCACACGCTTGCTAATGGAATTGCCTTGGGCATCCAGCCGGAAGCCGCTAACATCAACCTTCTTATTGGCGTCCTCCTTGGCAATGGCGTCCTCCAGTTCCTGCACCGTGGCCTTGCACACTGAAATAGAGTTACGGTCCTGTTTAGATGCCAACAGATTGTCCGCTTTTTTCCTTACCATGACATTTGACTTCTTTTGATGTGAAGCTGTAGCCTTGCACTTGGGCGATGGCCAGCACCATGAGACAGCACAGAATCACATTCATTGCATTCATAATTTAAAACTATTTAACAATTATTTAATTAATTTTAATCAAATTCACCGGCACCAACTATTTACACCACGTCAGCACAACAACGCAAGCAATTTGAAATGTGCTTCGCCCGTATGATAATTGAAACACTGGGACTAATTGTGGCGACAGCTAAAGCGACGTCAATCTAACAAACTGATTTAAAATAGTACTCAAATATTTTGCTGGCCACATGTACTTAGGAGATAAGAATATAGGTGTTTATTGCCGCTCTTCTCCAATTAACAACAAAACAGAAGCTTACCAGTTGCGTTTTATGTTAAACAACAGAACTTAACATTTTGCTCAACTGTTATTAACAGCGAGCATTTTTTAGCCGAGCTGTAAAGCCAGTAACAGTTTTTTCAAATTGGCACTAAACAAATTAAATAAATTTATGCAACTTAAGCATTAAAGGCTCATAGCAAGATGTGCAATCAGTCAATTCTGGGTTTGAAATTAAATATTCAAATGAGGCTTCAATTTTAATTTACCAGCTGATTCTCTCACTCTGTAGTATTGCAGAGCAAGCGCTCAGATGCTCTTAACTTTATCGATAATTTATTTATACATTTAAATCGATTTATATTCTCGTATTTGCATGCGCACATTTAAATTGTTGGCGGCATGTTTGTCAATTTAATTGCTGGCACAGTTTCATTCTCTTAAGTAATCCGTCTCTCGAGGTTCTCCTACGTTTGTGTCTTGAGATTAAAGATAACTCGTATATGTTTGAAATGCGCAATACTGATAACCAAAGTGTCAGTGTAAATGAAGAAACTGTCGCGAGAGGTTCTTCGAGACGCTATCGAGGCAAACACTATTTGCGTACAATAGAAATATATAATAAAAAAAAATCCGTAATTGTTGTTGTTGCTCCGGCCGGTTTCGTTTGTTGGTGTAACAGAACATTTAACGCATTTGTAAATTAAAGCCCACTCGTAATTCTGTATTAATTCCAATAATTTTTTATTAACAATTTCGTTTCGAGATCACGTATAATTGGCGTTAATTGAGCGTGTGTCTGCTTCATGCTTTGCTGTTTGTATTGCAGACTGTGCAATGAGCATCGTAGACTTCACACTCTTCCCTCCTGCTGTTGTTGTTGTTGTGTTTATTCATTTAATTGATAAGAATAAGCATTGTGCGCGCAGTTCAGTGGTAGATCTACACAAGTTGAGCGCGTTTGTATTTGCTTAGCTATATTTAATGTGTGATTAGTAAATATGCATTTTGCGAAATTTCGCAATTTTTAAGAATGAAATCGACTTTTGCTATCGTTTCATTCCCCCTTCCTGATCTCTACAGCCGGCATGGCTGCCATCTGACGTGCTGCTCTGACCCACAACAGTTAGTTGGCGAATGCGATAAGCCTGCTCATTAATTTCATATAAATTCATATAAACATTAAATTAGCGTGAAAAGTATAAAAGTAAACAAATCACAGAAATTTCACGTTTCTACGTCAAAGTTGCGCTGTCTACAGCTGTTTTGAACTTTAAACTATAATTTCGTGAAACTATAATTAATTGAAACAAAGCGCGTGTTGGCTCCCTCTATGGGCAGGTAGCGTTAATTATTGCCCAGTCGCTGCCATATGGCAACACAGAGAACTCTTGTCTGATTTACTTTTAAAAATCGCGACAGGTGGGAAATGGTGCAATTTTAGTGGTAGTAAACACATCTTGTTGTGCATATATTGACTCTGTAATTGATATTGCAATACGAAGTTTATACGTACAACTTGAATGATTCATGGTTATACAAATATTTATTTATTTTTTATTTTCATTAAATATTGATATATTTATGTGAGTAATTGGTATACTATAAAGACGCCCTCTAGCGGCAATAGCATACGATAGCATTGCGAGTACGTCTGTAGCAACGACAGGCGGCGCGTTTCTGTCGGCTGTGTGACTCGGTTGCCGGCACATCCTGCGCCGCCTCCTGGCGTAAGAGTTGGGCAACAGCTGCCTCTACGTCTGATGGCCCTTCGGAGTCGATCTCTGCTTGATCCACTTCCTGAGCAGCCCGTCCGTCGTTCGAATATAGATCCTTGAGCTCTATTGGCTCTGGGGTCACAGGCTGTGCCAGGGCCAAGGATGCCAGCACAACTAGCACAGTTAGGATCATGGTTAACTTCATTGTTGTTGACTTTGGATGAGCTCTGCTTTAGTTGGTTAGGAGTTCTATGCAGCTGCTGGGTTGGGCACTTTGTAATGTGATGATCGACAATGTAACAAGAGTTTTTATAGCCGAAACTTAGTCTATGTCATTCAGATAAGTTGGGGGACTTTCAATAGGTGATTTTTTTTTTTAAAGTTATTCCTATGGGTGGACTCACCTGAGTCTCCAGTTGAATATATATTTATATATATACTTTTATGGCTGCTCAAATATGCACAAAGTCAATATAACTTTATTTTAACTGCCTTGACTGTGTGAATCACTTGCTGTAGATCAGAAAGCGCAGACATGATTATAACGAGGCACGTTTCTTGAAGTTTACAGGCTGTGCTCGGCAGCAGAAATAATTATCTTAACTTGGGTTAAGACAAAGGATTTCCAATAAAACCCACACATATAGAACTAGGTGCTTCTCCTATCAAATCTAGCCTTTAATTAAATTAAATATAAATGCAAATTTATTAATTTATTAATTTAAGACAAAGGATTTCCAATAAAACCAAGACATATAGAACTAGGTGCTTCTCCTATCAAATCTAGCCTTTAATTAAATTAAATATAACTGCAAATTTATTAATTTAAGACAAAGGATTTCCAATAAAACCCACACATATAGAACTAGGTGCTTCTCCTATCAAAACTAGCCTTTAATTAAATTAAATATATTTGCAAATTTATTGAATCTTTCAATATCAATAGTTTAGCGTCGACAGATGCAAACAGCCTTATCATTGCAATAGCCCCCACTCCTGCCCAGGCCAACACAGTGAGCTGCACAGGCCGAGTGATTCACATTGAAGCCGCTCAGCAGATCGCATGTGGCACGCTTCTGACGGCTGTGGAAATCCGGCACGGGCTCCATTGCCCGGGGCTCCTGGTCGGCTAGTGAATCCTGGGCGACAGGTTGTGCCTGGGCCAAGCATACGAAGAGTGCCACAACGCCTAGGAATATGGTAAATTTCATCTTGCTGCCGAGTGGACTGCTCTGTAACTGCGAATGATGTGCCCAGAAGCTACAGCTGGCTTTTATACGGCCCAAGCTTGACTTTATCAAGGTTCAACATCAGAGTCTCAGCAGCAACAAGCTAAGGGAGTTCCCCCGGGGGGAAGTATTTCGCAGTCCTAGGTATTATTCATAGAGCGCTGATAACCAAATTTATATATAGACTATATAGAATATAAACGCGACATCTGATCTTCAGGCAAATAGGTTAGCCCTGTCTTGAAAAAACAAAGCAAAACTCTATAGAATATATAGAATATAATCTGCACAATCTTAAATCAGTTTGAGTCTTTTTTATCAAAAAAATATTTCAACTGTACATTTCACTATAACGAATTCTGCATAAGCATAAAATCGCTTATAAATGATTATTTTTTTCGAGAATTGGCCCAATTAATTTGGCCATAGTTTGTTTTGATTAGCGCTCAAGTTTTTGCGCTTCAAAATGTTGGCCATAGCCAAAATAAATGCCTCGATTTCCTCGTAAATGTTTTAATTGTTTTGCAAGTGCGCAGATTCGATTCTATTGAAGCGATGCAGATACAGATACAACTACAGCAACAGCTACAGATACAGATACAAATGCGTAGCTACAACAAATAAATTCAGCCGAATTGTATCTTCACAAAAAACAAACACAAAATGATTAGTTAAGTACACAAGCGGGCGTAATGTCTGTGTGTGTGTGTGCGTGTGTGTGTGCGCATTTGTATCTTTGTATCTGTAACTATTCGTATTGTATCTGTATCTGTATCTGTATCTGTAGCTGTTTCGGTATCGGTTCTTTTTTGTGCTGCGCATCAGCTACATCGGGGCTACCAAATGCGTCTTCATCGCCGGGCAGCGGACTGCGGCTATTATTATTATTGACACCAGTCGAGTGGTTGCTGCCTGGAAACCCTTTTGAATGGACTGTTTACCTTTGTTATCGGCGATGTTGTATTGAATTTGGCGTCATACTGTCTGCCAGTCGCAGTCGCTGTCGTGCTACCCGCCCCGACCCGCCCCGCCCCGCTCCCCTCCTGATAACCATGGCATGTTCGGCCATAAAAGAAGACCACAAAAGAAAACAATGGCCAAAAGGCAAAACAGGGGCCAGGCGGGTGCCAGTCGGGGGCACAGCCAGGCAGACACAGGCACGCACACACACACACACACACACACACACACATACACGATCAGGGGCAAGGGCTTGGGGAGGCTATCGTCGTCGGTTTGCCGTCGTCACACTGTCTGGCAGGTTTCACACCGATGCCGGTGCTTCACATGGGCCCCGGGCACTCGGGGCAGCAGCTCTATAAATCACAGACGTGTGCGACTGCCTGGCGAGAGGCAGGAGCTGTGTCTCAGGCCCAGTTCCCAGTTGCCAGTTGCCAGTCGGGCGCAAGTACATAGCTCACGTTTTTCCTTTTCTCCTGCTCTTTTTTTTTTTTTTTTTTAAGTATACTTTTTGCCTTCTGCCTGCAGAGGCACAGCTGGTCGGCGGGGCCCGGGCCCAGAGATCGCCCGTCGCTGATCCCAACAACTGGCAGTGGCTTGTTTTGTTTTAGCTGTTGGTGTTGGTGAGGCAACCTCTTCAGATATACAAAGGAAGATAAATTTCACACTCAAAACTCGCACACACAGGCAAGAGTGTGTTTTTTTTTCTTGTGTGTGCGTGAGGATCGTCGCGGCTGTCGGGCCTTTATGCTAACCGCGCTGTCCGGGCCAGCCGCATCGTGGTAATGCAGGCAAAGAATAAAGATAAGATATGGCAGTAGACACTGCCAGACATTGTGGCGACATCGACATCGACATGCTCGATGCCCAATGCACTGACCAACTCTCTGTCTGTGTCTTTGTGTGTGTGTGTGTGTGTGTGTGTGCACCACGATCGACCACCTTGTGCTCCTTCTCGCTCTCGCGCTGCTGTTTGGCTGTCCCTTTCGGCGTGCGCGCGCTCGCAGCCATCTCTTTCGCACGCACACGCTCGCACACATGCTCGCACTCTCTCGCCGTTTGCCAGTTTAGGCCACTCTCGGCCGCAATATATATATTCCCGACTACTCCTATTGAACTGTTGAACGTCTCAGTCGTATTTGAAACTTGGCGACGCACGGTTTGGTTTTTCAGTTTTTCACTTTTTCAGTCCGCTCGTGTGTTGGCTTTTCATCAAGACTGTGTACAATTTTTGCGAAAAATACAAACAAACAAACAAAAACGAACCCAAACATAAGTTCATATCCGTAATACTCATAAACAAATGGAACACGCTCGCATTCGTATATAGAGTATACATATCCATCTCTATAAACCGAACTGGCCAAGATTTAATCTAAAAATAGCCGCGAATATCGATAAACAAATAAAGTAGAGACTACAAATTATTCTACCACACCCACCCACGAATTTCGAATTGCAAAAATAAAAAAACCAAGAACTTTTATATATAGAGCATACGTATATAATCTACACACACATATAATGCAATAATACGCTTGTGCGCCTTAATTATTTAACAATTTTATTGACAATCTATAAAATGTTTGCGAAATGTTTGCCCATTGCAATCGGCATGCTGCTGCTGCTGCAACTGGCCACGGGCAGCCGCGGGAGCAGCTTGGAGCAGCAGGAGCAGGAGCAGCCGCGACATGAACTGCCGGTAAGTTGTACTCTCAATCCTAAGAAAACACTTGAATATTCCAGGTATTAAGCTGAGAGTAAAAAAGAGCATATATGGTGTATATATATATATATATACATATATACAGAGTATGTGCTTGGTCAGTCCCATTGCTCGGCCTGATTGCTACAAATTGTCTGCGTGCCCAGCACCTCGTCTGACTCCAACTCGGACTTTGACTTTTAGCTTACGCCCCCCCCCCCTCCCCACCAGTTTGTGGCTTTTATTCGTTGCCGCCGCGCTGTCTGCGATTTTCGCATTGCCGGCAAATGTTGGCCATATAGCCTTTGCCCAACTTCAAGCCCGATCTCCTTTGTTTTTGTTTCATCTGCCCGACGAACGTGTTTTTTTTTGTTCTCTTCTGTTTGTTCTTCCTTTTTTTTTTGAAGAACGCGCAGAATCGGCGCAAAAAGTGCTGAGATGTAAAATATAAAAAATGGTCACAAGTCTAAAGCGTTTCGACCAGGTAGGCTCTAACCAGCAGAGCGACAGAGAGAGAGAGAGGGAGGGAGAGGGAGCCAGTGACCAGTGCCCAGTTCCATTGCCAGTTCCATTGCCACTAAGCTGCCTGATGATGACAAAGTGTGAAGCAGCATTTCAAGTGTGCCTCTCGCTTCTCGCTTCAATTCAGAGCCCCTACACACCCGCTCCTCCCTCCTACGCCCCCCCGCCCCTTACAAGCCCCTAATCCTATGAGCGTGAGAACTGTCAGTCAATAATTTTGTCGTTATCGATCGCAACAATCCTTGAGCTGTCGCCATATAGATTTATTGGGCGACTCGCTTTGCAGCCCCTTCACAGCAACATATACATATATAAATATCTATATATGTTTGTATGCGTGTATATCAAATGTCTATAGCATCATATCATATTATGGCTGGCACGTTGCGGGATAACGCCCTATTTCGTGAAGAAAATGCCATTTGCATTACCAATTAGACATTGGCCAAGCCATTGGCGCCGCTTTGAGGCAATTTTATAAGCCTCACAGATGCCCTACACATGGTCAGGTATCATTCTCCGGAATCTCGCCTTACCATGGCAGACATAATGCAGCTGCTGAGCCAGCAAAATCTGCACATAGTATATATATATATATCCATATATATATATATATATATATGTATATATGTTGCCTGTATGTTTATCCGTGTGTCTAATGTGTCTGTCAACAAGCAGCACACAAAGCGACGAGTCACCTGTTCTCGCCCGATCCGATTACCGCTCAGCGCGTGCTCCAAAAATCGAACAGCTCCCGGGCAGCTATACAAAATGGCTACCCGGTTACCCGGCTACCCTACCTACCTATACCTACATTGTGTGTGTAGACTCTCATGTACATCTTTTTCTTTGTATACATGTGCCCGATAAGACGGCGACATTAAGCGTATTTGTTCGTTCAATTGTATAACATTTCTTTTTGGGCTACTGGTTTTGAGTTTCTTTCAAATGTGGCACTGTGTGTGCTCTATTGTAAAAGAGTTCCGAATTGGGCTACTTGACTTAGAGAACCTGGCCAACTGGGATTAGGAACGTGGCATGGAACATCTAAAGTGGGATTGAGGCTTGATGTCGTGGAATGGAACATTATTTTAAGTTGAAATGAGGCAAAAGTAATAATGTGTAATTAAGCTTGCACAGCTCTCATTATATTTCTGAGGTTAGGAACGCGGCATGAAACACCTAATGTCTGATTCGGATTTTGAAATGGAACACTTTAATTGAGCTGCTGTTGGCATAATAATAGGCACAAGTAATTCTGAGTTATTAAGTACAGCTCTAATTTTTTTTTGTTAGGAACGTGGAATGGAACATCTAAGATCTGATGTAAACTTCATGCTAAACTTTGAGCTTATAATCCTAAAACTAAGAATTTCAACTAAGTTCTGATTGGCGCTATAATAAGTTGTTATGAAGCATAACTGAATATGTTTCTGGGGTTAGGAACGTGGAATGGAACATCTAAGATCTGATGTAAACTTCTTGCTATACTTTGAGCTCAGAGTTCCGAAATCAAGCATTTAAGTCTAGCTCTAATTAGCTTTATAATATGGTGTCGTAAAGCATAGCTTAATAATTCGTTCGCTCAGCGCAGATTATATTCCTAAGGTTAGGAACGTGGAATGGAACAGCAATAAAAGTCACGTATAAGCCAGTTCTAGAAAGTTGATTAAAGCGTATCACATCTTTAAACTAGAACTCTATCAGATCATATCAAGTCTGTCTGATGTCACATTTAATGTGCACATAAAAATGCAAAAATATGAACGTGTAGATGCCACATAATAATTTGCAGTCATGTCGTTCGATGGGTTTTCGCATATTTTTCAAGCTGTACAACTTTATTTCGCATATTTCTTTTTTTTTTTCTTTAAATAATCGTAACAGCTCTAAGCTAATTAATGTCAAGAAATTGTTGTAGTTTATCTAAAGAGCAGCAAATTGGCGACAAAAGCTGTGGGGGGGACAACTAAAAAAAATACATATATAATCAAAGTGTATTTAGTGTTTTTTTTTTTGGACTGAAACAAGAATCGAGTGGCAGCCAGTTGGTCTGGCCGATTGACCATAATTTTTGGTCAGTTTTTCGTCTGGGAACTGGCGGACATTCAAATGGTAGCTACGAGCCGGCTACGAGCGATGCCATGCTAGTTATGGCCTGGCCACTTTGATTTTCATATTGGCCACGTTCGTGTTACCCTCCCCTCCCCTCCCCACCCCTCTCCTCTCCTATGGCCCCTCCGATGCGTTGCATGCCAGCAACTGCTGAGCAATGGCTGATTCGTATTCAAGTCGAGCATTGACGACGACTGCGACTTGAATTTGGCGACCATAAATGTAATAAATCATTTAACGCGTGCTTGATATTATTTACGCTTTTGGCCTGTAAAAGCGCATACAGCGAATATTTCTCATGTGCCCACTTCACACCTTCGTGTTCCAGCTGTCGCAGTCGCTGTCCGAGTGCGCCGCCAAGCAGGGCGAGTGCGACGAGAGCGAGGGACCCGTTTGCGGCACAGACGATCAGACCTATCCCACGCGCTGTCACCTGCTGCGGGTGCAGTGCAGCGGCCACCAGGTCAGCCTCAAGCATCGCGGCAATTGCAAGGGTAAACACACACACACACACTTTGAACTAGCCAGCTGGTTCTATGCTTAGCCATATGCATCTGTTTTTTAGGCTGCCTGGTCGCGCGTCAGTACGCCAGACGGGAGCGTGCACGCAATCCGAAAATCTTCTTTCCGCGCTGCCGCAGCGATGGCAACTATGCGGCCGTACAGTGCCTGGTCGATTCGGGCTGCTGGTGCAGCGACAGCAGCGGCAAGCCCATCAGGAATACCTCCACCCGGCGCAGCAGGCCCAAGTGCGGCGCCTACAGACGCAACAATCGCCGCCGGTCGCCGCAGCGCCAGCTCAACCTGGATGCGGATGTGGCCAATAGCAGCGAAGGTGCCAGCGGCGGCGGCGGCGGCGGCGGCGGCGGTGGATCGGGACATCGTCCGTGCAGCAAGGCGGATCGTCTGGCGTTTAACAATCATCTGATCAAGGTATTTCGCAGCGAACAATTGCGCTCCGGACAAGCCCAAACGGCTGCTGTTAGCGATGCCGCTGTGCTCGACTGGAAGTTTGCCCAGTTGGATGTGAATGCCAATCAGTTGCTGGACAGACAAGAAGTGCGTGAGCTCAAGAAGCTTGTCAAGCGGGTGAGTTGCCGTCCCCGACGCTGTCGCACATGCCGTGTACACGTCACTCAGATCACACAATATGCTCCAACCGTATTTTGTATGCGCACACACACAGGCGGTAAAGCCCAGACGTTGTGGACGTGCCTTTGGCAAGTACTGTGATGTCAACAGAGACGATAGCCTGTCCCGTCTGGAATGGAGCAATTGCCTGTCCAAAGATACCAGTCATCGTAAGTAGCTCTCTAAATATAGTACACTAAATACATATAACTGCATGTAAAATGAAGAAGTGAGAATCACATAGAGAGGCAGCATGAAATGATTTTTTGGGTTGCGATTTTGCATGGGTAAACAATCAAAACATTAGGCTTAACCCCATAGCTCTCTAAACATAGTATACTAAATACATATAACTGCATGTGTAATAAGGAAGTGAGAATCACATAGAGGGGCGGAAGAAAATAATGCATGAAATGCGGTTCGGATTTTGCAGGGATAAACAGCTAAAACATTAGGCTTAACTGAATGTTTGTGTGTTGTTTTCGTTTTCGTTTTCGTTTTTGTATCCATCTACCAAATTCCCCCCATACAGGTAAAACGGCAGTTAATATCGTGAACAGCGGTTCAACGATCAGCTCCATTACATCGCCCACAATTCCACGCCGCACGCACTACACAAATCTGCATAACATAGACCATACAAATCCCCACCATGACCATACCAATACGAATATCATCGGCACGAGCAGCAGCAGCCAGTCTCGCATCCATGAGCTTGGCAACGGGAGCGAGGAGCACGAAGATGATTATATTGGCGAGGATGAGGACGTGAGCATGACACATCCACGCACATCCCCGTTGTCGCCATCGACATTTAATTGTACGTACTTGTCGGGCAATAAACTAACCATTAATTTTGAGTAATACCCAAGTAACATCCAATAGCACTTGGCATGCTTCCAAAGGGCAGTATCGAGTCTATTCTAATGGGCCTTTCGTTCACAGTTCTGAATGCCAAGACAGCGGATTCGACTAACAACGAGAGCGAAGGCGATGCCAACTGCTGGACGGATCGGGAAGTGGCTCGCGAGGAGCAGCGCGTAAGTGCGAATAACTCGATTCCAGTTCCCCAGTTCCCACTCCCTCTTCGGTGAATCGTTTCGATTGTATCGCATCTTATTTTCAGCATGGCGGCAACAGGTCCTTCTTTGTGCCCGAGTGCATGGCCGATGGTCGCTATAAGCGCGTCCAGTGCTATAGCTCCATTTGCTGGTGTGTGAACGAGGAAACGGGCAAGAATATACCGGGCACCTTTGGCCAAAAGCGACCGCAATGCGACGAGGTCGCCGCCGTGCGGCCCATGAAAGGCTGCACAGAGCCCCGTAAAACGCAATTTCTCAAGGAGCTCAAGGAGTTCCTCAACACACAAATACTACCCAGCAGCAATACTGGGTAAGCGGCAAATATATATTTAGATAAATAGTCAGCGCATAATTAACATATGCATTTGGTTCCATAGAAACTCGACCATGTGGAAGTCGGAGGATGAGCGCATCGCCACGCTGAGCTTTGTCTTCCTGGACAAGAACAAAAACAAGTCGTGGGAGCGCAAAGAATGGAAGGTGTTTCGTGATCTGGTCACCAGCGCCAGGTGAATAAATTCATGTTTAAAATTGGGATCTTTAAATTACATTTAATCTTCCGCTGCAGCAACTTGAGCAAATGCGGCAAGAAAATGCCTCGCTACTGTGATGCGAATGGCGATAAGAAAATCTCGTTGTCCGAGTGGTTGAACTGTCTGCAATCGCAGCGAACGGAGAGCACCACCACTGCAAAGCCGGCACGATCAAGTGAGTCAACTAGTTGGCCCACCTTAAATATCAGCTAATCCCATCATTTCTTTCAGACGAGACGGCCACATCGCGGCTCCTGGGATCAAATCCGTTGGAGCACTATCTTAAAGATTAGTTTTTTAGTGATGACGTTGCTTGTTTTGTGCTGCTACTCTTTAGATGTCGTCGTGCCATGTTGCGTGGAGGAGCTTGAATACATCCACCCACTCATACACACTCTCACCCACACACACTCACATTCCTAGCGTATAGATTCTACGATTTACATGTATATGTAATTAGTGTTGTAAATATTACTGAATATAAATGTTTAGCTTAATTGTAATGTATATTGAATATGTTTATTCAGACTGATCGAGAGAAATCAGCCTTCAATTATTTTAATCGATGTAGATTTTATTTAAACTTTTACTTGGCGCGCATCGTTCTTAAAATAAAAATGCAATTGCAGCCAACTTCACGTGGCGCCAGTAAAATTCGCCTTCGATCAACATTGCGCAGCATGAAGTTGGCTGCGAACGCAATTTCTCACACAGTCGCTGCCCGCCAATAAGAAAATAAGCCTTGCATTTATCGATAACATTTTAGTTCAGTTTTTAAAATCGGCTGGTTTTCTTTATTTGGTTAGCAAGTAATACTTATAATTATTACATATATATATTATAGTATGTTGATAAACTGGCTACGTTGATTATGTACATATTTAACAGTTATACTAAACGCACTTAGTTGTTTATAAAGCATTGTTCACAGAACAGATGATCACAAGTTAGGTAGTTTTTGGTTTACTCAACAACAAACTGGACAAGTTGCTGTATGGCAGCTCGAATGCCATTGAAAAGACAATGGACGTCAGGTAAACAATCACTGTGAAGCCGCAGGAGACAACGCACTGCAATTGCCCGAAAATAAAATAATAATTTATACATCAATCACATTACGTACCAGCATTAAGGGATCCGCATGAGTGCTGGAGTTTGTCAGGCCGTAGATGAGTGCAATCACCATGGGATTTAGCAAATAAATGGCATAGGACAACCGATTCATATGCTGAAAGCATCGTGCCTCCAACAAGCGAGACCACCAAACGCCACGCCCCGTGGCGCTGCCAACAATCATCCAGCAAACACTTAGCGAGAAGGCCACTCGGCCCAGTACAAACAATGAGATGGTAACCAGATGGCCAAAGTCACGCTTGACGGTCGAGTAGATGCAAATGAAGAAGACCAGCAGGCAGAAGTGCCAGAGCCAGCGCTGTTGCGTATCGCTCAACTTGCATCGCAGACGGCGCTCCAGGAAGCACCAGGCGGCCATGGAGCCAATAATATAGGGCAGCACCCGAACAAACGGACTTATATAGATCTGTGTGCCTGTGCCATAGACCGTATCGAAGGAGAACTCAAACTTGGAATTGATGCCAATGCTATAGGACCAAGAGATCGTTGCCAACAAGCCAGCGACTGCAACAAGTCGCGCCCATTTGGGACGTCTAAAAGCAAAGCTTCGATAAAATACGCATCGATATCAGACAAAGTCAATACTCACTTGGCATAGAGAAACAAAATCGCATTGGCCAACAAAAAGAATTGCATATCGCAAGCCACGCTCCAGCTCCAATTGACGCACATGTCCTGCAGATCAAAGAGATTCTGTATAAAAAGCAGATTGCGCCACCAATGCCGGGCGCACAGCTCATCGAAGCGCTCATGAATGTGGTAAACGGAAGTGTCGCCAATGTAAGCGAACACCAAATCCACGCTGCCAATGATAATGATGTAAAGCGGGCCCAGTCGCAGGTAGCGATGGAAGAGCAGCTTGCCAAAGAGCTTGGCATTGGCCAAAAGACCATTTTGACGCACTGCCTCCATTTGTTTGACGTTGCGCATAAAATTGTAGGTCTGCAGAAAGCCACTGCAAACAGTCGAGGATTAGATCAGGCTCACATTCCGCCGTGCCATTTACCCACCTGATGGTAAAGAAGACATCCACCAGCAGTGGCGCGGAGGAAACATACTGAAAGAAGATCTGTTCGGCATAGGATATGAGCTCCGTTTTGTTGTGCACCGTAAAGTACATAAACCAAACGACATGAAATATCAATATCCAAATGGCACACACGGAACGTAGTCCATTGAGCAGGGGTATCTGCGAGGGGCTGCTCTCGCGCGTGGCAAAGATTCTTCGCCAGTTGCTGACCACATCGTAGCAGCTGACAAAGCTTTGCAACGGACGCCACTGCAGCATGGAGTGCAAAGCTCTCCATATTTCCGATTCAACTGGCGCCAGACCCACGCCGTCATCTTGCCCCTCCGGCGGCAGCTGCTTGGCCACGCTGAGCTGCTGGGCGCACAGCATGAAGGCGCAGGTGGCCAGCACAAAGCCGACGACAAGCTTGAAACTCAATCGATCATAGAAAACGTCGCGCAGCTTCAGATCCTTCACATATAGCACCTCGGGCTGCAGCTCAAAGATGTCGTTCTCCTTGAAGCTGCCCGCAACATAATCTCTGGTCAGCTGCTGGATTTCGCTCGACTGGCACGCGCTCGGCAGGCACAGGCCAATGTGTAGGATTTGTTCGGACATTAGTTTTATTTCCACCTGCCAGGGCGAATTGTGTCGCAAATAGACCACACGATAGTCCATGTCAAAGGGCGCCTGCTGCGTTAAGAGGCCATGGTGCATAATACGCTCATAGTTCTTGGATAACGTTATTGCCATCGGTCGCTGCACGCTGCTGCAGCCCTCCCGACTGCCCAGCCAATAGTTTTGGCCAAAAACAAAACCCGAAGACTTGGCGCCAGAGGCATCAAGCACTGCAAAAGGAAAGGTAAGCTCTTAAAGATCTTAAACCATCAAAAATTAAAGATAAAATGTTGATCACCTTTCATAGCCCAAGGCTGTTTGTTGAGGATCCCGCGCTGCACGTGCTTCAATTGCGCATGGCAAATGGCATTCACGTTGCTCGCGTTGGCCACTTCTGCTAACCCATAGATGACAGAGCTGTGCGCCAGCTGTGCGTCATGTCTGTCAATTGGAACGCGATCGCTTGCCGTGACTGTCACTTCCAAGTCCTTCTCCGACCAGACATTGCTGCTGCTGCTGCCATTTAGAAGCGTAGCACTATATGGACGGAGCTGTAGCGTCGAATCGTTCTGTTCGCCAGTACAAGCACAGATCAGGCTCAGGCTTAGAGCTAATGCTAAACCATATCCGTATCGCTGCATATCGTGTGGACCGCTATCGTCAGCGGCAATAACTGCAAAACAAGTTAATGAATTAGTTGCATTGTCAATGTTATGGTTAGTACGCTCATGAATATACTCGAGTGTTCACTTCGCTGTCAATCACAAGCGGTAACAGTTTTTTTTTTCTTTTTTTTTTCAGCCCACTTTCGTACACGGCGTATGCAAATACAATTAGTGGAGCTCGGAGTGGGACATACACTCAGCATTTGTGCGCTTCCCACCGGAACTGAAAGTGTGAGTTTTTTTGAAATCCCCGTTTTATCCAAGAGTCCAAATTAAACAAATAGCTGCTCATTAGGAGCTTTGCACCCGATACTGCTCATGACAATGGCCCATAGATTGAGGCAAACAAATCAAGTTCAAATATCAATTACCCCCTCACCCAGTTTTTAGGCAGATCGTAAGTGCGCTTCAATGCCAACTCATGACGTAGCCATGTATATGTTTATATACTGCAGCGGATCAGTTAGGTACAAGCAAAAAAACCAAACACATAAAATCAAAAACAATTAAAATCACGAAGTCACTTGAAGGTTTATTGGGGTGTCTGTCAAATTCGAACTTGCCAATATTATTGCCTCCAAGTGCACCGTCTGCGATTCGTTCAACGAAAAACTCATTGCTTTACCGTACTAGTCAAAGGTTTTTGTTTTTTTCTCTCTTTTATAACAAGCAAAACTCATTAGCTTAAAACTCCACTAATCAATCGCAAGAGACATTTCCGATTGCTTCTAAGATTCCTGTCTCTGCTTATTATTAGGCATAAGATGTATATTTGCTTTTCATTATAAATTGAATTATGATCAGTTTTCGATAAATACTTTTAGCTATAAGAAGTAATTTTCAATATTTGCACAGTTGTTCAGCCCATGCGGGAGATTTGGCCAAATTGAAGCCCTGCGGCCAAAGCAAATTGTACGCTCGTGTGACATGTGCAAAAAAAAATCAAATCCAATTCATAAAAACTCATATATATATATATAGGTATATAAACCTCATATGTATATATAGTGTGGTATATGCGCTTTACTTATGTAGCCTGACATGGTTTTCGCTGTAAGCCCGTTTCGATAGCTGGTTAGTTAATTGCTCTTCGATGAAACCATTTCAAGGGCGAACCGCCTTTGGGTTTTGCATCTCTTTTTTGAAACTTTTTTTATCTTGTATATATGCTATGCAAATGAGCCGGCACCTTCACCTTTAGTGGGATCCGTTTCAATAATGCCCATTTTTGGCAAGTTTATAAACAAAAAAACAAGATATATTTTGAGATTTTGTAACCATGGCAGCCCGTTTGATTTCACGATTGATGTTGCGTTTGGGTGTTAATAATGGAATCGGTATTGGGCACTTTGGCAGTACTCCTCTGCAGATTATGCATGTGGGTCGACCTTTACAAATATTATTATGGTTTTTGTTTCTCACTCAAGCGCTTAGACCTAAGTCAATATGCACTGACTTTGGTAGTGCTTATTCAGTGCATATTGCAGCACATTTGGATGCAATGGAAACTAGGCCACATATTTTTATAGACTTTTAAGTTTTTGATTATCAGCTGAGACTTACTTTAAGAAAAGTGAACTTATTTAGTTTTTGCACAAATATTCCAATATAAATTGTACTTCACTTTCGTTGGAATTTTTTTTTCTTAAATTTGCACATAAAATTTCTTTTGTATTGCTTTATATGTTGACTTTATTGCTTTTATGGAGCATTCGTTGTCTTTGTGTGTGCACGATATAAAAAATATTATAACATCGCAGACAAAAAAGCAACATTAAAACTTAATCTAAATTCGCTTAATTTTTGCTATGGGTTGCGCACGTCTGAGGTTTACCGAGAAACTGCTGCGCCCTGCGTCTCGTCTTGAACATTTATAAACTCTGAGACCGCACGGCAGCACGTGAACAGGTAGCAGCATCAGCCGCCGCTCTGTCGCTACAAGAGATTGAGCGACAACAACCACGTAAACGACAACAAACAACAACAACAACAAGCGTAACACTTCATCATCAGCGCCATCAAAACAAAACGTTTTCAGGTTTCTTGGTGACTTTTTTTTTCGCAACTCCACATTTGTTGTCATTTCGTCTGTCTGAACAATTACCGGCGTGCATTTCCGAGCCGCTGCTACTGAGATGATCTGCGGTACTTCACAAGGTTGTGGCGTGCAGTTCTTGTTTATCATTGACAGATTCATCCGTTCATTGCACTGCCTTGATAACGGGTAAGCGCTATTTCCGCAAATCTGAAGGTGCGGCCTAAAAAGCCGCACGCACTTTATTAAAAAGCGCACTAAATAAAACAATTACAATATTTTAATCCCCGAGCGACATATCGTAATGGAATACACTTACCATATATTAATTTAGAATTATTTTATTTTATTCACTAAGTTTCTTTTTACAATACTCAATTACGTTGTCTTTATTCATTTAATTTTTAACTGCCTTTAAGTTACATCAAAATTTGTTAGGATTATTTAAGCATACGAAAATCTCCCAAAAAGATTGTGAGAGAGAGTGAGGGAGCGGAAGAAAGTGAAAGTAAGAGTGTGAGAACGAAAAGAGATTCTTATAAATTTAAAAAACGGCGACATAGATGATATACTTATAGTTTCTCTTTTCTTTTTTAACTCTTTTCACTCTTTATTCTGTACTCTAAGTTTTTATCTAACGCCTTTCCTTTTTGCTCGCACTCAAATATCGTCTTATCATGCGATTTTAATGTATTCCAGTAAGCCTTGCCGTTTTGATATTATTTTCTGTGATGTGTATACAAATGAACGTTGAGTATCGTCTTTAAATATAAATAAAACGCGCGCGCAACAAATGCAGCTAGGTGGCAACGCTGCAGATAATTACCTGAAATTTGTGCGGTCACACTCATTTAGGTGGCAGCTTTGTGGCTAGAGTTGCTTTTGAATTGCAAATAATGTCAATCGCTATCGGCAGTCATAGCAGGTCGAGAAACCATTATAAAATAGCAAAAATTAAAGTGAAACGACGCGAAAAATAAAATTGCAACAAAAATAGTTTTAAATAATGTCAAACGACGCGCAAACGAAAAACATAAAACGGTGCAATTTGTAAATGAAACAGCTATACGAGAACACATCCTGCACAGCATAAAATAGCAGCTTCAGGAAAAGAGCCATAAAAATCGATTCTCCAACGAAGTCACAGTCATACAGGCCAAGAGGGAGATTTTTCGCGCGGGCGTCGGTGGAGCGCCCAGTGCTTGTTTTTTTTTTGCCTGTTTCCTTGCCAAAAGTTTAGCCAAGAATTTGTACGTGAATGAATGTGTGTGCTAATATTTGCGATTTAGACTGTGTGCTTGTGTGTGTGCGTGATCCTAATTTGTATTTTCAAAAGCCATTTAATGAAATTCTGTTAATAAACATAATTAGGCAACAGCAGTGGTAATTTTAGGCAAATATTTAAGCGTCTGCCTAAATAAAAACGAGTGCAAATACATATAAAATTCCAGCACAGTACAACAAACAACAAAAATTACCAGTGTGTACACATTATATATATATATATGTGTGTGCGTAATAAATAGCGCAAGTCAAGAATGAAATGGAAATACAGCCCCCCGCCTGCACTCTGCCCCACATGACGTACCAGCTACAACTACTGTTAGTCGTGTGCGTGGCGCTAATTGAAACGCTCACTATTCAAGCTTGAGCTAGCGCCCATCCTCCCCTCACATTGTGAGTCACCTGCCACCCAAAAAAAAAAAAACAACAATAAAAAAGATTGCGTGCCACACACATAATTCTCGGCGGGCTCAATACAAAAACAAAACCTAAAACAAGAAGAACAACAACAAAACAACAACCGTCCCAGTCATATCCCTTTTTTGTGGGTGCATGATTCAGACGCTCTCACACCCACTCAAACCACACGCATAGGCGTCCATTGAATCAAAAGTGAGAGTATCACCAAGGCCTGCACGATGTCAAGTGATAAGATCAAAGTTGCTGTGCGGGTGCGACCCTTCAATCGGCGCGGTAAGTAATACAATAATTAGCTCTAAAGCCAAGTAAATAAGATATAGCTAGAGGGGCTTGCATTTTCAGGGGGGGGGGGTATTTCAGCTTTGTCTCTTTTGTGTGCACTGCAATCAATAATGCATAAGTCAGCTGAATACATATATACATACACACATACATATATAATGTGTGCATGTGCTTGTACTTTATTTTCGGGATAACAAAATTTGCATAGAGTCGCGCACTTGGCTGTGTTTGCCCTTGCTAAGGGTATTACTTTGTTACGAAAAGTGTGTACATATGTACATACATGTGTGCATAGAAGGAGACATCTCTGGACAACACTGGCAAGCAACTGTATCAGAGCCGAATCCAATTGTTTGTAGTCATAAAGTTTTAAAGCTATCTTGCAGATTTATACATTGCTCTGCCATATGCCAAAGTCGGCCGCATCGGATTAGTATATAACATATCTATATATCTATAGGAACTATCCTATAATAACGAAAAAGTTCGAAGATATCTTCTCTTAACAATCTTATCGATATCCTTCTACTATATCATACACCTTACTTGGCCACCATTGCATATCTAAGTAAAAGAACAGATCCTAGAGTAAATATATAGAAGGGTATTTATGCTTCGGCAATTCTCAGTTAATGGTGCCTTCTTGTTTTTCATGCAAATGCTGTTTCCTTTGCAAAGGTCGCCTCGTTTTTCAATGCAACGCCAGCAACTTTTTGCGCTGACAGCCTTGCAGAGCGGCTAACTGACTGACTGACTGACTGATTGACTGACTAACTGACTCACGTAACTAACGCTTTACATTTCCAGCTAAATTTTCACGAGGTGAAACCAACAATAGACGTGTGTTGCAAGTGCAACCAAAGCAAAGGCAATAGCAAAAGCCAAACACTGCTTTTCCACTTTGCCAATGTCAACGGCGATCATTCATTTGGCTTATCCATGACTCACACACACACACACACACACACTCATACACACACAGTGCAGCGGAAATGTGGGGGGACTCTGGGGAGCAGTCAATTTGAGCCCCACGGCTGCGTCAAGTGGAAGTCATTTGCCATTTACTTTTCGCATATGTTTTTCTCGTATTTTGTATCGCCAATTCCTTTTGCTCTGTTTCCATCTGCTGCTGCTGCTGCTGCTGCTGTTTCCCCACGTTGCCAAATCACTTCTTTATTTGGGGCTGGCTTGTGTCATGTTCTCTATACGCTTGATTCACTGTCAAGTCAGAGTGTGATTGAGTCTGTGTGAGTGTGCTCGAATGATAAGCGGAACAAGCTATATTAATATAACCGTCATTGTTATCAAAGCCCTGATAAGGTCTGATATACGCATATTTGTGAAGTTAATATTACAATTATGCTATATACTATATATATATATATATATATATATATATATATATATATATATATATATATATATATATATATATATATATATATATATGTAAACAATATTGCAGACGTAATCGTCTGGGTTAGTCGATTTCCTCATCAATTTTTTCGGTGACATCTTACGCATCGCTCCGCATTTGGGCCAGACTTAGCTGACGACCTCTTCAAGTCACAAAGCGTAAAATGGAAACTATATAGAAACAGCAAAACAAAGCACACTCAACACACACACAACGCACACTCAACACACTCACACAACAAACACAGGCAAACAGTTGCGCTCGAAATGAAGTCACAGCGCGAAAGCAACCAAAAAGCTTAACCTGTTTTTCCCTGCCTGCTGACCAAATGTCTATCTAAATCTCTGTATGAGTGTGGCTTACTCTGTGTGTGTGTGTGTATGTGTGTGTATATATGTTAATTTCAACATTGTTAAATGGCAAAAGCGTATGCACATTTTAAGGTTATGGCGAAGAAATGTCCAAATCAACTGAACTCAACAGCTCAAGCTTCATCTGGAGCTGACCAACTGACCAGAACTCATTCACAATTGGGGCCAGCCTATCAAATAATTTATGGCACGCCTTTGTTATAGGCAATACACACACACAGTTACACAAGCAACCAGCAACAACAACTCGTTGATGGCCCGTGTTGATGTGTGTCCTTTGTGGTTTCTCAACATTCTCGATTTCTCGGCTTTGCTCTGCCCTTTTTGCCAATGTCCATGTCAGGTCGGCTTTATTTTTGCAGCGGAAGTGAGTGTACAGCGCCAGGAGCAGGTCACAATACACACACACACACACACACACACACACACACACACGCACACATATGTAATGCATATGCATGTGTGCCTGCAAAAACAGTGAAGCCTGCCAACGTTGAGTCTCTCTCTGTTTCTTTTAGTTGAGCATTCATTGCATTTTTCGTTCATAGATATAGTAAACAGATTATCAGCTCAAAAAGTGTTTATAATAACACGACAAGTCAAGTCTCAAACTCGCTTTTAATGACAACAAAATAATAATATAAGTACGAACTTGGTACCACTGTACTCCTAATTGAATTTGTTAGCTCTTAGGGCTTCACTGTACTTTGACTTGGCCTAAGTCTGCACTGGCTGGCCTCTCTGACCAGCCAGCCAGGCTGCCTGCCATCCTGTTAGCCCGTCCTTTGTTTGTTCTTTGCCTTTTTTACGTGCGAAGGACAATGGCCGTTAGGCTTCAAATATTTCAACAATTTTTCCAGCTAGCAAATTCAACATTTTCGACTTCGTTTTTATTGCCGTGCAATGTCCGTGTTTAGCTGTAAGTAGTAAATATTTCAGGCCAGAATATTTATGGCGCTGCACGTTTTGGGCAACCGTTTTTTTTTCGTTCGTTTTCATTTCTGAAATAACAATTATTTGAAAGGTTCGCGTTTTTATTTATGTGCATAAAGATTGCGCTATAGCATTGGACTTGCCATTACATACAAGTACACATTAACACATATAGGCATTTATCGCTTGATTATACAACGTACGGACATAATATATACATGGGTTTTAATAATTGTATGAGTTTTGCGCTTTTTTTTCGCACATATGTACGAAATCAGCTGACAAGCGTATGCACAAACATGTATCTATCGTATATGAATATATATATTATATAAATATATTTTGCCTCTGCTATTCTGAACTTGTTATCAACCTTGTACTGAAAATAACTCAAATTATACTTATCATATGTGCATTACAATAATATATGAATATATATATGTTTATTTACATATCACCATCGCTCAACAGAAATTGAATTGGGTACAAAATGCATCGTCGAAATGGAAAAGCAGCAAACGATATTGCAAAATCCCCCAACATTGGAAAAAATGGAAAGGTAAGCAGGCCTAGTCTTGACTTTCTTGACTTATATGAATGCTCAGAAACACCCACTTATCCTCTGATTCATGCAGAAAACAACCAAAGACATTTGCATTCGATCATTGCTTTTACTCGCTGAACCCCGAAGATGACAGCTTTGCGTCACAGGAGACTGTCTTCGATTGCGTGGGACGTGATATACTGGATAATGCATTTCAGGGCTATAATGCATGCATATTCGCCTACGGCCAGACGGGTAAGTGTACCATACCATCTTACAATAAAGGCCACTAACACGATCGTGACTCATTCTCTTCACAGGCTCTGGCAAATCTTACACAATGATGGGCTCACAGGAAAATAAGGGCATTATACCGCGTCTCTGTGACAAGCTCTTCTTGGCAATAGCGAACAAATCGACACCGGAGCTCATGTACAAAGTGGAGGTATCCTACATGGAGATCTACAATGAGAAAGTGCACGATCTGCTCGATCCGAAACCAAACAAGCATTCGCTTAAGGTGCGCGAACATAATGTACTCGGCCCCTACGTCGATGGGCTGTCGCAGCTCGCAGTCTCATCGTATCAGGATATAGACAACCTCATGACTGAGGGCAACAAATCGCGCACTGTCGCTGCAACCAATATGAATGCAGAATCGTCGCGTTCCCATGCCGTCTTCTCGGTCGTGCTAACACAGATACTCACCGATCAAGCAACTGGCGTCAGTGGAGAGAAAGTCTCACGCATGTCCCTGGTCGATTTGGCTGGCTCCGAGCGTGCGGTCAAAACCGGCGCCGTTGGTGATCGCCTCAAGGAGGGCTCCAATATTAACAAGTGAGTATTTTCTATATTAATTATATATATTTATTTACTTATTCACGATTTAAATATGCGTTTACAGATCCTTAACTACACTGGGTCTGGTCATATCCAAGCTGGCTGATCAATCGAATGGCAAAAAAGGTGGCAATGAAAAGTTTGTACCCTATCGAGATTCCGTGCTGACCTGGCTGCTAAAAGACAACCTGGGTGGCAATTCAAGAACCGTAATGGTGGCCACAATTTCACCATCGGCGGACAACTACGAGGAGACGCTCTCTACGCTACGCTATGCGGATCGTGCCAAGCGCATCGTCAATCATGCCGTGGTCAATGAAGATCCCAATGCGCGGATTATTCGCGAACTGCGGCATGAGGTGGAGACATTGCGTAGCATGCTAAAGCATGCCACAGGCTCGCCAGTTGGTGATGTCCAAGACAAGCTGGCCGAGAGCGAGAATTTAATGAAGCAAATCTCGCAAACCTGGGAGGAGAAACTGGTCAAAACGGAGCGCATACAAAACGAGCGACAGCAGGCTCTGGAGCAAATGGGCATAAGTGTCCAGGCCAGTGGCATTAAAGTCGAGAAGAACAAGTACTACCTGGTCAATTTAAACGCAGATCCGTCCCTCAATGAGCTGTTGGTTTATTACCTGAAGGTAAGCTCGATTTGCTGTTGTAGAAAATAAACATTAGCTAAGCCTTTAAACTATTCTAGGAACGCACGCTGATTGGCGGCCGCAGCATTAGTGGTCAGCAGCCGGATATTCAGCTATCTGGCTTGGGCATACAGCCGGAGCATTGTGTGATTACTATCGAGGAAACCGGGCTGTTTATGGAGCCCGTGCAGGGCGCTCGCTGTTTTGTCAATGGCTCCGCTGCGTTAGAGAAAACTCCGCTGCAGAACGGCGATCGTATACTCTGGGGCAATCATCACTTTTTCCGCGTCAACTCGCCAAGGATAGGAAATAATGCCACCTTGTGCGCATCGGAGCCACAAACACCTGCACAGCTCATCGATTACAATTTTGCACGCGATGAGATTATGCAGAATGAGCTAAGCAATGATCCCATACAGACGGCAATTGCACGCCTAGAGCGTCAGCACGAAGAGGACAAGCAGGTGGCGCTCGAGAAGCAGCGGCAAGAATACGAGCGTCAGTTCCAACAGTTGCGTAATATACTCTCGCCCAGTACACCCTATGCACCATATGCTCCCTACGACCCGCTGCGCATGGGCAAAGTAACGCCCAATACGCCTACCTCGCAGATGCGCGTAGAGAAGTGGGCACAGGTAAGGAACTAAATAACTTCTAGATATTGAGACTATAACTTATTGCCTTTGTTTCTAGGAACGCGATGAAATGTTCAGGCGTTCGCTGGGTCAGCTTAAGACAGACATTATGCGTGCCAATTCCTTGGTGCAGGAGGCCAACTTTCTAGCCGAGGAAATGGAGAAGAAGACCAAATTCTCGGTAACACTACAAATACCGCCAGCTAATTTGAGTCCAAATCGACGGCGTGGGGCCTTTGTTAGCGAGCCCGCAATTCTGGTAAAGCGCACAAATTCCGGCAGCCAAATCTGGAGCATGGAGAAGCTAGAGAACAAACTTATTGACATGCGTGAGATGTACCAGGAGCACAAGGAGCGCATACTCAACGGACTGGTGCGTGGCAATTCATTTACAGCATCACACATTCCATTCTTTGTCTTTTGTACTAACCATAAAACTTTATGTGTACTCGTATAATTCGCACACGCATTCAATTAACCCTTGATACAGCCCCTTATTGAGACATTCTCAGATGA
The DNA here is from genome assembly GCA_035045885.1 of Drosophila borealis. Lineage (NCBI taxonomy): Eukaryota > Metazoa > Arthropoda > Insecta > Diptera > Drosophilidae > Drosophila > Drosophila borealis. Next base: position 1,296,385 of record JAWNOR010000122.1, on the reverse strand, counting down.
TGAATTTGACGACAAGGTAATTAATAAGTCCCCGAATCCATGAACACACACAACTTAGCTATAGCATAACCTCAATATGTATGTTTAATTTCCCTTTAAATTAATGCTGTGCTGTGCCTTTTCAGGACGAGGACAATGGCAAGCCACAGGATCCGTTCTATGAGTCACAGGAAAATCACAATCTCATCGGCGTGGCGAATGTATTTCTGGAGGTGCTGTTCCACGATGTCAAGCTGGACTATCATACGCCCATCATAAGCCAGCAGGGCGAAGTAGCCGGTCGCTTGCAGGTGGAGATTCAACGCGTGGCTGGCCAAATGCCGCAAGATCGCATGTGCGAATCGGTGTCGGAGACCTCGTCGGCGGATTCTCGGGATGAGTACGATGATCCCGTGGATCCCATGGCCAATCAGATCACTTGCCGCGTCACCATCAAATGCGCCTCGGGACTGCCGCTGTCGCTGTCCAATTTCGTCTTTTGCCAATACACATTCTGGGGCCACCAGGAGATGGTGGTGCCTGTCATCAATGCCGAAACTACAGCCCTTGATCAGAATATGGTATTCAAATTTGAGCACACTCAAGATTTTACGGTTACCATTAACGAGGAGTTCTTGGAGCATTGCATCGAGGGCGCGCTTTCCATTGAGGTCTGGGGCCATCGCAGCGCTGGCTTCTCCAAGTCCAAGGGCTGGGAGGTGGAGCAGCAGCAGGCCAAGGCGCGCTCCCTGGTCGATCGCTGGGCGGAGTTGTCGCGCAAAATCGAACTGTGGGTGGAAATACACGAGCTCAACGACAATGGCGAGTACTCGCCCGTCGAGGTAACCAACCGCAATGAGGTGCTCACTGGCGGCATCTACCAGCTGCGCCAAGGCCAGCAACGTCGCGTCAATGTGCGCGTCAAGCCAGTACAGAACTCCGGAACCTTGCCCATCATCTGCCAGTCGATAGTCAATGTGGCCATTGGCAGCGTGACGGTGCGCTCACGACTGCAGCGACCGCTTGACTCCTACCAGGAGGAGGATCTCACTGTGCTGCGCGAAAAGTGGAGCGAGGCGCTGGGTCGCCGGCGGCAATACTTGGACCAGCAGATACAGATGCTTATCAAAAAGGAAGAGAAGAACGAACAGGAACGCGAGCGAGAGCTCAGTCTGGTGCATCAGTGGGTCTCGCTGACCGAAGAGCGCAATGCGGTGCTGGTGCCGGCACCGGGCTCGGGCATACCGGGCGCACCCGCCTCCTGGGACCCGCCCGCAGGCATGGAGCCGCATGTACCGGTGCTGTTTCTCAATCTTAACGGCGATGATCTCTCCGCGCAAAATACTAACGATGAGCTGTCCATATCGGGCATCAATTCCATTCTCTCCAAGGAGCACGGCCACAGATTTTACACGTTGCAAATCTTGCAGCATCTGGACAAGGATGTGTGCTGCGTGGCCAGCTGGGACTCGTCCATGCATGACAGCCAGGCGCTCAACCGCGTGACCGAGGCCAACGAACGTATCTATCTTATACTGCGCACCACAGTGCGCCTATCGCATCCCGCTCCCATGGATCTGGTGCTGCGCAAGCGTCTCAGCATCAATATCAAAAAGGGTCAAACACTAACCGATCGGCTGAAGAAGTTCCGTTTGGTGCGCGGCGAAAATGCCATTTGGCAAAGCGGCGTTACCTACGAGGTGGTCTCCAACATACCCAAGGCCTCCGAGGAGCTCGAAGATCGTGAATCGCTGGCCCAACTAGCAGCCAGTGGAGATGACTGCTCGGCCTGCGATGGCGAGACCTACATAGGTGAGCTGCAAGCGGATTGTAGGAGAGATATATATAATAATATGTTTTTATACTCTCAGAGAAATACACGCGTGGTGTCTCAGCAGTGGAGAGCATATTAATACTGGACCGTTTGCGTCAGAATGTGGCCGTTAAGGAGCTGGAGACGGCGCACGGACAGCCGCTCTCCATGCGCAAGACCGTCAGTGTGCCGAACTTCTCGCAGGTATGTGATGCCGCTCAACAGCTGCTTCAAAAGCTAAGCTTTCTAGTGCCTTTTGTGCTTACACCTCGCCACCCCACAACCGCTAGCAAAATAATATTTGTACAACTCAAATATTTGACTAAAAACGCAATTCTTTCTCTTTTCACAATTTCTATGCGCTTTCACCAAACAATTAAAAAACTAAAAAAAATCTAACCCAACAATAATTATGTTGTTCACACCGCACACAAAAAATATAAAAACGAACTAACTAAATTTAAAAAAATATTTAAACCAAATTTGGCGCGCCTAACAAACTGCAATTGTATTATTGGTATTATCTAAATCTATGTGTCGTGTGTGGGTGTATATATTTAACTGCCCTGTGCTGTGTACAAAACGCTTTTCACTGCGCACACAGACGGTCAAAGAAACCACCAACACCGGGAGTGTAAGTAATCTGTGTGCAATGTACTCGAAACACTATGTAAACCTATGCTTTCTATAGATACAAGCAATACTTGTCTAGTCTTTTTTGTAAAATCTCTATGTGTGTATATTTGTTGTTATTGTTTTGTCTATTTTCCTGAACCCCAAAGTTGATTTGTGCGCGTTTGCCAGTTTTGTTTGGTTTTTGATTTTCATTATGTTTTAATTTTTTTTATTTTTAACATTCTTTTCATTCACGATAATAAATAACATTTGTTGTTGTAAATATGCTAAATACAAAAATGCAATTTATGACGCCAAGAAACTCATGACTAAACTTATGCAGATCATGCGCTTCGATGCCTCCATGGAGTCGCTGCTCAATGTGGGTCGCTCCGAGTCCTTTGCGGATCTCAACAACACGGCGCTGGGCAATAAATTTACGCCAGGTATGTCATTTAATATGCTTTATGATGTTTACTTAACTAATGGACCGCACCTTGCTTGCAGCACACAGCGGCGCCGGAGGAGGCGCTGGCAATGGTGGTGTTATACGCAATCGACATAGCTTTGGCGGCAAGGGCAGCAGCGATGACTCCCCAGGGAAAGCCTTTGGCATTGGTATGTGTACCCCTAGGGAATTAACAGCGAGCTATCAACAATTTTATTTCAAACTCACCTTTAATTTTGAGCAACTTTTTCCAAACGTTTACGAACATAAAACCAAAGTTTTTTTTGTATCACAACATACATATATTCTCTAACTATACAAACTATATATTATCCATATATAAAATAAGTATTTTTATGCTTATGCGCAGCAACCCAACAAATAGGCTGCCATGCCCTAGAGCAAGGGATTTATCTTTGTTTACGTACTTAACATATATCTTTATATAGATTTTTTACAAAATTAATATCTAGCGCTGATTTTCTAACAAGTATTTAGCATACTTTATTATATATTCGTATTTCTAACTTGTAGCTAACGCGTTTATCCTAGACACATTCTCTTGCGGTCCGGCTATAAAAAGATAAATCCTTTAACAAAATGCTTTTAATATGCCCAAGAAATGAAAAGCAAGCAAATATTTATACAAACTGTTAATGCAATTGCCGCTTCAACTTGTTTCTAAAGTTCAACTTTTGCTTTGGCTTCAATGCAACACAATTGCAAAAAAAAAAAAAATAAATAAATAAATAAATAAAAAAGAACACCAACTCGATCTAATTTGGAATCGATTCCAAAATGCACATTACTTTTCACCTGTGCTCATACTACTATATTATTCACCAGAGCTTATCATATAAATTGACATATTGACCTACATACATCTCTCATTACAACAACTCTCACATACTATATCATATTCGAACACAAGCTCAGATTTCTTTCTATTATGTATAACTCGTACGTATGTCTGGTTCTTTTTTCACGTGTCATTATGTACTCTTTTTCTGTGCTTTCTCAAACAACTTGAAACAATTTCAAATTTTGAAATTCAAAACGCCAAAAAAAAATATAAATAAAATAAAAATAAATCAAACAAACAGGCGCTATACTGTCAGGTAAAGGCTGGCCCCATGTAAAGTGCATAGTATAAGATTGATTGAAAATTCATTAATTGTTAGTTGGCGTTTCAGTATGTCTGTTGTTCACACAAACACCCAAACACACACACATGTACACATACTAGCACACACAGTCATGCCCATGGACAAACAAAACTGGTCCAAAATGAAACATAAATGTTGAAGTCATCAATGTACCATACGTATTACCCCAATGTAACCTCATCAATTTAGAGGGCGGGCTGTATTACTAGTACTACAATTTAGTTAGTTATTTTGTAGTTTTGTGTTAGTTCTGTTTGCTGGTAAAACGTTAGCTGTCATATTCCCATAAACATACCCCATCATCAATATCAAAAACTCTTCCATCATAAGCCAACAAATTTCTTGTGCACTGAACAAGCAAGTTGCTAAAACTCGGCATCATTTGTGCATTTGTTTCGATTAGCGTCCATTTACATATGTTTCATTGTATTTCCATTTGTCTTCATTCATTGTACACTCCATACACACACATACTGCGTTTTCCAATTTCCCAACTTGGCGCACCATTCACAGCAGGCACGCAGAGCACGAGTTCCGAGCACGAGATCGAGCGCATTTAGTTAATCAATTGACGACCTAGTTCCTAATTCCTAGTTCTTGTTCATGTTTGTTGTGTTTGTTTTCTTTAAGTGTGGCGAACTAGTCGCCAGTTCAGCTAGTGAGTTACTTTTTTTTATTGTATCGCTCATCAAATCTTATTTAGTCATTGTAACTAAACATTCAAACATAATCATTGTCTTCCTTGAATACCCGTGGAATGCAGCGCGTCCAACATTTTTGAATCTCAATTTGAACTTGAACACATTGAGAATTGCGCCAACAAAACGTATGTGGTTTGTCTAGCTCTAAGCCCTAGCTAAGCTCTAGTATACCAAAGTTTCTATAACTAATCTATCTTTAATCTATTTATACAGCCTCGCCGGCAACGAGCAAGCTGCTGGGCATGCGCATGACCACGCTGCACGAGGAGCCTTTGGGCGGGCATCGTTCGCTGGACGAGGAGCCCGAGGATAGCTATAGCGATTCGGAATATGCCGCCGAATATGAGCAGGAGCGGCAGCAAAACAAAAGCCTCGCCACACGCTCCCGTCTGACCGCCTCCAAGACCATGGACTCGTTCATGGATGTCAGCAGTCATTCGAATCAAAGCTATCTCAGCTACACATCCAGCGCCAATGCGAACATGAAGCATCTAACTGGACTGGCCACGCTCAGCATGAGCTCGTCTACCAGCAGCGGCTACGGCTCGCAAGCCGTGTCCTGCAATAACTTAAGCAATGAGGACATTACCTCCATGCGCTCCATGAGCATTGATGAGACGCCAGGTGAGTGCGAAGCTTATATGTATATATATAAAACTATTTGTCCTGATTGACTGACTGACTTATTGAGGATCAATGCACAGCCAGAACTGCATTTTTACTGTCGTTAGGGTCTTAAATAGATTCATTCGCAATTGGGAAATTTCTTGAAAATCTGTTGTATGAAACTTTTTTGTTAACCATTCGGCTGGCTTCAGCATTTTTGTTTTGTTATTTGTGAAATTGTTTTACGTGTTTCATACTTTTTGAAAAATCGACCTCCCTATGTGGAAAATTCGGATCCGAGGAATCCACGCTTCGTCTAGAGTAGCTTCAAACAATTTTGTAACCATCTAAATTCGAAATTAATCAAAGCGCGTTTCAACTATTTTGGAAAATCCACACCCATGTATGGAAACCGCACGGAAAACTGTTGTGCACAATTTTTTTGTTCTTCAAGCGATCAGCTAAATTCAAAAGTTTTTTCAAAAATTATTACCTGTTTCACCGATTTGCGGAGGCCACCCAACGGACGGAAAAAGGGAGTTTAAATTGGAGCATTTTGTTTTTCATTCAAAGGATTGGATAGCAATTCTCAAATATCTATGTAAAATGTCATGCAGGACGTGAGGTTTCGACGGACCCGGGCAAAGCCAGTTAATATTCGTACTATATATTCCTATTGTTTGTAGATTTCGATCGTATAAACTCCCATTCGCCGCCAAATCGCCAGACACGCGTCAATCCCTTCCTGAAGGACATGCCAAAAGCCAAAACGCAGGATGCTGAGGCAAAGAAGCTGCAACAGACACTCACACATCCGCTAGAGCAGCCCAAGGATAATGCACAAAGCGATGAGGAATGTGAACAGCAGCAAAGCAATAACAATGAGAGCGTCAAGTTGCCAGTGCCAGAAATGTCACAGGAGGGGGAGCAGCAGCAGCAGCAGCAGCAGCGGGAGGTGGTGCAGCAGGAGCAGCAGCTGGATGTACCTGAACTCGTGCAGGCCACAGACAATCAGAATGGCAATAAAATGCTGGAGCATGCCGCAGACACTAACGAAACAGTCGAGTCAGTTGAACAGCAACTTGAAGGCAATGGCATTGTTAAAGAGCAGCTGCCTCCGGGCAAAGTAATGCGACGCAAAAAGTCCGCAACGCAGCCACCGAACAATGGCGACAACAGCAGCAACAACAACAACAACAACAACAATGGCAGCAACAGCAACAATACGAGCCAAGTGACACGCAACAACCAACGCGCCTCGGTTGCCAAAATGGAGGGTCTGGGCGCCTATTTAGATGTCAATGCCAGCATCATGTCCAGCAGCACAGAGGTGGAAGGTGTGTATGCCGCAAACGAACCTGGGAATCGTTGTTTTATTTCCGCTATGTTAACAGATGATGGCAAGGATCTGGACGTGACGCTGCCCGAATGGATTGTGGTGGGTGAATCGGTGCTTATACGTCCGTATAACACCAGCGGCGTTATTAGCTTTGTGGGCACCACACATTTTCAGCCCGGCGCCTGGATTGGCGTGGCGCTGGACACGCCCACAGGCAAGAACGATGGCACCGTGCAGGGTATACAGTACTTCCAGTGCAAGCCCAAGCACGGCATCTTTGTGCGCGCCGATAAACTGCTTCTGGACAAGCGCGGCAAGGCGATGCGCGCGTATAAGGCGACCGAGAAGAGCAACAGCATCAGCAAAGGTGGGCAGCCATAGACGAATCAAATGACAACCACATTTCACAATTCACACATTAAATGACTTCTTGCAGAGATGAGCAGCTCGATGACGCGCTCGAAGAGCCGCGGCGAATCGCTGAACGTGTCGGCGCGCAAATGATTGTACCCAAAATGTTCGCATCAGCTGCAGCGTTGGACTAATTGCAGGCAGTCGACGCTGGTTAGCAGTGGAGTTGGTGCAACTGCAGCTGCAACTGCAACTGCGACTGCGACTCCAACAACCTGCCACAGATTGCGTGCAACCAGCAACGCTGCGGATGCGAACAGTCATGGCAAGAAGTGTTATGCCAATCGACGCTCGACGGCCTTCTAAGGTCGCCAACGATGCACATCGTCCAGCAACGAACAATGCGGAGCATTATCCAATTACACGCTAGCTTAACTTACTCTCTATCGCACCGCATGCCGCAATTACACACACACACACACAGACACACACACCTAATACCAACGCTTTGATATGTATTTGTAAGGCGGTGTCTACAGCAGAACTAGCAACTAGCAATTAATTAACCAAGCGGCCCCCTCTCTCTGCCAGCTGCACGCGATTCTAATGGATTAACTAAGCAAAGCGTTTGCGTAGTTGCATTAACCAAGTGCAATACCACGAACACTTTGATACCCTTAGTCTATATGGTAGTTTATAATTATGATCGTTTAAATGTGTATGTGTGTATGTTTCCTAATGGTTTTATTCCGATTCAATTGGTTGAGTTCTTTGTAGTTAATTAATGTTTGCTGCTTTTTGATAAAGCACGAATTTTACTATATTAATATATATATATATATATATTTTTTTGTACCGGTTGATTAATTGATTGCCTAGTTTAGTTCAATTGTTTTTTGTACGTACGAAACTTTATTTTATATTTGTATATCTTGAACTATATCAATGTGACTTGGTTAATACTACTACGAGCTTATTTTTTATTGTTATGGACTATATCAAATATATGAAATCAGTTGTATATAAATATTTATGCAGTAAGTTTTACCAGACATGCAATACTTTTTCAATATATCTCCCTTATAATTGAGCTCACATTTTGTTTAGCGCATTTATATATATATATATATATACATATATACCGACAAGAAACCAATACAATATTAGTGTATAATAACATATTCCATATCGCTGCGCCTGTGCTAAACAAGAAAAGCGAATCAAGATTAAATTAAACTAATTATCTTGTATCTTGTTTTGAGAACAAGAAGCTTGGCATATGCGCGGTATATATGTTAATTGTATTATTTGATGTGATGTATTTATAATTTTTCCATTTATATTGTATATTTAAATAAACTTCATTTTGCTATACATATATATATATAGATATATTTATATACGTTTTTGGGTTATGTCTTATTATTTTGCTATTCGATGTGCAATATGAATTTTTTGTCTGTATGAGTATTATTATTTGTATAATATATATACATATATCGATCAATGTTGAAGGTTGTGCGACAATGTTTGTGAACCATTAACCGAACACTGATACAGAATGAAAGGCTTGCGTTAGTCCAAAGATTGTGGACTGCGTGGAAAAAGATATGATGGAAATGAAGCAATAATTGTGTTGAATGTTCAATTTTATGTTTAAGATAATCTATGACATATGAGATATATATGAAAAGATAAACAGCAAACCGGCTGACGAACGTTTGTACGTAAACGTATCCATCCATCCAACAACCAAGACATCCAAGACACTCCAAACTGAGTCTGAGATAAATTGCAATTTACAAACAATAAAAAAAAATAACAAACAAAAATACTTATAATATCAAAAAGAAAACATAATAATAACTGCAACCGACAACAAGCGATTTACACTTAGAAACCAAAATTCAAAACAGAAAAAAAGAAAACAAATATTCCAAATATGAGTTGAAAAGTTAAAGTAACCCAGCTGGAGGAACTACAGCCAGCCAGTCAACCAGTATAATACTTATATGCATACATGAATATATATTATATATTAGGTATACATATGTATATTTTCGAACTGTGTTTTCTACTTGCATCAACTACCAAAAACCAAAAAAAAAAAACAAAAAAAAACAAAATATATACTTGAAAATACGTCCAAAATTGAAAAATTCAAAGCAAGCTAAAAACTACAATATATATATACAATTACATAATAATTATATATATGTATATATACATACATAACTATTTATTTACCAAAATGATACACATAATTTAAACTGACAACTAAATACTATATCTTCGGTTGGCCGAAGCTAAAATGCTCCTTGAGAAAGTATTGAAAAACGAAATCAATTTTTTTCGAGTTCGAGAACAACAATTTTCATCTAAATAATGCTCAAAGAGCATTCAAAATAATACAAAATCATAATATTTGGTGTGTGTGCAATTAGTAGACGCCGCATTTGAGTTCTTAAGATTTGGTTCAAGAAAACAGAAAAAAAAAATCATTAAATTATTGCAACCCGCCCAGCAACACAATTAAATGTACACGAGTGTACATAAAGGCGCATTAAACATACATAAAACTAAACATTAACTGCAAAATATAAAGAAATATTACTGAAATTTAATGCATTTAATAAGCGTAAATAACATTCAAATAGAGCTTGAAATAATGAGAGATATTCCGATTTAAATAAAACCAAAAACATTTAATCAAATTAAAGGCACGCATAATGCGCTTTCAATGTATTGTAAAATAGTTGAGAAAGAGTTTAAAAAATTGCATTAAATAACTAAAAAAATAAAGTGCTTGCTAATCGCATCTACTAGAACCTTTAGTACACATATGTATTTAGTTATAGAGTGTAGAACGGCAGAATGCAATGTAGAAATCGAGATTGAAAATGCATGCACATTAAAAAGGTACCTCAAAGCAAGAACGCAGCATCTAACCCCCCCTATGTTATATGGCACACCCTAGGAGCTATTGCCCTATCAGACAGTTAAATGTAGATACAATATGATTTGCAAGTCATATAATACACCCCGGTAAACATTATAGTATATATACTACTTAATACTTATATAGGCTCGGTATGAATAGATGTTATTTTATGCATTGGCTTCGCATAGAAGAGCAGCATATACATTTTATGTGGATGTACTAATATGATAAAAAAAAAACGATACTCGTAATTTTGAGCACTTTAGAGCTTTTAGCACGATCAACGAAATAATTGTTATTAATACATAAACAATACATCAATTACAAATTGTAGTCTTTGTCCGCAAGAAAACCATTTACCATTGAACAACTACACAAATAATGTTGAATAAACAATAGGAATTAGTAAAAAGAACAAATGCTTTTATTGTGCAATCAACAAATACACACAAATATCAACACACAGAACACAACACGAGCTCTAAATGCAGTTGTTAATTTTATTGTAAAATTTCACTTTGCTATTGTAGTTGTAACTTTTGTGTACTTGCATTAACAATTTCAAGACAGACAACTAAAGAAAACAAAAACAAGAACAATTTCTGTAATTTATACTTACTTATTTTACTCCAGTTTTAGTAACTTAATGAACGTCAGCAAAAATACAAAAAAAAAAACAAAACAAAACAAAACGCGTATTCAACAAATTCGATTAAATTTAAACAACAACAAGAAATTATGTATTTAAAAATCTATAAATATACAAAACGTGCAATGAGCCGCATTGTGTTTAATTATCAAGCTCCATACCTTCTTCGTATAGAGACAGGCCCAGCTGTGTAAATACCTGAGCTACACACATACTTACCTTGACTTAAGCGACTTACATACGTGTTTGCCCTGAACTAGACCTCTTTTGATGTCTTTCGGCAAAGACTTGACCCAGCCAGTCAAAAAGTATATATGTCATGTGTTGTTTTAATCTTCCGTTTGGAAGTTGTTTTATATTTGATTTTCAAAAAAACAGATGGCAAAAAATGTTGTCGTTAGTTAATAAATGCTTACAACGCTTTTAATGTGGTTCTCACGCATTGCATTTAAGACATAGTTTGATTATTCGAGACTCTGCAATTAGTTGAACTGCATTTTGGAATGCGAGTGTTATGATGAATTTATCATTTGATGATCACATAGCAATTATAATTATTATTATTCAAGCATTTACATAGGAATATTATGCACATAAACCGATATAATACATCAACTTCTTCTAGTTTCCAATTATCTTCTTTCTTTTTTTTTACACAACAAATGCACAACACATATTGTATCTTGTTTTCTTTTATGGTATAATATTTTGACTTGTTTTTTGATTTGTGTTGATTTTGTTTGATATTCACTAACTACAACTTACACAATCTATATAGTATATATAGTGTATATATTATATAGAAAATATACATATATATGTATTTCTATCATTGTTTTTTTTTAAATTGTTATTTACACATGTTGTTGCGTTAATTTGAGTCTGTAGTTAAAAGCGCTTCGCTTCGCTTAGTCAGTTTCTCTCAGTTGCAATTGGCTTGGTCCGCTCGCTGGGGCTGGCCACAGGCGTGTGTGTGAGTGTGTGTGTGTGTGTATAAACTTATTCGTGTCCAATTATCCATCGCTGCGTCTCACTGGTCAGATCGCATGGCGCCACCTGTGCATCGTCCATGCTCTTGAGGCCCTCGTGATCCAGGCACATGCCCGTGTTGCTGTGCACCAGCTGCTGGTTCTCGTACTTCCACTGCTCGTTGTAGTCATCGTTCTCCAGGCAGGGCACCATCACGATGCGGTACGGTGGCGAGCTGCTGTGCTGGACTGTGGCGCAGCTGATCTCGTTGCGCAGCACTTGGCTCTTGGTGTAGGAGAAGAGCTGCGACTTTTGCAGCTCCTTGCCACAGGGATATAGGCCCAAGTTGTAGGGTTTCTCGTTGTTGCTCAGCAGATCGTCAGCGCACAGATTGGCGTGCACGGCCTTAATTCTGCCCCAGGCCTTGACATTCTTGTTGGGCACAAATTTCTCGGGATACACGTTCTTCAGGTACCAGTCAAAGCTCTTGCAGCGCAGCTTCTTGCGCAGCATCACGCGATGCGTGACATCGCCAATGTCCGCATGGAACTTCAGATCGGGTCGATTCAAAAAGAATACGTTTATATACTCATCCATCCAGACCAGCGCCATGCGAGCGGTATTGATGCCGTGCGTGTCACGATCATTGGGGAATCTGCGAGGAAGGAGATTGCAGTTAAAAAAAGGATTAATCAGGGCTTAAAATATATACTCACTTGTAGGGATGGAAGTCGCGGAAGATGTGGCCCACTCGGGAGCAGGGTATTGTCTCGATGGTGCCGCCACACTGCCAGATTCTGAAGGACATCTCCAGATTCTCACCACCCCAGCCATCCATCTATAAAGTCAAAACACACTTAAGCAAATGATGCAGTTCGTCCTGTGCCCGCGGCTCACCTGTTCGTCGTAGCTGCCCACCTCCCAGAAATAGCGTCTGTCCATGGCAAATAGGCCGCCCGCCATGGTGGGACTATAGGCAGGGCAAATCTCGCGTGGCTGACTGCATTCCCTGCTCTGGCGCAGCTTCTCGCGCTCGGACAGATTCACCCAGTCGAAGTGGCCGTTCCACTGGAAGCCGCCCACCTGGAAGGACTTGTAGCCATTGGTGCTATACTGAAAATCATTCGCATCGATCACATCAATGATGGGCACCAGGACACTGGTGCGCGAGTCCTTGATACGCTGCAGCAGCGGCTCACACCAGCCCACATTCGCCTCGCAATGGGCGTCCAGAAAGATGAGCACATCGCCGCTGGCAATCCGAGCGCCGGCCAAGCGGGCGCGTATCAGACCCAAGCTGTTGGCGAAAAACAAGTCCAAACTTTCCTTTAGCAAAATGGTATTTTTTTTTTTTTTGGTTTTTTCTTTCTTTTTTTGAGAATTAAATTATTGGGTCAGCGAACAGAGAGGCGCGCGCTAAGCGAATAGTGCACGCCGAGATACGAAAGATATACAAAATAAAAGTCAAAAAACATAATCATGAGTTGACGAACAGGTTTTACGGTTTCATTTGGTGCCCTCGACAAACGACACGGCCTGTGGGGTATGCCGCGCAGGAAGTAGGCAATGCAACGTGTCTTGCATTGAGCTTGGCAATGATAAATGATAATAAATGGCTCGTGAGGATTCGAAGTGCAAATTTAACTTGAACTCCAGCTCTTTTTGTGGCTTATAGCTAGCCAAGTCAATTGATCTCTGCTCGACTGTATGGCCCAAGGGGTATTTGATAGTCGTCATAGCTAAATGATTTGATTGACTTTTGAAATTTTTGAACGTTTTTCAGTTCTTCAACTTTTAAAGCTGTGAAGAAGACGCTCCAAGTCATTCTGTCCGTCCGCCCATCCGTCCGTCCAATTGTGAGTCTGTGCCGCAAAACGAGTTATTCAAATGAAGGCGATCCAAACGATATCCACTCGAACGTGTGTTTGTGTTAATTTCACAGCGCACAAGTTGAATGTGCATTCGATTAGCTGTATAAAACTTTTCCTAGCCCAGCCAGAGGCCGAGCAAAGTGTGCCAAATTGCTGTGCCCTTTCCCCCATTACACTACCTGTCCACTCCACCGTCCCCCCCTCGCCCTCGCCCTCGCCCCTCACTCACCGATTTTTGAGCCGCAGAATTGTCACCTTGCCGCTGGGAAAGCGTGTTCTCGTATAATGATCCAGCTTGCCGCCCAGCTCCGCATTGTCGCTGCCATCGTCCACTAGGATGACCTCCTTCAGAGCCTTCTCGTTGCAAGTGTTCAGCGTGCTGTGCACCGTGCGCACCAGCACGGAATAGGGTTCATTGTAGAATATAACGATGACACTGGCCGTGGGCAGTGTGCTCGGATCATCGTACTTCTGCGCCAGGCACAGCGGATTGCGATGATCGCCAACGGTGCGATTGTAGGACAGCTGCTCGCTGAGCTCCTCGTTCAGTGCGATCTTCTTGTAGATCTTATCGCCACGCGCCTTGGCAGCGCCATGCAGATGCACTGCGGCACCTTTGTTGCCCAGACTCGGATCCTGTTTCTTCAGATCCAGCTGTATGATCTGCTCGTACGGCGACAGTGTAACGGGTCGTATCTCGTTCTCGCCCTCGTCGAGGTACCTGTCCTGCGACCGATGCCGCAGCGCTGCCGGCCTGACCCGGACGGGCAGCGGGAAGTCATCGCTGGCCGGCTGAACTTTCAGATAGAGTATGAAGCACAGCGCGACGAGCACAAATATTATAACTTTGCCGTAGAAGGAACGAAACCGAGGCAGCATTTTGGTGGTTGTCTGTGTGTGAATCTGTGTTTGTGTGTGTGTGTGGCTTGTTCCTGTTCCTGTTGCTGTTGTTGTTGAGGTAGAACGGACTGCCTCCGCTCGCTGTTAACTTTCAATTACAACGTTGCAGCGTGGACGTGGCCCTTGGACTGCTGCTGTTGCTGCTGGATTGTTGATTCATTTGTCACACTGCCCGCTGGCTTTAAATACATACATAAATAGACGGGCAAATATTTTTTGTTAAATTTGTATACATACATGCATGCATATGTTGCTGTGTCTGCGCCCGCAGCTTTCGTGTATATTCAGTTTTTATTTATTTTTTTTTTATTTATATACATATATTTATTCATAAATATACTCCGTTTTGCAAGCAGCTCAAGCGCTTTGTGATGTGGCGTCTGTGGCTTAAACTAGACTAAACGTTAATTCTAGTCGTTGCGGTCGCTGTCGCTGTCCGCTCCGCGCCGCCCATTGCTGCTCGCACCTAGCTACGTATGTATGTATGTACTGGTATCTGGTATGTCTGTATGTATGTATGTATGTGTATTTGGCTTAACTGTTGCTTCTTCTTCTGTTGCTCGGTGCACACTTCTGGGCTGCAACGCAGCTACGCATATTTACAGCATGTCAACTGTTGCCCTCGCTTTAATTGACGTTTTATGTTTGTTTAACGCGTCTGGCACTTGTTATTTTACGAAATATTGTTTTGCGAATATACAAAAACACTTACGAGCAACTTGCAGGTGATGCGGCGTTGCCACCTGTTAGCAAGTGTATGGGCAGTGGATGCGTTCAGCATGAACAATCATTTGGTGTTCACTAAATGTTGCTGTCTTTAACAGTGCAGACAAAATTAAAAGCTAAAATCAACTAAATTTATTTAACTTTGTAATTATAAACATTTATCACACAATGTTCCATTTAATATTGTTTGGCCAGACGGCAATTTGGTAAACTGTGACTGTGTGCTGTGAACGCGCCTACTCTTGTTTTTTTAGCAGTCTGGCAAGCCCATATTTAAAGTGTGCTGTTAGGCGTTTTAGGCATGTGTTGGTAAATGTGCACAGAGCGCCAAGATTTGAATGTGAGAAATGCCAGTATTATATTAGCTGAAGTTATTTAGACTTTTCATAATAATATTGTAAATATAATTAGATGTAAAAAGATTTAAATGCAATTTAATTGGGTTTTGGTTATAGTGTCTCTCTTTGATAAAGTAAGGGAGTGAATTTTTGATTTTGTGACTACCAAAAGTTGTGAGTTAACGAGAGTGGGCGCAAAGTGCGTTCGAGAGCGGCTTGAAAATGGGACTGAAAACGAAAGGGAACTACTGAATGTGCCGAAGGGCCGAGGTGTTCAACTCAAAACTGTCGCACTTGACACTTTTGTTGTCAACTTAATGCACAAATTGCATGTTCACCTGTTGTTAAAATGAAAACAAAATGTATTTCCTATTCACAAAAAAAAACAACGTTGTCTGAATCGTTGTCTTTGCTTTCTTGGCTTTGACACGCGATGACACCTTGTTGTTGTTGTTGTTGCTGCTGCTTCGTTGCGCATAATTGAAATATTATTTTAATTTTAGACTTTCATTTATTCAAAAAACCGAAATAAGGTTAACAAATTTATCCTATATTTAGCCCCGATGCTTTTGTGATTAATTTCGCTAATTAACTTAGGTATTTCTTCGTTTTGTTTTTATCCATCGCCAAATATTGTTGCTGCTCTTCGGGCCATAATTAATACGTTACGTATACGCAAGCTTGTCGCTGCGGGGGCCGCCGCCACAAAAAAAGGGTTCAAAGAGCTCCCTAACTCAACGGTAATTGGAGTTTTTGGAGCGGGCCTGAGCGGGGCGCTCGATTGTGGGAATCCGGCGCCAAGTGGCGAGAGATGGTGTAAGGTGCAAGTGGCTCGTTTTGCAGATCTGCGCTAACGCTCTTTAATAGCTTCCAGCGACAAAAACTAGGAAGGAAATAAATTACTTTGCCAGTCACACACCGTTTGCCAAAGTTTTTCTTTTGTTTTTCTTTCTCCAGTGTTTTTCGTTTCTTCTGCCCGTTGCCGACATTTCGCATTTGATTTGTGGCGACCTCAAAACTGTTAACTGCCAGTTAAATTGTAACAGCGCCAGTTAAATTGTAACATTGGGCCAAATTACGATTTGATTTTGGTTTTTTTAACACCTTTAATTTCATAAGCAACCGATTTTGGGCACATTTAGCGCATATTCAATTTAGTTTTTGTTGATCATTTAAGGTTGAATTTGTAAAGTTTTATGAGGCGTAAAAATATAAAACCAAATGCATTCAAGGTATACGATTTTAGGAGCTGCTTCTTTAATTGCAGCCCCAATGATACGCACATATGTTATTCGATTGGCTAAAAGATATTTGTTATTGACTTTCAGAGCGAGGCCTCATTAACAGGCACAAACAAAAACAAATAGCCAACAGTTTAGGCTCGAGATCTGACCATAATGACATTAGCCACAAAACCTATTTAATCTGAATGACCCTGAGGGCTCTGCTTGGGTCTGGCCTGCTCCGTTTGCCCATTTTTGTGGTCTTCATGTTATGCGGATAATCATCGCGCCTCATCATCATCATCTTCGCAATCCATCAACAGACAACGCATAATAATAGAATTTGAAAAGCGATTGCAATTGAAAAATTGTTAACCACAATTTATTTTGTTACGGGCTTTTTTTTTGTTGTCTTTCTTGCGATGAGTTGCTCTACAAAATGTCAAAAGGTTGGGCAACTAAAATGATTGCTCTTTATTATTTTGACACACAAAAGGAGCTGAGCTCGAGCTAGGAGCTGATTTTCGTAATACTTTATCAATTGGTTATGGGAAATATATAATTCGAATTATTGGGAAAATCAATAACTATTCAAAGAGATGCTGGGAACAATTTGTTTGGAAATTTTCAAGTTGTCTAGAGCTCTGTTATTTTAAGATACACAATCATTAACTTAACAGTTTTTATATAATTCATTTATAATAATGTATAGCTATATACATGATGGTATTTGGGTTGTCAGGAGCTTAGAAGCTTATTTATGGTTATTAGATTAAAGTTTTTACTCAACAAAAGAGCCATACGATCATGTATAGATAGACGAGAGATAGGTACATAGATAGCTGTTCAAATAGGTATCTAGATAGACAGAATAACAGATAAATAATAGATAAGCAGATACAGCTGATGGATACATATTGAAAGATGCATGGATGGATGGATGGATAGATAGATAGTTAAGTAGATAGGTATATAGGGAGAAAGATAGATAGATAGATAGATAGTTTGATAGATAGATAGATAGATAGATAGACAGACAGATAGATAGACAGATAGATGGATAGATATATAGATACATATATATATATGAATAGACGGAAAGAAAGATAGACAGATGGATAGATATATTTATATAGATAAATAAATAGATAGATAGATAGATAGATAGATAGATAGATTAAGATATTGACAATCAGTTTATATAAAACTATCTATCTGAATCTATCATATCTCTTCGTCAACATTCATCTACAAATGATACCCTTAGCTATCCTATATAGACATAGGTCGAAATTTCTCACCTCCGTAACTCGGTCAAATCTCTTCCGATTTTCACGAGGTTTGGCTCTTTGTTCATGGCTTGGCCTCTAAATCAATTTATCATCTAAATCTGGCAACATTATTTTTGGTCAAAATTCATGTAAAAATATTGGCTTACTTTGGCTCTCAGAGATTTTCTTGTATACGTACCACGGGCAAGGCCAGCTATATCTATATATATACAGATAGATAGATATCTAAATTGAATCAAAAATAAAATCCATCTATTTAAATTATGTGACCACCTAAAACCTATTATTATACCTATTTTCCATTAAAAGTCGTGCCAATCTGAAATCGAAAATGTTTTCGAATCTAGCCCAAATCCGCTTTTAATTCATGTACGGCTTGAGTCTTATCTCCTGTCCTACTACAACACACATAACACAGTTTAAACAAGCTCCAATAGCTGCTCAGCTACTATTATTAGCCCGCAAACAAAAAAAACACCTTTAAACCGCTTTTCGGCCGTTTAACACACTTGCAATTTGGCAAACTACAAATTACACTCTTCGCATTTCCTCGACCAAACGATTGTAGACAACAATTTCATAACTTCAAATAGCTGCTAGATATGAGAAACAATCCATAAAATCGATAAAAAAAAACAGAAAACTACGAATTTGAAAACTGAAGAGAAAAATGCAATATTGAAAGCGTTTGTTCAACGTAATCAAAGCGGATTAACAATGCGCAGCTCTTGTATCCGCAACAATATCACCCACTGGGTAAATACCTGGCGCCGGGCCCAAGGCCGTCTTCGACCAGGGCCAGGGGCAGGGGCAGGGGCAGAGGAGGGGCACGCGACAAAAAAAGCCGCTGTGACTAAGTCGCTAATATGTTTGATAGTTTTAATTTCTCTGTCTCTGTCAGCGCGTCAGGTAGTTAAATTAGGCTTTGCATAAGCGCCACAGACGCCCGCATTGTTTAAGCATTTATGGGATCGAGATGAGGCATTGCCGCAAGAGCCCCGTCATCGAATTTGCAGTTATGATTGCGGCTCCAAAAAGGGCAACATTTAAGCGGGGCAAATGCTCTGCAGATGGAATGCGTATGCACAACATTTCCAATTGGGTTTTCACAATCCGGCCACAAATTGATTCATAGATAACATTGAATACCTTTTAAAATCGCATATTGATTTCAATCAGAGAGAGCAAAGAAAGACAGAAACAACGAACAACTTTGTGCGGACGTTAGTCAACGTTTGCCGTTTTTTTACGATGTCATTTAAATGAAAATGGAAATGCGTGGTTATATGGCAGCTAAAAAAATATCTATAGACATATCTATATACATGTATTTATGGGGGAGCATCCGCCAGCATTTTTGAAGCGGAGGCGGCTGGCTCAGCTCGTTAATGGGGTTTAGAGTTCAGCGCCTCGGCGCACGGCTTAAAAAATGACTACAAAATGCGTGGCTTATGTAATTGGGAGCATTCGGCGACAGGGCAATTAGTGGACTAGTAGCTAAGCCGCCACGTTGAGCTGCAAAATTGATTACAGATCACTTATCACGTTTTTTGAGGTGGCCAGGCAAACTACTTTTAAATGTAATTCCCAGAAATAATCTATTTCACTGTAAAACCAGTTTTAGAAGGGTTTTCAAGCCAAAACTGAAATCAGCTTAAGAATAGTTTTAAATTCGCTTCAAATCAAATCTAAAGCAGTTTCAGAACTCTTTTTAATCAATTTAAAATCATTTTTCAACAAGCGACAAAACAGTTTTAAAAACATATAAAACGTGTTTTAGAATAGTTTCAAGCCAATTTGAAACCAGTTTTACAATTGTCTTCAAACCATTTTAAGCTAGTTTTAAAAAAGTCTTAAGCTAATTTTAAACCAGTTTTAGAATATTTTAAAACAATTTAAAACCGGTTTTGAAAAGTTTTCGACCAAGTTTAAACCAGTTTCAGAATTTCCAATTTGAAACCACTTTTAGAACAGTTTTGAAGCAATTTGAAACCACTTTTAGAACAGTATTAAACAAATTTTAAACAACATTAAAAGCATTTTACCTGATTTAAAGCTGCTTTAAACCTGTCTAAAACCAGAATTTCCAATTTTAAACCACTTTTAGAACAGTTTTGAAGCAATTTGAAACCACTTTTCGAATATTATTAAACAAATTTTAAACAAAATTTAAAGCATTTTACCTGATTTAAAGCTGCTTTAAACCTGTCTAAAGCCGGTTTTAGACATATCCATTTTTAAAACCATTTTTTTTTCTCTTCAAACCGCATTTATTTAGTTGCTAAGCAGCCAAAAGCAAGCTCGTAAGCTAAAGAAGCAAGTGCAGCGCATTCAGAGAACAACTGTGGAAAGTCAAAAGTATCTGCCCCAGCAGAACTCGACGGCAAAGCAAAGGCAGGCGATCAGATGGGCAGTCGCATAGAAATAGAATATCCAGGAGAGATCGCGAACATAGACCGCCTCTTCATTCGGCTTGCTAGAGCTGTAGTCCACCAGTTTGGTCATGTTCAGGTTAACCATGTCGGAGAAGGCTCGGCGAATCCAGAACTGCATCACGCCAAACTCCCACATGGACAGCGTGTGCTGGTCGAAGAGCCGGCGATAGGGCCAGTGCCGGCGCACGGGCAGGCACATGAGCATGAAGCGATGCAGGCAGACGTCCTCGGAGTAGTAGAAGAGGGGCTCCTTGAAGAGCTTCTGCTGCTCGCTGTAGGACTTCCAGCGCAGACGGGTGACCGGGTAAATGAAGCTGGCATTGAAGGTGTCGCGCAGATGCACAAACTGGTGCCAATCGTCCAGGACGAATGCGTTGCGGGAATGGTTCGTGGTCACATTATAGCTCTTGAGCATGCGATTCGCCTCGATGCGATCCACGGCGATTCGGTAGGGCGATTCGCGAAAATCGGCAAAGCTGCGCAGCATCGACTCGGCCGGCGGATGTGTGAAGAACGACTGCAGATAGCACTCGTACATGGTGGTGGTCATGAGGCTGGCGAAGCACAGCAGCAGGCAAATGGCCTTCAGATGGCGGCCGGCCGCCAGGGGCCACGGGAACGGCTGGCCGAGCAGGCCGCGCAGGCAGCGATCGTTGAGCAGCACCCGGCTGAGGCTCAGCCGACGCCAGCTCAGCTCCTGGCTGTAGATGAGCAGCAGCGAGAAGATCAGGAACAACAGCAGCAGCACGCCCACCACCAGAGGCTCCACAATCACCGTGTAGATCTTCTTGTAGGGCAGACGCGCCGGCACGGGTATCATAAAGCAATACGACGAGGACCCAAACGGATAGCTCAGATAGTCCATGTTATCCGATGTCAAGGTGGTCGTCAGCGTGCCAGCCACATCCAGCTCGTTCTGCTGCACCCGACGCTCCATATCGCCATAGTACGACGTCTTGCCCAGCTCAATGCCCGGACGCAGCTTCAGCGTGGCGTTCACGCGCCGCACAAACGTGCTGATCAGATTGCACACAAAGCCCGCCATCTGCAGCTGCCCGGTGCTGGGATTGCGATAGAGTATGGAACGCGGCACCAGCTGATCCGGTTCGCTTACGATAACGGCGCCCTGCACATTGCCGTACTGCTGCACATAAATGGAGCTGGAGCTCGAGTTGTAGCTGGAGCTGGAGCTGGCGAGCTGCACATAGTTGGGCTGCTGAAAGAGGCGACAGCTGTACACATTGCCCCGGGCATCCAGCATGGCCACATTGTGCTGCTCCCGGGCAAAGTAGAGCGCGCACAGCCACTGCGGCCGGATCATGGCCTCCAGCTGGACCAGGCGTCGCGCCTGCTGCAGCTGCAGCAAGGTGTGCGGATTGTGCTCCCGCTCGGCGGTAAGGCCGCAGCACAGCAGCAGCGTCGACTCGCTGTTGAAGCGCCAATCCGCCAGGCTGCTGCCATTGCTCAGCAGCACCGCCGGCAGCTCCAGCTGCGGCAGCAGCTCATGGAACACACACGGCGCCCGTCCATAGACCACGATCGTCTCGAAGTGCCGCTCCAGGCGAATGCGCTGCAGCAGACGCTCCAATTGCTGCTTTTCCTGGTTATCTGCTTGGTCCGGCCAGTCGCCCAGCTGGACGCAGTGCAGCCGCCTGCACAGGCAGCCCAGCACGAAGATGATGAATAACCGCATGACGCCGAGTCCTGCGGCCATCACGCAACTGTGGCCCTGCCTCGACTTGCGGCTGGCTTTTGTGTGTTGGCCCATTGGCGTGCAGTTGGCTTGTTTTGTGCGCCGTGTTAATATGGCTAAAAGCCCAATTACGCATTTTGTCGACGACCGGACATTTCAGGTATGTTCATGTTTCATTATTCCCCAGCTCACGACCAGCTCGCGGCTGTTGCACTTCTTCGGCCAATTAAACGCATTTCGATATTGTGCATGGCACACGTGCATAAAAAGCACATTTTTTTAAATTTTAAATATATATTTTTATGCCCTGAACCCATTGAAAATGGCTAAAAGGGGTATAATGTATTTGTGCGAATGTATGTAACAGGCAGAATGAAACATCTCCGGCCACATAAAGTATATATATTCTTGATCAGCATCAACAGCCGAGACGATTTAACCATGTCCGTCTGTCCGTCCGTCCGTATGTATGAACGCAAGGATCTCATAACCTTTAAGAGCTGGAGACTTGAAATTTTAGCTTTAGGTCCTCCTAGTGCCCGCGCAGATCGAGTTTGTTTCCGATATTCGATAACTTGACCCGTTTCCAAGTAATCGATAAAAATCGATATCGAAATCCTGTTTTTTTTTAGCAATTTTGGTATATAATAAGAGCTTGTAGCTTCTAGAATAGTAAATATATATCAAGTATCTTTCATTTTATAGCTTCCGCCTGTTGGAAGAAAAGGGTTCAGGGTATCCCCTAGTCGGGAACTCCCGACAAGAATTTCTTACTTGCTTCTATCTATCTGTGGGGGAGGTTCTATGCTTACCTTAGCTTACGAATTGTAGAACTTTGTCTGCCTCGAATATAGACGCGGCTATATAATCCAAAATTTCACTCTCTAGCTGCAATCGATCAGGAATAAAAGGTTTCAAGCGCACAGAAGGACATTGCACAAGACCAATATGCCCTTTAACTCTTTGTGAAAGGGTATATAAAACCAGTCACAGTTTGAAAGCCACTCTCAGTCACAGTTTAAGAGCGGTTGATGGACTGTGCAGCAAAGCCTGGCATAACCTTTTAATTGATTTGAGTATTAAAATGCCAGCCGAAACTTAAGTCCAGGAGCGCTGCGGTACTGAATGGGCCCAAATTAGATAGGTTATATACAGATTGGCCTTTCAAATTGCCCATAGAAAGTTGTTTAAAGTCATGAATTAGCTTACCCTTGATACAGAAATTAAGTTGTCAAAAAAAAAGGCTTAAGCGGTAGCCCAAAAAAAAACTTTTTTAATCTATTTATTTTTTATTTTTTTCTTTTTGTTTTTATATATATTTTTTTAGGTAGAATAATTTGCCCATTGCAGCAGTCCCTTTCAAGGTGGTCTTCAGCCTTGCTTACATGCTTATTATTTATATATTTTTATTTATATATATACACGACCTAAGCAGACTTCATTAGCTGAAGATTTGCGTGATGCTGTGCATGAAAGTAAATTTTGCTCGGGTCTGGCATAAATATATATATATATAC
Organism: Drosophila borealis; assembly: GCA_035045885.1. Lineage (NCBI taxonomy): Eukaryota > Metazoa > Arthropoda > Insecta > Diptera > Drosophilidae > Drosophila > Drosophila borealis. Next base: position 1,272,813 of record JAWNOR010000122.1, on the reverse strand, counting down.
ATATGTATGAGGTCAGAATGTTGTCGCCTCGACTGGTTAATGGGCGTGCGAGTCTGTTCCAATTGGGGATTTGGGTTTTCTTTCTTTTTTTTTTTAACTCACTCGCATGGCATGTTTTTAACAATTTCCGGTGCGCAGCGTGTGTAAGTGTGTGTGAGCGAGTGTGTGTGTGTGTGTGGCGTGTCTGCTGCACAGTCATTTGAGGCAGACAGTTCCAAGTCGAAGCTGGAGCTCGAGTTCCAGTTGGCGTTGAAGATGAAGCGAAATTTTCCGGCAATTTAAGCAAGTGCAGTCGAAACAAGTGTGTGCGTGTGTGTGTGTGTGTGTGTGTGTGTGTGTGTGTTGTTTGTGGCAAATCAAAGATTTCATTTGATGCTCTCAATTGCAGAGTGCAAGTGCTTTTCAATTATTCAAATGAGTCTCTTCCAGCACCACTCGAAAGTCTACCGAATTTTTCGACTCTTGTTTATGGCCTGCTCGTGCTCAAAATGGAGCTGGGAGCTGTTGCTGCCCCTGCTGCTGCTGCTGCCTCTGCTGCCCCTGCTGCTGCTGCTCTGGTTGCTGCCAAAACTGGTCTAGACGTTGCGTTAATAGCCCAAACGAAGGCAACATTTGGCGGCGACACTGAAACTGAATATTTGCTGTGCTGCTTCATCAATTGGTTTTGCTATCGTCGCTTTATCTGCTGCCTTTTGCCATTTGCAGTTGTATTTTTTCTTCTTCTTCTTGTTGCTGTAGTTGCTGTTGTTGTGAATGACGTTTTAGCGAAAGTTGTTACGTTACATCGATGTGGACTGCGCCAAGTGAAGACACCGAATGCCTATGCAAAACCGGTCGGTCATTGATTTTTGGCGGCTGGCAAAATTACCTGGCCATGGTCACTGCGCGCCAGTCAGTCACCCAGACAGCCAGACAGACAGACAAACAAACAAGCAGACAGACAGTCGGACAATCGCACTGGCCAGACAAAGGGGACGCTGCTCATCTGTTTGGCTTTTGCATGCATCGCTAATCTTGACAATTGTCGCACGCTGCGTATGCTTGATATATTTATGAAGCTGTGTAATGAGCCACGCTTGTCTGCCTGCAGGCACTTAATTGCCACAAATGATGCAACAACAGTAACTTAAATACCCAAAAAAAAAAAAAACAGCCCAGAAATGTGGGATAGTTTACACAGTTCAACTACAAACCTTGCGCATGTTTTGCATTTAAATTGGGAGCTTGTAAATTAGCTTCAACTCTAAACTTGGCTTTGGACAGAGTCAAGATTCAAGTTTGGGCTGTTCTCTATTTATGCTTAGCAATATTCTTGGACATATTACAAAATTATGTTCAATTTAGAGTATTGCTCGAAAGGATATTCTAAGTTTTTGCAATCAATTTATGGGACACAGTCTTTGTTGGTTTGTTTTTCTTTCTATCATGTGGACAACTGAATAACAAGGTTCGAATCCCTGACTGGCGCATACCTGTCATATGGTCTATGTCAAGAGGCAATAGTTGCCTTTGCTGCTTGAAAAACTTAGCCCAATAGTTTCGTACTATATCCAAGAAATATAATAATAATAAGGAATTAATTTAAATATAATTTTTGATGCGGAAAATCGAATATCATAAAAAATAAGTAACTAAATGGGAGCAGAGTAAAAACAAGTAAGAGGTTCTAGTCGGGAGCTCCCAACTAGGGGATACCCTCAACCCTCTTCTTCCGATTACTTGGAAACAGGGCAAGTTATCGAATATCGGAAACAAACTCGATCTGCCCGGGGACTAGGAGGACCTACAGCTAAAATTTCAAGTCTTTAGCTCTTATAGGCTCTGAGATCCTTGCGTTTATACATACGGACGGACGGACAGACGTACATGGCTAAATCGACTCGGCTGTTGATGCTGATCAAGAATATATATACTTTATGGAGTCGGAGATGTTTCCTTCTGCCTGTTACATACATTCGCAAAAATACATTATACCCATTTTCAATAGGTTCAGGGTATAAAAAATAAAGTTGTGAAATAAAAATTAGAATCCCATCAGGAGCAAAGTTATGCTGGTTCAAAAGTTTTCCTATACAAGATTTTCCAAATCGGGCTGTTCGGCATTATGATATTATATATATATTAGACTGATAATTAAAAGAGCACAATTGTTTATAAGTAGTTTTTTATTGTTATTTTGTTTGGGCTATCTCTTAAAAGAGAGCTAACATATCCCGCACTTGGTTTCATTTATCTTTTATGCTTTTTTTTCAATGATCAACGGAAACAGCTCACAAAAATATCAATTATTTCTGTATTTCCGCTACAAAATGGGAATAAATGATTTATTTGAGATGCGTTTTACGTTTTTGAAAGTTGTTCACGAAATATGAAAAACAAATCAAACAAAATCAATAAATAACTGCGGGGAAATACAAGAAATTAAGCAACGATATATCATACAACAAATAAAAGAAAATTTTAAATTATTTGTAATCAGCGTTAATTTTGATTTTAACGCGAAATGCTTAATTTGTTCAGCTATTTTTTTTTTTGGCTAATTACCAAAGTAATTGCTGCAGTAATTACAATTGTAATTGATCACATTTATTCTGCACAACATGTCAGGGATATGTATTTAGCATAAAATAATTTGGAGCTGCAAAGAAAAATCAATCATGCATCAATATATCAATATTAATTTGCCTTAGCTGCCAAACTGAGTGCCTTTTATTTATGTTTTGTATACCCTGTAGGCATTGAAAATGCGTAAAAAGGGTATACTGTTTATGTGGAAATGTATGTAACAGGCAATAGAAAGCTTCTCCAACCCCATCAAGTATATACATATATTATTGATCAGCATCAATGGCTGAGTTGATCTGCGTCTTCTTCCTTCCGAGCGTCCCTCCGTCTGTCTGTCTATCAATATGTCCGTTCCGCCGCCTGTCCGTCCTTCCCTCCACCTGTCGGTCCGACTGGATGTCTGTCCGTCTGTCTTTATGTATGAGCCCGTCGATCTCAGCAAACATAGGAGCTATAGGCTTGAAAGTCTTTCCTCCTAGTTCCCGCGCAGTGCGAGTTTCTTTTCGATAATCGATAAATTGTCCCGTTTCCGAGCAATCGATACAAATCGTTATCGAAATTTTGTTTTTTAAGAAAATCTCTTAAATCTTAAGAGCTAGAGTCAGCAAACTTAACTTGTAGCTTCTGGAAAAGTATCTGAAGATCGATTATCTTTCATTTTACAGCTACCATCCCCCCCTCCCGCCCCTCCACCTAGCACAAGCTGCATTTGTTGTTAGTAGAAGAAGGTTTAGGGTATCTGCCAGTCGCGCACTCCCCACTCGAGCACTCTTACATGTTATTTGTGCTGTTTGCCGCTCATTTGCTAACCGTGCAGGCCAAAATGTTTATGATTTTATGTGGCACAATGAAGAAACAAACCGCCTTTCGATAACCGTTAATTATGTGCGCTATTGTGATCTTTGATCTTTTCGCCAGACATTTCGCTGGGGCATTATCTATAAAGCTTGATGCTTTTTCCTTTTATTATATATACTATTTACTCTTTTTCGATTTTCTTATTATTATGTTGTTTTTGTTTTTTTTTTTTTTATTTCGGCTTTTGCCGGCGTTTTGCGCACACATTGAGCTATTGTTGGCTCGCGGCACAATTTGAGCTACTCTCTAAACATTTTGCCCTGCGCATAGACGTAATTGTAATCATGATTAAGTACTTTTCTGCTCTTAGCCAAATGAGCCGTAAAGTGCATGTGTGTGCGTGCATGTGTGTGTGTGTTTATTCAGATTCACTTTCAGCGTGAATTGATTGAGAATGCTTGAGCCGCAGTCACAGAGTTAAACTTCCCCAGCGCTCGCCGTAACTCACCACGAGGTGAGTCAGTCACTTGTGACTGGCGTCTTCTTCACTCTCTTTCTCTCACTCTGTCGCTTTGGTTTGCGACTTGTGCGACTGCGTTTTGCATCAAGTTTCAGTTATAACACGGACGCGTTTCGGTTTAGACGCGCTGCGCTCTGAACTAAATTTGATTGCGAACGCGGCTTTTGTTGTTGTGCTGCGCCAGGATAACGGGCCGAATATATATTTAAATATACACATATACATATACATAAACGTGATCTGTGCTGTGCAGTGTTGTGTTGTGCATTTTATTTGGCATTTTGCATACAAGCTGCTGTTAAGCAACAACAGCTGTTAACTAACAGCCACTGTTAAGCGGATTAACAACAACAGCCGTTGTCCTGCAAGATGCGCTTGCAACATTTGCCATTGCTGGTGAGTAGCTTTGCCGTGTGTCTTACATAAGAGTTACCTGTTGCTGTTGTTGTGGACAGGTGTCAACGCTTGACCCGCAACACAGCAAACTTTGCCATTTGGCTGTATTCTTTCATTGACATTGATAAATTATGTCACTAATGTGGCGCGTAACATCAACAGCAACAACAACTGTAAACTGTAAACTGTCTTCCGGCTGCCTGCTACACAATTTGTGGCAGCAACAACTGTGTGGCAGCTCAGTGTGAAGTGCAGGAGTCTTCAACTTGGCACTTGTTACGGCTGTGACTTTTTAATTGTCTGGCAGCGGCATGTTGCATGCAACTAGTTAGTGCCGCCGCAGCTGCAATCAAGCCCAACTCTAATCTTGTGTAATCGCGAGCATCACAAATTTGTGCATTGTCAGAGTCTGGCCAATGCGCCGCAATGCGCAATGCCCCAGACAAATGCAAATAATGACCGATGCGCTGCTGCCACCTGCTGTTGCCACACGACCCCCTCTCTCTGTGTGTGTGTGTGTGTTTGTTGCAGCTGCCTTTTGTGCAGCTAACAACTTCATCTTTATTTTGAAGTGCAACAATAACAAAAAAATCAGCATGCAATATGGCAAAATCAAAACTTGCCCTCCTTTCGCTTCTGTGGCAGACGCAGCAGCAGCAGCTGTTGCCGCAGCAGCCTTTCAAATGGAGGCGCCAAAACGGTCGCCGACTTTTAAGCCAGCAAATCAATAGCCATCATTATTGGCCATTTGGTTCATGGCTGCGTTTTTCGTATTTGTAACCTTTACAAAAGATTTGTAATGACGTTTTTTTTTTTCGCCATTGTATTTATTTGCAGACGCGCGACCCAGTAACAGGTGTGCGTGTGTGTATGTGTGTGTTTGTTGTGACAAGACATGTGGCCCAAATGCGTTTCATGGCTAATTGTTGGCTGCCAAAGCAAAGTTAATAATAGGACCCCCCCTCCTCCCCCCTCACAATAAGTTGATTGTCATTGCCTGGAAAGAATTCGCCAAATGGCCTGCTTTCCGTCAGCAGCACTTGGCCCCAGGGCTGATCACGCACACAAAAACACTTCAGCACCTGTTACAGGTGTATCTGTGTGTGTCTTCCGAATAGGCAGCGTCATTTTTTTAATATGCTGCACGCATGCAAACCAACAATTTGTATGTGAATTTGGAGTGTAGAAAGTTGATTGGTTTTATTTTTGTTTCGTTCGTTTTTTTTTTTTTTTGTAGAAAATAAAAACTTTTCTTGTATTTGGCTGCGAGCTGAAAGCTGAGCCAACAAAATGTGACAAGTTCAGATTGGAAAAAAAAAAACGTATCTATATATATATATATATAATTATAATGCAGCTCCTGGCCGTTAGCCCTGGCCAGGCAAAGCCTTTCACTCGCAGCAGCGCAATTATCTTGGCCAAGATGAGCTGCTGCAGTTGCTGGACACGATTGGCCAAAAGCGTCTGCCGAAAGGAAAAGGAAACTTTTGGCAGCAGCCGCAAAACTGAAGACGAGCTGGCCAGTTACAGGTTTTTCTAGCCAATCGAGTGAATGGCGACACACGAAATATGAATTTCATGCACACACACACACACAGACACACACACACACACGCAGGCGAATAAGTTGTAAATACATGCAATTGGAATGCGGTTTTGGCCACAAACAATTTTTCGGGCCTGCAATTACAGCTGCAAGCGTTTTGGCTGAGCATCAACATCAACTTCATCATCATCATCATCATCATCAATATCTTCTTCAACTTAATCATCATCTGCTGTCGCAGCCTGCATCTATATTTAATTAAGAGCTTGCTCAAGTTTTTGGGGGCAGCTTCTTTTAAGCCATATTATGCATGGCATATATTAATGAAGCCAATGCGTCGATTAGCTTTAACTCCAATTTGTGAGCAGCTCACCCCTGTCCCCTCCCCTCGCTCCCCCCTCGTTCCACACACTTGTTGTTAAGCATTTTTGCTGGAATTTTAATTAGTCGAGCTAGCTCTTTAGCATATGTATTAAATACGAACTGCACACATCTTACATAATCGCCACAGTTCGGGTCAATGCGTCATATGCAAATCGCCCCTCCCCCCCCCCCCTAACTCGCCCCCCTCGCATGTTGCTGGAACATCACTTGTGGCCGGTTCCGGCTCTGGCCGACTCTCACTCTCACTTAAGTTGCGGTCTTTTTAGTTTCTTATTTGTTGCTTCGGTTTTAATTTATGCGTATGCGCGTGGTTTTTTTATTTTTTGTTTTTTTTTCTTTTTGGTTTTCCTTCTGGCCTCTATTTAGACGATTTTTATGTATTTTATGCAACGACCTTGCACATCGTTTAGCTTGTCATCTAAAGATTTTAACTAATTAAAGCTATGCCTAATTATTAATTTAAGAAAATTGTGACGCGTTCGTTGCCTAAGTCTTTCGTTACCACACGCCCGAAAGCCACCCGCTGCAGCAGCCCCTGCGCCTTGTGTAATTGTCAACATGTGCAACGGCTGCTCTGCTGGTCAGTTAATTTGTTGTGGCTTTTTATTGTCGCGTTGTTTTTCTTCTCTTTGCATAATGCCTGCCGCCTGCTGCCTGTTGCTGCCACAGCTCATGCGCAACATTTCGTTCAATTGCATTTCAATTTACTTTGACAATTTTCTGTGGACACATATGCAAAACTGCAACGGCGACAAACTTGCCCAATGTCTGAGGTAACAGTATGGAGAAAGAGATATGCAGAGGCAAGTGGAGAGCGGGGGAGATGGGGGAGAGCGGGAGAGGCAGGATGGTATACAGCGGGCCAGTTGGAGAGGTGTTAATTACCTGGCATATGCGATTGTTTAGGTAGCTTGAGACAACAGCCAAGAATTGTTGCCTGGCATAGTGCTTGACTGCAAGATACCCTGTAAAACTAGCTCAGGGAACAGGGAGTTCAATGCTGGCTTAGAAAAGATATCTGCTTTCCACTGTCGCACACATTAAATCAAATGCAATAAAGCCCCTGTGCGCACTTGTAATAATTACAGGGTAAACACGGGTTTTGTTTGTCGCTGTTAATTGTAATATAATGCCCAACTGGTGTTGGGATCTGTCCAAATGTTGACACATTTATGCGGCTATTCAACGCGACGCAATTTGCATTTGATGAAAATTGTTTTGAAAATCGTTTCAATGACATTCTTTGACTGGTTCAACAACTTTTACGGCGCATTGTCCGAGCGTTTTATTTTTATTTACATTTTCATTTATTTATGCCTTTTTATTTTGTTGCTCTTATAAATGATGATAGCAGCTGCAGCGTCATCTTCTTTCGTTTATTATGCATATGAGTTGGAAACTTTGACTGTGACTGTGTCTGTGTATGTGAGATTGGGCTTGAGATTAAGACTGAGGCGTCTTCACCTGCTTAGCGAGGGGCCAGGGATTGGGTGGTAGAGGGGGGGGGGGGTATTTATCGAAAACAGCAGCCAGTTGTTGTTGGCACGTTGTCCGCCAGCTCAACTTGGACTTGAAGTTCGCTTTCTCAGCGCACGGACGGTGACCGGATCTGTGCCTGGGCCTGTACCTGGGTCTGTGCCTGGGTCTGTGTCTCTGCCTGAGCCTATGGCTGTGCCCCTGGTGTATCTGTATCTGTGTCCAATTCATGTCACGTTGAGGCAGATTCGGCGGGCGTTCGACCCAACGGCAGCAGCAGCAGCCTCATCGTTCGTTTGACTGACAGAAAAACACTTTCATTTTTCATTTCATTTAATAATTCATCATTTCTTTTTCTTTCCCGGCTTTGTTTGTATTTATTGCTGTCTGGCAGCTGAGAAACAACTGCTTCAGTTGTTGTTGCTGTTGCTGTTGTTGTTGTTGTTGTGGCTGCTCGCCAAGTGTTTATGCTGGTCTAAAGTTTGCCGCTTGGCGCGTCGCTTACTTCCGTTTTGGTGCCAGGTGCTGTGCAGCTTCTAAGGCCAGAAAAAAAAAACTAACTTGAAAGAGTGGAAAAAATGAAACGATTTATGTTTTGCGTATTTTTACGCCTTTTAGTTGCTGCGACTCGCACGCCAAGTTTGTCGCTTAAGTCTTTCGTTTTATTTTCGCCAGTCACAAGGCAAACATTTTGCACGCCTCAATTTAACACACACACACACACTCGAACACACACTCGCACACTCACTTCCTTCAGTTCCTGTTGTTGTTGCTCCACATTTGATAACCGTCGCCGTTATGCAACTCGCTCGGTTGATCTCTAATTATAAGGATTATATACACAATTTGGCATTTAGCCAGTCGCATCGCATTATGCACATCCGCAAACGCTTTTCAGGGGCATTATCTCTTTTTTTTTGCTGTTGTTGTTGTTTTTGTTTTGTTTCGACTGTCAAATTTGTATTGTGCGACTTTCATATGTGAATCAATTGAGGACATTGCACAAACTCGTTTTATTTCATCTGGAAACGCCTTGGAAATATGCAATTTGTCGGCTTCGGCTTCGGCTACGGCTACGGCTCTAAACGCCTTCCATGGCCACAATCAATTCTTTTTATGCATTTTTCTTGTTGTCGTGGGCCTGCCTGTTCGACTTGTTTTTTTAACAAGCGACTGCTTTGATGTTTAATATTTATAGTATTTTAAATTCATTTGTGACTCGCTTTATGCATCTTATCTTAAGAGTTAGCTGCTGTTCATTAATTCCATTTTGTGTTTCAAGTGCCATTAATGCGCTTTTGTGAACGCAAATTAATAATGTGGCCATCTGTTTGTTACTACAAAAAAGTGTTTCATTCTTTTTAGCTCGCAAGTGGGTTAATGAAAGGAAGTTGGGGTGCAGCAGAATAATTGGAGCAGCATCCCATTAAAAGGGGTTTATTCTTAGGGTAAATAAAGTCAGATCTTCCATTGTTAAACCTATTTAGATACACACAATTTGTGTCTTTCGTTTGGCATTCAAAAATACTTATCCAAAATATTGATAGATTTTTCCAAAATGAGCTCCTATCAATTCTAAAGCCTGAAAAGCCAATCGACGAAAACTTTAAAAACTCTAAACTAAACAAACTCAAGTTATCAATAAGCCGCCTTCATTTGTCGCCATTTAAAGACTACCATTTAAAGCCAACATTAAAATGAACTTAAAGCACATGTTAAAGTGCATGTTAACCTTAGCATAAGCATAGGGAAATTTTTCCAATGTTAGCTAGGCTTATTAAATATAATTTGCTTGTGCAAAATGTAAAGTTAACTAGTTGCAGGCAACTTCAACATTAAGTTTAGGTACATGTTAAAGAAGCTGTTAACTTTAACATAAGCAAACCACCTTCAATTAGCCCAGCTATTGCATTTTAAAAGTAACCACTTGAGGCCAACATTAAAATGAAGTTAAGGCACATGTTAAAGTAACTGTTAACTTTAACATAAGCATAGGCAACTTTTGACAATGTCAGCTAGGCTTATTAAATATAATTTGCTGTTGCAAAATGTAAAGTTGACTGCAAACAATTTTAACACTAAGTTAAGGCACATGTTAAAGCAACTGTTAACTTTAACATAAGCAAACCACCTTCAATTAGCCCAGCTATTGCATTTTAAAAGTAACCACTTGAAGCCAACATTAAATTGAAGTTAAAGCACATGTTAAAGTGCATGTTAACCTTAGCATAAGCATAGGGAAATTTTGCCAATGTTAGCTAGGTTTTTTAAATATAATTTGCATTTGCAAAATGTAAAGTTGATTAGTTGCAGACAACTTTAACACTAAGTTAAGGCACATGTTAAAGTGTCTGTTAAATTTAACATAAGCAAACAACCTTCAATTAGCCCAGCTATTGCATTTTAAAAGTAACCACTTGAGGCCAACATTAAAATCAAGTTAAAGCACATGTTAAAGTGGCTGTTAACTTTAACATAAGCACATGCAAAATTTGCCTTAATTAGCTATGGTTTTTTACATATAATTTCCTGTGCTATTGCAAAATGTAAGCCATTTGCATGATTTGAGCCTTTCTAGTTTTGAGTTGGCCGCTCACCTGCATAATTGACTGTGACTTGCACACACACCCACACACACACACACACACACATAGACGCCCAGCAAACTGCAACGCTTTTGACGTTCTGAGTCTGTCGGCTCTCACACAGTTGACTTTCGGCTGAGTTGCGGGCCAGAAGAATAATTGTGCCGTGTCACATCGCAGTTGGCAAACAGTTCACATGGCCAACAGCAACAATGGCAGATCGTCTGTCGCATATCATAACTGTTCATCGTCAACAGCATTTGGCGCAGATTGTTTTGGCCAAATGCTGGTTATTAGCATATAGTTGCAGCCAGATGAAACGCGGGGCGTTGCTGAGAGATTGCCATCAGCTAATAGGCATAACTGTGACAGCAGCAACAGCAACAGCAGCAACAATTGCTGGTAAAAAAAGCAAATTGCATATTGGCAACAACATGAGAATCTGTGCTGGCCATTTGTCATCAGTTTACGAGCTGATATGCTAGCTAATGCAGTTTGTCGCGATTGCAATTGGCAACTGCAATTGCAATTGCAACTGCAACTGCAGCAGTTGCTGTTGCCTCAAGATTTCACTAGGCGCTCGTAAACACGAAGGCGACAGACACAGATACCAACAATTTGCCAGCTGCCACATGCCACAAGCTGTTGAGCTGTGAAGCTGTGATGCTGCGCGGCAGTTAGCTGTTTGACTGCCCAAATACAAAAACAATAAAACGAGTAACGAGGCTCTTTGCAGCAAGGCGAAGCTCAAATACACTTGCTGAGGATCCAAAGAATGTGTCCTTATAATAGCCATAAGATATAGTTAACTTAAAGCTATGTTTGCAGTATATTGAAGTTCAAATTTGCGGGGCTTGGTCAAGATATCTTGAGCAGCAGAAAACTATTTTATACAAAAACTTATTTTGGAAACGATGATTCTTCCTTTAGAAACATATTCCCATAGTCCTATAGAACAATTTTTTTCAAGAGATCTTGATAAATCAAAAATATATTCAAACAAGAATTACATATTTGAGCTTTCCTTTCTAGCTCTGATATACGTAAGCTAAAGTAGTTCGATTTAGCGATTATATATATATATATATATATATATATATATATATACATATATGCTGCCTGCAACAGATTGACGAAATTATGATAAAGACGTTTAAGTTGACAATGCAAAAAAGCGATTTTTTCTAAATTTTAGAAATTATTTTGAAATTTTAATAACATATGTTTGACATTCTAAATTTGCTCGAAATTTTTAGAGAAGTTTTCAAACAAAACTTTTTTTCTACATTTTTAAATAATATTTTCGAAATTTAGTGCATTTTTTCGAAAACTTTTTGTAATTCTTAAAACAGTTTTTTGAAACTTGTTAAACAAGGTTTGAACTTTTTAAAAAATATTTTGAAATTTTAGAAAATATGTTTTATTAAAAATTAATCCTAATTGCGGAAATGCTCGAAAATAATATCTGTTAATTAATATAATGGGGATATTTTTCTGGAATTCATAAATATTTTCTTAATTTCTATGTTTGAAACTAAGGTTATTATATATATATATATATATATACATATATATATTTTTTAGAATTTCCCAAATTTAGAGGAAACATCATTTTGAGTGTTGTTTTTTATGGATTATTATTTATTTGTATTTATTATTTATTTGTAAATAAACACGCACTGCGTGTAATGACAAGTCATTTGATACGGCTCCAGACTATATATATATGTATATACTTTATATATACTCTCTGTATAGTATATATGTATACGTATATACTTCTTGATCATGATCATGTCTGCCTTCACACATTTGCTGACAAAACTAGAATACCCGCAACAAGTGTATACGAAATGTTGCAGCCTCTTCGTGCAGCAGCAGCAGCGACGTCAGCGTCGGCAGCGGCAGCATCTACTCTATAATTTGCTCGAGCCTCTCACATTTTGGCCATAATTTAGCTTCGGCTTGCATTACACAATCAATTCGTTTGGCTTTAAAGATGCGCTCAAGTGTTTCTTTGATTTACACGCGGCCACTAAATGCTTGGCCAGGTTAGTTAGTGCTTCTCCTGCTTCTGCTGCTGCTGCTACTGCTTCTTCTTTCTATTAATTACATAATTCCGCGCAAATTGTTGTTGTTGTTGTTATTGTTGTGGGCGCTGCCGACTGCAGTATGGAAGCTGCTGGGCCAACAAAATTTATTAGCTTGTAAACAATTTTGTTAGAGACTGTGCGTATATATTTGCCGCGTGTGTGTGTGAGTGTGTGAGTGTGTGTGTGAGTGTGTGTGTGGTGTATCTGGTGTTAACTTTCTCCCATTGTTAGCATCTTTCTTTTTGATTATGCGCCAGTTTCTTTTTGCGTCTTGTGTGCGCCATCAATGGCCAAAAAACAAAAAACAAACTTTGCAGCTTTGCTTTATATTTTGGCTTGACATTTGCCCATTGTCTGTGGGCATACATTGTGTCTGACTGCGTGCGTGTGTATTCGTGTGTGTTCGTGTGTGTGTGCCAGCGGGGCGTGTGTTAATAAATCCATCTGATTGTGGCTACCGAGCTAAGCAGCAGCGGCACCAGGTGTAGGTCAGTTCATTATGCTAATACGCGTTAACCAATTCGCGATTCATTTCTATCAACAATTTTTGGCCCTGTTAAATAATCGTTTCTGTTTCTGTTGTGGACGGGGCACATTCAAGCTGTGACAATGTGCCATAATTAGCATAAGATGCGGCAAGAGGAGAGCTCTTCCTCTTTCTTATCAAATTGCGTGCAACTGACAGCATGTGTCCATATATATATATACATATATATATATAGACTTGATGATTGCAATTTAAAGCCACGTCGCCTGTCGAAATGTGTGTCAGCAAAGAAATCACGCACTAAGGCGACAACAGTAGCTATAAAAAACAAACACATAAAACAAAAAAGAGCCAAACAAAAATAAAAAAAAAACAATGGCATTTGCCGCAAGTGCTGTCAAAATACTTCGCACAGCTTCCGTTTTGGATAGTTGACGAACTGGCGCATTTGACAGCCACAACGATGTGACAACGATGCCATAATCATTATCTCAGCAGATCTCAGCACATATATACATATATATCTATAAGTACACATGTCTGGCAGCTTGATCTTTGCTCTCGCATTGCGCATACGTCGCGTGGTCCACATTTACAGCTGTACTTTTGTTTTATTTATATTTTATACTATTTTTTTTTTGGCGTGTGAGTTTCACTTTAGGCACGATTATTGCTCAATTATAATAAATCAAATGTCAGCGCCCACAATGCTGACATTTGCAGTCAATAAAAAAGCGGCTAGAAATTATTATTATTTTCTTCTACAACACTTTTTACTTTGTTGTTTTGAGAAAGTAAAGCAAATTTTGTTTTATGGCAATGCCAAATGTCAAATGGCAGCGCTGTTGCCAGAGGGGTGAGGGGGAGGGGGGGCGGTACCAGGGGCGGGGACTGGGACTGAGGTAACCATAAAATATTTTCACTTCCAGCAATTGAGTTGGCCAAGTTGCATTTGGCAGTTGGCCGAAAGACAACTGCGTGGGCGTTGCTGCAGCTGGCTAAGAGACAACTTTTTGTTGTTGTTTGTTGTTGCTGTTTGTTGTTTGTTGTTGTTGTGCTTAGTGTCATGATCTATTGTCATATATTTTAACAGTACTGCACGCATTGCTGTCTTTGGGGCACTCACTCTCTCTCTTTGTAACTGTCCTGGCTGGAAAATCATTCAAAAAACAAAAACAACCAATGAAAGCACAATATTTGCCAAACGTTGCCATAGACTTTCACGAGCCCCAATACCTTTAAAATCGGACTTTATTTAAGACTATCAAAGTCCATACATATATAATAGCTTTCATAACTCAGGCAAATAAAGTCAGATCTTCGATTGTTAGACTCGCAGGGATTGCTATTTAAATATTGTTATTTAAAAAAATACACATTTAAAATATTGATTAAATTTAACTAAAATGCTTCTATGAAGCTTAACGATTACACAAATGCCCAATATTTCCAAAATGCGGCTTAACTTAACCGAGTTATAGCTATTTGAATATTTTAAAAAATAATATATTCGAATATCTCGTGTCAAAATGCTCCGATTTGCGAGTTGTATATCTTTTAAGACTCGTAGGAATCCCGATTAACGAGTTTCTTGACAATTCTGAAAGTTGACCAATTTGAGCAAAAGTGACAACTTTGCAAAAGTGTCTCGATTGTGATATCAAAAAACCTTGATATCAGTTGATTTTCTAGACCTTCTCTAGACAAAATGCCAAATTTTTTCAAGATCAGGCGTAATTTACACGAGATATGGCCGTTTGTTGTATTCCAAAGCATTAAAATCTGGAATATCTCGGTTAAAAATGTGACGATTATCAAGTGCTAAACCTTTGTAAATTTGTAATCAATCGTTTGTCATTATTCACTGAAAATCCAATAATTATATTATGAGTTATGAGAGGTTACCAGATAAGGATAACATTCACATGAAGTTTAATCACATGTTAAAGGGGCTGTTAAGCAACTGTTAATAACATTACAAATAATCAAACGTTAGTCATTTTCCTTTTATGCAGAATTTAATTCGTAATTCACAGCCCCTATATATATACATGTATATATATATATATAGATGAGTTATCGTAGTATTTCTTAACGTTAATCAGTTCACACCTCCGCCTGATAATGGCGACCCTTGCGGGGCAAGGTGGGCGCAGGACGTGACGGATGCTGAGCCCCTTCCTCTTCCTCTACCTCTTCAAACTCGAAAGATTCCCGTTGCTGCTGTTGTTCACCAAATTCCAATTTGCAATTATTCGCGATGGAGACTGTTGTTTTCCTGTTGTTCCTCCACTTGAGACACACCTTCACCAGAGCACAAACGAGTACGATAGTGAACAGGATTATCCAATCGATGACTATGCTCAGGAGGTAGACGAGCGCCATCTTAGCACAAAACGAACTCGGAAAGCTTCGAAAATCTATCCATTCCTGATTCAGGCAAAATAGAACGATCAAAGGTGAAACCACTAACTTGTACACGATTATCAGGACAATTTGCGTAAACGTGAGCTTCATTTTGAGGCAGAGCTAAGACTGAGCTGTGAGCTCTGAGAAATTCAAATAAGTAAACTACATTTCTCGAGAGGATTTTCAGAGAGTTTCTTGCGGTCGAGCTAACGCTGCGGTTTGATTATCAGACTTTGTTTTATTTATTGATGCCAATTCGGTTTAACTACGCAAAATGAAAAAAATAAGGTAAATATAGCAAACAAATTTACTCAGCTGTGAACTGGAGTAAACATTTATTAATTATTTAGTTGTGGAAAGAATTAATTGATATACAAATATAAATTATAACTAATATATGCTTACAGCTTGGCAGGAACAACTAAGTGATTTATAGTTTTTAATTTAAGTTCATGAAGCTGTTGAAAATGTTTTATGTGTGTATGTTTCATATCAATTTATATATGTCTAGATATAAGTTATATATACATTTATAGTTATATTACAATTTATGGGCTTTCTTCCTGCTAGTCAAAAGCTCTCTCCTCTTTCATCTGAGTCAGTTACATTCATTACACTTGCTTCCCGAATCGATCATCTGTATTTCTTAATAATTATGAATCCTTTTATAGCCTTTGTCGAAATTAAAACTCATTTTCTCTCAGGCAAATATTACTATAATTATCAATATTTTTATTATTATTATTATTAATAATATCAATCTGATTTTGTACTGGCATTTCTGGCCTTCTAATGCCTCTAAGGATTCGAACCAGCATCCTTTATCATATTAAATTGTTTCACTTGTTGCCTTCGGCTTGTAGCCCAACTCTTGTTCAACAGAATATTCAAAATATCCCATTTGAATTTGACTCAAATTGAAGGCGACTTTTTTGAGCCGCGACTTGTTCAACTTTGGTTCACATTTTGCTGTGGAAAAAAGTGGCTCGTCTCAAGGATGACAACGTCTAAAGTATAATTACCTTGTCATAAGATTATTAAGCTGATAGTTGTTAAATAACTTAATATGCCGCTTCCCTTGCATATTCATTTTTATTTATTATTGCAAAGGTAAAGATTGTGCTCAGATTTCTTTTATTTATATAGGGTATATACAATGCCTTTGCAGAAGGTTATTCATGATAAAATGGTTCGCATTATACTCACATTTATTTTAAATTTATTTGATGCTTTTAATTTGTAAAGGGTATATGCTATTCGTATACCCCCTGCATAGCACATTCATACATTAATGGTTCGAATTGTTTTCCCGTTTAATCAATTTATGTTTTTTATATAAAGTTCCTTTGATCATTTTTAAATAAATGAATATAACCTTTTCCCAAGCAAATTTATTTTATTTATAAATAATCACATTTTCTATATTTATATTTTGGATATCTAATTTATGTAGGGTATATAAAATTCATGCGATAATATTTATACAAATCAATTTGCTCCTTTCATTTTATATTTATTATATTTCGCAAATTCAATTTCCATCGCTCAGCAATTTTGCGACAAATCAATATGCCTGCTCCATCGCATATTTATTTTATTTATTAACACGCTCTCATATTTATTACACATGCGTATGTTCACATTGTATTTAACTTATTTAGGGTATGTACAATTCGTGTGTGTGTGTCACCTGCATTGCTGCTCGTTTATTGTCGAAATGCAAATTGCGAGTGTTGAAATTGAAATTCAGGTCCGCGTTTTAGCGCAACTTTCACGGCGACGTGCGGCAAATAGGCCCGATTACTCAGCTTAACTCGACTTGGCTGACACAGATAAATTCGATTAAGACTAAGCCCTAACGAGCTCCAATTGGGGCGATTGATGGGCTCAGCTGGAGCTGGGATTTTGGCTCCCATAGGCTGGCCTTTAACCCAGCTAAAGTGTGTGTGCGTGTGTGTGCGTGTGTGTGTGTTTTTGTTGACTTTATTTGTGGTCAAAAGCAGTCAACTTGACATTGACCCAATGCCAAAGACGGATTCAACGCACGTCTTCGCGTTCCATGTCCACGATTTGTTCGGCTAATTTTTGCTCGTTATTTGCCCGATAAAAAAAAACACTTTGCGCGGGGAATCTTGATGTTGATATTTTGTTGTTTTCATAGCGTTTTTTTTTTTTAATTTGCCACTTTTGGGCATTCACCAAAATTTGCTTAGCCTTTTGTGGTTCGGTTTCTTTTTTTTTGTTGCGGTAAAAGTGTTTTATTTTTTATCTTTTTATACGCATAACCGAGGGTCTCGACCTTGCGTGCGCCACAAAACTTAATTAAATATCTCGCCAAGTAATCTAAATAAATAAATTAGAAATTGCTCATCAAATAAAACTAACGCGAAAATATATTTTTTGCAGTTGGCGCTGTTCGCGGTGGGAGCAGCTGCCGCAGCCACGACGAAGCCCAAAGGCGAATCCAAGCCCAAAACTGAGTCAGCCAGCAGCAGCAGCAGCAAGAAGGCCACGCCCACAACTGCAGCCGCAACAACAACAGCGACAACAACAACACGTCAGTCAAAGTCGGCGAAGGCGAAGGCTGTGCCCGGCGAGAATCGCGGCAAGCGCACGCTCTACGACTTCGGCAATGCGGGCTATCTCTATCCGGAGGTGGCCAGCCGGCGTGCCGGCTACGTGGACAACTACTATCCGCAGACGGGCTACTACAATGGACAGCAGGCCATAGGTGAGCGCCACGGCTGCACTTGCTCCGCTCAGTGGCTAAATCTTTTCCTTTTTCAGCTCAATATCCCGGCAGCTTTGGCAGCGCCTATGCGCCGTATCCGCAGTATCTGGAGGCGCCGGAGCCCATCATCGAGATCATCATTAAGGATGCGAATGAAACGCTGGCCGCGGAGCCGCCGCAGCCCATTGTGACCAAGACGAAGAAGAAGAAGAAGGAGAAGGTGCACGTGTACTATGTGAACTACAAAAAGGATCAGAACAACAAGCTGCATCTGGAGACGCCGATCGCCTCGCTGAACAACGACGACAACGACGAGCCCGAAGAGGAAGAGGAGGAGGAGCAGCTAATCCAGTATCCGGTGACCCCCGTGCCACAACTGAAGGCGTCCACCACGCTGCGCACCATCATCCATCCCGACTCGGAGAAGTATCACAGCAACAGCGGCATCCACGTGTCCTTCGGCGCCGAGAACAACCATCAGACCGGCCACATTCTGGAGGAGCACGATGCGGAGAGCATTCAGCGCCAGGTCGTGGCGCTGCCACTGACCAACACGCGCGCCGACTACGGACGCGAGAACAGCTTCGGCCGTGGCCCAGTCTCCAATTTGCTGTTCGGCACCAACAACTACCAGCAGCAGCAACAGTTGCTCTTTGCCAATCACCAGCAGCTGCCCACGCAGCACAGCAGCAACTACTTCAGGCCGCCAAGCAAGCAGCAGCAGCTGGCGTCGCCACAGCAGCAACAGCAGCAGCAGCAGCAGTCGCAGCAGCAACATTTCTATCAGAAGCAGCAGCAACAGCAGCAGCGGCCCAGCATCACACAGCAGCAATTGCCGTCGACATCCTCGCAAACCATATTCAACAAGCTGGTGCAGCAGTCGCAGTTCTATGTCAATCACAATCAGCAATATCAGACGCAGCCTCAGCAGCAACAGCAGCAGCCGCAGCAGCAACAGTATCAGAAGCCGCCGCATAAGCAGGTGCAGGTCCCTTTCTTTCCAACAATACCGCCAAAAACACAAGAGCTGCCCACGCGCGCCAGCTCCACGCCATATCAGCCCATCAAATTCCGACCCACGCCTGCGCCAGCGCCACAAGCCAAGCCATTGCAGCTGCCGCTCAAGCTGGACAGCTATCAGCAGCAACATCAGCAACAGCAGCAGCAGCAGCAGCAACAGCAGCAATATCAAACGCCCAAACCGCAGCCTTATCAGTTCGTAAGACAGCCACAGTTTGTGCAGCAGCCGCAGTTTATAGTGCACTCGCCCACGCCAGCAACTCCCTACTATTCACAGCAGCAACAGCAGCGACAGCAACAGCAGCAACAGCAGCAACAGCAGCAGCAGGAGCACAAGTACTCCTCGCAATCGCTCAACTATTTTGACATAAAGCCCTCGAAGGAAACGGAGCTCTTGAAGTCCATACCCAAGTTCGAGCAGCACATAACCGAGACGGTGCAGAATCCCATCATACCCAGCCAACAGGAGCAGCAGCAGCAGCTGTCGCATCAGCAATTCGCGTACAGCAGCAATCGCAATGAGGTGATTCATGACATACCTGCGCCCAATCTGGCGCCCAATCAGCCACAATCCCAGTCCCAATCGCAGTCCATTGCTGGCCATTATATCACAGCCAGCAACACGCAGCAACAACAACAGCAGCAACAGCAACAGCAGCAACAACAGCAGCAGTACAGCAGCTTTGCTAGTGAGGCGCCGCCAGTTTATGCCGAGTCCACGCATGGCCAGAAGGTAATGGTGGTCACGCCCGTGCCGCCTGCCGCCAGCTATGCCAGCTACAATCAGTATCCGCAGACGCACAATGAGCAGGTGATTCAGGTGCATCCGCAGGTGCAGCAGCCCAGGCAGACGAACAATGCGCAGCTGAGTGCAGCTGTGGATAATTCACCCTTCAGCGTGTCCACCTACCACTCGGATGTGTTCAAGGAGCTGCAGCAGCGACAGCAACAGGAGCGCACCCAACAGCAACAGCAACAGTCGCAGCCGCAGCAACAATCTACTTATGTAACACCAGCAGCAGGAGCAGGAGCTGCCCCATCGCCAGCTCCGCCCGCGCCGACAGCTGCGCCCAATGGCAAGGCCTCGCAGACGCTGCTGCAGCTGCCGGACGAGGTGCCCGACGATCTGCGCCAGCAGCTCTTCTCCTCCGGCATACTGAACAATGCCGACATCTCCGTGCTGGACTATGACAAGCAGGGCGACATTGCTTTGGAGAATCTGCCAGCGGAGCATCTGCAGCATTTCTATGGCGCCGGCGGCGGTGCACAAATAGCCGAGACCAACAAGGTGCTGACCGTGGTGAAGCCCAACGGCGATAAGGTGGCGCTCAGCGAGAAGCAAATCGAACGCGTCAAGCAGAGCAACTCGCTGCCGCAGAAACAGAACCTGGACGTGAAGGTGGTGCGCTACGATGCCGAGCAGGGCCAGAGCGTGAGCGACAAGTATGTGCGTACAGATGCCACCGTGGTGACGCCCGTCGAGCTGGCCGATCGCCAGCAATACAATCGCTATTTGCCGCTGAAAATAAATGGCGCACAGTTTCCCATACCCGACAGCGAGGAGCTGCTGGGCAAGAAGATTGTGAGCGTGGTGGTGCTGGCCCCAGTCGAGGCACAGCCTCCGACGCAGTCCAGCGAGGCGCGCAGCAGCAGTGTGGACAGCAAGGAAGTCAAGTTCCTAGGCGGTGAGCTGGTCAAGACGCTGGTCAAGAAGCCCACCAAGGAAAACTTCAAGCGCTGGCTCGAGAAGGAGGCGCGCACGGACATCGAACTACAGTCGGTGGTGCTCCTGGTGGCCAAGTAAGTCCAAGCGTGATCCAAAAACAATAGCCCAAATACCCTTTATCCCTTTTATACGAAAGCTAAAGTTATTCCAATTTAATAACATAATCGTAGTAGATATAGTAATAGGTTTTAACAGCAAATGTTAATGTGACGTTAACAGTGTGACGCTAACAAAGCGGAATGAAAATTCAAAGGATTTCATTCTTCTACTCCTTACTATGCCACATCTTTAGTTCCATCCGATTGGTCCAATGGGAGCCACATAATATACTAGTCCGATTTAAGAGCATAATCGTAGATATAGTAATAGATTTTACCAGCAAATGTTAATGTGACGTTAACAGTGTGACGCTAACAAAGCAGAATGCAATCACAATTTATTTCATTCCTCTACTCTTTAGTATGACACAGCTTTAATTCCGTCCGATTGGTCCAATGGAAGCCACATGATATTCCTGTCCGATTTAGTAACATAATCGTAGTAAATATATTACTAGTTTTTACCAGCAAATGTTAATGTGACGTTAACAGTGTGACGCTAACAGAACAGAACGTAAACAGAATGTTTTTCATACCTTTACTCTTTATCATACCCAAGTTTCGTACGATTGCTCCAATGATATACTTGTCCGATTTAATAGCATTATCAAATGTTAATGTGACGTTAACAGTGTGACGTTAACAGAACAGCACGCAAACACAATGTTTGTCATTCCTCTACAATTTATTATGCCACAGATCCAGCGACGCCTCGGAGCAGGAGATCTTCATGTATGACATAACGACAGGCAGCGTCAACAAGCTGAATGGCGAACTCTCGAGCACCTTTGTGAATGTGGCCGAGGAGAATGCCAGCAGCGAGGATTTGGAGCATGCGGCCACACTGGATCCCAGCTCGCTGGAGACCATGATGCATATGCGTCGCAGATGAAGCAGACGCCGCACGCACACACACACATACAGACACACATACAGACACACATACAGACACACATAATATGCCATTTAGATACTTGACCCAAACATCCTTGTACTTGTACTAGATTCAAATTCTTTCTTTAACATTGGCGCACATTATTTTTGGCACTAAAATTCGTACATAAAAGGTATCATTGATTGCGGTTCATACACAGTGCATATTCCTTTTCGTAGTATTTCAATGTTGTAAATATATTCTGATGATTATCTTAATTTAAGTTAATTTACGTGAATAATAAAAAAAAAACAAATTTAATTAATGTATGAGAAATTTAAGCGAAAAATGTAAATCAAATGTTAGCAAACATGGCCCTAACAGAGCCTTAACATTGCCCAGCTTTTGGGTTGTTGTCCGCGCTAAGCTGAGCTTTAAGCTCGCGTTAAGCTTTGCCGCATACCGTTCGAGCAACTTCTTTGCCAACATTTGAGCTTTAGTCTAAGAGTTGTTTACAAACTGCGCCTACAGACTCAACATGCTGTGGCCAACACATTTGGGCCAAGGTTAGCTGCTAGCACCACAGAAGATTAACACACACACGCGTCGATAGCAGGACAAGATGTTGTGTCGTAAACAATAAAATGCTCACTAATCATATGCGCATATGTACATACGTGACCTATCAGAGCTGGCCGCATTGGCTGCTGGACGACGTGACCAAAGGCCAGCAAAGAGCACGCGTAAATCTTTGGCTTAAGCAGCGTGCGCTCTCTTCGAAGACGCTCGCGCTCAATGGCGCGCTCTCTTTGACAGTTGCTCGGCCGGTTCGCATTGGGCCTTTTTGGGCACACACATGTGTGCGCGTGTGCGTGTGTGTGCATGGCAGTGCAGTGAGTGCAACAAGTCGCAGTCAACGGCTATAATTACATGCCGTTTATTTTTAGCGCACAGCAACAACAGCCATTTGGACAGGCAGCAACAATAACAACTAAATGCAATAGCCAAAAACGTCGATAACAACAAAACAACTGAAAAATGCAGCGCATAAACGAGGCCTGGTTTTTTATTGCGGCGCGCAAAAGCGAACATACCGGCTATAAGTTGGCTTGTTGTTGTCGTTGATGTTGTCGTTGCCGGATCGAGTCGATAACAACATGTAAACACACAGACACACACACACACATACGCTGCTGCTTGTGTGCATGCAAACAGTGTAATTCCAGCTGCGAGCTCTTCTCCCTTATGCAATGTGCGGTAAGTTTTAAGTCTTTCGTTTTTTGGCTATTTGATCGAATCTAACTCGAAACAAGTAAAAAAGAGTGAGTGAAATGGTACAGTGAAAACTCTCTTGGGCGGACAGGGAGCGTCGATTAATAGAGGGGCAATAGATATGGCTTGATTCATAATGGTAAATGTACTGTACGTGTATGCGTATAGAATATGAGAACTTAACAGTTATTTAAACTTGATTCAATGTTGCTCAGTTCCTTTAATCGGTTCAACTAAGTTTAAATACACAATTAAATAAGTTGGACTAAAGTATTTTCGTACTTAAATGAATAATTTGATACTTTAATTAATGTATTTACTTGCCTTAAACAGGAAATTCTTGAATTTATTCGTAGTCATTTTCCGACTATAAAAATTGCTAAGATAAATATTTGCTTTATGGCAAGTTCATAAAGAAACAGATGGAATTTTGTGCGAGATTTGCATATTTTATGTATCTTCTTGAAAAGTTAACAAAAAATTAACGAAATGAATTCAAATGCAATAAAAATATTTAGCATAAAAACTTATTTAATGCGTACATAAATCTTTGGCATTAAAATTTTGTTTAATATCGCATTAATTGACATTAAAGCCACAAAAACTGAGTGAATATTTGTGGGAATCTTTAAACAAAACTCGTTTTTCAACATTCAAATTTTTATGTCTGTAGCTATTTTTAAAAACTCAATTAGTAACAAAATCGTAACAGAAATTATCACATTAACATTAGTTTATTAACAGTCCAAAAGTCTATTTTAGGCTAAAGATTACACATCCAACGGGCATTAACTTTATAGGTTATGGCAACGAGTATTTCGAGTATGTTGATTATAAATATAAACAACAGTATTCAATAGAAATTAGTTGAGTAGGCGCCGATCAATCAATTGAATAATTACTCGAAATTAAATCTTAGTTTATTCCTCGTAATTTAATACCTGATAAGGTTTTCTTAAGGCTTCGCTGGAAAAAAAAGCAATAATAAAACTGACTCAATTGTATTCGCATTTCTGCTCATCCCTCACGGCGCATATCGTGTGTGCACACACGCATACCTACATGCATATATACATATATGTACACATGTACACACACACACACACACACACATATGCTGTTTGAATTGTTTTCGATTTCTTACAACGCCTTTCGCTGTAATTTTCGTATTCTGCTTCCCCCATGCATGCGTTCTTTTTTTGTTGTTCTCTCTCTTGCTGAGCTTTTTCTGCGACTCGTTTTAAAATTGGGTTACAGAGCCCAAGACCAAAGCCCCAAACCAGCAACCAAAAAAAAAAAAAAAACAAAAAAGAAATAAAAGAAATAAAAATGCAAAAATCCGTTTGACGCCGTAAGCTCCATGAGTCAGAACTGTTGCACTGATTGCTAAAGCAGCAGCAGCCACAGCAGCAGCAGCGGCAGCAGCAGCAGCACCAACTGTGGGTGTGGGTAAAGTAGAAGAAGAAGAAGAAGAGCTTTAGCTTGGACTTTATTTGTGTGCAAAAGATTTCGATTTCTCCACTTTTTGTTTTGCTTCTTTAAGCGTGTCTGCTTTGTTAGCTGATTTGTAACGTTACAGTCGTCCGTCGTAGGAGTCTGCTGCTCTTATTATTTGCTGTTGTAACGTGTGACTTGTTTACGAGCGGCTTCAATAAATTTAAGAGCGGCAGTATCCGACTTAAGAGCGTGCTTAAGCCTTTACAGCTAAGCTTAGCGCTTGGCTTGACTGCGAGCTGATCAGGGAAGATAGCGCAGCTAGCTTTAAGCTTTTAAACAGCTAAATAGCAGTTAATAATGCATAACGAAATTGGCTAAGCAAGGAGATATTCATATGTAAAATACGCCAAACAATATTAATTTTTATTAGTTATGAACCCAAGTTTTCTTTTTATTCATGCCATATTTTTAACCGGCAAAACACAAATTTAGCTATGCAAATCAAAAACTATTCAGAAGTCTTTAACTAACATAATCCAAAGCAAAAAAAATAGCTATCTAGCAGCTCTTCTTGGCAATTCCAGCCAACGGCTAAATGCTCTCCCGCAGACTAGCTAGTTTTTAGCAGTAGAATGGCTGAAGAGACAACATTGTCGAACGGCGAATGAAACGTGAAGCATCGTCGTCTGGCATCGCTCAAAGCTGAGCTCAGTTTCAGTTCGGTTCGATCAGTCGTCGCAGCAAGTCCAACTCGTCATCGGGCTCCACACACAGCGCAGTCGAGAGTCGAGGGTGGCGCAGTGCTTGGCCCAGTCACCGTCTCCGTCAACTTAACTGTAAAGGGCGCGCGAGTGCATTAACTTTAACCATAAACAATATTGTGCGCTAATTTTTGGCTATATAATACATATGTATATATTTGTGTCAAGTTGTATTTACGTGTAGAATTGTGTGTAAAGTCGAACGAATTATGCAATTGGCCTATGCTAAGTGAAAAGTCAAATTGTGTTTTGTAATGCTCCAAAGAAACGAAAATACAAAGAAAAGTGAAGCTGCTGCCAAGCTAAAGCTAAACCGCAATCAACGGCGCTGAAAAGCCGTTTTAAAACAAATACAAATAAAACATCAAAAAAAAAGAGTTACTGAAATTTAAGACATCCAGACAAAAATGGCGGCTGCAGCGACGGCAACTGCGACTGCGTCTACGGCGAACATTTGCGTCAGCTGCGCACGCCAGCGTCAAAGCCGACGCTGCGTCGGCGCCGGCGCAACGACTGCGGCTGGCAGTAATGCCATATTGCGAATTTACAGCGCCTGGGCACTACTCACACTGCTGGCCGCCAGTGCTGCCTATGTGCAGAGTGCAGCCGTTTCCTTTGGTTAGTTTGATTTTCTTTCATTTTAAATTAAGCTTTGAGTTAACATCATTTAATATTCAAATTAGAAAAAAGGCATTTCCTTTGTGCTGTGCTTCCCCGTTATGACAAGACTTTCATTTTGATTTGAATGGAAAAAACAAGAGCTTAAAAAGTGCCTATCATCCACTTTTTGCGAACTAACCTCTTCTCGAATTTACCAGCCATTTGTTTGTTTTCAGCTTCTTTTCTTATACATATTTTGCACTATTCTATTTCAAGGCGTCTTTTGAGTATATTCTTAAGTTTCTGCGTGTTTATACAAATTCACTGTGAATGATGTGAACCACTGTCATTTGTGTTTTTTTTTGGTTTTTGTGTGTGCTTTTCTGTTTGTTTTGTTGCTGCGACAATTTGTGAACGTGAACCGTAAACCGGTCTCCGTTTCTGGCCGTCTCTCGATCTTTTCACATGGTTTTTATTGCTTATTTATTTATATTTTTCATCATTTTTTTTTTGGTCAAGCGGGTTATTAATGTTCTTGTTGTTGTGTCAGTTATTGTAAAAACTTTACAGAGCCACGAACAAAGCACAATTTTGTTAATTGTTAATTGTTTTATTCTTTACGCCGCCTTTTAAGCCGTGAATCATAGTGCGGCCGGCCTAGACGTAATAACAATAAATAAATAATAAAAAAAACATATCAATACACGCGGAAGCAACACGCTGGAAATAAAATACTCACCGAAAGACATGTGAAAGTAAACAATAAAAGAAAAATGAATAAAATTATATTTAAATTACAACCGAATATAAACTGAAAAAGAAGAAGCGGAGGAGAGGAGAGGAGACGAGAACAAAAAGCTCGGGCAGACGGCAGCGCGACCTCATTGTTATTGAAATACCGTTACGGCGAAGAACAAAAGCAACGATGCCGTGAAGTTCAGCAGTTGCCAGTTACCGTTAACCCGCTGACTTCCCCACCCGCGCCCCTTGGCCCCTTTGCCCCTTTGCAGGCAACTGCAACTGTTGCTGTTGCCGTTAACAAGCGATGCTTTTAACCCTGTTCCGTTGAACTTTAAACATTAATTTGACGTTCCATTTCGGAAACATGCCAATTGCAGCTGGGGCAGCAGCAGCAGCAGCACATTCAAATGAAATGAATGAAACAAATGAAGAGGAATGTGAAAGATTATGCGCTTTACGCTTTACACTATGCAAATTTAGTGCTAAGAAAAACAACCCCTGCCAAACAAGAAGCTGCCAGATCTGCTTAATAAACATATGCATATGATATGTGCATATGTGTACATACATACATATATGTATGTATATGTATTCAGTCTAACCGGTTGCTGAATCAATTTGCTTAAAAAAAAAGAACAAAACAACACACACACATACACACACGCATACGTATGTTGCCAAACAGCTAGAATTGTTTTTGTTTTCTTTTGGCGTATAGCAACAAGAAGTCAATCCCTCTCCCTCTCCCCCTCTCTCTCTCGCTTATACACGCCAAGCGTTTGATCTGTTGATGTCATAAGAGTTCAATTAGGTGCAACACGCCCACCCGTTTAGCCCGTTGAGGCTGTTCAACATTTTTTTTTGGCGCATAAAATGCAAATAAAAGTTGGAAAAAAAGAATGCAAAAACAAAAAGGGATAGCTAGAACGAGATAGCACAGCATAGGCTGTGTGCGTGCGTGTGTGTGTGTGTGTGTTAGTGTAACGAGCTGAGCGTCAACATGCGCTCAATTAAAATGCAAATTGACCGTTATCTGAGCTGAATGCTCGCGCTCTCCTCTCACACTCGAACGCGCTCTCACACTCAAAATGGCGACACTTGAAGATGTTGTTCTTGTTTTTTTTCGGGCTTGATTTTTTTTCGGGCTTGTTTTTTCTGGCTGCTGTTGCCAGCAACGCCCAACGCCCACCAGCCGCACTATCTAAATTGGTGCAAACTATTTTGGCCAGCAGCTTCCAGCTCACACACACACACACACACACAAACACACACATACAGACACGCACAGCACTGTACTACAAGTTCTTACGATGTTGGTAATTTTTTGCTAATTGCTAAAATGGCCGCCTTGATTTATGTATGCGACCGTTAGAAGGCAGCAGGCGACTCCGAGTCGAGGTGTATGTGTGTGTGTGTGAGTGTTTGTGTGTGTGAATGTGGAGTCACGTTGAACCGGCTGCAGCAACGGGCAATGCTCGGTCACGCTGCTGTTGGCAAACTGTGGCAGCAACAGTTGCCGTTAGGTTGCCTGCAATAAAGTTGTTGCTCTTGCACGCAACGCCGAGCCAGCAGCAGCAGCAGCAGCAGCAGCAGCAACAAGAAACAGTTAAAGCTGAATGCATGTCAAGTTCTTAGCTGTTGTTCTTGTTGTTGTTGCTATGTGCTGCGGCGGCTCTTCAAGTTGTTGTCTTGTTTATAGTACAATTTATTTTATTTAGTTGCAAACAAACAGACTAACGACAACAACAACAATAACAACAAATTGGCCAACAGGAATTGTAGAGCTGTCCACTCATTCTTTTGTATATGTATGCATGTATGTATGTGTGTGGGTCAGTTGCATGGCCGCCTGGCCAGAGGTTCTGGACGGGAGAGCGGGAGAGCGGGACGCTGGCACTTAACCCTTGCAGCTCTGACTTTGATAGTTGACCCAATTTTCAGTTGGCAAATAAAAGCAAACAAAACTACACTCAACGCTTTTTGTGCGTCAAGTGTTCACTAGTCTCTCCGCCTGTCTCCCCCTCACCCACCCACTCACTCTCTCTCTCTCACTCTCTCTCTCTGTCTCTGTTCCTCTGCTGTGTGAGTGTTGTGTAATATTTTTTAACAACAACTTTTTTATTTCGAGTGCTTTGGCAGCACTCAGCGGCGCTTGTGGCCGCCTGTGCGTAGTTTTTTGTATGCAACTGTATGCAACTGTGCGTAATTATGATGAAGTGAGCCCAGCATGCCACATGCCACATGCCACAGAATTTGTAATGCCCAGCCAGACCCGGGCATGGCACTCGAAACCGATGCTTGACAATCTGCAAGCCAAGTGCTGCGCTTAACACATGAGCGAACTGGCAAAAAACAAAACCCAAACAAAGCCCGAACATAACAACAACTGCTCGCCCCACTGCAAGTGCCGAGGCCACAAATGTGTGTGTGTGTGTGTGTCCGCGTGTGTGTGTGCGTGTATAAGTTGTGTGCACTCACTAGAGTAGGCACCTGTAGATCAACATTGACTGCCCTTCAGTTAAGTTCAGTCCTATTCAAATGTCCGACACACGCGCACAGCCTCTCATTTATAGCCACACTCACACACACACTCACACACACACACTCACGCAGTTTTAAAATGTTTTTGCCGCTTTAAACGCGATTCTGTAATCAAGTTTTGTGCCGCTCTTGACCTTCTCGTCCCCCCAAAACAAACAGAAATATTTTAAACGCAAATATAAAACACATTTTGAACTGATGTTTTGCTTTGTATTTGTATTGCCAGCATTTGCATAGATACTTTTTGTTTATCAATGTGCAATTCTATGCCACGAAATAGTTTTCAGCTTTCCATTTAAAAACTATCACAGAGTTAAATTGGGCATTAGACGAAACTCTGCCTGTTCTGCTCTAGAAATTGGCCAACAAATTATTAACGGCAACATTTTTGAGCGAAAATAAAAACCCCACAAAAAATCAAGTGAAACTGCGGCCCTTTCTTTCGCTTGGTTCGCTGAGCGGAGCTGTCCACTTCTAACCTCGACTGTAACCCCACCCTCCCTCTACACCAACCCCCCCGTCGCAAGCAAACCAACAGCCCGCATCAACCTAAATGCGTCTCCCATCTGCTACTGCAGCCAAGCACAACACTCATTTAACTTGTTGTACGTTTAAATTCATATGTGTGTGCGTTCGTGTGTGTGCGTGTGTGTTTGTGTGTGCCTGCTTTTAACCCAATTAGCTAAAGCTGTAACTGAAGCTGGAGTTCAGTGGCACAAGCCTCGACTTTTATAGCTGGCACTCAGTCGGTCTACAAACAGCACACCCAATAAAAAAAAAAAAATGGTAACACAGAGGAAAAAAAACCCTAAACCTCATTGTTTGGCGGTGCTAATGGGCCAAAATGATAAGTTATGGCTTAATTTATCAGTCCGTGCCGTCAGTTAGCTGTCGGACCAACTAGTCACGGCCAAAATGTTGAAGCAAATGCATTTTTAAGTCAACTTTTTGATGGATTAGAACTGTTTATTATCAACTAACAAAAAAACTATGCGAAAAGCTAACTGATGTCGGCTTGTTAATATGGCTCAAATAGGCAGCGAGCTTTGAGCTTTAAGTAAAATTTAATGCTTTTAGTCATTGCAATTAAAGTTGTCTTTCACATGTAATCAAGTCAATTAAAATAAGTTTGCTTGAAGCTTTCATGTGCTTTAAGGTAATACATTTACTGTTGCTTAAAGCTTTGGTTTGTTCTTAAAGCTTAGATTACAAAAAAATAACTACATTAGTCTGCATTTTGGACTCGTAAGGATCAGTACTATCGATTGGCATTAAAAAAATGAAAATCTAAATTTTGACCCAAACCGAGCAAATGGCAATGGGTTACATCACGTTTTTTCTCAAAATCGGGGTCGGTTCAAAAATCTAAACTATTTTAATTTTGTTTTTTGAATATCTCGGATAAATATTGTCTGATTTTGAAATATTATACCTTTTTGAATTCGTTCGGATCTCTAATATCAATTGGCATTCAAAGAATTATTCGATATTATATTACTAGAACTGTTTTGACCGACAGAGCTCATATACTCCCTTAGAGCTTTATCCGAGAATTTTCAAAATTTTATTTTTGTATATTTTTGTTGCCAGAGCTTAAAGCTTACCTATTTTGATAAAAAAGTACTGTATTAGGTTTTTGTCTGCCTGATATTCTATATTAAAGCTCACAGTTTACCTTAAACCTTTTGTTAGAATTCCTCTTATCTCCCAAGCTTAAAGCTCACATAATATCTTACATAGTTGTCTGTCTGTTCGTTATTATAGTGTCAGAATTATTCTTATCCACATAACTTAAAGCTCACTTCTACATTAAAGCTCTTCCAGAATTGTTATTATATCCAGAGCTTAAAACTCACTCATTCTGTTAAAATTTTTGGGCAATCATTAAAGATTTAATATTCATTTAAAGCTTTCTGTGCAACAACTGAAATGCACAGGTCTTGTTTAATAGTAATTATTGGTTTTAAAATATCTTTAAATCACAATCAATCGCAATCATCTTAAATATTATTCATACGTTTAAAATGTGATTAACAATTTGGCTCTTAAGTAATTGAAATGGCCTCAGGTCAACATTGAGCTGCACTTCGTGAGCTTGTTTATCGCCTGGCCAAAATCCCCCGCCCCCCCTGAAACTGAAAATGCGCATTTGTCGAATGAACAACAAATTATAGTCATTATTAATCAACTTATGTGCCAAACAATTACGTATCATAAATGCAGCTTTGGGTGCGCTTTTTGAGGAGCTGCGCCCTGAGCGTACGAATAATTTATTAAAGTGCAGCACGTGTCCAGCCACTTGGCTATTAATGTCAAGTTCGCCATGTGAATTAGCTGGCAAGATGAGTATGAGTGTGTGTGTGTGTGTAACAGTGCCTGCAAAAAGCAAATGCAAATTGTTTTTGCGCATACAATTTTAATAGCCCAATTGCACAAGAAATGGCCAAGGCAGCGAGCGGGAGCTTGGGGCTGCATTAATAAAGTGTTGCAACAAGTAATAAGCGCCCACAAAGTGCGCCCGTATGTGTGTGTGTGTGCGTGTGTGTGCGTGTGTGTGCGCTGTGTGTGTGTGTGTGTGTGTGAGTCAGTGACCCAGAATATAATGCAAAAGTAGTTTTCCTATGGCAAAATGAATCGACAGCAACTGGCGGCACATTGTAAATACATATTTCATTATTAAAAAAACAAAAGCAACAAGCACATTAGCAGCTGCTGCGTGTGTGTGTGTGTGTGGTTTGATTAATTTAACTACAGCTGTGTGCGTGTGTCTGTATCTGTATCTGTATCTGTGAGTGAGTATCTGCAGCTTGTATCTTTAACCTCTGAGGCGCGCAAAGTTCGAGTGCGAGTGCAAATTAATTGACGAGCTGCTGCCTTTCTTTCTAGGTGTAGCTGCATGTTATTCAATTATATCAACTATATCAAATTAATTGAATTTCATTTATAGATTCCTCTTGCTTTTTTACCCCTTTACCATATGCGACCTAAGTTCCCATTTGTGGCTGGCACAATTCACAAAGTTGCGGCAGCTATTTTTAGTTTGATTATTTGTCACATTTTCAACAACTTTTTTTTTTATTTATCGCTGCTGTTTTCACGGAGAAAGAGGCTTGGATACAACTATATTTAGAGTCGAGTTTTGTGTTAACTGCAAATTAGCGAGTTTTTGTCAATTTGTGGCGCCCAAAGCTCTCAGACAAGTGCTCCAAATACTTTAGCCAAAAGTCTCATTCACTTATATTTAACATATGTCTATATGTTCGTTTGTTTTCCACAGGTGATCTGCTGTCGCATCCCACCTTCAAGCCGCTCTGCAGCGCTCAGCACGAGCATTTCATTGAGAGCGATGGCAAAGAATCTAGTCTCATCATCGAACTGAAGCCGGGCAGCTATGGCGCCCAGCACGCCTCCTGTTCACGCATCTTGAGCGCCCCGCCCAGCTACGGATTCATTGTCCGTCTCATTCTGCCCAAGCTGCGGCACACCCAGCACAGCGCTGACAACACGCCCTCCAGCTCCAGCTCCAGCTCCGGCTCCAGCTCGAACATTATGCCCGCCATTGTCGGCACGGCCCAGCCGCAGCCCCAGGCCAGGTCGACGCTGAATGCAACAGCAGCAGCTGCGGCGACCTCATCCGCAGTCATCGTGGGACGCACCTGTCCGTTGAATATCGTAAGTGAATAGATTGTAGGGCATTCGATTGAATGCGTGACCCCTTTCCAAGCAAACTGATTAGTCTCTGAATAGTGTCAAGTTTGTGCAATAGATGACGTTGCGCATGATGACAGATAATATATATAGTTGATATCAGTTACATTATTATCATATATATATATATAAATCTTTAAAAGTGAATGCAGTTGTTTAGCTAAATACCTAGAAGTACAATTCAAATAGTTCCTACAGAATTTTAAATTAATGTTACAAGAAATCCAAGAATCCCAATGATAAATATATATATATAGTATATACTTATATATATATATAATTGTTTTTATACCCTGGACCCATTGAAAATGGTTAAAAAGGGGTATAATGTATTTGTGCGAATGTATGTAACAGGCAGAAGGCAACATCTCCGACCCCATAAAGTATATATATTCTTGATCAGCATCAACAGCCGAGTCGATTTAGCCATGTCCGTTTGTCCGTATGTCCGTCCGTCCGTCCGATATTTGATTACTTGCCCCGTTTCCAAGTAATCGATCAAAATCGATATCGAAATCCTGTTTTTTGAACAATTTTGGTATATAATAAGAGCTAGAGTTACCAAACTTGACATGTAGCTTCGAGAATAGTAAATATATATCAAGTATCTTTTATTTTATGGCTATCGCCTGTTGGAAGAGGGTTCAGGGGTATTCCCTAGTCGCGAGCTCCAGAACCTCTTGTTTTATTTGAATTAATGTAATTACTTTTAGTTTTATTTGATTAATTTGCGTGAATTTCTATGTTATTGGTTTTTAATTGAGTTATTTATTTTATTTAAACAAAAGTATTTTTAATTGCATTTCCTTGTTTCTATTTTATTTAATTTTGATTTTTAATTGAATTACTATTTATTTAAATTTATGTATTTTAAATATTATTTTAATAGATCAATTTGCTTGGAATTCTAGTTATTTGCTTTTTGCATTTTTTATTTGAGCTTATTAATTTTAAAATGCATTTATTTATGTGTATTTAATTTAATTAATTTGCTTGGAATTCTATTTAGCTGCCCATAAATTTATTACTTATATAAATTTATGTATTTTACATTGTTTCTTTTCGAACTCCAAACATTTTAAATAATTGATGACAACGAATTGTTGCTTGTTTTTTTTTTTGTAATAACAATCAACGATAGTTTATTTATTTGAGCGCCTCATTAGTATTCGCAGCTAGATTAGCTAGGCATATCACAGCGTAATGACTCTCGCATTTATAGGGCCAAGTTCAATAACTGAAATAAGCGGCAATTAATGAAAATGCGCCCCTCTAATCAAACCAGTTAACTGTTTACAACTTGGCTAAACGCTTGATCGGCGGCTATTCCATAAGTGCAGCTCATGATTATGGCCATTAATACGTATTATTGCGATATGCGATCTGATCTTTGCGTGCGACTCTATATTCTCATTAAGAACAAAAGCTGCAAATTGTGACAAAAAACAACAAACAATAACAACATTTGCATATGCAGTTCGCAAAAGCGAACAAAGAAATCATTTATGCACTTGTAGATACATGTAGTTGTACCTGCGCAGCGACAGCTACGGCTACCGATACAGATACATATTCAGATACAGATACAGATACAGATACAGGCAGCCGCACCCGCAACTTTGATGTCCTCACATGCGTTTGCCCAGCTCGATTTTATGGCTCGAAGACTGTCCACGTTTCGCAGCTGTCAATCTGTCTGTCAGTCAGCTCCTCTGCCCGCCCGTCTGTCCATCTGTCTGTCCGTCCGTCTGTCCGTCCGTCAGTTTGTCGCCGTCGCATTTATGGCAGCGCAACGTCACAGCGGCAACTGAAAGTGTTGTCTATTTGTGCTGCGAATGTTGCGTCTCGTTTCGTTTCGTTTCGTTTTTCCTGGCCAAATGAGACAAACGTGTTTCAAATACAAAAGTTAAAAGTGCTCAGAACTCGCAGCAAATGCCACAAAATGGCTCGAATCGGGCGCGCTTATGCAAATCGCACGCGATTGGAATATACATATGTATGTATCTCTCGTTCACTGCTGCCTCCGCTCCGGCCACGCCCCCGCCCAAGCCACCCACACTCCGCCGGGAACAGGCGCACATGCGGGCGGTTTGTCGGCACAAGAGCTTATCCATAATTCAGCTGGTTCAATGTCAGCTCGTGTTGCAGTCTTTGCTAAAAGGTTAAATAGAATACAACGTTAAATTGCCAGCAAAATTAACTGTAATTGGAGACAATTTCAAATTTCAAAATGCCTTGTGAAAACCGCAAAAAAAAATCAAATATTTCCCCCCTCCAACCCGCCCTCCTAGTCATAGACAATTACACGAAAAACCTAAACACACAATTAGCCACAGCGCGAAAGTACTCGATACTTGACCCTGGCAAGCCACATGCCACACACACTCTCACACACACACACTCGCACAACAATTAAATCAAGTTACGCGCAACTCGTAAACCTTCCAAATCGAGTCATAGGCTCGGCATAAATTAGAATCAAAGCTCAATAGTTCATAACTTGAACTTAACTTTTGTCATTTTGGGGCGAGCTCAATGCTAAAATCAAACACAAAATCTCACACATTTACTTTTTTTTGTATTTTTTATTTCGAGCTGGTCACGCCTGCGCAGATTCAGATAGAAGTACACACACACACACCTATACACTATTCATTTATTTAAATCCATATCTAAATACTTTTCGTTCAAAAGCAAAAGGTGCAGAAATTGCCAAACTAACTCTAAAAGCATATTAAGCCTTGAAATGGAACATTTGCTACTTAAGTGTAAGATGTGAAAATACACATATGTAAATAGGATATGTTGCTAGCTTGATAGCTTTGCTAACTTCAATCAACAGTTTCATAAAACATCAGCTTCTATTGCTAACTCTGTTAGCTTTCGCGTTGCCAGATGTCTAAAAGGTTGCCTTTTTCTTTGTAAAGTTTGGTCACACTCTTTTATCCGCTTAAAAAAGATGCCTTAAATCAGCGCAAAAGCTCAAAAAAATAATATTTATGGGGAAATCTGCTAGCTTGATAGCTTTGATAACTTGTTTTTAGCAGTTTTCTTAAGTGAATAAATTGTTGATAACTTTGTCAGCTTGCTAAGCGTATATTTATATGTGGTCACACTCTTCTAACTTAATTGGAGACAATTTCAAATGTGCACAAAATAAATGCCTTACATGAGCGCAGGAATCCTAATAAATAATAGCCTGCTAGCTTGAAAGCTTTGCCAACTTCGCTTAACATTCTCAAGCATGCAAATTATTGCTAACTTTGCTAGCTTTCACGTTTCCAGATGTCCATAAAGTCCATTTCATTTTTGTAAAATTTGGTCACACTCTTCTATCTGCTTACAAATTATATGCTTTAAATGAAAGCAAAAAAAAACTGAAATAAAATATGTGTAGAGTAGCCAGCTAGGTTAATAGCTTTGCTGACTGTGCGCGTTGCCAGATGTCTAAGAATTTCGTTTTTGTCTTAAGAGTGTGGTTACACTTTTCTAACTGTTAAGTGATAAAATTCAAATAAATAATATACGTAGGGTCTTTAATTGACAGTTTGTCAGATTTAGCAGCTGCTTGAAGCATACAAAACTATTGTTTCCTAACTTTTCTACTTTGATGGCTTTAATAACTTTTCTTAACAGTTTTTTAACTTTGCTTTTTGTCAAAAGGATTGAATTTTTTTCGTTAAAGTGTGGACACACTTACAACAATCTGCCAGGCAACAGATTTAAATTGAGAGCAGCTGCCAGCTTATTAATTCAATAAATATTGTTAAAGCTGCAGCAATCTTTGATTTAAATGCATATTTGCACTCTGAAATATATTTGAACAAGAACAAAAGGCGCTTTGTGGCAATTAATTATAAAGTATCTACGACTTTAAAATGGGTCTTCAAACAAAATGTTGGTTGCTTTTAGCTTTGCATATTATTTATATGCATATATAATTATGAGTAGCTTGAGAGTGCCCGGGTCCCATAGCTAAGTATTATAGTATATAAATAAATGTTTCCGAGCGTAAATATTTAATTTGCCATTATTGGTTGTTTCTTTCTCATGCCAAATATCCAAAATGTATTCGCAGTTGATCGCCGAACTCTGATCGCAGCTCGTTTATTGTGCACGTTTTCAGCTTTGTTTAACTAAATAATTTATATCACGTCGTTTATTTTTTTTTTCTGCTACCTCTTCTTCATTTCGCCTTTGTTTGGGGGCGTGAAAAGATTTGAGTGCTTTTTATTATACGTACACCCACATTTGTTGTGTTTAAGCCAAATATTGGATCAGTTTTTAAATACTTTTGTTTTTTCTTGTTGTTGTTTTTGTTGCAGTTCAGCTCGTTGGATCCGCACACGGCGCAGTGGCGCGTGGACCCGTGCCAGCTGGAGGACACCGCATCCGAAATGGAGGATCCGGTGCGTCTGTTTCACGGCCGCGTGCGCATTGTCTGGGAGCACGGACAGCACGCGCTCCGCTCGAAGCTGATGGTCACCGTGCTGGGCAAGGGCGAGCAGTGCAAGGATCCGAGCAAGCATCAGTGCCTCAAGATTGGGTGAGTGTACAAAATCATTTGGAAAATCGATTTAAATCATCGTCCAACTTTCGACAGCGACGAGCCCATCCTGTGCATCTCCAAGGAGCTGGCCTGCGATGGCATACGCCATTGTCCCTACAGCAATGAGTACGACAGCGACGAGGACTACGAGCTCTGCTATAAGCAGCGACGTCCTGGCGCCGGCGCGCTGCCATCCGCGCTCGAATCCGATCTGTTCGAGCAGTTCGCCTTGGAGGTGTTCCGCAATCTGTTCGCCTACGATGCGCCCACATCGCCCGAGGATCTGCCGCGCAACGACAGCGCCAACGACCCAGCAGCAGCAGCAGCTGGCGGCAACAACTCGACAACGCAGCTACGCAAAGTGCACACCAAAGACATGAAGAAGCCGGGCGAGGCGAATGCTGGTTCGCCCAATGCCATTGGCGCGGACTCCTCCTCGCCGGAGCTGGATGCGAAGGATAATGCCACCGTCGAGAACAACAACAATGGAAGCGGCAGCGGTGCTGGCAGCGGCTTTACGCGCCGCAACTCGACGCGGACGGGCCTCCACTCGGATCTGTCCAAGTACGGGCCGTGGGGCTATCTAATGCTCGGCATGCTGCTCTGCGGCGGCGCGCTGCTCATCTGCGGCCTCTGGGGTACGTTCAATTGCACACTTTTGTAGTCCAAGCAACACATAGACATTTATATTTATGTGAGTTTTTTGTTTTCGTTCATGCTCGTGTTTTGCTTCTTTTTTTGTTATGTTTTTTGTTATTGTTCTTACTTTGCGCATGCCATTCAACTATGTATCTGTATCTGTATCCGCATCTATGTCTATGTCTATGTCTAACTTTCGCAACTCTCGCCATTAACTGACGCGGCAACCGTCCCCCCCCCCCCCCAACCTGCCATCCGCCCGGCATCTGCCAACAGTTTCCTGTTGTCGCTTGAGCTCTCACATTCAATCCATACGTACACTTGCAGCATCCGCATCGCAGCACGCCGTCAACAATGAGCGCGAGGCGGCGCTGGCCGCCGCCAATGGAGCTGGCTTGGATCCCACCAGTGCCACATCGCCGCCCAACTACGAGGAGCTGGACCCGCCGCCGGCCTACTCGGTGCTCTTTCCCAATCAGAAGGCCGCCAGCAGCAATACGCTCAATGCGCTCGATGGCGCGGTGGCCAGCACAACAGCAGCAGCTGCAGCTGCTGCAGCAGCGGCAGCAGCAGCAGCAGTCGTAGCAGCAGCAGCAACAACAACAGCAGCAGCAACAACAACAACTGCAGCAGCAGCAGCAGCAGCGGCAGCAGGAGAACAACAACAAGCCCAACAGCAAACAGGAGACGAGCCAACAAACTAGCTCTAAGCCTGACAATTAGGTCGCCACAACATGGCGCATCTGGCAAAGTAGTTTAGGTTTAGGTTCCAACTTCTTTGACTGACTCTGATGCAATTAGTTTAGCAAAACAATTTTTTAGTTCTAGCTCCTAAGCGTAACTCTATGTTTAATGTTTAATGATATATCTATGTATAACCGGTCAATCCGATCTATCCCAAACAAAATCAGAAATAGAAAAACCTCCCGTGTTCGTCGTCATGCCAAGCATGGCGACCGCACAATCCTACAATCCTATTAAATCCAATCCAAACGAATTGTTCAGTTGCCTGCAATGTGAAAATAAATACTTATACTATGTAATGTAATACTTATCCTATGTAAAAAGCGATTGTAAAAAATGACAAATTATAACAATAACAACGACAAGTCGCATAATTTCTGTATCTTGGTTAATCTAAAATTTAATGTGATATATATTTTAAATAAAATAATCAAAAATTACGACCTTCCAATGTCCTAAAGTTAAAATATCGTCTATAGCTAGCTTTAAGTAAGTTATTTCCAAATTTAAAACTTTATGCAACTTGCCCATTTCCTTTAGAATCATGTTGAGTCCTGTCTCAAATGACTCGTAGGGACCAGGGCTATTAACTGGCCAAAGATCTTGAATATCAGTCTGATAGTTTCTGAAATATCATGAATTTAGCGATTTAAACCTGCTCCTCGCCCGCCCATCGACCCTCCGTCGATGGTTCCTAGTTGACCCACATATCCTTGGTCATACCATGCCACTGATATAGTCCTGGCGAACCTACAGTTCCAAATCCGTGCAAAATATGCTCGGTTATGTTCCAGAAATATGAGTATGTATGCGGTTCTTCCAGCCGTCCCCTAGTTCCTCAAAGGTTCCTAGATGACCCACATATCCTTGGTCTTACCATACCATTGATATAGTCCTGGCGAACCTACAGTTCCAAATCCGTGCAAAATTTGCTCGTAAATGTTCCAGAAATATGAATATGTATGCGTTTCTTTCAGCCGTCCCCTAGTCCCTCAAAGGTTCCTAGATGACCCACATATCCTTGGTCTTACCATACCATTGATATAGTCCTGGGGAACCTATAGTTCCAAATACCGGCATAATTCGCTTAAAAGCTTTATCCACAATTAAATTAGGGTTTAAAAATTAACGGTCGCAAATTGCCTTTGCGCTAGACCCGGCCATTGGCTCACATTTTTCATATAAAAATTCAGCTGAAATACCAGGCGAACAGAAATGCCCAGCAGGTAGATGCACAGAATTTTTTTGCAAAAATGATGACTTGCAAGTTTTTTAACAGTTCACTGTTAAACAGCTGTTATTTAACAGGGCGCTGTTAAGTCTATGTTAGTTAACATACCACTGTTAACAGCCCATGCTACAAAGGCGCATCAGGTTTGATCGGAAATTCAGCTGAAATACCAGGCGAACAGAAATGACCAGCAGGTAGCTGGACAAAAATTTTTTGCAAAAATGATGACTTGCAATTTTCTTAACAGTTCACTGTTAAGCAGCTGTTATTTAACAGGGCGCTGTTAAGTCTATGTTAGTTAACATACCACTGTTAACAGCCCCTGCTACAAGGGGGCGTCCGGCTTGAACGGAAATTTGGCAAAAATACCAGGCGAACAGAAATGACCAGCAGGTAGATGAACTAAAATTTTTATGAATGAAAAATTTCATTGCATACCCACACGGGGCGTGCGGTGGAGCAGCTGGGTGCTTGGATTTCGCCGAAAATTCGGCTGAAGTACCAGGCGACCAGAAATGAGCAGCAGGCAGACGAACTAAAAATTTTTATGAATGAAAAATTTCATTGCATACCCGCAGGCTGCAAAAAAATTCGATGCAGTCAGCTGCTAAATCAAAGATCGCCAATTTTAATGGCATACTTTTACTGTCGCTTTTGGCAGGGGTACTTGAAAAAAAGCATTTTCTGGACCATTTATTCCGTGTTCCGCAAGGAGTTTTGGAACTATAGGTTCACCAGGACTATATCAATGGTATGGTAAGACCAAGGATATGTGGGTCATCTAGGAACCTTTAAGGGACTAGGGGATGGCTGAAAGAAACGCATGCATATTCATATTTCTGGAACATAACCGAGCATATTTTGCACGGATTTGGAACTGTTGGTTCGCCAGGACTATATCAATGGCATGGTATGACCAAGGATATGTGGGTCAACTAGGAACCATCGATTTTACTTGTCTGTTCGCTCGGGGCGTGGCGGATATGGCGAAAAAACAGCACTTTCTTTATCAAAATTTTAAATGGCCATATCTCGGATATATAAAGCCTGATTTTGGAAAGATTGGGCACGTTGAACTCGTGAAGGTCCCTAGAATAGATTGGTATCAGGTTTTTTTTTATATCACTTGATCAACTAGGCAAAAATACAGATGCAAGATTAAGAAGTATATATATATAAGTATTGCAGATACAAATGTCTTTAGTAGTCCACAATAAAAGTCCGTTGAAAGGTTTTACATCGAATTGTAACATCATTGTTTTTATTCAGGTAAATTAAATGATGTGTGTGAGTTGTGTGGGGATAGCTACAAACAGCTGGAATAAGGCTCGAAGAAAGGCAGCTGAATGGAGGAGAATTAAGGGGAGAGCAGGGATAATTTTCACATATAATTTGCATTTAGTGCTAAATGAGTTTTGTTTTGTTTTTTATGTTGTTGGATTTGCTTGATTTTCGTATTGTTTATTTGCTTGATTTAAGTTTATTTACGCGTTTAGTCGCTCTAGATGCGTTTAATTGTTAAATGGTTTTTGCTTAGCTTTGGTTTTTTTTTTTAGTTCCTGTTGATATATGTTAGTTGCACTCTGATATCTTTGCCGGGTTCCCTTATGGTATACATATGTATGTATGTATATGTATCTTAATTTTGTGTTTGTTTTATTTATTTAGTTGTATATTTGCTACAAATAGTTGCATTTTAGGTATGTCCATTCACTTAGCTAGTTGGGATACTACACCAAATACTCTAGACTGCATTAACATTCATTCTCAATCGTAATCGTAACTATAACAATATTATACACTAAACAAAATGAAGCATTAAGTTGACAGCCCAAAAGCAACTGAGTTCATCAGCTTTCTTGTTGGGGACTCGAACTTCATTTGACTCCATTCAGTAAGCCTGGCTGCTAGAATATTATCTGCTATTATTATAGTTAAATTTTTTGTTCGATTTATTTATCGTTATTTCTATACTTTACTTAATTGCCAATTTCAGCATTTCACGTAACTCGTTTAGCGAAAAGCAAACATTTCGTTCGCATATTTTGGGTTGTCGTCTATTTGTCTTTCTCATCTTTTTCATCTATTTCATTTAAATTACATACTCATAAGATTTGGGCGTTTTCATGTTCATCGACTTCATTCATTTTACATTTGTCTTAACTCCTAACATGATCGTAGAGCTATACATATACATATATACTATATATTTCAAATATAATATTCACTAAATATTTGCTAAAGATCGTATAATTAAATGGGTGCTCGATGTGTTTAGTGTTTGTTTGGTGCAGCAAATATTTATGTATCTGTTGTTGTTGTTCTTCTTCTTCTTTTTCTTGTTCTGTTGGTATAGAAAAACCGCAGACTTATTGACTAATAGGCCATAGGGGTACACTTAGAATAATACACGTTCGTACAGTTAGTGTTTAGAGTAGTTCAACAACAATGTGGTTAGAAAACGATGTCTAATAAAATGTCTCTAGTTTTTTTTTTATGTTTCTCGTTCGATTTATCGGTTTTCAAAAGTCATTAAAAATAAATTCAAATTCAAAAGTTATTGCACAATTGAACGTGCTAAAAGTGTTTGCTTTTTCTTCTTTTTTTTTTTTGGTTTGCATTCTCGCTTAAGTTTATGATGCACTACAAATACGATGCTCTCGTTACTCGTTACAGCTTACTCGCTACTCGTTACTTTCTCTCTACTCCTACAATTTAGTTAATACTTATTTATTCGCATGTAAAATTGGACGCCAAAACAATTAACAAAATTAACGCAAAGCCTTACAAATATTTGGAATAAATGTAATTAAATCTCAAGTGCGCTCAAAAGTTGTACGCAAATAAATTCATATATTAAGTGCAAATGTCTGAGTTTTCTGCATGTCCGTGTGTGTGTGGGTATGTGTGTTTGTCTGCTGTGTGTGTGTGTGTATGTGTGTGTGTGAGAATTCAGCACATTTGTTAATGTAGTATTCGGTTTGTTTCTTTGTTTCTTCGTCAATAAATAAGGCCAGTGGATACGCATACATCATAAAAGTACAATCATAATAATATTCATATACTAAGTAGTATTTATCTTATAAACATACGATCTCTTGTGGTTGGTTTGTTCTTCTTCTTCTTGTGTTGTTGTTGTTGTAAAAAGCGCACACATACACACAACTGGCGTATGCATGTGTTGTATTTTGTATAAGACTAAGTTCTGTCAATGCCTAGAAGCCGCAACTTATAGAGTCAAGCCTTATAAATGTTCCACTATCGAATTTCTCTTCTCGAATTTCCTTCTTTTTTTTTTTTTGCTTGTAAGTAGGTTTTAGTTTTTTTTTATTTTTAGTTATATTTTTTTTTTCTTAACTTCGGTTATGCTTAGTTTGCTTTCAAAGTTGTTGGTATAAAAAATAGAAAAAATTTCGTGGCAATAAAAACGTTTTGTCTCAAATCATCATCAAATGTTTATCAAGATATTCTCAAATAGTTGTAGTAATAAAATCTGCTTAGCTGCTACAAGGGTATTACAGGGTATACAATATGCGTTCGCTTTCAACACTAAATACAATGTGAAACACGGATATGAATGACTTAATCTTCTATCATATATAAGTATAAGTACCATATACATATACATAAGTGTATATATGTATATATATATATATGTATATATAGAATACGCTGCTGATTGCTTAAAAGTTGCTCGAAAAATTAGTGTTGCATACAAATACCATGTATGCCTGTATGTATCTATTATATTAACTACATGCGGCGATTTCTCAAGCGATTAAAAAGCACATTTGTTCATAGGTGTAACTGTGTTTTGTGTGTGTATTTGTATGTGTGTATCTGCGTATGTCAAAGTCAAAGCTGAGCTGCTGGCAGCTACTTCTTAATCCGGTTTCATGACTATTAATAACTACTCGTTACTTGTTACTCTTTACTTTTTACTCGTTAGTTCTAGCTCGTTAGTTGTAACTCGTTACTGATTACTCGTTAGTGCCATCTCGTTACTGATTACTCGTTACTGCTTACTCGTTATTTCTAGCTCGTTACTCGATACTTGCTACAATATACTTGTTAGTACTAACTCGTTACTTGTTACTTTTGGGTTCAACTCGTTCCCGGTTAGTTTTAACGCGTTACTTGATACTCGTTCCTTTCCACTCGTTATTTATTACCACTAGCTTGTTGCTTGTTACTTACTAGTTTTAACTCCTCACATTTTACTCGTCAATCTAATTCGTCACTTGTTACTTGTTAGTTCTAACTCGTCACTGATTGCTTGTTATTTTTAACTCGTTAGTTCTAACTCTTGATACTTGATACTCTTTAATTTCAACACGTTAGTTCTAACGCGTTTCTTTCCACTCGTTACTTCATTAGTTCTTACTCGGATCAGGTTACTTGTTAGTTCTAACTTCTTACTTTTTACTCGTTAGTTCTTCTCGTTATTTTTAAAGCTTACGATTTCTGTTGCATCTAGAAGACGTGTCCCTTGTGGTGCTGTCGTTCTTTCATTTTTCCAATGGTATGGCGCAGTTGTTGTTGTTGGTGAATGGTGTTTGTTGTTGTTGTTGTTGTTATCGCTTGTTGTTGGCTGTGAAAATTGTGTCAGACAAACGTTGAGATGATGCTTCAATGCTCCCTTCCTCAAAGCCGTCAACCGGAAACATTCCTGTGCTGGCATTAGGTATCCGGATTTGGATATTGGGGAGCGGTTTCTGGGATTGCTACGTTTCTGGCGTGGGAGGGGCCAATTTGTGCGTT
Organism: Drosophila borealis; assembly: GCA_035045885.1. Lineage (NCBI taxonomy): Eukaryota > Metazoa > Arthropoda > Insecta > Diptera > Drosophilidae > Drosophila > Drosophila borealis. The sequence goes on along the minus strand of JAWNOR010000122.1, from coordinate 1,228,121 downwards.
TGGGTCTTAGATTCTTTGTTCTTGTTGCTTCACTCACTCGCTCGAGTCTTTTGGTTTGCTCTCGCTGGAGAGTCTCGGCAGTCGCTGTGAGCATAACTAACAATAATTACCATTACCATACCACGGAAAGGTCCAGCACCATCAGTGCGGAAGCATCAAAGGTCGCGCCGTGCTGGTCAGTCTGTGGTGCGACTTGTCGCCACCGCCACCGCCGCCATACTCATCGTACGCCAGCAGAGGCGAGATCTTGAGCCCGGTCTTCTCGGGTATGATCTTGAAGTGCGGCTGATCGGCGCTGATCAGCAGCGGTCGCTTCATGGACGAGTGCAGATACGTGTCGTGTCCATGTGGCATATTGCTGGCGGCGGCGGCGGCGGCGGCGCCCAGGGGTCGCCTTGTGCTCGGCACATTCATCTTCTTGCAGGGCTCCGGCTTGGTCTCGTAGTTCAGCTGACAGTTCTCGGGCGAATACTTGTTCGGCTTGTATATGGAGAAGATGTTGTTGATCAGACTCAGGGCGGAATGGCCGCCGGCGGAGGCGTGATGTATGCCCGCCGTTGGCTGCTGGGTGAGCACGCCGCCGCCCAGCGTCGTGTGCTCCGGATAAAAGTTGTTGTACTGATACGAGGGCAGCGTATCCGCTGTCGGATACACCTTATGCCCATAGCCATAGGCTGGAGCTGGAGCCGGTGGCGCTGCGCCGCCCAGATGACGTGCCTGCTGATGGTGGAGCGCTGGAATTCCAGCGGGATTCTCAAAAAAATTGAAGCCCGCCCCATTGTTGGAGGAGCCGCTCGAATCGAGCTGCGGCGGCGACGGCATGCCCTCGAGCAGCGATTTCTTGATCATCAGCCGCTCGTGCTCCCGGTCATGCATATCGATGGGCTGTCCATTGTTGTAGCAGCGCACGTTGACATTCTTGACCTTCAGATTGCTGTGCATGTTGCGGCGCATGTCCATGTTGATGGGGCTGGGCGGCTTGTCCAGCTGCTCCCAATACTTTTCCAGATCAATATTGAAATCCTCCAGATCGATCTCTGTCGTATCGGAGCAGCTGTCCTCGTCGAACAGACTGGGCGGCTGCACCTCCAGCAGGGATTTGCTGCGCGTGGGCCGCTGATAGTGGGCCGCCTGATAGCGGCGACTGGGACTGGCGGCCATATGGCACTGGGCCAGATAGCGTTCGTCCTCGTCGAGGAATTTGTCCTGCAGCAGCAGACGCTCGCGCTCGGCGCGTATGAACTGCTCCAGATCGGTGTCGTAGCGACAGTGCATGTGCTCCTCCTCCTCGGCGGCCGGATGATGGCCCGGACAGTGCGGCGGTGTGCGCCTTGTCGCACGGTGCTGTGGCTGGCGATGGCAGCAATAGTCCTCCGACGCACAGCAGCAGATCACGGTGGTTGCGGGCAGCAAACGCTGCTGGCCACGCCCCAGACGATGATCTGCCTCTGCGCGCTCCTCGAACAGCCAATCTGCGGGCGAGCGCAGACTACGATTCAGATTCCTGTTGCTGCCAGCGCCGGCTGCGGCGCCATAGACATCGCCCAGCCGGCGCCTCGAGCCGGCATAAATATCATCCAGCAGGCACTTGGCACTGGTGCACTGCTCCCGCCCACAGCAGCTGTGCGCCAGGGTGCGCTCATCCAAGCTGTTGCTATACAGCATATTCATGGTGCGTCTGTATGCCTCGCGCTTGTCGCGTCGCGTATTCGAGGCGGGCGGCAGCTCGTAGTCAATGATGTCAAACGGCATCGTCTTGGTGGACGCGCTGAACGAATACGATTTGGGCACGCCGGCGCGATTCTTCAGTATCGAGGTGGTTGTGGCCGCCCCGCCCCCGGCCCCTGCTCCTGTTCCTGTTCCAGCGCCTGGGCCGCCCGACTCATAGACGTTGCCCTCGAAGCAGCAGCTCTGCGATTTGGGATACTGGAACTCCTTGCAGCTCTTCGAACGCTGCAGCCCGTAGCCGGGCGAGCCTTCGCCCTCGCCGCGACGCTCCCGCATGGGCAGCGCATCGTCTGCGTATTTCTCGTCCTGTTCGCGTATGTCGCGCAGAATGCGATTGCTGTAGCTGCCGTATTTGAGGCAGTCGGGCACATAGTCCTCGTCCAGATCGTCGGAACGATTCGAGTAGATGTTGTCCGTATACCAGGTGGAGTCCAGCTGCTTGGGCTTTGGCTTGGCCAGCAGCAGTTTCTCCCGCTTCGACTGGCGATAGCTCTCGAAGCAGATGTTCTTCATCTTCTCCAGCTTTTGCTCCCGTATCCGCTCCCAGTTCTCCCAGTTCTTGTCGTTCTTGTTGCGCCCGGAGAGTATGAGTACATCCTTGTCCTTGTCCCAGGTAAAGCCCGCATCGGCATCGCCGTACTCGATATTCAGGCGCTTCGTCTCCCGGCTGGGCGATGTCTGCGCCTGCGACTGCGAATGTGTGTGTGTGTGACTGTGTGTGTGTGTGTGGGTTATGGGCATTGAGCTGCTATTGGCTAAATTGTTATTATCGGTAACTACAATTCTAATTCTACGCTTGGTCTTGTCGCCCGCTCCGGCGGCACGCGACGTTTGCATTGATGATTTTGCTGGCGGCTCTTCCTCTTCTGGCTGTCACACCTCCTGCAGATACTTGATGGGACAATAGCCCTGACGATTGTCCGCCGAACGCACCATAACCATGCCGTTAACCTCGTCGCCAGTCTACATTAACATATACACATGGAGAGGTAGAGAAGGGTTAGCCTCTCCGGCTCTCTGTGGCTTCTAGATATTTCTACTATTTAGTTGCCTACCTGTATGACAATCTGGTCGCGCAGGAGCGTCATATTCTCGCCGCGTTCCCCATCGGAGACCTGGAGATTGTGCGTCACCTGGAGCGGCTTCTCGTTGGCATTGAGACGCACACAATACTTGGATGGAAAGAAACCGACGCGTCCCAGCACTTTGCCCTTCCACCAGTCCGGATCGGAGGTATCGATGACTGTCACCTGTCGATTGAACAGTTGTGTGTGTGTGTGTGTTAAGCAACAGCCATTACCCAGCTACTTGTCCTTGCCAGGACAATGGCAAAAAAAAAAAAAAACGAGTAGAAAACAAAATAAAAACAATGGCTGCAGCTTGGCTAATGCATATGTAAATATCTCGCACAATGTGCCAGCGGCCGTGGGGGCGTATGCGCAATCCCAATGCCAATCAGAATGTTTGCACAAGCCCCACCCTTCCCCTTAACTACTAGTATTTTCTATATACTACTTCCTTTTGTGTTTTTTTTTGTTCTTATTTTCCATTTGCTTTGCTCTGTGTGTACATAATAAAAATGCGCTGTGTACATTATAAATGAACCAGTTGTGTGTTTGTTTTTGTTCTTGTTTTTGCTCATATTGAATATATTGCTATACATTCACAGATACAAACACATATGTCCATAGACAAACATATTTATTTGTATATATATGTGTGTGTGTGTGGATGTGTTTTGTCCAAGCAATTTCCTGCGCTGCCATTGTCCTGCTTTATGTGTGCGATAAACTCACAGTTTAGCGGATTAAACAAAGCGCTTTACTTATTTATTTGCTGCATGCGAAAATATGTGCAGAGAATATTAATACTCTGCAAGCCAAGTCGAAAGGGTATGCAGAGCATACACATTTATTTGACTTACTGCAGCTGCAGCTGCGACTTAAACTTTCCATAATTAAATTTAATTGAAGCTTCTTTCTTGATCAACATGAATAAAAATCGAAATAATTATTTGAGTGCAGCTAGAAATACCCGTCTAATAATGTTCCCTGGACTTACTGTAAATTGAACTGAAATATAACTCACCTTGTAGCCGGCCTTGAGGTCCAGTTCATCGGCATGCCGCGCCTTAAAGTTGTAGAGTATGACATACAAATTGGTGGGCAGCAGACGATGTGATTTCTTGAAATTGGAAAAACATTATAGAGTGCTAATAAACAACGTGTCAGGCAGAGATTGGCAACAGAGAGAGAGAGAGAGAGAGAGAGAGAGAGCAATAAAAAGAGAGAGAAAAAAAAGGAAACGAAAGTGGGAGCCAAACGGAAATGGGGGGAATACCTGGGCATGTCTTACAGGTGATAGGCATGGCGATGTGCTGGCCGAGGACTGCGATTTCTCCATTTCATCGGGCAAATCGACGCTGCCGCCGCGCATGCCGCGTGTGGCATACAGAAGCTTGCGGCCCGGATGCGAGGGGCTCGATGGCGCTGTAATGGATATGGTTATGCGAGACAAAAGAGAAGAGAAGAAGAGCAGAAGAAAGGCAGCGTTAATGGCCAACAGCGATGGCAGCAAGGACATGCAACAACACACACACGCACACACACACACAGAGAGAGAGGCTGACTCTCAATGTGGTTGTCAGGTTAATTAAATGCACGCATGATAGAAAGAATAACAAGAAACAGATACAAGTTACAAGTTAAAGATACAGATACAGAAACGGTTACAGATATAGATACAGATACAGATAAAGATACAGATACAGATACAAAGCGGTAAATGAGGAAAATTATAGAGGCTGTTCGTGTGTGCTTCAACAATCAAATCGAGCCGTTATCTTTGCAGCTGGGCGATAAATTCAAATGAAGCCTTAAGTTGAAAATATTCAAGAGATACTTTTTGTTATTTTTACAAAGATGATGTTGTATATGACTGTCGAGTGAAGTGGAGCTGAATGGAACACGGTTTACTTTTCGTCAATTTCTACTAAGTACTTTCAGCTAGTGCTACAAGAAAAACAAACAATGAAACTATATTCAAAACAAGCTAAAAAAAAACTAAAAAGGAAAACTACATCAAACTTGGAGGCGTGTTTACAAATAAAGCAATCATTGTTAATTGTACTATATTTTAATTCTGCAAATTCTTATGTTCCATTTGTCGTGTTTATCGCTCGTTGTACAAGAAGTTTTTTCTGTTTAGTTTTTTTTTCGAAAGGCTTTCGAGTCAAGAAGAATTAGAATCAGAGTTAAGAGCAGTAAGGAGTTCTAGTTGAAGCCCAAAGAACGGGTGATCCAGTTAAGTGGATACTGGATTGATTGAAATTAGCTGAAGTTATTATTAATAGATATTTAGATTTGTTGGTGGTTGGTTGGTTGGTTGGTTGGTTGGTTGGGTTAGGTGCAACTCCGTTCGGTGTGGAGACGTTGGTGACGGGAGCGGGAATTGTGGTTAGCTACTTACAGTGCAGCCGGCTGTTGTTCGATGGGGGAGTACTGTGCTCCAGATGCCCTCCCGAGCCGCCGTGATAGTAGCCGCTGGATGTCGAGGCGGCCGTTGCCGGCAGATGCTGGCGGCGCCTAAACTGACCGTGCAGCTCCGAGGATTCGGGTGAGTCCAAGCTCAACGATTTCATGCGTAAGTTCAACTTTTGCCGGCGCGGTGAGTGCGGTGCTGTTGTTGTTGTTGTTGTTGTTGATGTTGTTGTTGTTGTTGTCGCGGGTGTGATGGTGTTTTTTTTGGTTATTTGGATCGATCATCGGATCATGATCATTTTTGGACAATAACGCGACAGACACAACATGATTTTTGGTTTGGTTTTCGGTTTTCATACGAAAAAAGCGAATAAAATGTATAAAAAAAGGTTGCAATTTAATTTCGTTTTGTTCAGAATTTCGTATACTATATGCGTCTATATGCAGCTACAGCTCTAGGAAAAGTAACCAAAAAACCATAAAAAAACTAAACAAATAGTATATATACATATATATATATGTATAAATATGTATATATATAATTTTATAAAATTTAGTTTTGTACTCATTTTAAGCTAGAACTGAGAAATTGAAAAACAAAACAATAGGACACAGATTAAAGATAGAGTATATTTGCAACAGAGCAACATTCAACACGTTTATAGAGACAGCAAAGTGTATCTGGTGTATTTTGGGTGTATTATTATTTTCTAGGCGCCCCGTGCCAGCTGCCGTTTATAAGAAAAAGTTCATTGCGTGTAGTTCAGTGTAGTAGTTCTTTGGCATTATTATTATTTTAATTATTATTATAATGAATACAAAAAGATATTGGACGAGTCAAAAAGACAAATAGTTGGAGCATTCGTAAAAGTTATCTGTTTGTTTGCTGAACGATTCTCTTGACTCAAAAATATTCTGAATTGAATTTCAGAATTTCGGTTTTATTTTGTGTTTTTCTACTTTGTTTTTATGGTATTTACAACAAGCATATCGTGTGAGGTGCATTAATAAAATACTAAAATACTTTAAAATACATTTAAATTTGTAGCTAATTACCGAAAGAAAGAAAACACACACACACACACACTCACATGCTACTCGTTTGATATTTAGAATTGCATTTTAACTAATTTATACAATAATATTGATTATTTTAGTTTTAGTTGAGTATTTTATAATAATTACTGTGCTGCTTGTTTTAAATATTTCATTAAAATAAACTAATCTTAAGGCTTTCAGTGCTAAAGACGAAGAAATAATAATAAAAAAAAAAAAAAACAAGATCAAAGATATGTGTGTATCTGGGTAAAACTTATGGCATCAAATTAAAATTAAAAAATAAATTAAAAGTAAAATCCAATGTAGATCTTGCTGTCAGCTTGTCGCAGTTTGAATTCAATTTCAATTTCAATTACAAATTCAAATTCAATTTTAATTCAAACGCACGCGTCGTTTGGTCTTGGACTCGTCGTGACTGGGCTCGGGACTCTTGAGGATGGTTCTGGTTAGCATCAGCGGCTCGCCAAAGGGCCGCACAATGTCGGTTTTCGTATTCGTTGCAGCTGTAGGCATATATTCCAGATAGATATATATATATATATATATATATTTAGATATATAATCATTGGATGGGTTTATTTTGGAATGCCAAGCGACGATTGTTGGTTAGTTAATCGCAGTGAGAGCTGCTTAGTGGGTTCGACTTTGGCATGCTGGAGCGTATTAAAACTAATTAAGTTAAACGAAGACAAGGCAAAAGTATTAAACATTAAGACGGCAGCGTTCATGCATAAAACGGCGCAACTCGGCCAGAACAGACACTGTCCTGGGGCCAGCATGTAATAGAGCACAAAAAATAATCCGGCTGAAAGCTCAAGCTCAAACTCTGGCTCTGGCTGCAGCTATCTGTGACTGTGCCTGGCCGGCCGGCCTGGCTCCCAGCAATCTCTCGGACCAGGCCAAAAAGAAAACATGCAAATGGTACGAGCAAATGTAAAGAAGAAAAAAAAAAAAACTGAGCCCGAAGAAAAATGAAAATCCCAGTCGCAAGTTCCAATCTAAAGGCGAAAAAGAGACAGACAGAGAGAGAGAGAGCGGGAAGGAAATTGTGCGCCACAACAAATTTTAGCATAATTATGTTGCAGGAAACTTGAAGTCGAGCAGAGAGCGGCTAAGCAGCCCAAAGATAAAAAGACAAAAAGAAAAACCCGTTTCCCAAGCTGCCCCCTCTGCCCCGCTCAGCTCCCTCCCGGCCAGCTATCTCGCGCGGACATGGCAGCGAATAGATTGAGAATGCCATTAAAAATGCGGCAAATATTAAGCATAAATGAACTCGGCTCCAACTTGGCCAGAACTCCCATTTTTTTGCAACTGTGCAACTCGCAACTGTGCAACTCGCAACTGTCCAACATTTGTGTGTGCGCATTTCATGTACTCTGCACTCATGAAAAACGCATGAGCTGGGCTTAAATTAGCTAGACGTAGGCAGAGGGAGCCTATTTGGCGCTTAAAGCTTAATCAGCTGCTAAAGATTCTTGCTTTTTAAAATTTTGTGCAATTCTTAAAGAACTAAAGCCCAATTTTTAACTTTAATATTTGAGCTTGTTCGCGACGATGTCGCAGATTTAGAGTTGTCAGCTTCGTAGCTTTTTTCAAGCTATTTTTAGACAAGGTTTTCTTGGTTGCGAAAGGCCTAAGTTTCCAGACAAAAAGGTCGAAAAACGAATGTCAAAATCAGTTTTTAAATTTAAACACAAAAATCTAGGGCCTTTATCTCAGGTATAGAAAATGTCTAGTGTAGGTTTTATAAAAAAGGCAGATCTGTTAAAGCTCACTTTTACAGGGCATCTGCTTGTCGAGCAAACTCAACTGAAGCATTTCAACTGGCATTTTTATACTCATTGCGAGGGTATTATCATTTTGTCGCGAAATGTGTAACGCATAGTAGAAGACATCTCCAACCCGAGCAAGTATATATAGTCTTGATCAGCATCTGCAGCCGAGTCGATATAGCCAAGTCCGACTGTCCGTCCGTCCGTGCGCCCGTCTGTCGCCCCGTCCGTCCGTCTGTTTCTTAGCGAACTAGTCTCTCAGTTTTAAAGCTATCCTCTTGAAACATTGTCTATCTGTTGCACGCAGTACAAATGTTGCAACAAGCCGGATCGAACGACTATATCATAACACTCTATCGGACCTATATATCAGGCAAGTTCTCGTAAGGTAAGTTCTCGTATGAAACATTATTTGGTTAAACGCAATAACTCGACCAACTCCAACATTAACTAGTTTATCTATGCTGCTTACATATGAGCCATATCTTAGCAAGATCGTACTACTAAATTATAAAATTCTCTAGGAAGAATCGGTAGATTAAAAAGTTTTTGTATGGCAAAAGATTCTGTTTTCCAAGATACTTTCACGAGACGAGCTTCTCGAGTCTCACAAGGGTATTAAAGGGCATTCGGTGTGCCGTAGATATACGTACTTTCTCGTTACTTTTATTTTATGTTTTTCTTCTGTGGCATACAAAAGCTGACAATGGCGCGCAATTTACACGGCACAGACGCTGCGAGTTGTTTCTTTAGCTGCATTGCAAAAACTTTCCCTTGGCCCGCACCCCGTGTCAACTGTTTCCCCCCCACCCCCACCCCCAGCCAACACAAGAGTCGAGTCCTGTTGCAGAAGGCAACTCGGCCATGTATACAAATTATGCCAATGTGCCTTGGCTAGGCTTGTAATTGCAGTTGTTACTGCTGCTGCAGTTGTTGTTGTTGTTGTTGTTGCCGGAAATGAGCCGTTTGCCTGAAGTGTAAACTGGGTTAAGACTAATTGGCGTGCTGGGCCATTGTTAAAGCGAAGTTTGGATTGCGAGGCGTCTCTGAATGGAAATTAAAGTAAATGAAATGCATTTCGTTTGGTGCAATTAACTAAGGTGTAACATTCAACACACACACACACACACACACACGCGCACACGCACACACACACTCTCTATAAAATACAACACTTAGAGAGAGAGAGGGGGGGGGGGGGGAGAGAGTGGGAGACAGTGACAGACAACAATAAATGCGACACGTAAAAAACACGTATTAAACATTCAATTGGAATAAAATGCAGTACTATTCCAAAAAGAACGGTTGCTTGTTCGAGTTGTTGTTGTAGTTGTAGTTGATGTTGATGTTGTTGTTGTAGTTGTAGTTGTAGTTGATGTTGTTGATGAACTGATAATTGTTGTTGCGGTTGCTGTTGTTGTTGCTGTTGCTATTGCTGCAAAACTGATTGCAGCACTGTCAAACGAATAGTTGCCGCACAAATCGATGACCGAAAGTGCCGCACGTTGCGTGCGTATACAGGTAGCTGAATTTGTTCGTGTCTCAGTGTATTCGTGTGGATAGTTGTGCAGGTGTTGGTGGTGGTAGTAGTGATGGTGGTGCTGGTAGTGTTGTTGTAGCTGTTGTTCTTGTTGTTCGTTGTTGTATGTGACGTAATTACTTTCTGGCAATGATATGGAGCGATGCTGCTGCTGCTGCGACGAGCGCTGCTGCTGTCGCAGCCGTCCAAAGCCGGACAATGGTCGAAATCCGGCAAACAGACGACGTCGCACTCCCGGATCATTCTGCAGATAGCTGCAGGAGAGCGGCTGCTGCTGCGCCAGCTGTTGCTGATGTGCTGGCGATGCCTGTTGCTGGTATAAAGATGTTGCTGCTGTCCCTGCTCCTGCTGCTGCTGCTGCTGCTGCTGCTGTTGTTGTTGCTGCTGTTGCTGCTGTTGATTGCTGCTGTAGTTGCTGCTGCAGCTGCTGCTGTTGCAGTGCGCTGGCCGTGTAGTAGTTAATGCCAAAGCCGCTGCTGATGTACGCCGAGCTGGACATATTGCTGACGGGCGCATAGGGCGCGGCATAGCGTTGATCTTTGTGCCAATTGCAGTTGCAGTCGCAGTCGCAGTTGTGTTTATCATTTTATATACATTTTTTTATATATTTATTTGATTTTATTTTTTTTTTTTGGTTTTTAGGCAAGCGCAACAAATTGTGGCAAAGAGATGACACGAGAAAACATTTTGGTGTGTGTTAATTTCGAATTGTTGCACAATCAATAAATTATGTGTCCTGTTTCAGTGTGTGCCTGCGTGTCTGTGTGTGTGTGTGTGTCTGTGTGTGTGGGTGTGTACAAATTAAGGCATTATATCATTATATATAATCCCATTATTGCAATCTCAGTCAAATTGGTCAAATTAGCCAATTGCCATGCCGCTGCAATAAACCATTTAATATTGTGCGAGCAACAAATTGGCTAGAGAAATGGCAAAGGCACAAAGGATGCAGCAACAATCTACCCACACACACACACACACACGCACACACATTTTGCTAATTGGAAATATGTAGCTGCAGCAACCACAGGGGAAATACAGCTGCTGCAGTTGCAGTTGCAGTTGCAAGTGATGAAGCTGGCGCTAATTATGAGGCCAACTGCTTTTGGCCTGGCCAATGCACTCGACTGCGACAGATTGCAAATAGGCAACGCCATTTAAACTGATCGCCCTCAGCAAAAGGGGCGTGGCGTGCGTACGAGTGTGCGTGTGTGTGTGTGTGTGAAAATTGTGCTGCCAGCTGGCTGCGTCGATTTTCAATTGAAAATCATTCTTGCATGGCTGCCTTTGATATTGTAACCGGGCATATGCACATTAATGCATATAGTACACTATATATATAGGTAATAAAAATACCCTACCAAATGTGGCGAGTGTTTGCGTCAAGCGTTTTTGTAAATAATAATTAAGTTAAAATACATAAAATTAATAATAAGCATATTAAATAGTTTAATTGTAAGTTTTCAATCATTACTATTGATTTATAATATTTGATATTGCATTTAAAATATGTAAGTTCGATATTTTGTTAAGTAGTGTATATAAATATTCGGCGCGTCGCAGTCAGCGCTATTCAATTGATATTTGGGTCATGATAATAGATACAACGAGTGAAACTTGGGAGGAGCACCGAGCCAGAGCTCGCACAGCACGCATACACACTGGGGAAATACACACACACTCACACACACAATCACACACACATACATTCTTATATATATGCAAAGAAGTCTCAAAGTCAAATAGTTATTAAATAAATGACCTATTTAAAACTTAAGCACTTGCATTTAGAGTTCAAAAATAAAGCTTTTATTCAAGTTGTTTATTAATTTGAGTAAATATGTGTGAGTGGATGTGTGTGTGTGTGTTGAATGATAGTATATATGTCATGATTAGCATATACAAAATACATAGAAACTAAATACATTAGTTTAGTTAAGCTCTAGTTATATATGTGGCTAATTAAATGCTGTTGCTAAACGCTAGTTAAAGGAACTAAGCTAAAAACTACGATTTGGCAATTAGCTAGAGAAAAGCAGAAAGTTTGTATTTATTTTGGGGCTGGCGCAAAGTGCCAAATAAAATGTGTGTGTGTGTGTGTAGATCTAAGAGTTGTACACAAAATGCATAGCTACATTGCTCAAGTGTGTGTGTGAGTGTGTGTGTATTCTGTGTGTGTGTTGGCCAAATTCTAAATCGCAAGCGTAGGAGCAGCAATCGGCAAGGCGAAGCAACGGGGCGTATGCGCAATGTATCTAACGTATGCAGTTGGGCAATCAGAATGGGAATTGAATTAAATATAAGAAATATGTCTCTGTGTGTGTGTATGTGTGTGTGTGTGTATGTGAGGCTGCAAAGGATGCGCTACTTGGCGTTTATACAAGTGCAGTAACGGCATTTAGCAGAGTTGTAGGTGATTAAAAAGTATTTAAGGACTTGCACTCACTGTAAGTGTGTATGTCTGTGTGTGTGAGTGAGATGGCAAATATCAAATATTTGTAGCTGCTTTTATGGCTAAGCTAACACAGCACTTACATATGCATGTGCGTGTGTGTGTGTGTAGATAGTATATGTGTGTGTGTGTGTGTGTGTGTTACAATACTTTCAACTTTGCTTTAAAGATTGATTTACTTGGAAGTCTTGAATTTGGAGTTCAACGAAACGAAATGAAGAAATGTGAGCTGAATTGATTGATTGACTGTTTGTAACAGAAACAGAGGGGAGGGGGAGAGACAGACAGACAGAGAGAGAGAGAGAGAGAGAGTGGGAGCGAGAGAGAAAGAGAGCAAAGGGTAACCGAGATAAAACCAAAGCTACAAACCATAAAAATGTCAAAAGAAACGGCACAAAACAAGAGAAAAACAAGATAAATGCAAGAAACAGAGTTTATGAAATTATGAGCAGACTTTTAGTTAGATAGAGAGAGACAGAGAGAGAGAGAGAGAGAGAGAGACAACAAAACTACTATGGCGTAATCTTTTTTTTCGGTTTTCATATATTTTTTTTGGTTTTGTTTTTTTTTGCGGACCTGAGCTACTAGAGATATCTTGTGTGGGCACCGGCAGACCGCCGCGCTGCTGCTGCAGCTCCTGTTGTTGCAGCTGGACGCCCAGTATGGGCATGGCCACGGGCGGCGGACGAACACCACGGCCGGCGCGCACCGCTGCCGCCTGGGCAACCGATGCCAGGCTGCGCTGGTGCTGCTGATGCGCCTGCTGATGGATCTGCTGCTGATGGATCTGTTGTTCGGGCAGCAAAGGCTCCGGCACATTGACAATGGGTATCTCGGCGACGGGCAGCCGTTCCACGGCGCTGCTGACGAGCGGCTGCAGCGGCAAGACTGTGCTCGCCGCGCCCGGAGCTCCGGCTCCGGCTCCGAGGGCTCCTGCTCCGACACTGCTGCTGCTGCCTCCGTCCAACGTTTGTTTGCCCGGCACGTGGACGGTTTTGTCAGCGGCGGCGGCGGCGGCGACGGCGGCTGGAATATGCCCGGATTTGAGTTCGCCGGCTTGTTTCAGCACACGATAAATTTGATCGATTTCGGTAATTTCTTTTGTTTATTAATTTTAAATCGATTCGTGCCGTGGCATTTAAGTTGATTAGTTGCCGTATTTTTGATTTTTTTTTTTTTAATTTTAATTTTATTTGTTGGTGTTGATGGTGGGCGTGGTGAACAGTGGTGGGCGTGGTGTTGGCCAGTTGTGGTTTGGTTCAATTTCGATACGTTTTTCGATTTTTGGTGATGTGCATTGAAGTGCATTAGTTAAATTTTGGCAAGTGGTTGGTTGGTTGGTTGGAACGATGATTCGTTATGAGCATCGATATGGTTTTCGAGGGGGGCGGGGGAGGGTTCTCTTAAGGGTTGATGTGAATGAAGATTCTTATATAACATATGTGTGTATCTATGTGTGTGTGTGTGTTTGTGTGTGTGTATGGTGTGTCGGTGTATGCTAGAGTTAACTTTAGCTTAATCCACACGTTTTGCATAATCCGCCTGCTCGAGCGCTTTTGTTACGGGTTTCAACAATGTTCGAATGTGGTTTTTTGTGTCTGAGTAAAGAACTAACGACATATTTAGGTTTAACCTCTAGTTAGGCGACATTTAGAAATGGTATCAAAAGCTAAATGTGTATCGATTGCTTGCCCAATTCTTAGAGTACCCAAAAATAATCGATATATGTGTGTGTCTGTGTGTGTGTTTGCGATATGTTAAACGATAGCTAGTGATAAGTTGAGCTGATTTCTGATTGATCTGATGTTATTTTTGTTGTTGTTGTTCTTGTGGCAATAAGATTTACTTAATGACAGCTCTATAACATGCTCCACTACGCAATCTTATTGTTGTTGTACGATTTAGTCGAAAAACAAAGTATATATATCGATAGTTCGATAGCTCGATCAATTAATTCTTTTGGTGAATTTTCATAGCCTGCATAATGTGTGAATGGATTTCGAAAAAACTCTTTTGTTTTGTGTATTCTGTTGAACTGAGTGTTGTTTTTGCTGATCTTGTTTTAATATATTTAATATATATATATATATAAGTATATAGATAAATGATAATTGTTTGATTTCATTCTTGTCTGGCTAATTAGGTGAATCAAAGCGCAACAATCAATCATTGCATTAACCGAATTCGGAAAACATAAAATCGATAACACAAATTATCTCGAAATAAATGAATATTGAAAGTATAAAAACCAAAAAACAAAAACAAAACACAAGAGATACAATTCAAGCGCATGGCAATTGAGTATCTTTGCGCATACAATATAAGTATGATATATACTATATAGAGTAATACATTCGGTACCTAGTTGCGCAATGCGATTGATGAAGGGCGTCTTTTGACGAAATTTCGTATTGGGCACATTCAACAGATTTGCGCTTTGATTTTGTTCATCGGCTGCGGTTTGCCCACATTGGGGGCTAACGGACTCCTGTGGCGATGCTTTTTCGCGTTTTTTTTTTTATTTTATAGTTATTTTTATTTTCATATATTTTTTTTTTTTTTTTGTGGAGGAAGAGGATTTTATAGTTGAGTATTTATTGAGTGGTTTTTGCTGTCTAACTAAAGTTTGCTTTTGTATTGTTTTTAAAGGCCAAAAACACAGTTCGAGAGACTTTTAAACAAGGATAAATGTTAACTATTTGTATATCGAAAAGCTTACTGCGTGTAAGCTTAGAGAATTAGAGGTTTTCAATTATTGTAAAGGTGGTTTAAAGTAAATTGTTATGCTAAATATTTGAGTTGAGCAAAGAAATATTATTTAATTTTACATAAATAAATCTTCGCTTATCTCGAGCTGTGCGCTGGCCTTGTGAATTTAATGTGTTAACGTACAAAATATTTGTAGCTGCCCCCACGACCAGAAAATACGTACTGCCAATATTTAAAAATAAAGCATTTACAGAAACTACAATTGAATGGACAACAAGGAGCTGAAAGTCGCGCATTGCAGCCACAAATCATCAGCAACGCCCACGAAGTCCACGAAAATAAAACGCTTGACAACCAAAGTGAAAACGAGAAAAATATAAAAATATACAAAAATTGAGCATAAATATAAAATATATATATTTCTTGTTGAAATTTGTGTTTTTTGCCGAATTGCTGCAGAAATCAGAAGCGATGCAATCAGTTTGTCTCACGGGTGACATAAATCCATTGCGATATCACAACTGATGCCCGGACGCCAACAAAACAGTCAAATCAATACGCACCCAGCACGAGAATGTGCTCCAGCACAATTTGACAACGTTTCCCTTTTTTTCTTTGTTGTGCAGCAGATTTGTTTGTTCCCCGCTGATACTTATCGGATTGCTGATTTGAGTCTAGAAGTTGTTGGCATGCAATGGACTGGAAATAACACAGGTAATGGGCACATTTGTGTGGAGGCGGATACACGAAGTGCACAATTTACGGTGCCAGCTCGAGCAGGACATATGGACATATGGGGCAACAACATCCTGATCCTGCTCCATGCAAATGCAATATTTGCAGTTGGACCAATCGAAGGCACAAGCCCAACACAAATACAAACAACAACACAAAAGTTAAGTTAACAGAAACAGAAACAGAAACTGAAACTAAACAAAGTAAGGTCAATTTTTAGCATTAACACTCAAGGGTTTTCTGGCTGGCTGGCTTGCTGTTTTCTTATGCATAGTTAAAAGGTAATAAAAACCCATCACGCCTATGGGACAGATCGTTAATGTACAGTTACAGCTGGAGGTGGAGCTGAAGCTGGAGCAACAAGGCTCTGGCCTTGTGTGTGTAAGCATATTTTTGGCAGAGAGTGTTATTGTTGGTTATATTGTTTAAAAGGAGGGCGCGTCAGCGTTGGGGCGTTTAGTTGGCGCGTGATGATAGCTTGCGAGAGAGCAGTGTAATTGTGCTTGGAAAATACTCACTTTCTTCCTCGATATCAACACGATTCTCCAGCTCCGAGGTGCTCTTCTGGCGACGCAGCAGCTTCTGTTTCGGCTGGCAGCGTGGCAAATTCGGAGCACAATCTCCATGGGCATTCAGCTTGCAGATGCGACAACGCAGGCCCTGACGTGTGTGGCCTGTGGGCCGGGGGAAGGGTGTAAGATTTAGTCAGGACAACTCAGAGCCAGAGCCAGGCACAACTCTTTACGGGCATACGCACCTCTCAAAATTTGCGAGCAGACATCACAAGCCGTTATCTTTTTGTACGTGTACTCCTGCAGATGATGGCTGCCATCCAGGTTGGGGCGCAGCGATTCCGATGGGGCATTCGAGGCACCATTACGCCTGTGAAGAGGGCAATTGAGATGGTATCAGTAAAGGCCCGCACACACTCACCCACACACACACACACAGGCACGCACACACATATTCACACTCGTATGCGATGATATGCGTTTAAAATACAACTCAATTTCATTTAATCCAATCCACAAAACTCGTGTTAAATGTTGCGCTCTTGCTTGGACTAAACGAGTAAATGTAATTATTGTGTCAACCACAATATACAAATATTTATGCTAACATATACAGACATGTATATATATAGCTATATATGTATATGTATATGCAATATAAACATATGCGTGCAGCAGAATATTGAAGTGTAAATTTGCATTTTGTAGATAAATCGTGCGAGCGCTGACTGTGGCTGGGCGCCAGGCTTTTGTTATAGTATTATTATAACATATAAATATGCACAATGACAACGGCAAACAATGGCAAATACACAATGCCAGTTGAACATTAATCACCGACCCTTGTTTAAAGACACAAAAAGTGGCGCCATGCCAGAAAATAAACAACTGTTGTCAATATTAACAAGTATTTCGTTATTCTCACATCAAAATAATACAAACAAGGCTGCTTTTTATTATTCATTTAAACTAGGTCCTAATCAGCAGCTGCTCACAGACTTAAATCTGGTAAAAGTTCAGGTTTTGTACTTGGTTATATAAATGGTTAATAAACAAGGGTATTAAGTTCTCGGCTTTTGCCTAGCCTGTTAATTTGGCTACTCATCATCAAACGTAGCACAAGAAACAATAAAATGAATTATATACTTGGCTATTTTTGGTATAAAAAGCATTTCGTGTATCTCAATAATTTGATGTCATATTTATATGCATAGCATTTGCCCTCGAATATAACCAATTTGTTGTTTTTATGTTCATGCTGTTGCTGGCTTTTTCCTCGCTGGCCCCTGTTTTATTTACCAGAAAAGCATACAGCCAAACGATTGGACAGACTGACACACAGACAGACAGACGGACAGAGGCTGGGACATATAGACAATACGCCAGACAATGCTGCAATTGTTCACAGTGGGCGGTCGAGAGGGTCATGTCAGAGAGACCCAGGCTCAGGCCCGATTTCAGGCCCGGGCACAGGCACAGGGCCGGGCTGAGGACGGGGCCAGGACGAGTGGCCATGGAAGTGGGCCAACTCTCGACGCTGATTGTTTGTAAGTGGCTTATATTGTGCACACAAACAAACAAACAAACAATTCAGCCCAGTTCAGCACGTTGGCTTATAAAGTTGTTAACAAACGTGTAAAATATACAAATTTTTGTATTGTATTTTATCCCTTTCAAGTTAAGTAATTACCATTTTATATATTTACACATTTTACTTTGTACGTGTCTCAGCATAAAAGCGCAACATTTGCTACAAATAATAAATTGTTTTTGGTTTTTTTTTTTAATGATTTTTGAAAATAAACTTATCAAGCTAAAGCTAGTGCTAAATATTGTCAAGAATTATTTGTATATCGTTAGCTTAGCTATAAATGTTGAATATCTTTAGCACTTCGTTGAGAAATTATATTTAAGTGTTTACTCATATTCATACATAAACATACACTAGTGTTGATAAATGCTGAAAGCTACAAAATTATTGAATATACACTATGTTGACACTCAGCCACAATGCAGAGCAGGCATTATACTATGGATCAAGATAAAATCTAATTAATTTAAAGCTATCGCTAACAAAAAATATTTATAGTTAGAAAATATCTTAGTGGCATTTAAGGCCCAGTGCTCAAAAATAGCTAAAACTATTCGGGCTTTTACCCATCTCATTACTCCTGACCACTTTACAACACTATAATTCTATAATAAGCTCTTTCTTGCATAGAAATCTAAGCTCCTCAACTCTTCAACTCGACTACTTGACAACACTATAAAAAGTTCTTCTTTTTTGAGTACAACTCCACGATTCTCATCTCCTCAACTCGACTACTTTTCAACACTATATTACTATAATACGTTCTTCTTGCACACAAATCCACTCTTTTCTACTCTCCAAATCGACAACTTTACAATACTATAATACTCTAAAACGTTATTTTTTGCATACAAGTCTACGCTTCTCAACACTAATCCTCATAACTCAACTTTTAATTTCAATAAATAAAAACTTTACGAAAACTTTTCAACTACTCTAAGCTCCACTTTAAATGCTTGCATAAAAAAGTCTAGTTAGCATATGATAAGAATTATAAAACTATTTACCAGCACTGATAACCTAACCTCAACTCTGAAACCCAACGAACTAACTGTGGGTATGTAAATTAAATATGAAAATAACTTTTTAATTGGGGCTTACTTATATCAAGATCACATAGATCACACATATAAGGAATTTACGTATATTTATTGCATTATATATATAGTACAAGTTGTTAATAAAAAAAAACTAAATACATTTAGTTGGGTTCATGTTTTTTACGGCTATTAGATTTAAATATACATAGGGTACACTAAGCACTAAGTGTGGGTGTGTGTGGGTGTATATATATATATTAGAGTGTTATAGATAATGGTGATTTAATGTACATGGGGTTGTTCTGCTTTTTACTAGAGTTACGTATTGCAGTTGGGCGGAGTACTAGCAAAATGCATGTTTTACGATTTATCAACATGGATAAAAAAGAAAGGGTCATAAAATTAATTATACATTTTTCATTAATGCACCAACTAAAAGTTTCATAAAACCAAAAAACAACAAGAACAACAAAATATTGTGAGCTCCGAAAAAAAAATACCCCCGATTTCTGCTGGCTGGCTGGCTGGGCGTGTGGCGTGGCTTAACGGGGGGCATTAGTAATTTCGAGGCGGAATGCGAAAAGTTTTGCAATATAACAAAAGTTTAGCTGTGATTTTCTTGTCACGTTTGCAAATGTTTATATTAAATCTTAGCGCCAATGCACTTATGAACGAGAAGTAATATACGTAGTAACATATAGAAAGAGGTATATATCTATATAGAAATTGCATAGATAAGCAGATGAGCTGATGAATGAGGCTGCAGCGAATATTGCAAAATGTGTTGTCGCCGCAGCAGTTGGCCATAATTCCGCTAAAGCTGACGAGTTATCGCTAACTCTCTCTGTCTGAGTATCTATATCTCTCCCGGCCCTCACACTCTCTAAGCCGAGAAGATTTTCGATTTATCATCGTTTGCAGCGCAAGCTGTCGGCATGGTATTAAGTATTGTTGGCGAATGCAACCAAACAAATAGAAAAAAAAATATATATATGAAGAAGAAAAAGCAGGCAATGGGCCAATGGGAATGCCATAAACGGCAGCCAATTCGAATGCGAATACGGGTTGCGGAAGTGGATGCGAATGCGGATACGGCTGCTGTTGCCCAGTGCATGGCCAATACCAATGCAATTTATCTACAAGCATTTCTATGTGTGTGTGCGAGTGTCTATGGCGGCTCTTCGAAATTTATAGCCAGCAATTTTTCGCATATTTTCCAATGCTTCAACTGGCGCCACAGTTGAATTTACTGGCTACGAATGCGGCCAAGTTCTACGTAACCATATGGACACACAGATAGCCAAAGTTGGAGCCTACTTTTTGTTGGCTGACAAACTTTGTTGCAGTCTCACTTTTGCAAAAGGCAGCTTTTTTTATGAAAGGGTTTACCGTGGAGGGAAATATTTGATAGATGGACATAAATGGGCCTCGAGGCAGCCGATCGGAGCTCTTAAATCGAGCGAGGATCTCATTGTTATACGAAATATCTTTAAATAATGCCTGTTAGGGTAGTTAGTCTTCGGCTTGCTAAATTAATTATTGCCAACTTGTTTTTGCTAAAAATATTGTTTACTATTTTTTGTGCTTTTAGCAATTTTAATTGATTTCACGACGGCTGTGATTGATGGTCCGAACATCGGACACAGGCGCAGGTGCATTTTATGGCTGACGCTCGAAAAATAATATTCACAAAAAAGAAAATATCAAAATATTTATTTAAAATGCAACTAAAAACTGGTTGTCGCTGCTTTTGTGCAGCTTTGTTTTTTTTTGCTAAATTGTATATAAAATATTAATGGAATTTGTAATATTTCTTGGGGTTTTTACAATCGATTTGGTTTTAATTGTGTTTTGGTAGCTGCTAATTCTACATTGGCGTGCAACATTTACGGCAATTTCTTTTTTGTTTTATTTATTTTTTTTGTTCTATCAAGCTCTAATAAAGCAAAATATTTAAATTTGTATTTAATTAAAGTTGTATTTGTTTCTTTTGTTTTTCTTTGTACCATTTGTTTAGAAACATAAAAATTGTTTTTAGTTGCTTGATTAATTTGGTTACCTCAAGGTCAGAACGGTTGATACGGCGTGGTACATTTGATTTTGTCGGGGTGGTTGGCTGATTGTAACATATCATACGATACATATATATATATAATAGTTTGTACGATTTTCGATTGAAATTTGTATTTTCGGCAGTAAATGAATATTTTGTGTATGTATTTTGTTGTTTTGGGATGTTGTATAGAGAAAAGTGTAGAGAATATTAGTAAATGCAGCAAGAAGTTTAACTAGGCTAACTTAAGGGATATTTAATAGCTAAAGGATGCTTAAAGTTAGCTTAGGATTTATATTTTAGTTTTCACTTCATAGTCAGGCTGAAGGGGGCTGAGGGTGCTTGGGCTGGGGCTGGGCTGTGTGGCTACAGTTAAAAACCACAAAATGCAACTGAAAGGCGCGTACAGAAAATGTTAACCTCTGCAGCTTCCTCTTTTCGCGACGTGATTAAATTACTTAACATAAATTGCAGAAAATACGGCAAATGCAGAAATTGCACAATTTGAACTGTTGCATAAATGGCGCAAATATTTGAAAAAGATTTTTCACTATTTCCACGTTTTTTTTTCCTTCTCTTTTGATTTCATTTTGCCAGACTTGTTTTTTTTTTTGGCATATTTTTCGCGGCTTTTAGTCATATTAAAGTGCGGGGGAGGCGGGAGGAGGGGACGTGTGGTTGTATATTTGGGCGCTTTGCCGCGCTTCATTTTGTATCTATGCAGTTGGAACATTTTCCGACAATTTGCTGCGTATTTTGCGCGCAGCTGCTTTTGCTTTTTTACTTTTCAGGACTCGAACTGGAACTAAATATTTCGAGTGCGAGAGAGTTTTGGCATTTGGGCTTAAATATAGTAAACAAACATATATAGATTCTATGGGGGAGAGGGTGCTCTTGTTATGGGAGTGAATGGGGTATGCTTAATGGGGTGGGGAAAGGGGGGTTTGGCTACTTACCTATCTGCTTGTGTTGCTGAACCAGAACCCGCCGGCTTTAGGCTCTTAAATGCTTTCAGCCACTTTGTTTTCATCGATGGCGCTGTGGCGGCCGAGAATTTGCGTTCGTTGCGCGGCGAAGTTGGCTCAACTTTGCTAACGAATAACTCCTTCTGCAATTGCCAAGAGAGAGAGAGACACAGACACACCCAGAGAGTGAGAGAGAGAGAGAAAGATGGAGGAAGAAAGAGAAAGAGAGAGATAGTGCTTAGTGGTGTGGTAAATACAATTTGACCAAAGTCAAAGCAGCTCGCTTGCAAGCAATTTGCATTTAAGCGTCTCACGTTGCAGTTTAATTACAGCCATTAGCACAACACACAGACACACACCCACACACACACACAGAGAGTTAGCTACAAGCTCGTTATGGCATAATTACATGCATACAAGTTGTATTTAGGCGCAAATGTTAAATATTTAACTGCATATCTGATATTCGGTTATTTTGATAGGCGCTCTAACAACTTCACAGCCATTTGTGCTGTGCGTGCCATGGCACATAAAGCTATTTTAATTAATAATCAACACTTTGCAAAATACCACAAAATGTAATCATGCCACGCACACACACACACACACACGCACACACACACACATTTAGACACTTATGTGACAATAATTAAAACCACGTGTGACATTTGGTCACAGTTCAGTTTAGCTTTTGTTGTTGTTGCCGTGCTCTCTGACTAATGCTGGTAATCACAGTGTGCACACTGCTTAAGTAATCCAGCAATAAATGCATAAATTTCACATTATGCGGTTATTTTAATGGCATACGGAATGTTGATTAAATGCTATTTTTCTATATGTAAATTTATAATTATTTAGAGCTGACCCACATTACTGTGTGTTAGGACGAAAGCTAATTTCATTATACAATAAAAACGAAACCTTGTCAAATATGTCATTATTAAATAACAATAAATTTATTGCAGCTTAGTTGAACTTATGAAAATCGCATAGAAAGGCGATGTTGTGGAGGGATTTAAATTGGGTGAAAGGGATTTAGAAAAAGAGTTAGTAAGTAAATGAAAGAGAGAGAGAGAGACAGAGGGAGAGAGAGGGTGCGAGAGAGAGAGAGGGGAAGCGATGCAAAGTGAGAGCGAGAGAGATAAAGAGAGCGATAGAGAGAGAGAGAGAGATAAAGAGATCGATAGCGAAAGAGAGTTGCAGAGTGGGAGATATGCAGAGAGAGAGAGGATATGGAGGTTAATTTAAAAAGAAAACGAAAAAGTCTGAATGAGATAGTAAATATTAAAGTTATTGTGGGAGAAAAGGTGAGTGGGAGGTAGAGTTAAATAGAGAGAACTAAAAAGACTGAAAAAATACGTTTGCCAAAGTTATTTAACATTGCCATTTTGCTAATTTAGCTGCTTCAGAACACTACAAACACGAAAAGCACTAATCGAGTTTGCAGTAATTAAAAACAATTGAGACTTAATGCTTCTGCTTAACTGACTGGCATAAAACATAAGCGTCTGCTTAACTGGCTTCAATCAGAGTATATATAAATCATAAATCCAGCTTTGCAAAGCGAAATGCACAAACTTTTGGCTGTCTATTACGGCCAAGGACCTTGAACAGCTGCATAGATCAATTGCGCTGTGCTGGCAGTGAATGATATTGACTTGTGTTTTCAACTCGGAGACAGGCGGATAGACATGCCTGATGATTACGTGTAGCCTTGCCACAACAATCACAGAAGCAGCCCGAAAAAACAACAACAAAAAATTCAGCACTCTCGCAATTGCAGCATTTATAATGCAGCGAGGCGCGTGCACTTTTGCTGCCTGTCGCCTGACTCTCTTGTTGTTGTTGTAGTTCGGCACTATTTTCGACATGTTACTTGCTTCTTTTTTGGGGGGGGGGTGACCAACTGACAGACCTGACAGTGGATTGGCGTGAGAGCGTGAGCGCGTCCTTGTGCCTGACAGCAGGATATTGAGTTTGTCATGCGGCTGCAGGGCTCGGGCTCGGGCTCGGGCCGGTGTGTCAGGCCTATATCGATAGATCGAATGTTCGCCATCATAAAATAGCATTTTTAATGGCAACAACAATTGCCATTATAGAATGCATTTTATAAACGTTTAATTGATTCGCTGCAATTATAAATTAATTGCATTGCCTGCAAAAATATTATGCGCAATTTAATATGCGCGAAACGAAACACAGCCAGCATTTAATTAAGATAAATATTTTATATGAAAATGATAAACTAAAAAGCAACGCTAAAGCTCAACTTAAAGGAGCACACATGAAAATGGTGGCAGGAGGCTGGGAGCAGGCCAAGATAAGAAGCTGCCGCTGTCTGCCGTTGAGCACCAGCATCACGAGCAGTACAAGTGTGCGTGCGTGTGTGTGTGTGTGCGTGTGGGTGTGTGTGTGCTGGCGCCCAAGCGGGCTCCTTCGTAATGGACATGTGCCTGTCATGTCGCCTTTGTCATTGTCGTTAGCGGGCGTGTCCTGTGCCATAAATTTATGCATGCAGTGCATAAAATTCAAATTAAAGGAGCCGCCGTCGCCGTCGCGTATCCTGCCAGCGACAAGTACACGTTTTGACACTTTACAACACTAGTGGGTCTGGCCTGCTGTCGCCATAGCTTTGCCTGGCAACTGTTACCCGCAGCTGCCCTGCAACAACGTGGGCTGCTTTATCGCCCGCTTTGCTGTCAGGGCCAACTACAGCTGCTAAAAGCAAGCGCCAGGTCCTGATGTGGGCGTCAACGTCAGCGTCTCAGCAATCAGTGGCGAGCAGCAGCAGCAGCAGCAGCAGCAGCAGCAACAGCAGCAGCAGAGGCAGTCGCCACACAATGAGAGGCATCAAATGTTGCTAACCCTCCCACGCTCTTGGCCCTACACTCGGCTGCCTTCAGTCATCAGGCTTCCAAGTGCTTTTGAGCTCAACTTCAGTTGCATATAATGCCCCCTAATTGATTTCCTTTGCCCAAAAGTGGCCTCTGCTGACCGAAAAGCACTTGAAAATGCTGTGCATACTTTTATTTCGCTTCTCCTTTTTAGCTGATTTTTCATTATGAGCCCGGCTATCAGTGTCCTTCGGGAGAGCGAGCAGACAAAAAAAAATTTATGGCTGTCACAATTTTTAATTATGTTGCTCTACGCTTGCCATTGCGATATTGAAACCACAAAGGTATCATAAATTGCCGAGCCCGGGAACGACTGAGACCATAACAACAACAAAAAAAAAAAAAAAATAAACATTAAAAGACAACAAGCAGATTGGCAACAAAAGGCGGCCCAGAAAGTGGCTCGCACTGCTGCCAGACATTGGCCAGCAGCGACAGCAGAGCTCAAGTTGGCCAAACTAAAAATCTGCTCATTAAGGACCGCAACAAAGGAGCGGACCCTTTCGAGATGCTGGCCAGGAAATTCAAGATGAACAAAACAAAGGCAAACGCGCTGAACACTCCTCTTCGGCTCCGGCCTGAAAGGCAATTGCAACAAATTGCGGCTGCTTATTAGGGGTTCCGATGCGACTGGTTTTAGAAAGTGAGAGAGGGGAAGGGGGGGGGGCTAGCCGGGTTAGATTGTGCGCTTGTAATGAGCTATTCGAGCGCGTGGATGTGCGCGCATATTTTATTGCCACTTTGATGAGCAGCTGCCAACAATTTTAACCTATATACATTTTTTTTTCTTCTCCGCCGTTGCACATTTTGTTGCGCCTTTGTAATTTGCGCGCAAAAAAAAAAAAAAACAGAAATGGGTAGATGCATTGCCACAGGCAGCTGCAAGTTGCATGCGCTCAGTCATTAGTGGGCAAATGTGGCACGATATGTGCGGCTCTTACTTCATGGCTTTTAGAGCACCAACTAATTGCAGGCAGCCAGGCAGCTGGGCATCATGGGTGGGAGCTGCAGCAGAGACAGGAGCCAGCTCCAGTGAGTGCCGTGCAAACACGCTTAAGACAATTTAGCAAACATGAAACGAGACACAGACAAGGGGCATGGCTCTGCAAGGGTTCGGGTTGGGGGCGTCGGCTTTGCTAGCTGGCCAAACAAACATTTCCGTAAATTACACGCATTTGTCAAAACGAAACAATGCGCAAAGTGTTTATTTGTTTTAGTGAGTGCTTTTGAGCGCAAAAATGACTCAACACAAAAACTGCAGCTAGAAGGCAGCCCAGACAAATACAGTCAACAACCCGCCCCTCCCACCAGCCCCCGTCGTCTGTGAGTGTGTGTGTGTGTGTGTTGGGAAAATGTAGCAACTTCTAATGGGTTTGCTTGTTGTTGAGATCATTGTTGTTGTTGCCTGCTGCACTCACGCGCGAAATGTAGAGCAGCGATTATGCAACCACATGCAATGACAATGCAGCATCGATCCGGGGCTCTAACCACAATAAACGCGCACACACACACCCACACACACTCACACACACACAAACACACAGAGGGAAAAAAGCGCCAGCCATTGCGCGCGTGCTATGCGGCGTATGCGCAATTTGTAATTTTCATTAACGCCTAAAAGCAGCAATTAGTTTTTTTTTTCTACCAGCGCTCTTCTTATTTTTAGATTTTTGTTCCGGCTGCTTTGTAATCGTGCATCGCTGAGTTTTGCATTGAATTAAACTACAGTTTTTAAACCACACACCACACAGCCACATGCTGTCCATGTTAAACCAGCAAATGACACTGGTTTAAAATCTATCAGAATTAAAATCGTGGCTGAACCGTGGCTACATTTATAGACTTTAACTGCGCTTTCAGCTTTAAGTCAACGAAATTGTGCCAAGTATTTGCCTAAAGAGTTTCAAAGGTTTTTAAAGATGTTTTTTAGTTTAAGTGTCGTAAAATTTGTAAATATTGGCATATTTGTGCGTAATACATGAGTTTAGTACAGTTGAATTGATAGATTAATTACTTGGAAAAAATATCAAAGCTTGATTAAAGCTGGCAGGAGAGCATTTAAAGCTATATGAAACAGAAGTTCGTAAGTTTTAGTGTTGGGTAACTAAATAATCAAAGTATTTACATTACGCCAAAGGAGCTAAAAAATTCAACTTAGTTTTACTTTGATTAAAGCCGACATAAGCTTTTGAAGCATCTTAAACGCCTGCTCGTAAGCTTTAGTGTTGGATAACTCCATATAATTAGGGCATTTACATTAAATATGCTTAAAATCAGCTTTGTTTTAGTTGGGCAAAACAATAAAGCTCAATTAAACTGAAATAAACTTTTATAGCAATCTAAAATAGGTGCTTTCAAGCTTCAGTGTGGGAAAGCTTCAAATGATTAGGGTTTAATAAAGTGTACAAATGACTGTGTTTTTTTTTATATAGTGATCTAAAACTAATAAAAATCTTGAAATCGATTTGCCCAAAAGCTCTGCTAACATCGCTACGCAACACTGGCTACAAATGCTGTTTCACCCGCAATGTTATGCCATTCCAGCTAGAGCTAAATTAAATAGTTAAATGCAATTTGCAGCCAGTGTCATTGGCACATAATACAAGCTGTAAAGAAGTGCTGTATTCGTGGCCCAATTTTGCTTAATTCGAGTAAATACTTATGTCGCGCCACACAACTAACTGGGACCAAAAAGAAGGGGAAAAAAAGAAACATGTACAAATTTATGGCCAGCAATTAAAGCTGCAGCAGGAAGGCAACAGCCAAACGGGGCGAGAAGAAGAGCCCCATTCGAATCAGTGCCTGGAAAAAATAAGTAGGAATAGGAGCAGCTCCAGTTGCCTGGCAGCCAACGCTGATAAGTGCGCGTAATCGGCTCACGCTTAACGCCTTACGAAGGCGCCAAGCGCCAGGCAGCCAGGCAGTGCGCCAATGCGAACGCCGAAGGCAACGGCAGCGGCAACGGGCCCCCGACAACCGGATACGGATACGGATGCGTAGCGGCGCCATTTGCATGGCTTGTTGGGGCTTTTATTTATTATTTGGCGCAGCTTTTTGGGCGTAAACGTGGGCGTATACATTTTATGGCTGCGTGCCGCAATTTTATGTCCATATGAAGCCGCCTTTTATTGTTCATATACTTATATATATATATATATATATCATATATATATACGTGAGCTGAAGAACTAACTGGCAGCCGAGCTAATGCACAGTTATGGCTTTCATTAGGCAGCAGCTTCAGCAGCAGCAGCAGCATCGGCTACCCCCACTGGGACAAGTTGGTTAAGCTGCGTGAAATGCTCTGGCCAGCATAAAAAAAAGGAGAAAAAAAAACTAGAGGAAGCAGCACACAAAAACTCTTGTCTGTAATGAGAAGTTAACTGGTTGCAGCTGCATCCTTCTGGGATCGCAGCGCTCCGGTCACCTGACAACGTGGCGTGCTTTCAATTTCATTTTGTTGTTTTTTTTTTGTGTTTGCTTTCGCATTTTACTTTTTTTTTTTTGCAATTTGCATATTTTTTATACTTTTTTGTTCAGTTGCTTACATGCTTGCCTTTTATTTTTATCGCACACAAATATGTAGGTGCGG